>BSBM01000486.1:7305000-8505000 GCA_027924585.1 Larix kaempferi
GATGATGAAGATGGTGATGATGATGACTAATGAAGATGAGTATGACAATAAATATGATGTTTTTGCTGATGATGATGACCATCATATTTGTCATCAACATCATCATCTTCATCATCGTACTTGTATTTGTTAGGACTCAGAAATGTCGTATTTTCATCCACCTTTCCCTTCACTATTCCTTACATTTCATCGCCCTATTAAACCTTCATCATATCATTTGCATAAATACATTTGGGTTTCACATTATTATTTTCCACTTTATTCATTTTAGTATTAAGAGTGAATTTATGATTAAATATTAGAAAATATACATGTTTTCATATATATATCAATTATGTGTGAGCTTTGTAATGTGTAGGAATATGTGAATGATTAAATCAAAGAGACTTCTCAAATATCTCTTACACCATTCCAAAGGAGATAGTCATTCAAGCCTATTCTTAAGGAGAATATCATGGAATATTTGGTTGGCATATCTTATCTAGGATTCATGAGAGACATGTGGAGGATTTGAAGGCACCATATCTTGTAATAATAGGAAAGTGGTTGAGAGTAGTTGAAAGAATAATGGATCTGTAATTAATGCATTCTTATCTTTTTCTTAAGGACTCTCATGTATAAAGGAGGGTGATCCTTCTCCATTCCATTAAGGGGGAATTAGGTTAGATTAAGCTTGTAAGAGGGTTGTAATGAAGTTGGATTGGATTGGATTTTGTACTTGTTAGATTAGTCTTTGATTTGAGATTCTTAATGTGATTTAAGCTTCCATTGTTATGCTTTCATGTTTGCCATTTGATTATGGATTTATAGATGTGAGCTAACTTATGTCATTGTTGTTAACTCTTCACATGTTGTATTTCTCTTACGCAATTTCAATGCTTTTCCTAGTTAGCGTTTCAATACTTTCCTAGAATAATTTGATTTCAACAAATTAGATTAAGTTAAATTAGATCTACTTCAGTCCTACACAAACAGTGCACGTGCTTCGTTAGTTCACGTACCCGGGTTGACAAGTAAATAGTTGGGCAACCGCACTGCAATGTAATTATTACGACATATAACTCACCCAACATTTTGGCGCCGTTGCCGGGGAAGCACAAGGGATTGAGGTATTAATTTTTTTTTTTATGCAAGTGTGATTATTCATGCTCCTAACTCTGAGGTGACATATGGGTAAGGGCATGAAGGGTGTGCTTCAATTTCTGCAAATTAGCGTAAATTTCAATTTCTGCAATTTAGTGTAAATTTCAATTTCTGCAATTTAGCGTAAATTTCAATTTCTGCAAGCATGTTTTTGCAATTTCAATTTCTGCAACTGTGAAGAGGTTTTCATGTGTTTAAGCAAGAGTGTTTTTTTTTCAGCAAAAGTGATTTTCAGATTTTGATTGGGTGCTGTAAGAATCCCTTTTACAATATGGTTTAACCATGAGTATCAGCTTGGAACAACTCACTCAGATCCTTGCAAAAGTCGGGATCTCCTCCTCTCACGAGGAAGAGATCTTGACAGTGGCCGAGAGCTTAATTACTCCTCCACCAACGAATGAGAATTCTTATGCATCAGAACAGGAAATCGAGGAAGATAATGAGGAGCTGCAACATGATCTGAGCGAGGTGAATTGCGCTTATGAAAGTCTTATCGAACAATGGTTTCAAGCATGCACCAGGTTAGACGCATTTAGTTTTTATTTTGTTAATTTAGTGTTTCAGCAAATTTCGCATGTTTATACATATTTCCAATTATTATTATTTGCGAACTTGAAAGAGAACATATTGTTGTTGCTATTATGTGAATGGCTACATTGGATATTTAACTACACGTAACTTTTTTTCTGAATTTTAATTAGCATAGTGTAGGTAGGACATTATTTTCAAGTTTTTAGAATAAGTATGCTCTCCTCCGCGCTTCGTGCGATCTGAGGATCAGAAATAGGATGCCTATAACGATTTTCAGAAAGAATAATGATGCTCTAATTTTTTAGATCTCCGTTTTCTAACAACAAAAAAATTGATTAAATGGCCTGCAAAAACTACATGCTGAAACTGTAAAAATCATGTTGTTGTAGCTGTAGCTGAAACAACGCCCAAACAGTGTCACGTCTATAAGCTTCTCGTCGGTTGGAGTCACAGCAATGCCATATTTTTGCTTTTGTTTTGTCGATGCCTGGAACTAAGCCTGCAACAAAACATGAAACATTAATTCTGCAACAAACAATTGAATAAAACTATGAGCGGAATAAAACAACAATTAAAACGTGTGAGAGAAAAGAATGTGACAGGAAACTATGAATGAGAGTATAAAGGGATAAGGGATCAATTTCTCTAATCATTAGGTTGTCCAAAATAAATCTCGAAATCGGTATGGATTTGTTTGGAACTAGATCTTCGATTATTTGTCTTCAACTGAATCTTGAATCCTGAAGCTACTATTTTCTGATCATCAAAACTCTTAGTCTAGCAGGGATAGCCAACTGGAAATTATGGGCAAATCTAATCTAGCATAAATCTCTATGAATTCAATGCCATGCACTATCATCCAACGCATCTTTGCAGTCGATTTAATTTGTCTATCCTTATCTTTCCACGGTAATCTGCTCCTGGGATCTTTCCTTAGAAAATTTTAGTCAATTCGTCATAATATCAGAGCAATGAATGATGGACGTTGCCAAACTCAAACTCATCATTACAATCCTAAGCATCCTCCTTGTAGGCTGCATCTGCTAAAAATAGTTTCTGATAGTCCACCAAAAATTGGACGGGATGGAAATCAATTGTTTAATATGCATTATCCTTTATTAATAAAACAACCAAGATAGGCGTGATCTGTGTGTCTAATTCCATCCATGATTCACCCTTTTCATGGCGGTTTCAACTGCCCGCAATTCTTCATGTATCTGTTAAGTTGGGTTAGGGACCGTCCATCTCATTTGACCAAATTTTTTTGGGATGAATCACAACCACTTTCCATTATAAGCTAGACGTTATTTTCTCCGGATATGTTTCCAAGTTTTATGGCTTCAAGCCACTAATTATCGCCCACACTCCACTATTTGCTGGCCATTGCATTTACGAGGATCCTTGTTGTTGAATTGTGATTATCCATATGGAGCACATCCCTATCTGGTGGATGTGCTTGGATTGCATTACACTCACAGTCATTCACCCTTTCTGCTGAAAACCCTAATCAAGTGATGCAAAATTAACAGAAGTCGATCACAACCTAAAAGCCATCGCCACCATTGTAGCCTAAACCATGACGACCAAAGCCTGAACAAAAGCCAGACTATCATCAATGGCAAGGTGTTGATACGTGTATCTTTTGATCACTGCCTCTCAGCCGTATAAACGGCCATATGTTCCACTTAGGTTTGAATAAAGTTTACTGTGGTTAAAACACGGATTCTGATGGCAGTTTTGGTATAACAATCTTGTGAATGAGAACATGAAGAGCTGGAAAAGTAAAGCGGTCCAATTAAAGACCTTTGGCATGTCGAGGTAGAAAGATTACCCAGCTAGGAGGAATTTTCTTTGTTGGATGACCGCTTAATTTAGTTGATATGCACGCAATTGATCATGCTAGCCAAACTGCCGTGATTGGTGAGACTAGGGGCGTCTTCCCCGGGCTAGATCGCAGGGAAGGCGTCGTTTCTGTTAGTTGACATGTTTTGTTATTGTGCTATTGTCTGGTCTATAAAGAGCATTATGGTGGCCTGCTACATTTATTTTACACGTGTTATAGTTTATGCTCTGATCACCCTAATTGTTTACCAGTACCAAGGAGAAAATTGACAAAGCCATGGCATCTACACATAACACGACAGAAAAACGATAGCACAAGGATCGGGTGAATATATTGGTTAGTGAGGTAAAGCACATTATCAAGATGGAGCATTACTGCTTGAAGAAACCCCGAAGCTAACCTGCAGACTAGCCGAGACCAGGGAAGAATCATGCTATTCATGTTTTTACATTGGTTTTACATTGTTGATTTACCCATGACCTTTTCCATGAACAGATCGAGGAGCGTAATCTTTTGCTAGTGGTACATAGTGTCAAAGGCACTTTTACCAGTGTTGGTGAGGTCGAGGTGTTAGTGTCAAAATACGGTTTATTTTGATTTCCCCAAGGACATTTGGCTTCACATATACATAAATATAATGGGCTCTTCCAAATCCAGATGATGGTCCAGTTGCGCCTGGAGCTTCTGATGTTAAGATTCAATATGCTAAGACAGAAAATAGCAGCATTACATTCCATTTCACAATAATAGCATATACAGGATCACTGAAGAAACAACAAGCATAGCATAAACACAAGAGACACAGATTTATCCTGGGAAACCCTCATGGGGTAGAAAACCCAGCAAAGCTTCCTCAATATAGATGACCAGCAATATACAAAGATGCAAACCAAAGACATGATCTCCTCCTCCACCATAGCAGACCTCTCCTCCACAAGTGTGCCTCTCTCAAGTAAGTGTGTGTATCAAATGAGAAACACACCTCCTCTATTTATACACTACTCTGACATATATTTTACACAAGTACATGTAGGCTCGTATTTAACCATTAGGTTAAATACCCTATTATAACTGACTGGGCCGACCCCCACATGGTGGGTCTAATAACCCTAGTTACCACAACTTCTCGGAGGAATAAACATCTCCGGATACATAATAAAATCACCTCGGAGGGATGGAACATCTCCGGAATAAATAATGTATAAATATAATATTCTTAGAAGTTACAATATTCAACATCTGACAGTACGCCTTTCAGGCTATCTTTTAATACTGAACATGCAAAGTGCCTTCTTGAATATTATATGACTATTTTCTTTATAAAGTGTCATGTTTACACACTGAAGCTTGACGACGTACACTATGAACATGTTGTAGAGCAAGAGCAAAATCCTCCTTGAGTTATAATCGTTTTTTATGGAATGCACGGAGCACGCAGTGTTGACTAAGTTAATATAACTATGAATAAATATATCTCAATCTCGCGTTGGTCGTTGATTATATTCATAGAATTTTTTGTCTCATTTGTGATATGCTTCAGTCAAGCTTTCAAGTGCCTTCTACTCAGTTACTCAGGGGGATAATACATGCTGATACACGTCGACCGATACACATGGAGAATTACACAATGTTTTTTTTGTCGCGACGATACAATCACATGATGAAATTTTCAAGGAAAGAGCTCCGAATACTCAACATCCAAAGCAACGTCACGTTGATATATGAATCCATTGGGCTAAGAGGTGTACTCTTCCAAGTCTGCAGCAACACAAAACACCCATTGAATGAAGGAGATGAGTATTAATGAACCATTTTTATCATTCTGCATTTTGGTTTTGTGTGTTTTTTATGATCGGAAACAGTATTTCATTTATCGTGTTATTCTTACAATGGTATGTGGCCACAGGTTGAAAGAAGGAAGCACGCCTAATCTCGAAATATTTGTTGACTAATCCAATATCCCACGATATTGGCGATTACTCACATGCGCAAAACTGACAGGCTTAAGGATGAGACAATTTCTAGGAGAATCAACAAACTGTTACTTATGCCCAGGGGAAGATTTAATGAAGCTGAGACAAGCAGTGTTGTTGGAAGCTTTAAGGATATGAGGGCATGCAGATCAGTTCTTTGATTTTGAGTATTTTTGACATCTTGCATCATTTTTAAATTTCTTTTTGTGTGAAGAACAAAAACAATAAAAATCATAAAACTATCAAAGAGGAAAAGAAGAAGAAATGCACGGTTTGCTATGATTTTCATGATTTCGATAGTTATTTTTACTGCTTCACTTTGCATGGTGCAATTTGACAATAACGACCTATCTTTTTCTATCAAAAATGTTAAAAATTCCCAGGAAAGAAGTCTATCGATAAACACACACCTTTTTGCTTGTTTTTACATGTTTGAAAAATCTAAGATTTACTGCAATTTGGTAATTTTGAGTGTTTTTTTTCAGAAGGAATTCAAAAACAACAAGGAATGCAAATTTGTCGATTTTGATTTTGAGTGCTTTGTTTGCCATTCTTTTTCCTTTAATATCATTTTTTTTTTAAAATTTATTTATGCGTTTTCCTTTGATGTGTGAAAAATAAAAACAATAAAAATTAGAAAAACCATGATCAGAAATATAAAAATAAGAAAATAATTAAAAATAAAAAACATTGTAAAAATTAGAAATTGCAAATGGACATTCTATCATTCCTGAAAACAATACAAATGCATGGTTATTTACGCTTCACGCTAATTTTTTTTTCTCAAGTCACTTCAAACAGGAATCAATGAAGAAACTAGATTCGCCACGATCGCCAGGTAAAAATGCATTTCATTTTATTTGAATTTGATTTTCTAAACACATATTTTTCCTGCATTTTATATTTTTCGATGCTCTCACACAAAATTTGCAGCAGGATTAGTACTCACATTTTTCAAGTTTCGGAGACAATCACATTTCATGCCAAAATGATTTTCGAAGAATCACAAAAATTTTCAAAGACACATGCTTTGATTGAACAGTTGTGCGTAGTATAGCTGTGCGTTGAACAGCTGCGCATTGTATAGCTGCGCATTGAACAGCTGCGCGTTGAACAGCTGTGCATTGAACATCCATTTGAGTACAGTTGCGCATTGAACAACCATTTGAGTATAGCTGCGCATTGAACATCCATTTGAGTGTAGCTGCGCGTTGAACAGCTGTGCATTGAACAGCTACGCGTTGAAAAACCATTTGAGTATAGCTGCGCATTGAATAGCTGCACATTGAATAGCCATTTGAGTGTAGCTGTGCGTTGAACAACTGCGCATTGTATAGCTGCGCATTGAACAGCTACGCATTGAATGGCTGCGCGTTGAATAACCATTTGAGTATAGCTGCGCATTGAATAGCTGCGCGTTGAATAGCTGCGTATTGAACAGCCATTTGAGTATAGCTGCGCATTGAACAGCTGCGCGTTGAAAAGCTGCACATTGTATAGTTGCGCATTGAACAGGTGCGCATTGAACAGCTGCGCATTGAACAGCTGAGCATTGAACAGGTGCGCATTGAACAACCATTTGAGTATAGCCGCGCGTTGAACAACTGCGCATTGAACAACCATTTGAGTGTAGCTGCACGTTGAACAGCTGCGCATTGTATAGCTGCACATTGAACAGCTGCGCATTGAACAACCATTTGAGTATAGCTGCGCATTGAACAACCATTTGAGTGTAGCTGCGCGTTGAACAGCTACGCAAGCGCAACGACAACAGGTAACAATGTCTTTTATTTTTAATTTGCCGCATTAATACTTATTTCTGCATGTTATATTTTCGAAACTCTGACAGTTTTCATGCAGGATTGGTACTAAGTTTCTTTTCAGATTCACAGACGATCAATTTTAATGCTGCAGTGATTCTCAAAAAAATAAAAATAAAAAATCAGAGAAAACATGATTTGTTGATAGCTTGAAGGAGCTGCTTCTCATCGCACATTTCATGACATTTGCAGTTACACAGAAACCAATTGCGTCATGATTTGTTTACCCACATTTCTCCTTCAAAGCACATTAGTCATCCATGTTGGAGTCCAATATTCCATTGCCTTATTTGTCATGACTTCACACATGCCTATTTTTCTGAATTGCATACAGTTTACCCCATTTTTCAGTTCATCTTTTTCCTCGCAAACAAAACCATTTTGCTCCCTCTCCATAATTACATTCCCTTGCCATAAGCATTGTTGCTACTAAGATCTTTCCTATAGTCCTACCAATCTTTTTGTAAAAACTCGCGTTGACTGATGTGGGATTCTTTAAGGCCCACCTTTCAACAGTCTTGCCCCATCGACTTCAGCACCTTATCTGAGATATAGACTAGAGTCCATTTTGAGTACCTAGAGGCTTGCATGCCTTAATGGAAAGTTCTCTCGCTGACGATCATGGGAATACATCAATGTCCCTTGATCATCAGATCTTGCAAGTGGCTTGACCTCAGCACATCCATTTGCACTTCGCAAAATGTACTCGGGTACCTTGGCACTCATTGACATCAATGGTGAGTTGCCTCGCACTTGTTAACGGCATTCATCAATGGTCGGTAATCCAGTGATTTCTCTTCATGCTCGACATCGACACATCCATTCACATGATTAGAATTGTACCATCAGGTTTATAGCGTATGAAGACTATACACTTTTTCCTGGTTCCCTCAGTAGTTACAACAGCTTGAATTCATCTATGAGAGTCTGATAGTTCCATAGCACCAGTTCAGATGCCTCCACCTCCCATTCTCTGATTCAACAGTGATAGTCCTTGCAGTTCCCACAGTCGCTGTTACAACCATCATTGTTATAGCAGTTGCTGTTACGGCAGTTACATCAGTTCCGGCGGTTGTTGTTTTAGTAGGTCCAACACTTGTTGTTACAGTAGTGCTGCTACAGTAGCAGTCACCTTTCACATGTTCCTACAGCAGTGCCATCTTTCACGTTACAGCAACGACGCCATTCATAGCTACATTTTTATGATCCTACAGCAGTGACACCTTCCATCTTCCAGCCGTCGCAGTCCCATATTCTTTCTGCCAGCCGTTACAGTAGTTGCAGCTACAGTACTAGTCACGATTTTCTGCTCCAGCAGCCGCAACAAATACATTCCTATTGCATATTTCATCTACATTTTGGGTGAGTGGAGGTATGTTGTTTTCTAAGCTTTGATCATGAAATTCCTTCTATGCTGACTTGAATATTTTGGAAAATTCCCTCACCACACTTCATTTCATTTTCCCTTCCATGACCTACACTATGTTGCATGCGGGCATGCAACCGATTCAGTTGGGGGGGGGAACTATTGTCATAATCACCACATTTTTCCATTATCATCATTCCATTTTCATCCCATTTACCATTCCCAAAAATTTCTTTTCCAACAATCCCCTGATGCACTTTACTTCATGCATTGATATACATTGGCATGATTCATACCAAATTGAGAAACGACTTTCTTATACTCAGTGATGCTCTCTTGTGCACATTGATAGCTTATGATTTCCAGTGAAGAGTGTGGTTACAATTATTATCATAACAGCAAGCGAAAAAAAAAGAAGAAGAAAGAAGAAAAGAAAAGAGAATGTTGTTAACACAAGAACCAACATTCAAAAAAAAAAAAAAAAAATGTTGTTAACACAAGAACCAACATTCTTATATTCATGGTTGTTACACAAGAACCAACCATAGGAAAATGCCAGCTGTTACTCATGTCTCCCACATATCTTGGAAACATTCATCATTAAAAAGACATCATCAATCAAAGCCAAAGTTTAGATGCCAAAGGTTCTTCAGAAGATCCATGCATGGTTGCATGAGGACATTCAACACCTTCAGTTGGGGAGGATGTTAGGACTCAGAAATGTCGTATTTTCATCCACCTTTCCCTTCACTATTCCCTACATTTCATCGCCCTATTAAACCTTCATCATATCATTTGCATAAACACATTTGGGTTTCACATTATTATTTTCCACTTTATTCATTTTAGTATTAAGAGTGAATTTATGATTAAATATTAGAAAATATACATGTTTTCATATATATCTCAATTATGTGTGAGCTTTGTAATGTGTAGGAATATGTGAATGATTAAATCAAAGAGACTTCTCAAATATCTCTTACACCATTCCAAAGGAGATAGTCATTCAAGCCTATTCTTAAGGAGAAGATCATGGAAGATTTGGTTGGCATATCTTATCTAGGATTCATGAGAGACATGTGGAGGATTTGAAGGCACCATATCTTGTAATAATAGGAAAGTGGTTGAGAGTAGTTGAGAGAATAATGGATCTATAATTAATGCATTCTTATCTTTTTCTTAAGGACTCTCATGTATAAAGGAGGGTGCTCCTTCTCCATTCCATTAAGGGGGAATTAGGTTAGATTAAGCTTGTAAGAGGGTTGTAATGAAGTTGGATTGGATTGGATTTTGTACTTGTTAGATTAGTCTTTGATTTGAGATTCTTAATGTGATTTAAGCTTCCATTGTTATGCTTTCATGTTTGCCATTTGATTATGGATTTATAGATGTGAGCTCACTTATGTCATTGTTGTTAACTCTTCACATGTTGTATTTCTCTTACGCAATTTCAATGCTTTTCCTAGTTAGTGTTTCAATGCTTTCCTAGATTAATTTGATTTCAACAAATTAGATTAAGTTAAATTAGATCTACTTCAGTCCTGCACAAACAATGCACGTGCTTCGTCAGTTCACGTACCCCGGGTTGACAAGTAAATAGTTGGGCAACCGCACTGCAACGTAATTATTACGACATATAACTCACCCAACAATATTCATCACAATCCATCGTCATCATCATCATCATCATCATCATCATCATCATCATCCGCGTCCTCACAATGATGATGATGATGATGATGACGAGGAAGTTGATGATGACGATCGTGGTGTTGATGATGAGGAAGATGATGATGATGTGCTGCATATTCCTCATCATCTTCACCATCATCATCGTCGTCATCATCATCATCATCATCATCATCATCTCCAAATTAGTCATCATCATCATCGTACTCATATTCATCATCATCATCATCATCTTCGTCGATGATGGTGATACGAAGATGTCAATGATGATGATGATTATGATATGAAGACGTCAATGATGATGATGATGATATGAAGATGATGACGAAGATGTCAATGATGATGATGATTAGGAGGAATATGCCGATGATGAGTATGATGATGAACATGAAGATGACTAAAGACAATGATGACGGAGACAATGATAATCGTGACCATGATCATATGATGACACTGGTGATGATGATGACTAGTGAAGACGATGATGACGAGTATGATGATTTTGATGATGATCATATTGTTGATGATGATGATCTTGTTGTTGATGATTATGTGCTGCATATTCCTCATCATCTTCATCATCATCATCATCATCATCATCATCATCTCGAAATTAGTCATCATCATCATCGTACTCATATTCATCATCATCCACCACCATCATCATCATCATCATCATCATCATCATCTTTGTCGACGATGATGATACGAAGATGTTAATGATGATGATGATTATGATACAAAGATGTCAACGATGATGATGATGATGATGATGATGATGTGAAGATGTCAATGATGATGATGATGATATGAAGATGATGACGAAGATGTCAATGATGATGATGATTAGGGGGAAGATGGCAATGACGAAGATGAAGATGACTAAAGACAGTGATGATCATGACCATGATCATATGATGATGATGGTGATGATGATGACTAGTGGAGATGATGATGAAGAATATGATGATTTTGATGATGATCATATTTGTCATCATCATCATCATCTTCTTCATCATCGTACTCATACTCATCATCATCCACCATCGTTGTCATCATCACTATCATCACCATCATCTTCATCATCAACGTCATCATCATCTCCATTAGTCATCATCACCATCTTCATCATCATTGCCATAATCATCATCATCCCTGTCCCCACAATGATGATGATGATGAAGATGGTGATGATGATGACTAATGAAGATGAGTATGACGACGAATATGATGTTTTTGCTATTGATGATGATCATCATATTCATCATCAACATCATCATCTTCATCATCATACTCGTATTCATCATCATCCATCGTCATCATCATCATCATCATCATCATCATCATCATATCATCATCATCTTCATCATCCTCATCATCATCCGCATCCTCAGAATGATGATGATGATGATGATGACGATCATGGTGTTGATGATGATGATGTGCCACATATTCCTCATCATCTTCACCATCATCATAATCATCATCATCATCATCATAATCATCTCCAAATTAGTCATCATCATCATCGTACTCATATTCATCATCATCATCATCATCATCATCATCTTCGTCGATGATGGTGATATGAAAATGTCAATGATGATGATGATTATGATACGAAGATGTCAATGATGATGATGATGATACGAAGATGATGATGAAGATGTCAATGATGATGATGATTAGGAGGAAGATGCCGATGACGAAGATGAAGATGACTAAAGACAGTGATGATGAAGACAATGATGATCATGACCATGATCATATGATGACAATGGTGATGATGGTGATGATGATGACTAGTGAAGATGATGATGAAAAATATGATGATTGTGATGATGATCATATTCGTCATCATCATCATCATCTTCTTCATCATCGTACTCATATTCATCATCATCCACCATCGTCGTCATCATCACCATCATCATCCTCTTCCTCACAATGATGATGATGATGATGATGACTATGAAGATGGTGATGATGACCATGTTGTGGATGATGATGAAGAAGATGATGATGAAGATGATGTAATAGCATTATTCTTGATGTAATACATATGTTTATAATTCAAAATTAAATTAATGTTTTGAAATTAAAATACATATTTGTAAATATACCCCTAAACCCCTAAACACCTAGAAGCACTTAAATGCACATACAGATTATGGGTTAAAAGAGGTCCTAAAGGATTTTATGGGGGAGGGCCTTGACGGGCTGTGCATATGACCCTTTTTGTTCCTCCTTTCTACTTTGTTTTTGACATACTCCTGTATTACTACTGGCTCTTTTGGTTGCATTTTGCACATTTTAGCCTTAGTAAGAATTGATCTGGTCCTTTCTGTTATTTGTCAATTGCTTGTGATTGATAGAGCTATGTTGCCATTATTGCCTACTAAAGAAGTTATGTTTCAGGTTCGGTATTAGTTTATCTATAGGTTGCAGAATGAAGGACTATGGAAGCTGGAAGATATGCATTTCAGTCTGGAGCTATTACACTGAGGTATCCAACTTGATGTATTTTGTTACATTATTTTGGTTACCTATCCAAAATTAAGATGATGCTGCAGTTGATCCAAGGAGATGGAGGTTTTATGCTCAATTCGGTATTATGGATCTATGATGACTCATAGTTGACCATCCCGACATCCCTGGGATCTTCCTCCACTTTCCACAATGTATATCCCTGAAATATCTTATTAAAGATCCATAGATAGGCTTTATTGGGGAATTCGTTGTAACTATGCGATTCCTTATTTATCCTCTCATAAGCGTTGATGTATAAAATACATGGGGACTCTTCAGAAGGGTTAGCCTCAATTGCATAAGAACTGTTGAACATTGTATCAAGCTTTTATAGAAGAGATTCCTAGTTTTATCTAATTCGATGTGTTGATCAATTTCGTGTGATTGAGAGGTTGTTCAGCTCCTATTGCCGAAGGCAGGGCCCCCTTCGGTGACAGGTGTTGCTATAAATAGGATTTCTTTCCTTTATGCATGTGTGTTTAGATTAATAACTTAATTATTAACGCAGTGTGGATTGGTTCAATTAATTGATATATAGAATTGGTGTGTGATCATAGTTGCATGTGAATCCTTTAATGAGTGGTGAGAATTGATTACCGAGTTATTTTTGTTACCATTTCCAGAGGAGTATATGAATGATGAATATCAAATTAGTATAAATTCTGCAGTGAATGGATGTAATTACGTTCTTTCAGAATTCTGTTGTGAGTGTTCAAGAGTAGAAGCAGATCGTAGAATTTGATTAGTATTCAACCTTTTCATTACAGTTGTGATTCAGTGAATTATTTTCATTAGGGATTTCTTAGCTTGTTAATTAGAATTGGACATTTAATTGCTTTCTGCAATTTAACAGATTGTTGTTGGTAGTGATTTCTTTCTGTAGTCTAGTTGAATGGTATTGATAGTTAGATGCTTTCATTAATTCACAATATTTTTTCTGTAGTTTAGCTGAATGTTATTGATAGTTAGATGCTTTCATTTGATTGCAATATTCTTTCAATATTCAACAATTTATTAGGAGTCCATTCACCAAAAGATTATATCCTAATTCTGATTCAGTAATTCATTAATCTTCTCTATGTTAAGATCTTCCAAGTTGCAGTGTCTAGCATATATTTTGCTTGGTAGCTCGTAAGCTTTTGTAGCCCTGTGTTGATAATTTATGCACAGCTTTCTATTCTTAATTTAATTAAAAAGAGAATTAAAGAGCTCGTAATTTTGGTGCCGTTGCCGGGGAGCCACCAAGGACATTGTAGTTTGATTGATTATTTTGGTTTCAGTTGTGATTTATGTTCTTCTTTTTTTTCCTTTGAGTGGATTGTGTGTGTGACAATTTTTTGGAAATAGTCTGGTATGATTCAGAGGAGGGTCAAGTAAGACGCACCAACATATTCATTTAGAGTATTGCCTGCCGCAAGTCCCAGTGATCCTGGAACATGCAAAGTATTCATGCGTAGAGTAAGAGATAGTACAGGTAGACTGGTATATGCATATGATACCCCTCCCCCAGGTACTAATCATGTAGGAAGTTCAATAAAAGGAGGACGTGTTCAGGGAAAGTCACCATCTCTCGGGAATCCCAAGGCAAAATTCGTTCTAGAAAAAGAGTTGGTTCAAGAAGAAGGGTTTCCTGAACAATTTAGTGTTGATAATCAAGGAGGAGAGGAACAATTGGTTGCTGAATCCCCGTGGTCCACCGGGTCAACTACTTTAGAAGATCGAATGGTAGGTATGGATGGCGAGGGAGAACACATTCCGCATAGGGAAGAGACAAACCGAGGAAGTACAAATGGAGAATCTAGTATGGGAATGGTTACTTTCGAATTCCCAATCCGAAATTCCAGATCTACACTTACAAACTAGATGAAGAACATCCCACATTCAACATTTCCCAACTTTCATTCTATGGCAAGTGAAGAGCCAGGATCTGAGATGGTTCATGGGCCTGGGAGGGGATAGTATAACAACTTGGGCTCAAATGAAGAAAGCTTTTCTGGATAAATATCAAGAATACTACAAGGACAAGGACCGGAAGGAAGCCATTTTTAAGATGACTCAGCAGGAGGATGAGAATTTAGAAGACTATGTGGAGAGATTTCAATATAATTTGCAAAGATCAAGACACAATGGTTTGAATGATGACACATTGAAGATTATGCTCTTACGAGGGATTAGAGACGATTGCATTGATCCGTTAAATTTGATGGGTGCATGGGATGTGTCCCTACTAAAATATGTAGAAATATGTGATCTCTGCAGAAGGTATTCAAGGAATTCCTCCAGATCAGGAAGAGGAATTCGGGATACAGTAAACAGAACCACGAAGACCTCAATATAAGGAGTTTCAAGGGTGGAAATTGGGAAACTCTTGGAGGATTTCAAGACTGACATACTTAGTTCCCTGAGTTCTCAGTTAGACACACTTCAAGCAAAGAAAAGGCAAGAGGAGGAGGATCGAGCTTTGGCTGTCTTCTGTCCTAAATGCAGAAAGAGACATCCCCTCAAAAGCTTCCCATTGGACAAAGTGGAGATCTATCTTCTATGCAATATGGAGCACCCTACAAAAGAATGTCCTTCGCTACCAGGGCTAAAAGCTATATATGAAGAAGCAGGGATGGATGCAGAACCAATCTGTTTCATATCTCAAAAACACCCATGGAAACCTTGACCTTTGGGTATAGTACTAGACCCCATGCAATCATTTAATCCTTACTAGAATAATACTCAATTACATCAGTCGCAACTTCCACAAGCTCCACAAGTCCAACAAAACTCTCAGCCTTGGTACCCACCTTTTCCTCAACAAACATGGGCACCTTCTTATCCCCAAAGTAACCCTTGGAAATCAAATTGGAGGAATTCAAATTTTGGGAATAATCAACAGATTCAGCATTTAGCCCCGCAATTACAGAATCCTCAATTCCCATTTCCACCAGTACAACCATTAATGCAACCCTTTCTACAACCTCAGTTAACCCTGCCAGTGAACAATCCACCTCCAAAACCACTCCTTCCTACACAACCCGCTCCTAACCCTAATAATAAGGTTGGAAAACCTGTAATGGCTTTTGAAATACACAATTATCCAACCTATTCCATCTCCACAGTGGATTGCCATGACATTCAATTATGCTATGGCAGGAAAATTAATAAAACCACCTCTCCTATAATTTCAGAGGAGGAGGAAGAAACATAAGAAAATTTACCAGTCCAATCCAAAGAAATACCAGGGCAATCTGAAGACAATTTCCCACCCATCCCACCTAGGAAATCACCTCCAATCGAGAAAAAACAACCACCACCATATCATGAATGCTTATCCATAGCGAAGTTGATGCCACAGTCAGAATTTGATCTCCTTGGAGAATTACGAAATGTTTGTGTCAAAATTCCACTATTTCAAGCTATCAAAGACATTCCCATTTACTCCAAAGTTGTCAGAGAATTGTGTTTGAAAAAACCAGGCAGGAAACGAAAAGACCCCCCAACAGTCCATGTGATAGGTGACTTGGATGAATTGATGATGGGTAATACCCTTACTGCTAAGTACTCTAATCCTGGTAGTCCTATGGTTAAAGTGCAAATCAAGGGCATTCCTATCTCCAATACACTGATAGACTTGGGAGCAGCTATTAATGTCATGACTAAAAGAACAATGGAAAAATTGGGCATTACAAACCTCAGGCAACCTTCTACTATCTTACAGTTGGCTGACCAATCTCCTGTGAAACCAGAAGGCATTATAGAAGATCTTGTTATTTCAGTCGACTCATGGGAGTACCCGGTAGAATTCATGGTTCTACAAATGAAATCAAATTTGGGAGGCTATCCCCTAATTTTGGGGTGACCATGGTTAGCCACGGCAAATGCTTATATTGGCTGTCGGTAAGGAAACATGTGCATATCTCATGGCCATGTTGTTAAGGAACTTACTTTATATCCTCTTGCGAAGCCGATAATCCAACTCGAACTTCCTGTTTGGTCAGATGAAGAAGAGATTGAAGTAGATGAAACCCTACAGCTATACATGATTGAACAAACAATGGCAACAAAACAATTAATTGAGGATGATCTACTCAGCCAATTCATTTCTTCTAATCCCTCAGGATACTTTGTGGCATTGTTTAGTACAGTTTGCGCCACTCAACAAATTGACAGTACTCCGAGTTCATCTAATAATGCTGCTACCTATGATACGGAGTCTGAGATAATAAAATTGAAAAGTGAACCTGGCAAGCTTCTGAAGATTAGCTCTACATTGTCAAAGCAGGAAACAGAACAGTTGACTGCAGTATTAAAGAAACATAAGTCTGCATATGCCTGGGATTATAGTGACATGAAAGGTCTACACCCTGACCTGTGCACACACCATATATATACTAAGGAGGATTCTAGACCCATCAGACAACCTCAGCGCAGGATGAATCCGGCCCTCAGAGAGGTGGTCAAAGAGGAATTATAGAAGTTGTTGGCTGCAAATTTTATTTATCCCATTTATGATAGCAAGTGGGTGTCTCCACTGGTCATGGTGCCTAAGAAGAATGGGAAGTGGCATATCTGCGTCGATTACAGGGAATTAAACAAAGCCACGCATAAGAACCATTTTCCATTACCCTTCATCGATCAGGTGTTGGACACACTGGCAGGAAGAAAGTATTTTTCTTTTCTAGACGGCTTTAGTGGGTATAACCATATCAGAATAGCACTAGAGGACCAAGAAAAAACAACATTCACATGCCCATGGGGCACCTTTGCATACCGAGTGTGACATTTCGGATTATGCAATGCCCCTGCTACATTTTAGTGGGTTGTTCTTAGTATATTTTCTGATCTGATTCATGACACTATGGAAGTTTTTATGGATGATTTCACCTCCCAGGGTGAATATTTTGTAGCAGCTTTGAATAATTTGGATAAGGTACTTACACGATGCAAAGAGGTGAACCTATGTCTCAGTAGTGAGAAATGCAGAATGATTCTTACCCAAGTCGTTGTTTTGGGTCATCTTATATCTCTAGATGGCATTAGAATAGACCCATCAAAAATCCAGGTAATCAATAATTTATCAGTTCCATCCACACAAAGAGAGGTACACAGTTTTATTGGATATGCAGGTTATTATAGAAGATTTGTTCAAAAAATTTTAAAGATTGCTAGTCCCTTATTTCTTCTTATGTCTAAAAATAAACAATTTGAATGGACAAAAGATTGCCAAGTAGCCTGGGAAACTTTAAAACAGAAAGTCTCTACTACACCTATCCTACAAAGAAAAAATTGGTCATTACCCTTTCTAATTTCTACAGACCTCTGATACTACCATAGGAGGAGTCCTGGGCCAACAACAAGATCATAATCCCTATGCCATATATTTTATTAGTAAAAATCTGACTGCTGCCGAACTTAATTATACTGTCACTGAGAAAGAGTTCCTGGCTGTCATTTATGCCATAATTAAGTTTCACCATTACATTATAGGATACCCAGTAACTGTCCATACTGACCACTCTGCCATTAAATATCTCATGAATAAATCCATCACAAATGGCAGAGTCACTAGGTGGCTTTTGTTGCTACAAGAATTTGACATTTCAATAATGGACAGACCTGGTAAAACTAATGTGGTTGCTGAATTTCTTTCAAGAATAACTACTGATGAAGAATCTCAATCGGTGGATGATGCTTTTCCAGACGAATATTTGTTTGCTATTTCTACTAATGTTCCTTGGTTTGCAGATGTAGCAAATTATTTGGTTGCAGGAAGACTTCCGGGGCATATGACATCAAAAGAAAAGAAAACGATTGTGCAACAATGCAGTAGATTTTCATGGATTGATGGCTATTTGTTTTATATAGGACCAGACTTGGTGATCCGTTGATGTGTTCGTGAAGATGAAATCTATCCAATCTTGAGAACCTGTCATGATGGTCCATGTGGAGGACACTTTGATGATAAACGAACATCCCATAAGATTTTACAACTGGGATATTACTGGCCCACAATATTCAAAGACACCCGGGAATATGTCCAGAGTTGTGATAGTTGCCAAAGGATGGGGCAACCACTTCAGTCCGATGAAATGCCACTTCAAACTCAGCTTGTGGTGGAACCATTTGATAAGTGGGCATTAGATTTTGTTGGCCCTATTAAACCTCCATCCAGGAAGAACTCATACATTTTAGTATGCACAGATTATGTAACTAAATGGGTAGAGGCAAAGGCACTTCCAAGGGAAACAGAGCAGGTAGTCTCAAACTTTCTATATGCAGAGATTTTCACAAGGTTTGGAGTGCCGAGGGAGATTATTACTGATAGAGGCCCTCAATTCACATCTAAACTTATCAAAGCTCTCACAACAAAATACCATATCAAGCATAGGGTAACCTCACCATATCACCCTCAGGCCAATGGGCAAGTAGAAGGCACAAACATAATTCTGGAAGCTGTGCTCACAAAGACGGTCCAAATTCATCAAAGGGACTAGGATGATAGGCTGCTTGAAGCCTTATGGGCCTACAGAACATCATGGAGAAGCACAATAGGTTTGATTCCTTATCAATTAGTTTATGGAAAACAAGTCACTCTACCAATAAAAGTTGAGATTAAGACATTAAGAACTGCATTTCAACCAGGCATGGATTTATCACAGGCTCAACATACTCTCCTACAGTAGCTTAAAGAACTTGATGAATTGCGACTGGCTGCCATAGAATGTATGGCCATTGTGCAACGACAAAGAACCAAGTGGCATGATGAATTTATCAAAACTAAGCACTTTCAAGAGGGTGATTGGGCTCTTCTCTACGACTCTAGATTCGAAAAGTTAAAAGGGAAACTTCACACTCACTGGTTGGGACCATATGAGATTGAAACAATTTTTGATAATGGTACAGTACGACTCAGAACTATTAATGGTGAAGGTATGTTTTTTATGGCCAATGGTCACAGACTAAGACCATATAAGAAACCGTTGTCCAAAGAGGCGTTCATCCGCAACATTGATGCCTGTTGGTGCACCAATGATTTCCAGATCACTAGCTCAATCTGTGAAGAATAAATAAAAAAATAAAAATAAAAATAAAAGAAAAAAGAAAATGGACTGTGAAAATCCTTTTGGGACGCAGCCCTTTAAAAAAAAAAGAGAGAAAAAAAAAGAAAAGAAAAAAGAAAAATGGACTGTGAAAATCCTACTTGGACGCAGCCTAAAAAATGAAATAAAATAAAAATTTTGGATTCTAATAAGTCTATCTGTTTATTTGCTGCAGGGACATTCTATCCTAGTTCCCCTTCTTTATTCCATCCCTCTCCTGTTCGCTTTTGGATGGCCCTGCTTTCTGGAACCTTTCCGCTCCATCATAGAACCTTTTCTGCTTTATTACGGAACCTTTCCACTCCATCACAGAACCTTTTCCACTTTATTATGGAACCTTTCTGCTCCATCACAGAACCTTTTCCGATTTATTACAGAACCTTTCCGCTTTATTATGGAACCTTTCCGCTCCATCACAAAACCTTTTCCACTTTATTACGGAACCCTTCCAATCCACTACAACACATGTTCCGCCACACTATAGAACCTATTTCCCTTTTATTACGGAACATGTTCCATTCTATTACCAATACCCTTTCCGTTCCACGACCGAAACCTTTCCGTTCCAGTACATAATCCCCATTTAGTTTCCACACTTTCCAAGATACCATAGAATCATTTCTCATAATGTACCGGCTCCTTTCCGACTTTTCCAGCGCTCCAACGGCCATACTTTCACCCACCTTCCATGCCACATCCATATGGTGGCATCTCATTTATCTATATGGGACCATCATCACTCGACGTCGCCGGAAAATAAAACCAGAACACTCATCAGTTGATCTGCGGCATTATGGATCCTTTTCAGCAGCCAAACTGAAGTCATATCCAATTCTATCTGACAAGACCGCTAGCAGGAAGATCATCACAGTTTGTCAGCCTCACAGAAGACCATCAACGCTACAACTGGAGAACCTTCCATTCACCATTCAGTCCAATTATTGCAACCAACCGGATTTGTACTCTACTTTTCTCTTCTCAGGTAAGGCAGGTACATACCCATCTTTCATTGGCATTTGATAAGTACAGAAGGACTGGTCATGATATATCATGCTAGTTAGTGCCACACGAGGTCGTGTGTTGAGTTAGTTGGGGGGGAGAATTGGGGGCACCTTTAAAAATTCGATAAAACCAACTATTGTTTGATAATCCACCTTCGCTTAGCCCAAATCCAATCTTTCTCCAGGAATCAATAGGGATTTGAGAAACTGTAGGCATTTGGGGAGAAATAAGAAGCGAAACACAATGAAGGGGGCAATCTAGAGTGAACTAGGAAGCTCTGACATGGTCTATGGAAACAAGGAAGTAACAACAATTTTCCAATAGGCAGGATGGCTGGCATATTTCACCAGAATGAAGAAAGGGGACGCTAAAATCGCTATAGAATTTGCACTCACATATGATGGAAGAGTTGCAGAAGTGCGGGGATTGAAAATTCCAGTAGATGAGATGACAGTTGCGAGGGTTTCTGGATTACCACAGATGGGTGAGAAATGGTTTGAAAGACGGGTGGCAATAAAACCTCTTATTGATGCATTTTTGAAACCTGGTGAATTGCTGCAAGGCACAGAAAAGGGGACAAAGTGAACTTCATTACCGGTTCCATGGAGCGAAGTGGCACTCTATGTAATCAAATTCATCACATGTGAAGGTTGGTTCAGTTTGATTTTTGCTTATCACTTTAAAATTTTGAACCACTTAAGGCACTAGAAATACATCGACATGCCATACTTTCTGTGGAAATCCCTAGAATTAATGAGCAAAATGGTCAAAAGCAGTAATAATCCAGATACAATCCTGGTACATCACGGGTTGATCAGGTTATTGGTAGAAGATGCCCTACAAAAATAGAACTAGACCTGGGAATCATTTGTGGGTACATCCTCGAGTGTTGGTCAGACAAGGAAAAAGAATAGGACAATACTAGAAATTACCCCAGAGATCCAAAAGGAGAAACCAGTCCAGGTAGTCCCTATGAGAAGCCTTCAAGCATAAACCCCAACTTACTTGATAGAAGGACCTCATACTCGGACAAGATCCAGAGCTCAGGGAGGGCGACAAAGCCAGAAAGAATTGTTGGGCCGGAATAAGGAAATGGAAGAAGAACAGGAAGTATTCATTATAACAAAAAGTACCAATAAAAACCAGGAAAATCAATTAGGGTTGCAGAACATAGAGAAGCAGTAGAAGGGAGAAAAAAGATGGACAGCTTTGTTCATAAAATCACAAGGTAGTAGGATTAGGAGATTCCAGTATTTCCTGTTATGCAAGTATCGCAAGGCATATGGAAAATTGAAGAAAGATCACGGGAATTTGAAAGTCTCTTATCAGAAGAAAATAGAATAAGTGACAGTCCTGCAAGAGCAAATTCAGAGGATGGAAAGATATAAGATGGACTCCCTGTTGGAGGTTGTAGCATGGGAAGATGAACAAGAGGAAAATTATAGAGATGAAGGAACAAAGGATAGCATGCAAGAAATAAGTATGGAGCCGAAGGAAGGTTCTGAAACAAAAGAACTAGAAGGACCAGGAGGTGAGTAGTTACATGAAGAGAACCCTTCCGACGAAGCCCAAATAAAGTATCTAGAAGAAATGGTAGTTCAACTACAGGCGGCAGTAGGAGACCTAGAGGGACAATTAAAATTGGCCCACGATCAGAAAAAAGGGAAAGAACAGGAGACAATTACAAAACAGCTGCAAAGACAAAATTATGCCATGGCTACAAGAAGGCATGGTGAAGAAGTGGAAAAATTAAAATTTGAAAAAGAATATATGAATTATCTGGCTCATTCCATGAGGAATCTAAGACCCCCTTCGAATTTGTATTCTATGTTTTTAAAAGAACAACTTATATCTTTTAGGCTGTCAATGGTAACTATGGGATATAATGATCATATTGAGACAAAAGCCCAGTTTGTTGATGCCTTTGCCAGGAGTAATGACGAAGAACAAGATTTTCTGTGTGAAGTATATATGCACAACCTGGTTATGACCGATTATGAAGACTGGGATCCCAACCCTCTTGTAGGGAAAGTACAACTGAGGGCATTCATGTCCTTCATGAGAAATCAATTGAGATGGAACAATGCTGCCACTGTTGTAGAAAATATTGAATGGGAAGATGCCCTTTGGGTGAGAGGTTCCCCCTCAGTTGAAAAGTTATTTATGGCCAGGAACTAGGTTATGAAAGATTCATCATTCGTTACTCTCCTGGAGTCTGCTCAGTCTAAATTTGTTCATGAATGTAGGAGATCGATTCCTTTTCATAGTTTGGAAGTGATGCTCTGTCTACGAAGAAGGATTAATGCTCTGAGCATGGATTTAAGAAGGAAATATCCCTTCTCTGTTAGGATGTTTGAGTGAGCCCTCGACAGAATATAAGTCTACTTTGATTGCCTGAGCACACAGAGAGCCAACTGGATTGGGCTCCGATTTCACTTCCCTATACTTTGGTGCCTTGTAGTGGATGGGGAAGATAGTGAGTTTTTCAGAATTATGGGAGAACATAAAGGTTTTTACAGCATAATAGAAGGTGGCCATTCGTCCTATAAGTGGAGTGATGAATGCCTAAGCAGCTCTCCAAGCACCCCTGTCAATGGATCACAGTCTTAGTTTGCATAGGGACATGCAAACCCTTTGGTTGGGGGGAGATAACGGGCATATGACCCTTTTTGTTCCTCCTTTCTACTTTGTTTTTGACTCCTTTTTGACATACTCCTGTATTACTACTGGTTCTTTTGGTTGCATTTTGCACATTTTAGCCTTGGTAAGAATTGATCTGGTCCTTTTTGTTATTTGTCAATTGCTTGTGATTGATAGGGATATGTTGCCATTATTTCCTACTAAAGAAGTTATGTTTCAGGTTCGGTATCAGTTTATCTATAGGTTGCAGAATGAAGGACTATGGAAGCTGGAAGATATGCATTTCAGTCTGGAGCTATTACACCGAGGTATCCAGCTTGATGTATTCTGTTACATTATTTTGGTTACCTATCCAACATTCAGATGATGCTGCAGTCGATCCAAGGAGATGGAGGTTTTATGCTCAATTCGGTATTATGGGTCTATGATGACTCATAGTTGACCATCCTAACATCCCTGGGATCTTCCTCCACTTTCCACTATGTATATCCCTGAAATATCTTATTAAATATCCATAGACAGGCTTTATTGGGGAATTCGTTGTAACTATGCGATTCCTCATTTATCCTCTCATAAGCGTTGATGTATAAAAGACATGGGGACTCTTCAGAAGGGTTAGCCTCAAATGCATAAGAACCGTTGAACATTGTATCAAGCTTTTATACAAGAGATTCCTGGTTTTATTTGATTCGATGTGTTGATCTATTTTGTGTGATTGAGAGGCTTTTCAGATCGTGTTGCTGAAGGCAGGGCCCCCTTCTGTGACAGGTGCTGCTATCAATAGGATTTCTTTCCTTTATGCATGTGTGTTCAGATTAATGGCTTAATTATTAACGCAGTGTGGATTGGTTCAATTAATTGATACACGGAATTGGTGTGTGATCATAGTTGCGTGTGAATCCTTTAATGAGTGGTGAGAATTGATTACAGAGTTATTTTTGTTACCATTTCTAGAGGAGTATATGAATGATGAATGTCAAATTACTATAAATTTTGCAGTGAATGGATGTAATTAGGTTCTTTCAGAATTCTATTGTGAGTGTTCAAGAGTAGAAGCAAATCGTAGAATTTGATTAGTATTCAACATTTTCATTACAGTTCTGATTCAATGAATTATTTTCATTAGGGATTTCTTAGCTTGTTAATTAGAATTGGACATTTAATTTCTTTATGTAATTTAACAGATTGTTGCTGGTAGTGATTTCTTTCTATAGTCTAGTTGAATGGTATTGATAGTTAGATGCTTTCATTAATTCACAAGATCTTTTTTGTACTTTAGCTGAATGTTATTGATAATTAGATGCTTTCATTTGATTGCAAGATTCTTTTAGTATTCAACAATTTCTTAGGATTCCATTCACCAAAAGATTATATCCTAATTCTGATTCAGTAATTCATTAATCTTCTCTGTGTTAAGATCTTCCAAGTTGCAGTGTCTGGCATATATATTGCTTGGTAGATCGTAAGCTTTTGTAGCCCTGGGTTGATAATTTATGCACAGCTTTCTGTTCTTAACTTAATTAAAAAGAGAATTAAAGATCTTGTCAGGCCTCTTTATGGGGAGGGGCTCTAGGAATAACCTGACACATTTATATCTCTTGGGTAATAAATGCACTGAACGTTACCCACCAAACAATACAATGTTCAGAATGGACGTGCACATGCTAGATGCGCGTGCACGTCCCTGTTGAAGATAAAATTTAGAAAATCACCCGTGTTCTTTCTACCGCAATTTTTTCCTCATTTTTGCATTCTTTTCGCCGGTTTCACGCACAGTCCAACAAGCATTTAAATGGTAGATTGAATTCATACACCATTTGGTGCTTCCTTGACCATTTGGATACAATACACAACGTTTTGGGCTCTATTTTGGCTCCTTGTATTGAATACACACCTCTTGGGCTCTATTTGGATCAATCAAGTGAATACACAACAGTTGGACTCTATCTGGCACCTTGGATTGAATTCTCATGCTACTTGGACACACATGAAGTCTTCTTACATATAGTGGACACATCAAAAGAGCATTTGACATTTGAGGCAAAGAGAAATCATAATCCTTGAGGTATGGTGATAATTTTATATTTTTAAATGTAGTTTAGTCTTCATTCACTTGTTTGAATGGCATCTATTTTGGGTTTTTCCTCATGAATTGTATGATAGATCTATTTTTGTTTTCTTAATATTCAACATAGACAATAAAAACATCTTACCAAAAAAAAACTACAAAATGCACCAAGCAATGCTTTCAACCTTTCATGAAGATAATAAAAAAAATTACTTGCATCACCACCAATAACATTTCATAATCACATTCTTCCATCTAGTAGACAAAAATTTGTTGAATTCCTCATGGTTTCACTACAACAACTCACACAAACACCTAGATAATTGAAAACTATTAGACTTTTGGGGATGTTTTCCCTCATAGGGAAGTTGCTCCTACTAACATCCCATACCATCATTCAATACCATCCAATACCATCCTACCGAGTTCCTAGAAGTGTTGTTGCAGTTATATGTATGGCATTCCCAGTAGATTTTAAGATTATATGAAAACATTCTCACTAGATGTTGTTGTACATAATCAATTGCTACATCGAGCTTTAATAATCATGTGCACATCGAGTTTTAATATCTTATTTGTTGTTCATTCTTGCAGGGGTGATATTTTTTTTATTTTTTAAATGCATTGAGTATGGGCAACATACGTAATAATAAAAGAAAGTCTAGAAGGAACCCACTGCCCCCTGAAAAGGCCCATGAGATAAGAGAAAAAGCCAGGTTGTACATGCAAAACCGTAGAAAGAAAAATGTTAGTGCCTTAGATCCATCAACAAGCAATAACGAAGTGGTTGAAGCCAATCAAATCTTTCCTGATGTCGAGTATGAAGGGATATACGTTGAACAAGCTCTTAATTGGCAACCTCCCCAAGAAGAGCACACACATGCAGAACACACTCCCTTGCAGGATCAAGTCGTGAACGAAGGGCCACAACAAGTTGTTGACGGGACTCATACTTCCTTGCCGACTCCCTTGCATCGACTATCAAGAGGATGACGAAGAACTCCCAGACGTATTCATGTGGATGAAAGCTCATTTTTAGGACTTGAAGGTAAGATGCCCAAACGCACTATTGATTTCCATTGTAGCAAGATAACGAAATAATTTTTTGAATCCAAAACTGATGCAACAAAATGTCAATTATTTCTTGCTTTGTTAAAATCAAATTGTCTAGCGGATGTTAGGAGAATTTTGAGCATAAAGGTATCTATAAGTTCATATGCCAACAATCACGTTGTTAGAAATCTACAATATGCATTTAATTTGATTGGAAAAACTTCTCGTACAAAAGATTTTAATGCGACCCGTCATGTACTGTCAAAATCGAATGTAGACAAATCCATAAGGCAACGTCACCTACTATCACACACATGTAAAATCTTTAAAGTAGACAGAAAGACTCTTCAAAAGTATTCTGCCATTAGAGAAAAACTTGAGACCCCAGGCCAAACAAATTGTTGGCCTTTGTTGGTAGGTTACTTCGTTCAGACATGAAGCTCATTGATGCTGTTAAAGAACTAGTGCAGAAGTTTTGGCATGATAACACTAGACCATCATCAAATCAAAGAGATGTTTTAAAGTTGAGAAAAGGTGTTAGGGGGGGTGAACCCCATGTCAAGCACTTCCTTGACACGACACAAACAGAACTGTACAAGAGGTTCAAGAATGAGCACACATAATTGAACTTGGGCCAAAGGTCCTTTGAAAAATGAAAACCCTAGTATGTTAAAATTTGCAATGATCGCAATAGATGTTGTTGTAGATACCATGTATAATTTGAGTACTTTTATGATACATATAGACATATATTTTGTGATTTGCATACTAACATTGTGCAGGATTTCCCATCGTTACAACCACCGAATGCATCCAGAGAATTTACACATAGCATAATGTGTCCAAGACCTGAAGGACAAAAGTATTATAAAAGGTCATGTTTATATGGGATGTGTTCTAGTTGCAGTGGATTTGCATTATTGAGCCCTTGCATCCATGCAACCGTGGAGCACGCATTTGGGAGGATGTCAATAGAAATGCAAAACTTCCAGTACATAACATATCAAGTAGATAGTTCGAAGGAATGCAAAAAAATATTGGTGAAGTCCCAGGTAATCTAAGTTTTCATACTTTCATACTATACATGTTGAATTTGTACATATATATTCACATTGAAAATGTCACGTTGTATTAATTCCCTGCGTTTTGTGGCACTAGGTACAAATTTGCAATTTCATGAAGGAATTATACCAAAATACCGAGCAATATGTACAACATGTCCATGTAGCACGATGGCAGGATGAACAGCATAGACAGTGCAGGGACACCTTCCCCAAACGCACAATATTGTCAGTTGTGGACTTTGCTGAAAACTACACCCTGCAGCCACATAATGAGATTCAAAGTCAATACTACCATTCAAACCAAGTTACCATAATGGTCCATATCACGTATAGGCACGTGCCAGAGAGTAGCAACGACAGGAGGATAAGATTGAAAGAGACCAACTTCTACATCAGTGACGATAGGTGCCATGACCTGCATTACATGCAACATTGCTTCAAAATTTTCTATGATCAGCTGAAGAAGAGAGGTATACAGATGGATCGAAATTGGATATGGTCAAATGGTTGTGCAGGCTAGTTCAAAAATGCACGTGTATTCAAGTGGTTGAGTATTTTGCACAAAACTTGT
Source organism: Larix kaempferi (assembly GCA_027924585.1). Classification (NCBI taxonomy): domain Eukaryota; kingdom Viridiplantae; phylum Streptophyta; class Pinopsida; order Pinales; family Pinaceae; genus Larix; species Larix kaempferi. The sequence continues at coordinate 7,333,381 of BSBM01000486.1, forward strand.
GATATGATGCATGTATGGAACTATTTTGAGACTGGTCATGGAAAGGGAGAACTACCCTACGAAGGGAAGAGATGAGGTGCATGGGAAACCCTCATATTCGGAATGCAGATACCATAGTTCAATGGTGCTTTGCAAAAATGTCAGATCAAACCACGGAGCAACACATACCAATAGGTAGAGGACATGTTGTCAAAAATTTCTGGCATGTAGTTGATATAGACCGATCGTGTTCTTATAGTTGCAGTACTGTGCAGGGAACTCATGGATTTCATTCGTTTCGAAGCTCAAAAAACCCCTTATTTGAAATATGGACGCGAAAACTTGCTTGCTTTTGTGGGCCTTGCAACAGTTGTGAATGGGATGAATGCGAATCAATGGATTGGGTTGATGAATGGGATCATGTATCACTTGCAGTGGACCCATGTGCAGTTGTTGAAACAATCCAGTTAGAGGAAGGCCAGTCCTCTATTTCCAATGAATGTGATCATATATATGATCTAGTACAACCAGGTAAACATTTCTGCATGCATATCCCAGTTCCCTCCTTGTTTATATGTAATTATCCAAGTTATCAAATCAATAATTGTTGGAATATGATCGTAAAATGCATCTTTGTGGGACACATCTACGCAGTTGTCGCCTCGACAGACAGTGCAATTGGGATGAATTATTGGTTGGCACGATGCATCCAAGGGGAGAAAACGCTCCTCGCATCATTAACGGATAGTGAAGGCATTACCTTTCCCACTGGCTTGATGGTTGTTCAGGGGTAATATCTTACAATGGATGGAAAGGGACCAAAGAGCAATGGCTACACATACATGGATTATAGACCAAGGTCGTGGGTGTATCACTTTACGCACTTGATCATTGGTACAAACATCCAACTACATACAATGTCAATGAAGTCATCAAACAAGGTACGCTACTTACTACCTCATGCAGAGCATGAGAGGTTGTTTGAGACAATAAAAAACTGAGAGGATCCAGAAGGCCTAATTGATTGAGGTACATAGTATAGTAATGATGTGATTGTTTATTCATGCATGTACAAAGTTATTCATGTTAGATAGTTTATTTGATATCGCTATCTTATATCGTTTATTTGATGTTTGAGTTATGATTAAGTTATGATTTATAGCCATGTCATTGTTTATTCATGCATGATCAATGTTATTCATGTTAGATAGGACTTTGATATCATTATCTTATATCATTTATTTGATGTACATGAGTTATGATTAAGTTATGATTTATGTGAATATATATGTGGTTCATGTGATGTAACAACTTCCGTATTGTCTTGAGCTACTTCATCATCTCCTTGAGCAAATTTGATGGTAGTACAATGATGAAATTTGATGAAATTCCATCCATGAATTTACCCTCCATTTTTATAGGAAAAAGTATATTCAATAAATTCCAACATTGCCAAGTCAACCTACAATTTTGTTTTGGTAGTACAATGATTGTTTTGCTCAAGATTTTGGTTCTATCTACAATGACTAACTCCCAATAGTTCCCATATTTTTTCCCTTTCACTCTTATTATTTTAACCCTATCTTTTTCATAAACATTGTGCACTTTTGGACTTGTATCATTTTACACATTTTCAAATTATTTATTCACATCTCCTAGGTTCCTTGAAAATATCACTTCACATATCCTTTCCCTATTTCACATTCCCCATTATGTTGTGTTCAACATAATTACAAATGTATAGGGAAAAAGGAAAATTATGGCATTTATGATATAACACCATTAATCTTTAAAATATGATGTAGCTAGAATACTTAGTGAAGGAACATAAGTGAATATGCCGTAGGAACTTTCATAAAATGATGCCAATGATCCCTCTAGTCCTTTAACCTTATTTCCTCACTTGGATAAATCATTTGGACCTCTATTGAATTTCATTTTCCCTTAAATATTGAGTAACTTTTTTCTTGCAATATTCAACACATTTTCAAAGAGGTTGTTTTGTTTGCTTGAGTTCCTCTAAAATATCACTTTGCGTTACCTTGTCCCACTGCACTTCCCTCCATCTATGTTTTGTATTACTCTTGATGTCAACAAGGATGTCACGGAGCAACAACAAACAACCCAAGAAATGAAACAATCCTTTATCATTTAGTGAACTAGGTCTGGTAACAATCGGGAATTCCACAGTGCGCTTGATTCTCAGTAGTTTCAAAATTATGTTTAATGTTTTGAGAAGTAGTAATTTTGCTAGGAGAGTATATTATGCTTTATACTTGTAGGATATATAGGTATAGAAATAAAATCTTGAAACCAACAACAACAAGGTGACACTGGGAGGATTTTGCAAAGTTGACCCCCGTGGGAAAAAATTGCACACTCCCTTACTGAGCAAGACCCTAGTTTCCAAGATGGACCTACAAGGTGACACCCAGGCCACAGGACTGGCAGGGGGGGCGATAGCACTATCCCAATGTCCTGAATCCAATAGAGCTAACGGTTTGTCGATCAGAGCCACGGTCTTCATTCTATGGCTCATTCCATCTCGCATCCAAAAGGCCTTCAGGGACACCCACTGGATACTTGCCGGGGCATAGAGCTCCAACAGTGCAGCAAAACCTGGTTCCGAGGAGTCCTGCAAGTGTGTCTAGAGAGTTTCCAGCAGGGAATGCTAACCACAAAGTGCCTGAGGGAGGATTTTGCAAATTTGACCCCCATGTGCAAAAATTGCACACTCCCTCATTGAGTAAAACCCTAGTTTCCAAGATGGACCTACATGGTGACTCCCGGGCCACAAGATCGGAGGGGAGGGGCACCCCTTGCACTGTCCTGACATCCTGAATCAAACATCATTGACGGTTCATCGATTGGAGCCACGATCTTCATTATATGGCTCGTTCCGTCTCACATCCAAAAGGCCTTTAGGGACACCTGCTGGATACCTGCCGGGGCCATAGAACTCCAATTGTGCAACAAAACTAGGTTCCAGGGAGACATGCAGGTGTGTCTAGGATAGTTCCAACTAGGAACTCTAGCCACAAGTGCCTGGTGGACGATTTTACAAAGTTGACCCCCGTGGCAAAAAATTGCACACTCCCTCACTGAGCAAAACCCTAGTTTCCAAGATGGACCTACAAGGTGACACCCAGGCCATGGGACCCCCTAGCACTATCTCGATGTCCTGAATCCAACTGAGCTGACGGTTTGTCGATCGGAGCCACGGTATTCATTCTATGGCTCGTTCCATCTCGCATCCAAAAGACCTTCAGGGACACCCACTCGATACTTGCCGGGGCATAGAGCTCCAACCGTGCAGCAAAACCTAGTTTTGGGGAGTCCTACAAGTGTGTCTAGAGAGGTTTCGGCTGGGAATTCTAACCACAAAGTGCCCGAGGGAGGATCTTGCAAAGTTGACCCCCATGTGCAAAAATTGCACTCCCTCACTGAGCAAAACCCTAGTTTCCAAGATGGACCTACATGGTGACACTCGGGCTACGAGATCGGAGGTGAGGGGCACCCCTAGCACTATCCCGACGTCTTGAATCCGACGGAGCTGATGGTTTGCCGATCGGAGCCACAGTATTCATTCTATGGGTCATTCTGTCTCGCATCCAAAAGGCCTTCAAGGACACCTGCTAGATTTATACAATCTCTGTTTTATGACAAACTAACCTTAGAACTTCTCTTAGCAATGACAATGAATTCTTCATTGTTCACAGAAGCTCGGACAATACTCCTGCTTTTAAATGCATTCTGGAGAGAGCAAGAGGACAAGTTCATCAAAGCGACTTCATTCATCTATATTCTCGTAATGTACACATAGTCCATCCTTATCTTGATAAACAAGAGTTTTATAATAGCTTGAATGTTTTGGGCGTGGTTACCTCCCTGTATTTGGTTGTCTGATTGGTTGACAAGCTTGCCTGAAAATTTGTACGTTGAACTTGTTTGTTTTATTGCTGAAAAATGGAAGGGATTTTCAAGTCACCTGCAAAACGGTCCTTTATTGAAATATCTAAGTTCTTCCAACAACATAGATTTGGCTAGTGTATCAAATGCTGTCGTCCACACCAGAATTTATCTTTCATCAAAGGAGTTGCACATATTATGGCTAACGAAATGGTCTCGAGAGCTTGGAAGTGCCGGCAAATATTATTCCATGCCTGAATCTACCCAGAAGGCAATTATAAATTTAGATCCTTGAGAATGACTGAATCTACCCAGAAGGAAGTTATAAATTTAGATCCTCGAGAAGGTAAGAAACTATATGAGTGGTTGAATCAGTATCCTAAAATTACAGAGCTTTCTCTCTCAAAGTTTGTTGAGCGGCTCCTGGATGTAGTATCAAACTCAATAGACAGTAAACTTGTTATCATCACTAGGATGGCCCCAGGGTGCCCAAATAGAATGCCCTTAGTGCCCAAACCGTGGCTCGGTTCGTGAATCCGTCGACTCCTGTGGGTCCAAGACGCTGGGTTTTTAGCTAGGGGACCCCCCACAGCATGCCTCGAAGACCCAAAAGTGGTGCCAATGGGCCATCCCCGGAGCTAGGGTTTTTCTCAGTGAAGGCCATTCCAAATTCGCTCAATGGGACCATTTCTCGTCCGGAGGCCCCCAGGCATGCGTGGACACCATTGACAGGTCCACTATGGCCATGTGTAGCTATGGGAGTCAACAGAATCCAAGTCCGCTCGCCGGTTTGGGTTCTGTGGCCACGGAGCAAATGCCCAAAGTGTCCTTGAATGACCTCCGGGTGCCCAACTAGAATTCCTGTGGCACCCGAATCGTGGCTTGGTTCGCGAATCCATCAATTCTGGTGGGTCGGGGACGACGGGTTTCAGCTAGGGGACCCCCCACAATGTCCCCCGAAGACCCGGAAGCGGTGCCAACGAGCCATCTCCGGAGCTAGGGTTTTGCTCAGTGATGGCCATTCCAAATTTGCTCAAGGGGGCCATTTCTCATCCGGATGCCCAGGGGCATGTGTGGCCACTGTGGATAGGTCCACAATGGCCATGTGGACCTGTGGGAGGCAACGAAATCCAATTCCTCTCACCGGGTTGGGTTTCGTGGCCCCAGGGCAAATCCTCTAGGTGTCCCTGAACGACCCCGAGGTGCCCGACTAGAATGCCTGTGGCATCAAAACCGTGGCTCGGTTCGTGAATCTGTTGACTCCGGTGGGTCTGGGATGCCGGGTTTCAACTAAGGGACCCCCCACAGCATGCCTCGAAGCCCCGTAAGTGGTTCCAATGGGTCATCCCCAGAGTGAGGGCCATTCCATATTTGCTCGAGGGGGCCATTTCTCGTCCGGAGGCAAAAGAAGATCAATTTTCAACAAAATAATGTAGTTAGTAGAAGAAGATTAATTTTTGACAAAACAATGTAGTTATTACATGTGGAGGCAGTGGTTTCCCGTGGAAAATCAGTGTAGGGTTGAGCAGAGGAAAGATGTTGGGAAATGGGCTATTACATTAGATTTTCCGATGGGCAAGTGGTTTACAGAAGGAAATATGGCAGCTGTAGGTATCTATGCTTTTCTTCTGATGAAAATAGGATTTCCCTCGGAAGAAAAGCGTAGATACCTACAACCGCCAAAGCATAGATACCTATAGCTGCCCATCGAAAAAGCTAATGTAATATCCTATTTCCCAACATCTTTCCTCTGCTCAACCCTACACTCGTTTTCCATGAGAAACTGTTGCCTCCACATGTAATAACTAAATTGTTTTGCCGAAAATTGATCTTCTTCTGCTAACTACATTGTTTTGTCGAAAATTGATTTTCTTCTGACTCCAGACAAGAAATGGCCCCCTTGAGAGAATATGGAATGGCCTTCAGGTGCTATGGGCATTCTAGTTGGGCACCATGGTGTCCACGCACGTCGGGGGCCTCCGGACGATAAATGCACACCTTGAGAGAATTTGGAATGGCCATCACTGAGCAAAACCCTAGCTCCGGAGATGGCTCGTTGGCACCACTTCCGAGTCTTCAAGTGATGCTATGGGGGGTCCCCTAGCTGAAACCTGTCGTCCCAGACCCACTGGAGTTGACGGATTCATGAACCGAGTGACGGTTCAATTTCCACGGGAATTCTAGTCAGGCACCCCGAGGCCGTTCAAGGACACATGGAGGATTTGCCCCGGGGCCACGGAACCCAACCCAGCAAGAGGAATTGGATTCCATCACCTCCCATAGGTCCACATGGCCATTGTGGACCTGTCCACAGTGGCGATGCATGCCCGGGGGCATCCAGACAAGAAATGGCCCCCTTGAGCAAATTTGAAATGGCCATCTCTGAGCAAAACCCTAGCTCTGGAGATGGCTTGTTGGCACCGCTTCCGGGTCTTCGAGGGACATTGTCGGGGGTCCCCTAGCTGAAACCCGCCATCCTGGACCAACCAAAATTGATAGATTCACGAACTGAACCATGGTTCGGGTTCCATGGGCATTCTAGTCGGGCATCCTGGGTTCGTTCAGGGACACCTAAAGGATTTTCCCCAGGGCCACAAAACCCAACTGGGCAAACGGACTCGGATTCTGTCGGCTCCCATAGGTCCGCATGGCCATAGTGGACTTGTCCACAGTGGCCACACATGCTCGGGGGCCTTTGGATGAGAAATGGCCCCCTTGAGCTAATTTGGAATGGCCTTCACTAAGCAAAACCCTAGCTACGAGGATGGCCCATTGGCACCGCTTTCGGGTCTTCGAGGCATGCCATGGGGGGTCCCCTAGTTGAAACGTGGCATCCTAGACCCACCAGAGTCAACGGATTCATGAACCAAGCCACAGTTTGGGCACTACGACCATTCTAGTCGGGCACCCCGAGGCCATTCAGGGACACCTAGAGGATTTTCCCCGGGGCCACGGAACCCAACCCAGCAAGCACACTCAGATTTCGTCGGCTCCCATAGGTCCATGTGGCCATAGTGGACCTGTCCATGGTGGCAATGCACTCCCGGGGGCCTCCGGACGAGAAATGGCCCCCTTGAGCAAATTTGGAATTTCCTTCACTGAGCAAAAACCTAGCTCCAGGGATGGCCCATTGGCACTGCTTCCGGGTCTTCGAGGCACACCGTGGGGGGTCCCCTAGATGAAACCTGGCATCCTAGACCCACCAGATTCAATGGATTCGCAAACCAAGCCACGGTTCAGGTGTTACGTGAATTATAGTCGGGCACCCTGGGGTCGTTCAGGGACACTTGGAGGATTTGACCCAGGGCCACGAAACCCAAACTGGGGAGAGGACTTGGATTCCATTGCCTTCCACAAGTCGACATGGCCATTATGGACCTGTCCATGGTGGCCACGCACGCTTGGGGGTTTCCGGTCGAGAAATGGGCCCCTTTAGTGAATTTGGCATGGCCTTCACTCAGCAAAACCCTAGCTCCAAAGATGGCCCATTGGCACCACTTATGGGTCTTCAGGGGACGCTATGGGGGGTCCCCTAGTTGAAACCCACCATCCCGGACCCATCGTCATCGACAGATTCATGAACTGAGCCACGGTTCGGGTGCTACGGGCATTATAGTCGGCACCCCGGGGCCATTTTGGGACACTTGCAGGATTTGACCTGGGGCCACGGAACCGAAACCAGCGAGTGGACTTGGATTATGTCACCTCTCATAGGTCCACTTGGCCATTGCGGACCTGTCCACGGTGGCCACGCACGCCCGGGGGGCCTCCGGGTGGCCACGTACGCATGGCCTTCACACTGGGGTCAAATCTAGAAAATATTACACCGGGCACTTAGGGCTAGCGTTCCCAGCCGGAACCTACCTAGACACACCTGCAGGACTCCCCGGAACCCAGTTTTGTTGCACAATTGGAGTTTTATGCCCCCGACAGGTATCCAGTAGGTGTCCCTGAAGGCCTTTTTGATATGAGACGGGATGAGCCATAGAATGAATACCGTGGCTCGGATCGACAAAACCGTCGCCTCCATTGGCTTTAGCACGTCAGGATAGTGCTAGGGGTGCCCCTCTCCTCCTGCCCGGTGGCCCCGCCCTCATCTTGTATGTCCATATTGGAAACTAGGGTTTTGCTTAGTTAGGGAGTGTGCAATTTTTGCACACGGGGGTCAATTCTGGAAAATCATCCACCAAGAACTTGTGGCTAGCGTTCTCGGTCGGAACCTACCTAGACACACCTGCATGACTTCCCGGAACTCAGTTTTGTAGCACGATTGGAGTTCTACACCCCCGGAAGGTATCCAATAGGTGTTCCTGAAGGCCTTCTGGATGCGAGACGGGACGAGCCATAGAATGAAGACCATGGCTTGGATCGACGAACCGTCGAATCTGTCGGATTCAACACGTCGAGATAGTGCTAAGGGTACCCCTCTCCTATGGATCGGTGGCCCCACCCTCATCCTGTACGTCCATCTTGGAAACTAGGGTTTTGCTCAGGGAGGGAGTGTGCAATTTTTTAACACGGGGGGTCAACTCTAGAAAATCATCCACCGGGCACTTGTGGCTAGCATTTTCAGTCGGAACCTGCCTAGACACACCTGTAGGACTCCCCAGAACCTGGTTTTGTTGCATGGTTGGATTTTCTACGCCCTCGGCAAGTATCCAGCAGGTGTCCCTGAAGGTCTTCTGGATGCGAGACGGGACGAGCCATAGAATGGAGACCATGGCTCAGATCGACGAACCGTCAACTCTGTTTGATTCAGCACGCCAGGATAGTGCTAGGGGTGCCCCTCCCCTTCAGCCCGGTGGGCCCGCCCTCATATTGTACGTCCATCTTGGAAACTAGGGTTTTGTTCAATGAGGGAGTGTGTAATTTTTGTACACGGGGGTCAACTCTGGAAAATATTCCACCGGGCACTTGTGGCTAGCGTTCCCAGCTGGAACCTACCTAGACACACCTGTAGGACTCCCCAGAACCTAGTTTTGTTGCACGGTTGGAGTTCTACGCCCTAGGCAGGTATCCAGCAGGTGTCCCTGAAGGCCTTCTCGCAGCGAGACGAGATGAGCCATATAATGAAGACCGTGGCTTAGATCGATGAACTGTCAACTCTATTGGATTTAGCACACCGGGACAGTGCTAGGGGTGCCCCTCCCCTCCGGCCCGGTGGCCCCGCCTTCATCTTGTATGTCCATCTTGAAAACTAGGGCTCTGCTCAGTGAGGGAGTGTGCAATTTTTGCACATGGGGGTCAACTCTTGAAAATATTCCACCGAGCACGTATGATGATGGTGATGGTGATGATGATGAAGAGGTTGACAGTGATTGTGATAGCGATGGTGATGGTCATGAAGATGATGATGAAGGAAGCTTTGATGAGGAACCTGGAGTTAGAGTTAGAGTTGGAGTTAGAGTTAGGGTTAGAGGTAGAGTCAATGATGATTATGGAGATGGTGGTGATGATGAAGACGTTGATGGTGACGATGATGGTGATGGTGAGGATGGAGAAGATGGCTTAGTGTTAGGGTTTGGGTGAGGGTTAGGGCTAGAGTTATAGAAGGAAATTGAATTAGGGTTAGAGTTAGAGTCAATGATGATGATGGAGATGGGTGGTGATGATGAAGACGTTGATGGTGACAGTGATGGTGATGGTGAGGATGGGAGAAGATGGCTTAGTGCTAGGGCTTGGGTGAGGGTTAGGGATAGGGTTATAGAAGGAAATTGAATTAGGGTTAGAGTTAGAGTCAATGATGATGATGGAGATGGTGGTGATGAAAAAGACATTGATGGTGACGGTGATGGTGATGGTGAGGATGGAGAAGATGGCTTAGTGCTAGGGTTTGGGTGAGGGTTAGGGCTAGGGTTTGGGTGAGGTTGATGGTGATGGTGATGGTGATGGTGATGATGATGGTGATGGTTCGTGAGGTTGATGGTGATGGTGATGGTGATGATGGAGATGGTGATGGTTCTGTCTCGCATCCAAAAGATGGAGATGGTGATGATGACGAAGATGGTGATGATAATGAAGATGGTGATGGTGGTGATGATGGTGATGGTGGTGAAGTTGATGGTGATGGTGATGGTGATGATGAAGATGGTGATGGTTCCATTTCGCATCAATAGATGGAGATGGTGATGATGACGAGGATGGTGATGATGATGAAGATGGTGACGTTGATGATGATGGTGATGGTGGTGATGTTGATGGTGATGGTGATGGTGATGATGAAGATGTTGATGGTTCCGTCTCACATCCAAAAGATGGAGATGGTGATGGTGATGAAGATAGTTCATGATGATGAATATGGTGATGTTGATGATGATGGTGATGGTGGTGAGGTTGATGGTGATGGTGATGGTGATGATGAAGATGGCGATGGTTCCGTCTCGCATCCAAAAGATGGAGATGGTGATGGTGACGATGATGAAGATGGTGACGTTGATGATAATGGTGATGGTGGTTAGGTTGATGGTGATGGTGATGGTTCTGTCTCGCATCCAAAAGATGGATATGGTGATGATGATGAAGATGGTGATGATGATGAAGATCGTGAAGTTGATGACGATGGTGATGGTGGTGAAGTTGATGGTCATGGTGATGGTGGTGAAGTTGATGGTCATGGTGATGGTGATGATGATGAAGATGGTGATGATGATGAAGGCATTGATGATGATGGCGATGGTGATGAAGATGATGATGAAGATGATGAAGGCGTTGGGGAATTTATTTATATCCAATGTATTTGACTCTAAGAACCTCTCATGTGTGATTATAAAAAAATCAAGATTCCCTCAACCCCAAAACATGCCCTTTCAATTTTTTTTTTTTTATCTTTGAGTGTGGTATGGGTTCCAACATGAGGTTTTGTCTACTAAGGATGGATCTTGGCGTCTTGACCATGGTTGGGGTGATGACAATGAGGTTCATATGAATCCAATGAATCTTCCATGGATCATGGGGTAAAATGATCTCTCGAGTATTATTGCATGTGAACTTGCACGTACCAAGCTACAACAAATCTTTCACAGGAGTGGATTTGTCTATATGAATAGATAACTGAAAATATTTTAGCAACAAGACCTATCAATTTTAACTTGGAAGTATGGGAAATGTTCAAAGTGGGATTGAGAGGATTGATGGTGATTGTAGTAGTGGGCATGGTATTGGTGAGAATGATGACATGATAGTGGAATTAAACATTAATATGGTGACCCTAGAGCTTGGATCCTATCCTAGAAACATGAGAGCCTAGCCTAAAAACCCTAGTTGGTAGCATAAACCCTAGTTTGTATTCTAATCACAATGAAACCCTATTGTGTATCCTAAGATCTAGCCCTAATTATAATACATGTAAATATTAAATCATTTTCATTGTACATATATATTCATCTGCATACATTTGAATCCAAACCACTATACACATATATGCATACATAAAATTAGATTGCTATCAAATAATGATAAATTAAGGAAGTCCTAATTGTAAATGGTAGTGGATGTGATGGTCATCAAATCAAAGGTGGCTATATCTGTGAGTGAGAATTAATGAGATAGCTATACATCATTCTCTAGGTTGTCCTATTTATATGGTGACAATTGATTGAGAAATGATTCCATAACTTGGTTATTAATTTGTTGCATGATCTTAAGTGGACAAAATGGTCAAAATAAATACTAGTGACGACATTTCATTATGTAGAGTATGGCCTTTTTGGATCTCATTATGTAGAGCTATTAAAAATCATGTTGGATCTCATTTTAACCTTTTGACGACAATGGACATTTTCTATTTTTAAGTGTTATTTTCTTAGTACTCAAGTTCCCAATATATATCTTATGTGCCATAAGGTGTGATTTGTCCATCCATTTATTTCGTTTGTTTTTAGATTAATTCTCACACATGATTTTGTTTGAGCTAGCCTATGTTTACAATGTTCTCTTAACATAGATACCATTAGAAGCTTTTACATGTAGAAAGATAAACCACGTTGAACTACGATATCCAACTTATCTTCTAAGATCTAGGTAAAACCCAAATTTACACAACATCACATCATGATACACACAACATGAGACAACCACATTAGACAATGAGATATATAAATCACATAACTGAAAAACCATGTACATCGAGGCTACAAAACTCATCCAAACATATACAATATTTGGCTTATAGTGGAACATGGTTCCCAATGTACGTACAATGGCAAATCGTTCCCTACACAAAATGCGACAACTCATGCCATAGATACAAAATATATGGCAACTCGTGCCGTAGATACAAAGTACATCAAACCTGGTGCACAAAAGTGCCACATCGTGGCTAATGTACATAACATGTGGCATGTCAAGCATTGTGACCACTGCCGTCACTCCTAGGTGCAGATCCAAAGTTGATCTTTCTACTCTTCGAGCTATCGGTGCCTCGGGTCTTGGTCCGTCTAGGAATAGACTGTCTCTCCGGGCTATGGAACAAATTATATAAGCTATCATCATGTTCATGCATTTGCGACATTTACCACATTTATAAAACAAATGTAGAATTCGAATCTTAAATAAATCACCTCTGACATGAGTGGGAAATGTTGGGCAAGTGTCCTGGATCTACGGAGCCTGTCAACAATTCCAACCTACAATATTTAAAACAATCATTTCATTGAAAATTCATAATTGCTTAAATTAATTTTTGTTAATGCATCAAAATATTTTCATAAATAAACTTGATTCTCACCGTGAACACCTCCGACGATGGACATGGATGGCCTTCTGGGCTAGTGGGTGGAGCAAATGGCCGAACAACCAACTTCGATGCAGTGATGGGGCAGGGCGCAGATGTAGTGGCAGCCACTATAGGTGCAACCACTGGAGATACTGATGAGGATATTGGAAGAGTATATTCCACAATAGTGGCGGGAAGTGGGGATGATATGGTGGGAGAAGACACGGTGGTATGGGGTGGAGGAGGACCATGTGGACTATGAACCTCTACCGGCTGTAGGATAGAGGGTATCGAATGGAAAGGGCTAGGGATGGTGTTGAGGGATGGTGCATGGGGAGGGCAGTCCTGCATGGAGCGAGGAGGATGGACAAATGGGAGTTTGTGGACGAAGAGGGGAAGGTGGAAGGAAGGGGGGGGCGTGGACGAATGGGGGAGGATGGATAGACATGGGGGCATGGATAAATTGGGGGGGATGTATGTACATAGGGGGCTGGGCGAGTGTGGGAGGATGGATGGAGGGGGGAGTATGGACAGAGAGGGGGGGCTAAATGGAAGGGAGGGGGGTAGATGTAGGGAGGGGTCTAGATGAAAGCGAGGGAGGGGGACTCAGGGGAGAGGGTGGATACACTAGACTAAAATGTGGAGACACAGCTGCCGATGGAACCTACATATACATTTGTAATATCACAATTTAGTAAACAAATAATAAATTAAACCATAGTAAGTCGTAACAAATCAAATTAAAAGCATGCTTATAACTATACATTGTACCTATGTATATGGTTATGTGCCAATCCCTAGTCGGGGTGGCTAATCACCATAGTCACGAAACACCTGTGGAGAACAAAATGCATGCATGTTATGAACATGTTAAAACAAGTCATTATCTAGGAAATCAAGATATTCCAAAACATTGTACGAACTATCAACGTGTATGCCATAAATATAAATACTTGAGTAATATAAATGACATAAGTAATAACAAAATTGTGTCAGGTGCTAAAAATACCTCCGTGTGGGGTGCCGCAATTTTCGTTCCAGCTGCCATTACTACATCCAAGTTGGGAGATTCTACGTTCTCCCATCTCGGTGTATCAGCTCTGAATAATTGTACATTGAAATAATAGTTTAAGTCAAACAAAAATACTTTCAAAATACTTTTCAAGTTATAAAGTGATGATTGAAAACACATTAAAAACATTGCTGACCTGATCCATATAACAACCCTCGATCATGCCAGGGCAAGTGTGCCCACAATGGGGACAAAGATGTGGCATTGTCACCGTTGAACTGGAATGCACAGCATGGCTACCATTGGTCATGGGTCTATCTTGGCTCTGTCGTGAAGGCCCTGCATCTGGATCTCTATCAAGGTCACCCGACCTCTCCACTGTAGTCGCTGCTACAAAGGAGGTGTGTCTGAGGAGACCACGTGCAACATTCCTCATTGCCACCTTGATCTGATCAAGCTTATGGGGCAACTGAGGTGGTGCTATGAATATTATATGTATGTTAATTAAAGTTATTAATTATTAAGTGAAAGGGTGTAACCCTTCACTATACACGCTCAAGCCTATAAAAGCGAGCCTCATTGTAAATTATTAATCATCTTCTTATCTATTAACAATATCTATATAAGTTCACCTATTAATGGCTTATTTGATTTATCAAGTATTTTGGTAACTATTATGGTATGAGCGAATAGTTTTTCGTTACATATGGTATCAGAGCTAACCTTCCTCGGGCCTCAGTGATCCTAGTTTTTAACCAATACTATCAGAGTTTCTCTGAAACAGGCCTGTGCCATCAAAATCATACTTTCTAAAAGACCTCCCCATGCTCAACATTCCTCTCCCTCCACCGTACTTTCATTCTGACCCCTCCATCGTACCTCCATTTCCGCTACACTCTCGGTCTCTCACTGCTCCACCTCTCGCTGCTCTGGTCGGTCGCTTGTACCACCTTCCACTTGTTCTTGCCTCCCACGTGCTCCCGTCGTCTGCTATTTTTACCAACAGTCACTCACCAGTTCCCGCGTTCTCTCCGTTTTCCCTCCCATTGCTTCCCTTCCCCACGCTCTCCCACCAACTCCTCCATCCCTGCGCACTCCACCTCCTAGCACCCACCTCCCACACTCGCCTCCTTCGAAACCTGCACTCCTTCCAGCTTCCACCTCCGCCACTCCTACTTACTCACTCCCCCCTCCCACACATCCTCCTCTCCTTCACTTGTTCCCCTCCCACACATCCCTCACAGCCTCCACGCAGCCACCTCACAGCCTCTTTGCAGCTCTGACTTGCCCACCGCAACCTCCAGCCTGCCCACCGCCTACCAGCTCTGTCCGGCTACCACCTTTGCCGCACCGCTCTCCTCTCTTGCAATGTCCACATCGGCCTCCAACCTCCACGTCCATGTGCACACCACCCATCCTCCATCATGTGTTTCTCCACTCATATTTGCATCCTCCCACGCCAACACGGCCACTTCTCCTCACCATCCTTCTCTTCACACGGCCTCCCCACTGCACATTTCCACTCCTCTCCTCCCCACTCCGTTCAGCCCTTCCGCGACTGATCCACTCCCACCTGCACTTCCAATTCTCCATCGCTCCACCTCTGTTCGCTCCACCCTTCACCTTCTGCGCCTTCCACGAACTCGTCCCTCACGCACCTTCCCTCCATCCCCTTCCATTTGTTTAAAATCCTAATCTTCCAAATTCAAATATATAATATTATTTTTATAATATATATATTGTCTACTTCAGAAGAAAAAAATTATTAAATTGTATTATTATTTAATAATACATATTATTATTTTTCAAAATCTAACTTCCCTTCACAAAAGAAAAGAAAATATTTATATGGTTATTATTGATAATAATTGTAACTATTACAATTATTATATTAAAAAAAAAATAATAATAATAACCATTTTTGGGTGAAAAAGAAAAAAAAAGGGAATATATATATATATAATATTATTATTAAATTTTAATAATAATTATTATTATAAAAAAAAAAAATCAATTCTTTTGAAATAAGAATTGTTTGAAGAAACAAAGCAAATTTAAGTCAAAGGAGACATTAAAGACAAAGTCCAAGCAAGACTCCTTATTATTAAAGAAGTCGAAGAACACTTATCATCGAAGAAATCAAGTCAAGGACAATCATTTATCGTTGAAGAAGTCAAAGTAAAGGAAGGCTCATCAAGAAGTCGAGACACGTTAACGACAAGGACGACCAAGTTTAAGAAAGACTCATCAAAGAAATCAAAGAAGATCATTCCACCATCGAAGAAGACAGAAAACCATGGAAGCCGATTTGCGAGAGAAATTAGAAGCCAAGTTAAAGCGTTATCGAAAAGACAATGAAGAATTACGAGACATTAATACACAATGAGAAATAAAGATTGAACTACATAAGATACAAGAACGGTTCAATGAACAAACAATGGCTAACCAGAAAAATCACATAGAAAAATTATGTGCGCAAATCAAGGAATTAAAAGATGAAAGTGATTTCAATCAGAGGTTGAAAAATCAAGATATAAAGAAGGAAATAAATAATTACGAAGCAGAAATAATACGCTTGAACAAAATCGTTAGCGACAAAGATGAAGAACTAATGCAGTTACGACATAAATTAGAAAGTCAAGAATCAGAGGTCGGCCAGTGTTGACAACAAATAAAAGTTCTTCAACAACAAAATGACGACTCTAAAAAGACACATAAGTCAGAGATCGCGAAGAGTAATAAAGCATTATCTAACAATGCTGAAGAAATTTTTAGACTAAGAAATCATAACAAGATACTAGTCACAAAAATTAAGAAGTTGAAAAATAGCTGAAAGATAGAACAATCTATGGATGACATTGAAAGGAAACTTCTAGACAAACAGGAAGAAAATAGTTGTATCAGAAGTCATAATGAAGATCTTAAGGAGCAACTTAAGACATATGAAGATGACAGAAAATCACAAGTCGAATTGATTAAGAAGCTTCAAAATGATAACAGGCAGTTAGGAAACAAGTTGGAAAAGATACAGAATGAAACCTTAAAACCTCAAGAGACGAAAATAAAAATCTTAGCTCAGATCAATGCTCAAAAGACGACACTCGTAAAATAAAATGACATTATGAAAATTCCTTATCGACACCCCAACCATAAAAACCGATATTCTGAAAAGAGGGAAATGTCGAAAGATGATGGTACTAATGTGATCAAAGCTCTTAACGACAGATCAATGGGGAATCCCAACAGCCAGCAACAAATCAATTTGGAATGGATTGACCCATCCACATATCGGAAGTTATGCTCTACACTTAGCAGTTCGTATCGACATGTTTCATCAACCATGACATCGCAAAGAACAATGCGACAAAATTATAAGGCTTTGAGGACAAAGCCTTTCTAAGAGAGTGGCAATGCTATAAATATTATATGTATGTTAATTAAAGTTATTAATTATTAAGTGAAAGGGTGTAACCCTTCACTATACACGCTCAAGCCTATAAAAGCGAGCCTCATTGTAAATTATTAATCATCTTCTTATCTATTAACAATATATATATAAGTTCGCCTATTAATGACTTATTTGATCTATCAAGTCTTTTGGTAACTATAATTGTATGAGCGAATAGTTTTTCCCTGCAGGTGGCTGGGGAGATCTGCGTCGCGGTTCTGTGTGGTGTCTCTGTCAGTGGGTTCCTCCTGGAAGCAGGTCGATCTTGGGCAGAGCCACGCCCAACACCCTGAAACTCGATTATGTCAAAATAGTTAACATGTAAACCGAGGCAAAACTCATCCCACAGTTGGCGAAGGAAGTACTGTGGAACCTCCCTATTATTGCAGGGAGGTTTATCATACACCATGAACCACCTCTACATCCAATTTTCCCTCCACGGTTTGTAATGACACCAATCCATGCAGACACGTGGCTTTGTAATGTTCGGTGGTTGGCCTGTTTTCGGCTCAGTGAACATACTATATAATTGGGCTTTTGAAATGTTCAAATCTTTTATTGCTTCCTTGAAGATGCCTGTGGAGTAGTAATCCCGCATCCTAGCTCTAAATTGAGTCATGTCTATCAATTGCTGGTGTGCATGTATGAGGGAGTCGATTGAGTTCTCAATTGACATGGGAAGAGACAATCAAGATGGTTCACCCGAGTTTCTAAGTTCGCGAGTGTGCCCTCGCATTTCATTTACATAGTGGTTAATGTCATCTTGTTCAAAATTAGGTTGTGGGTTTTGGTTTTGTTCGGCATTTGGATTGTGTTCACAGTTTTCTTCGAAATTGGGTCCAAGGTTTGGGTTTTCTTGTGTTCCATCAGACTCGGGGTTAACATCTTGTTCACTCATTGTCTCAGTTTACAATCTGCAATAGAAAAATGGTTCATTGTTTTCAAAATTTGAGAATTATTTACAATTAAATAAACAAAAAAAATCAAAAAATTGATACAAAGAATGAATATAATGAAAACAAAACTTGATATTTACCTATCAATCGCCCTATTGATGAGTTAGTGGGTGTTGTGGGGTGGTTTTGAACTTGATTTGGGCAACTTTGGTGGTTGAATTCACCCGTACGCGGAGGTGCAAGTCGTGCTCAGCCAGCCCAATGGAATAATGCAGAAATTGGGCACTACTTTTTTTTTAACAGAGGCGCATGCGCGCAAAGAATGCGTACGCGCCACATACGTGCACGCACCTCGGTTCAGTACCGAACCTAGCGGCGCGTGCGCGCTTCCTTAGGTGCGTACACGCCATTTTTTTTTTCTAGCGCGCCCCC
This sequence comes from Larix kaempferi, assembly GCA_027924585.1. NCBI lineage: Eukaryota > Viridiplantae > Streptophyta > Pinopsida > Pinales > Pinaceae > Larix > Larix kaempferi. The sequence continues at coordinate 7,351,770 of BSBM01000486.1, forward strand.
ATTGCAACGAAAATGGGGACCATCTTCGTGCACCCGCCCTATTATGAATGTTACTTTATTTTACTTCTATACATAGTGGCTTATTAAAATATTTCATTTCATTTTACAGTCTTCAAAATACTTATTTAAAGTTTCCCTAATTCCTATGATTAATGTTTTACCTTTATGTTGAGCTTGTTTGCAAAAATTTTCATATGGAGACATTCCCGTGGTGTGGTAATTAAACTGCATACACTAAGGCGCTGCTGGAATCCAAAATAATGGAGGATCGTGGTTGATCATGGAAAACATTGGCACATTACATTCTATGATGTTCGCAGATGTCACGTCCCCATTTTGACCCCCTTTTTGCATTAAATCGTAAATGATGTAAATATTGTTATTTAATCATGGTGAGGAGCTCAAGGCCAAGGCCCCACCATTGATTTAGCGTTTTATGTATCGGTAATTAAAAATAGATTCCTATGGGTTTTGTGCTAGATAGGCACAATGTAAATTAAGACATCATGTAAATATGAATTTTAATTAAAAATGAAACCCACAACTAGCTATGCAATGCAACAAAGAGATGGGGGCATGATTCTACAAGGAATAGGGAGGGAAATTATTCAAACCCTTGAGCCAATGGTGTTAATCCATGTGTCAATGAGAAAACCCATAAACCCTCAACTACCCATTCTGACTTATGCACCCAATCATTTAATTCTTCTGGAAATTGGTTGAGGCAGTTAATGCCTTGGGAATGAAGAGGCATGGCAGCCAATTCCGTGCATGGGCAAGCCATCAACCGAGGAAAATGTACTTTTCCTTCTTGGAAAAGAAAACACCCACGAAATGGTGCCCAAAGCCATTCTGAACCCATAGTCTTTCCTCTCTCACACAGTCTAATCTAGTTGGGCTTTCCCCATCATGTTTTTTTACCAATTTCCTGCATTTTTCCATAGCTGGGAGCTCATTTTTGTGTTACACAGTGGCTGGGAGAGGAGGACCACGATTTGGGACTATTATGGAGGCCGTTTTTTCCCCAGAATGTCCATTGACATTTTTTTGAAAACGGATTTGGCTTCCCAGGGTTGTTCCCCATCTTCCAGTTTCATTTTTGGGTCTTCCCACGTTTTTCTAGGCTGGTAGAAACCCCATCTTTGGGCATCTCACTGTAAAAACGTTTTTATCATGCCCAACAATGGTGGTTATGCTGTTATGTGCATCCTTGTTTTGATTTGAACCTGTGAGCAAGAAACTTGGAGTGGTAGTGGACGGAATTGGCTTGATAAACCTAGTGAAGGAATAACCTCTCAAGAAGATCAAGAGGGATGGCTACTCTTCTATGCACACCTTAGACACTCTAGATTGGAAGGTATGGCCTGAGGGACTGATGCGTTGGTGAAGGGAATACTTCCTTGAGTGGGGTGTGTAGGTATTGTGGGTGCCAAGCTAGATAGATCTTGTAGAGGTATCCCTGGCTCTGTGCTTGAGCTCACTATCTTAGCAATTCTTCCTTTCCAGTTCCTAGCAGCCTAATAAACCCAATTGTAGATTGCCTTGGCTCATCTTGGTGTGTGCTTGGCTATGTGTGAATCTGTTGTTCCATGGTTCCTTGTAGAAATCATGCCCAGCTCAGGGGTGGCAGTTGTATCAAGGGGTTGATAAGAACAACTGGCCTATGGTTGGGTGGAACGTTGCAGTTGCGTAGCCAGTTGCTTGGGACTACTTTGTTATAAGATAAGTACTCTCTTGTGTTAACTTTGCATTTATTTATTTGACGAATATCTTGAATGTATGATGGATGTGTAATTGAAATTACTTTCGTTGTGTTTTCTTATAATTATACATTTCCATATGTTATTTTATATTATGTGAATGCTTATTTAAAAGTTCATGGGGCTAGATGCCCGGTTTTAGCATCAGGATACTCTCCATTGCACTCTTATGATGGGAGGGGACGTGATAGAATGGTATCAGAGCTGTTGGTTGCAACATTGGACCTCTATGGGCCAAATCTGATTACAGTCACATGGGAAGGTCCCTTCTTGATCACCATAGGTCTCAGCATCAGTCCTAAACTAGTTGAGTTGGATAGTTTGCAGAGGTAAGGTTACCTCCTGCTAGGCAGTAGTCATCATAGGAAAAAGAAAAGAAGAATCCGAAATTGTTTTTAAGTGTTTTTGAAAAAAATTGTTTAAGTTTGTTTTAGGAAGAACTGGGGAAGTCTTCGCCGCAACAGTGGGAGAACTCGCCAAGTTGACCCAAAACAGCGAAAATATTTTCTAAGTGTTTTTCGGTGTCGAAAGGATATTTTCAGAAGGATTCAGCGAGTTGCTCCGAAAAAGTGAGAGAATTCAGCGAATTGCTCCGAAACAGCGGTGAGAATTCGGCGAATTGCTCTGAAACAATGGGAAGAATTCGGCGAATTTCTCTGAAACAATGGGAGAATTCGGCGAGTTGCTCCGAAACAGCGAGAGAATTCGGCGAATTGCTCCGAAATAGCGGGGAGAATTCGGTGAATTGCTCCGAACCAATGGGAGAATTCGGCGAATTGCTCCGAAACAGCGGGGAGAATTTGGAAAATTACTCCAAAACTGTGGAAGGACTCAGAAAATCACCCCGCAATTGCGGAAGAACTCAGCAAATCGACCCACAATTGCGGAAGAACTTGGCAAATCTCCCCGCAATTGTGGAAGAACTCGGCAAATCACCCCGCAATTGCGGAAGAACTCGGCAAATCGCCCCGCAACTGCGGAAGGACTCGGCAAATCACCTCGCAATTGCGGAAGAACTCGGCAAATCACCCCACAATTGCAGAAGCACTCGACAAATTGCCCCGCAACTGCGGAAGGACTCGACAAGTCACCCCACAACTGCGGAAGGACTCGGCAAGTTGGTCTGCAACGGATCGGAAGGAAAAATTGATTCTTCGACCGGAATAACTTGGTTTGTTGGCCCGGGACCAAGTCGAAAGAACTGGCTGAGTTGCTCTGAAACAAGGAATTTTAGCCATTTTTCAAGGATATTTTTCAGGTGCCGAAAGTAAAAAAAAAATACCATGGAACTTGTGCGCTAGATTGCGCGAAATGGAAATATTTACAAAAAGAAAAAGAAAAAAAAATGAGGGCGCTGCCCTCGACCCGCCCTGTAGTGGCGGGGAAGCCACAAGGGGGCAAGCCCCCTTGACCCCCGTCGTCCCCCCCCCCCCCCTCATATGTTGTTGATTGTGAGAAAATTCTATGATTTGACAAATTGTCAATATAATATTTTCCCACGTGCATGAAAGTAATTTATGAATTTCTGAGAATATAATGTGGCTAACAATTGTGTTGATGAACACATTTTGCAGAATCATAGTTACATCAAGGCAGCACTCTAAATAGTACAGTTGGAAAGTTTTGGATCTTGGTTGGGCCAAGAAAATCAACATCATGGATGATGCACAGGATCCCTATGAGCCTGAGACAAATGCCATGGGGGAGAACATACATGTTGAAAATGTTGAAACAGAATCTAATGGGAGAAGAAATCAAGAGACTCCTCTAGGTATTGCAGCCACCATGAGAAGCTTAAGGGTGGAGTTGCAAAGCTGTAGAGAAAAAGAATGAAAGGATGATTAAATCTCAGGAAGAACAAAATCAGTTGAATGCAAGCATGCTGCATAGTTATTGGAATTGTGCAAAGTTATCTCACATGTGAAGGAAGGTTTACATCAGTATTTAAATACCATATCAGGTTTCTACTGCACTTAAATCAACAATCCAAGATGAATTTATCGTTAACGGTCACATTGATCATATGAGCCAGTCACTATTTCATTATGGATTGATCAAATTTATTGTTTTGATAGCCTTGCAGAAAAAGAATCGAAGATGGGACAATTTTTTGGTTTTGGTCGATGTTTGTAATTGAGCAAGGCGAGCATGGAAAGAAACCTCTGCCCAACAAACAATCTAGTTTTGTTAAAAAATTTAGAAGGGATGCAGCTGAAGACATAGTACAATATAATTTGCAGAAGGATAATCCATAGGAAGAGTTTATAAACCATGATGGTGTAGAGAAATAAAACATGACTGGAGATGAGCATTAATGCATTCTTGAAGAAGATTTAAGAGATGAAAAATCAAAATGTCTATTTTTTTTCTCTGTTTTTGTCATTATCATTGGGAACAGATTACGAGGAAATGAAAGTGAATTTTTTTTAAAAAAAGAGGCTTTTCCAAGCATGGGATCATTCACAAAAACCTCTCTCAGTTTTGCAACATCTGTCATGGTTTAAAATATTCAAATTGATCTTTACGGCCTATTTTTCAGGGTTTAAAATATTAAATAATTTACTGTTTAGTCACAAATTTCCAACACGTCTTCTAATCAATTAGAGAATAATTGATAAAAACCAAGAGAGGTTTTTGTTCACCACGGACTAAGTTACAAAACCCTCTCCCAAGTTTCACAGAGGTGTCCCAGATAGAGAGATATGGGTGGTTCTTTGAGACCCATTTTTCTGAAATTTGCCAAATTTCCCCAGAATCCGATTTTACTATTTTGGGCATATTTGACCAAACAGGATTTGTAACTGCTAAGACTTTCGAAACCTGACCTAAAGAAGTAGTTATGAAACTATTTCATTTTGTAATTATAAGAGAAGGAAACAATACAATAGAGGGGTTGGTATTTTGTTTGAGGAGGGCTATAGGGCTGATGCACTGTTGTATAAGCAGATTGATGCTATATACTCTCATGTAAGTTTTTTTTGGAGACTGATATTGATCTGAATACATATATAAGCCACTTATTGTCTCTCTTTTGCTGGTTATGTTTATGGCCTTTTATACCACTCAATTTATAATTTCATTTCTTGATTAAGGTATTATTCATGTAAATGCTTATGAGTTTGTGGACATAACCAGTTTCTTGTTTAATGAATGCTAATGGTTTATTTATGTGTTTTATATTTGTATACCTCATCTCTTCTTGATTGCTTTATGATTTAGTGTTTGCATTTGTTTGATGATTAAATTATTCCCTTCTTATGAATGAAACCTTCAAACCAAAATCACAAAAAAACCAATTCATTTTCCTTCAGTTTTTATCGAGATTGTCCTAGCTTGTACCTTCGTAGTCTAGGTACAATTTCTAGCACAAACATATTTGGCGCCATTGTCGAGGATGGAAGTGAAGCATATATTCCCTGAGACAGTTTATGAATCTGATTTTGGAAGGTGAACATGATCAGACATTGTTACAGACTACATTTTCACAAGTTTGTCAAATAAAAAAGTAATTTTGTCTTTTGATGGTGAACAAAAGATAGATACAAATTATTGGCTGGAATCTAGGGTTTTGCTCAGTGAGGGAGTGTGCAATTTTTGCACACGGGGGTCAACTCTAGAAAATATTCCACCGGGAACATATGATGATGATGGTGGTGATGATGATGAAGAGGTTGATGGTGATGGTGATCGCGATGGCGATGGCGATGGTCATGAAGATGATGATGATGGAGGCTTTGATGAGGAACCTGGAGTTAGAGTTAGAGTTGGAGTTAGCGTTAGGGTTAGAGGTAGAGTCAATGATGATTATGGAGATGGTGGTGATGATGAAGATGTTGATGGTGACGGTGATGGTGATGGTGGGGATGGAGAAGATGTCTTAGTGTTAGGGTTTGGGTGAGGGTTAGGGCTAGAGTTATAGAAGGAAATTGAATTAGGGTTAGAGTTAGAGTCAATGATGATGATGGAGATGGTGGTGATGATGAAGACGTTGATGGTGAAGGTGATGGTTATGGTGAGGATGGAGAAGATGGCTTAGTGCTAGGGTTTGGGTGAGGGTTAGGGATAGGGTTATAGAAGGAAATTGAATTAGGGTTAGATTTAGAGTCAATGATGATGATGGAGATGGTGGTGATGATGAAGACGTTGATGGTGACGGTGATGGTGATGGTGAAGATGGAGAAGATGGCTTAGTGCTAGGGTTTGGGTGAGGGTTAGGGCTAGGGTTTGGATGAGGTTGATGGTGATGGTTATGGTGATGGTGATGGTGATGGTGATGATGATGGTGATGGTGGTGAGGTTGATGGTGATGGTGATGGTGTTGATGGAGATGGTGATGATGACGAAAATGGTGATGATAATGAAGATGGTGATGGTGGTGATGATGGTGATGGTGGTGAGGTTGATGGTGATGGTGATGGTGATGATTAAGATGGTGATGGTGATGATGAAGATGGTGATGGTTCTGTTTCGCATCCAATAGATGGAGATGGTGATGATGACGAGGATGGTGATGATGATGAAGATGGTGACGTTGATGATGATGGTGATGGTGGTGAGGTTGATGGTGATGGTGATGGTGATGATGAAGATGGTGATGGTTCCGTCTCACATCCAAAAGATGGAGATGGTGATGGTGATGAAGATGGTGATGATGATGAATATGGTGACGTTGATGATGATGGTGATGGTGGTGAGGTTGATGGTGATGGTGATGGTGATGATGAAGATGGTGATGGTGATGGTGATGGTGATGAAGATGGTGATGATGATGAAGATGGTGACGTTGATGATGATGGTGATGGTGGTGAGGTTGATGGTGATGGTGATGGCGATGGTGATGGTGATGATGAAGATGGTGATGGTTCCGTCTCGCATCCAAAAGATGGATATGGTGATGATGACGAAGATGGTGATGATGATGAAGATGGTGAAGTTGATGATGATGGTGATGGTGGTGAAGTTGATGGTCATGGTGATGGTGATGATGATGAAGATGGTGAAGTTGATGATGGTGGTGATGGTGGTGAAGTTGATGGTCATGGTGATGGTGATGATGATGAAGATGGTGATGATGATGAAGGCGTTGATGATGATGGCAATGGTGATGAAGATGATGATGAAGATGATGAAGGCATTGGGGAATTTATTTATATCCAATGTATTTGACTCTAAGAACCTCTCATGTGTGATTATAAAAAAATCAAGATTCCCTCAACCCCCAAACATGCCCTTTCAAAGAATTTTTTATCTTTGAGTGTGGTATGGGTGCCAAGATGAGGTTTTGTCTACTAAGGATGGATCTTGGTGTCTTGACCATGGTTGGGGTGATGACAATGAGGTTCATATGACTCCAATGAATCTTCCATGGACAATGGAGTAAAATGATCTCTCAAGTATTATTGCATCTGAACTTGCACATACCAAGCTACAACAAATATTTCACAGGAATGGATTTGTCTATGTGAATAGATAAGTGAAAATATTTTAGCAACAACACCTATCAATTTTAACTTGAAAGTATGGGAAATGTTCAAAGTGGGATTGAGAGGCTTGATGGTGATTGTAGTAGTGGGCATGGTATTGGTGAGAATGATGACATGATAGTGGAATTAAACATTAATATGGTGACCCTGGATCTTGGATCCTAGCCTAGAAACACGAGAGCCTAGCCTAAAAACCCTAGTTGGTAACATAAACCCTAGTTTGTATTCTAATAACAATGAAACCCTATTGTGTATCCTAAGATCTAGCCCTAAATTATAATACATGTAAAGATTAAATCATTTTCATTGTACATATATATTCATCTGCATACATTTGAATCCAAACCACTATACACATATATGAATACATAAAATTAGATCGCTATCACATAATGATAAATGAAGGAAGTCCTAATTGTAAATGGTAGTGGATGTGATGGTCATCAAATCAAAGGTGGCTATATCTGTGAGTGAGAATTAATGAGCTAGCGATACAGCATGCTCAAGGTTGTCCTATTTGTATGGTGACAATTGATTAAGAAATGATTCCAGAACTTGGTTATTAATTTGTTGCATGATCTTAAGTGGACAAAATGGTCAAAATAAATACTAGTGACGACATTTCGTTATGTACAGTATGGCCTTTTTGGATCTCATTATGTAGAGCTATTAAAAATCATGTTGGATCTCATTTTAACCTTTTGACGACAATGGACATTTTCTATTTTTAAGTGTTCTTTTCCTAGTACTCAAGTTCCCAATATATATCTTATGTGCCATGAGGTGTGATTTGTCCATCCATTTATTCCGTTTGTTTTTATATTAATTCTCACACATGATTTTGTTTGAGCTAGCCTATGTCTACAATGATATCTTAACATAGATACCATTAGAAGCTTTTACATGTGGAAAGATAAACCAAGTTGAACTACGATATCCAACTTCTTTTCTAAGATCTAGGTAAAACTCAATTTTACACAACATCACATCATGATACACACAACATGAGACAGCCACACTAGACAACGAGATATATAAATCACATAACTGAAAAACCATGTACATCGAGGCTACAAAACTCATCCAAACATATACAATTTATGGCGAATAGTGGAGCATGGTTCCCAGTGTACGTACAATGGCAACTCGTGCCCTACACAAAATGCGACAACTCATGCCGTAGATACAAAATACATGGCAACTCGTGCCGTAGATACAAAGTACATCAAAACTGGTGCACAAAAGTGCCACATCGTGGCTAATGTACATAACACGTGGCATGTCAAGCATTGTGACCATTGCCGTCACTCCCAGGTGCAGATCCAATGTCGATCTTCCTACTCTTCGAGCTACTGGTGCCTTGAGTCTTGGTCTGTCTAGGAGTAGACTGTCTCTCCAGGCTCTGGAACAAATGATATAACCTACCATCATTTTCATGCATTTCCAACATTTACCACATTTATAAAACAAATGTAGAATTCGAATCTTAAATAAATCACCTTTGACATGAGTGAGAAATGTTGGGAAGGTGTCCTGGATCTGCGGAGCCTCTTAGCAATTCTAGCCTACTATATTTAAAACAATCATTTCATTGAAAATCATAATTGCTTAAATTAATTTTTGTTAATGCATCAAAATATTTTCATAAATTAACTTGATTCTCAACATGAACACCTTCAACGATGGACATGGCTAGCCTTCTGGTCTAGCGGGTGGAGCAGATAGCTGGACAACCAAGTCCGATGCAGTGATGGGGGGGTGGCGCAGATGTAGTGGCAGCCACTATAGGTGCAACCACTGGAGATACTGAAGATGATATTGGAAGAGTAGATGCCACAATATTGGCGGGAAGTGGGGATGATATGGTGGGACAAGACACGGTGGTATGGGGTGGAGGAGGACCATGTGGACTATGAACCCCTGCCAGTTGTAGGATAGAGGATATCGAATGGAAAGGGATAGGGATGGCGTTGAGGGATGGTTCATGGGAGGGCAGTCCTGCATGGAGGGAGGAGGATGGACAAATGGGAGGTTTTGGACAAAGAGGGGAAGGTGGAAGGAAGGGGGGGCATGGACGAATGGGGTAGGATGGATAGACATGGGGGCATGGATAAATTGGGGGGGACGTATGGATGTAAGGGGGTGGGAGAGTGGGGGATGATGGATGGAGGGGGGAGTATGGCCGGAGAGGGGGGGATGGATGGAAGGGATGTGGTGGACATAGAGAGGGGTCTAGATGAAAGCGAGGGAGGGGACTCATGGGACAGGGTGGATACACAGGACTAAAATGCGGAGACACAGGTGCTGGTGGAACCTACATATCCATTTGTAATATCACAATTTAGTAAAGAAACAATAAATTAAACCATAGTAAGTCATAACAAATCAAATTAAAAGCATTCTTATAACTATACATTGTACCTGTGTATATGGTGATGTGCCAATCCCTGGTGGGGGTGGCTGATCACCGTAGTCACGAAACACCTGTGGACAAAAAAATGCATGCATGTTATGAACATGTTAAACAAGTCATTATCTAGGAAATCAAGATATTCAAAAACATTGTACGAACTATCAACGTGTATGCCATAAATATAAATACTTGAGTAATATAAATGACATAAGTAATAAAAAAATTGTGTCAGGTATTGAAAATACCTCCATGTGGGGTGCTGCAATTTCAGTTGCAGCTACCATTGCTGCATCTAGGTTGGGAGATTCTACGTTCTCCCATCTCGGTGTATCATCTCTGGATAACTATACATTGAAATATTAGTTTAAGTCAAACAAAAATACTTTTAAAATACTTTACAAGTTATAAAGTGATGATTGAAAACACATTAAAAAAATTGCTGACCTGATCCATATAACAACCCTCGATCGGGCCAAGGCAAGTGTGCCCGCAATGGGGACAAAGATGTGGCATTGTCCCCGTCGAACTTGAATGCCCAGCATGGATACCATCGGTCATGGGTCTATCCTAGCCATGTCGTGAAGGCCCTACACCTATATCTCTATCAAGGTCACCCGACCTCTCCACTGTAGTCGTTTCTACAAAGGAGGTGTGTCTGAGGAGACCACATGCAACATTCCTCATTGCCACCTCGATCTGATCAAGCATATGGGGCAACTGAGTTGGCTTTGGAGAGGGGTTGGGGTCGTTCCTGAGAGTTGGTGGCCCTCTCAGTGTGTTCCTCCTAGAAGCAAGTCGATCTTGGGCAAAGCCACGCCCAACACCCTGGAACTCGGTTATGTCAAAATAGTTGACATGTAAACCGAGGCAAAAATCAACCCACAGTTGGCGAAGGAAGTACTATGGAACCTCCCTATTATTGCAGGGAGGTTTATCGTACACCATGAACCACCTCTGCATCCAATTGTCCCTCCATGGTTGGTAATGACACCAATCCATGCAGACACGTGGCTTTGTAATGTTCAGTGGTTGGCCTGTTTTCGGCTCGGTGAACATACTATATAATTGGGCTTTTGAAATGTTCAAATCTTTTGTTGCTTCCTTGGAGATGCCCGTGGAGTGGTACTCTCGCATCCTAGCTCTAAATTGAGTCATGTCTGTCAATTGCTGGTGTGCATGTATGAGGGAGTCGATTGAGTTCTCAATTGACATGGCAAGAGACAATCGAGATGGTTCACCCAAGTTTCTAAGTTTGTGAGTGTGCACTCACATTTCATTTACATAGTGGTTAATGTCATCCTGTTCAAAATTAGGTCGTGGGTTTTGGTTTTGTTCGGCATTTGGATTGTGTTCACGGTTTTCTTTGGAATTGGGTCCAAGGTTTGGGTTTTCTTGTGTTCCATCAGACTTGGGGTGAACATCTTGTTCACTCATTGTCTCAGTTTACAATCTGCAATAGAAAATTGGTTCATTGTTTTCAAAATTTGAGAATTATTTACAATTAAATAAACAAAAAAAATCAAAACATTGATACAAATAATGAATAAAATGAAAACAAAAGTTTATATTTACCTATCAATCGCCCTGTTGATGAGTTAGTGGTGTTGTGGGGTCATTTTGAACTTGATTTGGGCAACTTTGGTTGTTGAATTCACGCATACGCAGAGGTGCAAGTTGCGCTCGGCCGGTCCAATGGAACAATGCGGAAATTAGGCACTTTTTTTTTTTTTAACAAAGTCGCGTGCACGCCAGGAACGCGTACGCTCCACATACGCGCACGTGACTCGGTTTGATACCGAACTTAGTAGCGCGTGCGCGCTTCCTTAGGTGGGTACGCGCCATTTTTTTTTTTTCTGCTAGTGTGCCCCCATTGCAACGAAAATGGGGACCATCTTCATGCGCTCGCCCTATTATGAATGTTATTTTATTTTACTTCTATAGATAGTGGCTTATTAAAATATTTCATTTCATTTTACAGTCTTCAAAATACTTATTTAAAGTTTTCCCTAATTCCTATGATTAATGTTTAACCTTTATGTTGAGCTTGTTTGCAAAAATTTTCATATGGAGACATTCCCGCGGCGTGGTAATTAAACTGCATACACTAAGGCACTACTGGAATCCAAAATAATGGAGGATTGTGGTTGATCATGGAAAACATTGGCACATTACATTCTATGATGTTCACAGACCTCAAGGCACCTATTCCTTATATCATGACATTTGTTAAGCCCATGTTGATTCATCACCGAAGGATTTGAGGATAAGACAAGCCACAAATTTTTAAATTGGAATCCACGTATTCTGAAATTTGTTAAGGTTTGTTTTGTTTACCTTCAAGAAGCTAATTGGTGAAATAATTGTAGAAGTTATGGGTAAATGTGGAAAAATAAGTCGGTTCGAGCCAATAGACACAAGCTGGGCCACGAGTTTTCCTGGGTGTCTAGAGTTGTTCAGAATAGCTGGGTGGTTTAACTTCTTTGACCGAATTGCAGGTTTTAATGTAGATGTGACTCATGATTTTTCCCAGAACCTTTCCAATCTCATTGTTTGTTTTGATACTTTGAAGTTTGAATTAACAGAGGGTCTAATTGCTGAAGCTACTGGTGCACTCATGGAGCGAGATCATGGTTTAAGAAAACCCCTTTTGATTTTGACCCAAGCACGTTTTTGCTACCAGGTTGTGAATCCCTTGACTAGAGCAAAGGGGTTCATTTGAAAAACTTCAAACCAAAATAGAAGGAGGTTATTGGAATTGTGCAAAGTTATCTCACATGTGAAGGAAGGTTTACATCAGTATTTAAATACCATATCAGGTTTCTGCTACACTTAAATAAACAATCCAAGATGAATTTACCATTAAGGGTCACGTTGATCATACGAGCCAGTAACTATTTCATTATGGATTGATTAAATTGATTGTTTTGATAGCCTTGCAGAAAAAGAATCGAATATGGGACAATGTTTTTGTTTTGGTCGAGGTTTGTAATTGAGCAAGGCGAGCATGGAAAGAAACCTCTGCCCAACAAACAATCTAGTTTTGTTAAAAAATTTAGAAGGGATGCAGCTGAAGACATAGTACAAGATAATTTGCAGAAGGATAATCCATAGGAAGAGTTTATAAACCATGATGGTGTAGAGCAAGAAAAAAGGACTGGAGATGAGCATGAATGCATTCTTGAAGAAGATTTAAGAGATGAAAAATCAAAATGTCTATTTTTTTCTCTGTTATTGTCATTATCATTGGGAACAGATTATGAGGAAATGAAAGTGAATTTAAAAAAACCAAAAGAGTTTTTTTTCAAGCATGGGATCATTCACAAAAACCTCTCTCAGTTTTGCAACATCTGTCATGGTTTAAAATATTCAAATTGATCTTTACGGCCTATTTTTCAGGGTTTAAAATATTAAATAATTTACTGTTTAGTCACAAATTTCCAACACGTCCTTCGATCAATTGGACAATAAGTTTTAAAAACCAAGAGAGGTTTTTGTTCGCCACGGACTCATTTACAAAAACCTCTCCCATGTTTCGCAGAGGTGTCCCAGATCGAGAGATATGGAGGGTTCTTTGAGACCCATTTTTCTGAAATTTGCCAAATTTCCCCAGAATCCGATTTTACTATTTTGGGCATATTTGACCAAACAGGATTTGTAACTACTAAGACTTTGGAAACCTGACCTAAAGAAGTAGTTATGAAACTATTTCATTTTGTAATTATAAGAGAAGGAAACAATACACTAGAGGGGTTGGTATTTTGTTCGAGGAGGGCTATAGGGTTGATGCACTGTTGTATAAGCAGACTGGTGCTATATACTCTCATGTAAGTTTTTTTTGGAGACTGATATTGATCTAAATACATATATAAGCCACTTATTGTCTCTCTTTTGCTGGTTATGTTTATGGCCTGTTATACCACTCAATTTATAATTTCATTTCTTGATTAAGGTATTATTCATGTAAATGCTTATGAGTTTGTGGACATAACCAGTTTCTTGTTTAATGAATGCTAATGGTTTATATCTGTATAACTCAACTCTTCTTGATTGCTTTATGATTTAGTGTTTGCATTTGTTTGATGATTAAATTATTCCCTTCTTATGAATGAAACCTTCAAACCAGAATCACAAAAAAACCAATTCATTTTCCTTCAGTTTTTATTGAGATTGTCCTAGCTTTTACCTTCGTAGTCTAGGTACAATTTCTAGCACAAACATATTTGGCGCCATTGTTGAGGATGGAAGTGAAGTATATATTCCCTGGGATAGTTTATGAATCTGATTTTGGAAGGTGAACATGATCATACATTGTTACAGACTACATTTTCATCAGTTTGTCAAAAAAAAAGTAATTTTGTCTTTTGATGGTGAACAAAAGATAGATACAGATTATTGGCTGCAAATCATTCACCGACGACTCCACATTTAGAAGGATCCACTGGAAGGAGAATTTTTCTGACAAAAAAATGAAGAAACCAAATGGAAAGACTAGGTATCATCTTGTTAGTTTCCTCCATGAACTCTTGTTCTCATTCATCAGCTCTTTTTTGTTTTTCCCATTGAATGTCAAAAGAATCATTTTTTGTTTTGTCTATTCTGATGATCATAAACCTTCAGTTACATATCCCTCTTTGGAAGAATAAAGTCTGTATTCTTCTTGCACTGTTGATGTTGATCCTATTCCTTCATTTTAAATACATGTGCAACATGATGTACATATACCCATATCTCTTGAACTTGATTATTCTTGTCATCTTGCAAAGAATAAAGCTGATCCATTACTTTATATCATTACTGCTGAAACTTGCCATCATCCAGTTGAAACTCACTCTCATCCCACTGATTTTCAGTCTAGAATTAGATAGAAGATGTTTAAACCCTTCAGGCTGCCATATTACCTCCATCCTTACTCTTCAAACTTTGTTGAGTACCTTCCCCAGTTTTCTAGAGAAGACCATGTTACAACAGAAAAGCACTTGGAAGCTTTTCACAATTTCATTGACAATTTTGAGATTGTACACGAGGACATAGTCATGAGGATATTTTCCAAGTCCTTAGCTAGAGATACTGGGTTCTGGTTTTGAAATTTAAAAGCTAATTCAATTGGATCACGGGGATATTTACACGATGTCTTTTTGAAGTATTGGGGTAAGAATAAATCTTATGATCAATTTCTTTCCGAATTTTATGGTTTAAAAGAAGAGAATCATGAGCCAATTATTAATTTTAATTGGAGGTTTCAAAGCTTTTATGTCAGTATTCCTATGGAGATCAGACCTTCATAAAGACTTGTCATGTTATATTATGAATTAGCTCATCAACATCCTGAGTTAGTCCTCCATCTAAGAGAGAGGAAGTCATCTTACAACAAATGTTTTCAAATGCCAAAGAGGTTGAAGAAAATTTACGAGCTTGTGGAAAGCTTGTAACCGAAAACAGAGATGAAGATTTGGAACACGAACAGGTCTATGGACAACAAAATGCAGGTTTTAATGCAGAGGAATTCGTGGAAGAATATGGACTAGAAAAATCTGATTCGGATTTTCATTTTCCTCAGTATGCTAATGTATCTCCTTCAGATTTTATTTCTTTCTCAGATTTTGAAGTTAATCGATCAGAGTTTTCTATTCTTAAAAGAGATGATTGTCATGAGAAAGAGTATGCAGAGGATGATAGTATTTTTGTCTCAATTGCTCCTCAATGTCTTGTTGTTGATAGTAAAAATTAGCTACCATTTTTAACTTTCAATTACTTTCATAATTTTATGTTCTCAAGTTCTGCTCAAGGATTTTGTTTTCAACAAGAAGTGGATCCTATATTTGACAACTATGTTTCAAAGTCTAAGAATGATTTTGATAACCAAATTTTGATTTCAAATTTCAAGAGTAATGAAGACATATTGCATACTTTTCATGGTTCATCTTCTGTAGTGCACAATGAAAAAATCAATGTAGGAATAAGGTCGTTTAAGCAGCAGTTATGTTTCTTGAATCAGCTAGAATTCTGTCATGATTTTCAAGACCCAACGGCCACTTACATGGAGTTAATATTTTCAAAGGATTTCAATGTTGTAGTATTCTGAGTATTGGTAAATCATAGCAGTATGTATATGCTGTATATTAAAATCCTGTCGCAAAAATTCCAGTTTTTATGCACTCTTCCATTTGCTTGTGGACGGGAAAATTATGTGATTAGTCATCTGGTTGAATGGATATAATGGAAATTTGTGTATACATAAGCAGATCAATCAGCTGGATAATATAGGGTTGTAAATAAATAAGCTACTTTTTCGAGCATTGGTTTCAGTTTGTAAGAGTGTAAGCATGGATCAGTTTTCAGTGTAAAGTTTGTTTCCAGCAAGTATGGTTTAGAGTGAGCAATTTTAGTTTGTTTGAAAGTCAGAAGTGCAGGGTTACAAGTTTTGGAACAGGCTGGGAACAAGATGTAAATGACTCCATCACCCAATGAATAAGGCATAAGGTCTACCTGATCTTGAAACCTGACAAGGAGGATTTCATCCCCCAGTCGAAGACAGATGTTAGGACTGGAATTGTACCTAGTCCCTATTTGACTTTTTCTTAATTTTTCATTCCTTTCTACTTATATTTTGTTTTATTTTAAATTGAATAGTTTTGATTTTGTTTTTGTTTTCTATGTTATGAATCTTATTTTATTTTACCTCTATACATAGTGGCTTATTAAAATATTTCATTTCATTTTACAGTCTTCAAAATACTTATTTAAAGTTTTCCCTAACTCCTATGATTAAAGTTTAACCTTTATGTTGAGCTTGTTTGCAAAAATTTTCATGTGGAGACATTCCCGCGGCGTGGTAATTAAACTACATACACTAAGGCGCTGCTAGAATCCAAAAGAATGGAGAATCATGGTTGATTCATGGAAAACATTGGCACATTACATTCTATGATGTTCGCAAACCTCAAGGCACCAGTTCCTTATATCATGACATCTGTTAAGCCCATGATGATTCATCACCGAAGGATTTGAGGATAAGACAAGCCACTCATTTTAAAATTGGAAGCCACGTATTCTAAAATTTGTTAAGGTTTCTTTTTTTTTACCTCCAAGAAGCTAATTGGTTGAATAACTGCAGAAATTATCGGTAAAAGTGGAAAAATAAGTCGATTTGAGCCAATAGACACAAGCTAGGCCACGCTTTTTCCTGAGTGTGTAGAGTTGTTCAGAATCGCTGGGTGGTTTAACGTCTTTGAGCAAATTGCAGGTTTTAATGTAGATGTGACTCACGATTTTTCCCAGAACCTTTCCAATCTTAGTGTTAGTTTTGAGACTTTGAAGTTTGAATTAACAAAGGATCTAATTTCTGAAGCTACTAGTGCGCCCATGGATGGAGAATCATGGTTTAAGAAAACCCCTTTTGATTTTCACCCAAGCACGTTTTTGCTACCAAGTTGTGAATCCCTTGACTCGAGGAAAGGGGTTCATTTGAAAATTTTCAAACCATAATAGAAGGAGGTTATTGGAATTGTGCGAAGTTAACTCACATGTGAAGGAAGGTTTGCATCAGTATTTAAATACCACATTAGGTTTCTGCTGCACTTAAATCAACAATCCAACATGAATTTACCGTTAAGGGTCACACTGATCATACGAGCCAGTCACTCTTTCATTATGGATTGATCAAATTTATTGTTTTGATAGTCTTGCAGAACAAGAATCGAATATGCGACCATTTTTTGTTTTTGGTCGAGGTTTGTAATTGAGCAAGGAAAGCATGGAAAGAAACCTTTGGCCAACAAACAATCTAGTTTTGTTAAAACATTTAGAAGGGATGCAGCTGAAAACATAGTACAAGATAATTTGTAGAAGGATAATGTACAGGAAGAGTTTATAAGACCTGATGGTGCAGATCAGGAAAACATGACTAGAGATGAGCATGAGTGCATTCTTGAAGAAGATTTAAGAGATGAAAAATCAAAATGTCTATTCTTTTTTTTTTTCTGTTTTTTTGTCATTATCATTGGGAACAGATTACGAGGAGATAAAAGTGAATTTCAAAAAACCCAAAGAGTTTTTTTTCAATCACAGGTGCATTCACAAAACCCTCTCTTAGTTTTTCAATAGTTGTCATCGTTTAAAATATTAGAATTGATCTTTACGGCCTATTTTGTTGGGTTTAAAATATTAAATAATTTACTGTTTTAAACACAAATTTTCAGCACGTCTTCCGATCAATTCAAGAAGAATTTTTAAAACCAAGAGAGGTTTTTGTTATTCATAGACTCATTTACAAAAATTCTCCCCGTTTTCACACAGGTGTCCCGTATCGAGATATTTGGAGGGTTTTTTTAGACTGATTTTTCAGAAATTCACCAAATTTCCCCAGAATCCGATTTTACTATTTTGGGCATATTCGACCAAACAATATTTGTAACTGCTAAGACTTTCGAAACCTGGCCTTAAGTAGTTATGAAACTATTTCATTTTGTAATTATAAAAGAAGAAAACAATACACTAGAGGGGTTGGTATTTTGTTCGAGGAGGGCTATAGGGCTGACGCACTATTGTATAATCAGACTGATGCTATATACTCTTGTGTAAGTTATTTTTGGAGACTGATATTGATCTGAATACATATATAAGCCACTTATTGTCTCTCTTTTGCTGGTTATGTTTATGGCCTAATCAACCACTCAATTTATAATTTCATTTCTTGATTAAGGTATTATTCATGTAAATGCTTATGAGTTTGTGGACAGAACCAGTTTCTTGTTTAATGAATGCTAATGGTTTATTTATGTGTTTTATATCTTTATACCGCGTCTCTTCTTGATTGCTTTATGATTTAGTATTTGCATTTGTTTGATGATTAAATTATTCCCTTCTTTTGAATGAAACCTTCAAACCAAAATCACAAAAAAACCAATTCATTTTCCTTTAGTTTTTATTGAGATTTTCATAGCTTGTATCTTCGTAGTCTAGGTACAATTTCTAGAACAAACAGACATAAACCCTAGAGAAAAATTGAGAGTGTAAAATACCCAAAAATCCATAGGAAAACTTAGATTTGGAAGCTGGGAAATTCAATTCCATTTTTGGGAGTCACGTGGCTAAAATTTGGAAAAATCCAAGAGTGGATCAAATTGGGAGAGAGATCATAGGTTGCCATTGCTTGATAAACCTAGGGAAGGAATTGTTAACACCCAAAAAGTGCTCACTAGCTCATTTCCTTATTCACATGACCCATTTGTCCACTTTTTCACCATTTGAGCCTCTAAAGCCATCAAAAGGTCACCAAAAGACCTTAATAAACCCCTTTTTCCACTCAAAATGAATATTTTTCCTCAAAAAGCATAAAAAACCCTAAAAAAGGGTCCAAAATTCCCAAAAATATTAAAAAGGGAATAAAAATATTCAAAATATTCAAAAAAGGAAAAAGGAGGGAAAAGGTACCTAAACCATGTTGGTCAATACCATTGGTTTCCTCAAAACCATAATGGTATTCCCCACCACCAAAAACTATAAAAAGGTGGTAGGGGCTCCTCACTTTCTATCCATCCATAATCCTATCCTCATGCTATCAAAATCTCTCATGAGCTTTTGACCATTGTAGCTATCTTGTAGAAAAGACCTTTGGAGCTCGGAGCTACTCACCTTGGAAGTTGCTCAACACAAATCCTCACCATTTGAGGTATCTTAATACAATACTCATTCTTTTTATTTCTTGTTCTTGAATCATTTTCAGAAAATTTTATTTGTTATATGCACATGCTAGTTTAGTTTAGATTCAGATTTATAATAATTGTTGTTTTTGCTTTCAATATTTGAAACTGCTATCACTTGTTGATAGGTTCCCATAGCACTCAAGCTTGGTTGCAAAACCAAGCAAACATTTTTTGGCGACTCCACTAGCTTCGAATTCTTAGATCTCATTTTTTTGCTTTAGATATTAGTTTTTGTTAGTTTTAATCAGTTTAATTCATAGATCTGCCATCCTAGACAGCAGATCCATTGCTGTTCTAGATCTTGGCCCTTTTTATTTCCATTAACCGCTTGAAATTGCCATTTTTAGGTTCATTTTTCGGCATCTGTTTTCGGCTTTCGCCTCGCAGTTTCTTGCCCAATAATCGTGCGGCTCATCGCGACCTCGCTGCTTTTTTCCGCGCGGCTCGCCGTGGCTTCGCGGCCAATTTACGCGCTACACATTGCGGCTTCGCGGCCATTTGCCGCGCTGCACATCGCGACTGTGTGACCTAAACCCGCGCTGCACATCGCGGCTTCGTGGCCGAAACCTGCGCTACCCATCGCGACTTCCCGGCCGAAACCCGCACTGCCCATCGCGACTGTGTGGCCGAAACCCACGCTGCCCATCGCGGCTGTTTTCCCGAAACCCGCGATGCAAGTTTTTTCAATTCGGCCCATTTTTTGAAAATTATTTTTTGCTGTATTTTCTTCCCATTTAGCATATTTTACAGTATTAAATTTCCTGCATTTTTACAGCCATATGAAATCTTTTTAGAATGTTTCATTAAAAGTCTTTTTACAAAATTTTCAGAAATTGAAAGAGAGATTTTTCTGCATTTTATCTAGATCAAGGTTTTACTGTTTATTTGCTCGATACTTTGCCCAAGAAATTTTTAAGAGATCCATTTATTTCTTGAAATATTTATGTTATTTGCTTTCCTTAAAATTATTTCAAAGATCCATTATTTTTGAATAGTTTTTTCAAGCATTTACATTTCAAATACGCCTTTATTTTTTGCAAAACTTGAAGCGTCTTTTCTTTCATTTGTAGAATCGCCCAAACGAGGCATCAATTTCAGTTTAAATACCACACTTGCACCCACGCTGCCACATAATTTAAACTGAGCCTTAAAATTTACCTTAAACTCAACAAACTATTAACTCCACTTGGGGAGCACTTAAAAGAATTTTGTAGTTAGGTAGAATTGAGGGGATAGGTGTTCCAATAACACCCCTTAGCTATTACATTTGAGACATAGTGGTTTTCCTCTATGGTACCAAAATCCCTTATAATTTTGACATGGTTATGAACCAATTTATCAGGAAGGCCTCTCCCTTAGGAGGGTTGAAGTAGCCAGACTGGTTCCGAAAGTCTGAGTGGAATACCGCAATCCATTCAGTAACCGAAGGATACCTTTCGAAGTTCTCAGTGTACAACCCCCTGGTGTACAGCAGCGATAGAACCAAACTGCAAATTCACCCAACCGAACATGTCATGAACGGGGTATCCTAGTTGCCACTCTTTAGGATTGTCTACCCGGTGTCCCTCCCGGTAGGGGGATATCTAGACGTTGGTTCAACACTTTATATTGTCTGACTTGGATTTCATCACCTTGTAGAGGATATCGTTTGTTGACTCACAATACTTCTAGTTAGGTGTTTGCATGATACATTACCCACCTTTGGTCTAGTAGCACCTCTTTTTTCTAGAAACTGTTTGACTTTTGGTATTCTGACCAATTTTGTTGCATCCCTCCACTTATTATAGCACAGCTGCTATAATAAGTGCTTTTTGAGGTTGATTTTTGGCCTAAGAGCCTTTATTTTCACTCCCCTTTTTGCACTCATTATTGCATTAGGGTTTCGAGTTTTTTTTTTTACATCACCACCTTACACTGAAATTTTTTTAAAAAATATATTTCTCACCATTGAGAATTTAAGACGATCTCGTCGTCTTCAGGGTGAACCCCCTCAGTTCAATCTACTTGGCTCTCCACATCACCGACATAGAGCCTTATCCCTTGACTCGACATGTCATCAGCCAAACATACAGTCATCCGATTCTGACATGCCTCACTTCACATATGATTCTGAGGCTCAATCCGAAAACCCTACTGAATTGTCACCAACCAACCTCATGGCTGGACCACAATACGACCCACTTTTTACTAGTACTATTGGAGATACATCCACAAACCCTTCTACTACTGTGCCATCCATGGTAACAACAACCCCTCTAGGCATGCCTAATATGGGGGACACTCCACCTTTAGGTATGCCCAACATAGGACTACCTCCTATTATGGGTATGCCAAACATAGGAAACACACCACCTGTCATTACCACAACCCATATCCCAGGAACTCGTGGCGCTATTCCTAACCCCAGTGTAACCCATGTTGCACTTGGAAACGCTGGCCCATACCAAACCACAGTAGTTGGAGGACACATACCTTCAATACCTAGCATACCCTTAGGGGCTACTGGACCACTACATAATGCCACCATGAATAGTTATGTCCCAGTCACTACGCCACACCCATCTGCTAGTTTACCTTACATGGATAGTCTGAACTTACCAGACTTAGCCAGGCTAACCAACAATCCTATAAG
Source organism: Larix kaempferi (assembly GCA_027924585.1). Classification (NCBI taxonomy): domain Eukaryota; kingdom Viridiplantae; phylum Streptophyta; class Pinopsida; order Pinales; family Pinaceae; genus Larix; species Larix kaempferi. Next base: position 7,373,762 of record BSBM01000486.1, read on the forward strand.
GCACAACACTACATGGCCACCCATGCCTAGAAAGCTCCCCTCGGACATACCCAAGTTTGAAGGAAAACCTGGGGAGGACCCTCAAAACCACATAATGTCTTTTCACCTATGGTGTTCATCTAACTCCATAGTGGATGACTCCATTCGTGTAAGACTGTTGCAACAAACGTTCACTGGCTCTACAACCAAGTGGTACATCGAAAACCCACATGGCACCCACCTTACTTTTACGTCTCTCGCCTCCACTTTCCTTCAATTTTTTCAGCTACCTGTACGTTACGATGCAGGAGTTGAAATACTGTTGTCATGCAGACAAAACACAGCTACCCACATCACGGACCACATCCATGAGTGGCGCAAGCGTCGTAGCCTCTGTAAAATTAAACTGGATGACCGTATATTTTTGGACTGGTTCCTTAAATCACTCCTACCCCTCATAGCAAAAGACATCGCTTCCGAATGAACCCAGTCAGAGGAAGAAGCTATCCTAAAAGCTCAGCAATTCGACCTAATTTACGCCCAATCAGGCTATCTCTACACCATCGTACCTGATGCCCCACGAGGCGATTCTTCATGCGGTGGCACTCCAGGGTCATCACATTCCGTTGATGGTACTATCGTCCAAGTCACACCGCAAATTAAACCTTTTAGCATGGTGAGCACCATAAATGCCCCAGACCTCTCTAGTGCTACATCTAACTCTGGAGCGACAACTTCGTACGCTCCAACGAATCAGACTCATCACACTCATGGACCCTCTTGTCCACAACATTGCTATGCGAAAACGCCATCGACATATGTACCACCCACATACTATAACCAACCAGCCACCCAGAACCCAATTCAGTTCCTGCCACAACCAATGTATTACCCACAGCAAGCTACAACAGCTAACCCAACACCTCCAATAGCTCAGGGTTACCAACAACCCTAGCAGGTAAATGGACCACCTCCAGCCCCACTAGCTTATTATCCACCGCAACCTGCTCCTGCACCTGTGGCAAACCAAAATCCTCCCACTGCTCAAGGGCAAGTGTACACACAACACAATCAGCCCCAACATCAAAACAACCAATGCAACTAGGGTGGACAACAAAATCGTGGAAGAGGACATAACCGTGGCAATAACCAACAACATAATCAAGGTCCACCACCTCCCAATCCTCCAAATAATAACAATGTTGCTCCTCCCAACCAGAATCCTAATCGTCATCCCAAGTAGCCAAAAAACAATAATCTGAGAGCAAACCACCCATGTTCTATATGTGGAGTCTATGGACACTACACTCACAACTGCCCCCATTTAGAGAAAGCACGTCAACTTTGGGCTGACAATGCCCAATGCCAGGGCCATGCTGGACAGCTAGCTCCACTTAATCAACCGCAACCCATGATATTACAAAACCCATTGCCAAACCAAGGAGTAGTAAATACTTTCCCTATGGATCCCCCACAAGGATCTGCTGCACCCCAGCAGCAAATCACCTATGCCGCAACTGATTATCAGCATGCAGATCCAGGCACACACCATTTACTAATGATGCGATCCAATGACATCAATCTCCAAACTCGTAGGAATCAGTACGTCCCACCCCCAGAAACTCCTCCCACTGATGCATCCACCTCCCTACCACCAAATCAACCACTATGCATACCAAATATGCCGTTGGACGGAGGATCTAAAATCCCTCTCATCCCTTTGCGAAGGATTAACAACAATCCTAATGCTTGCGCAGCATCCAATTATAACGTCATGGAAGACCTAGCACAATCCCCCGCTACTATGGCTGCTTTAGAGGTACTGAAAAGATGCCTTGCACAATGAAAACTACTATTATCTGCCATCAGAGGAGTAAACCCTGACGACACACACATGATGGCTTTCAACTTAGACCAAGCCGAACCTCGATTGCCATCGAATTTGGCTTTCCAAGTATCAGTTAACATTCAAAACCTTGTTTTGCATCGATGCATCATCGATGAAGGAGCTTCCACCTGCGTTATGTCTACCCTTGTGTGGCAGAAGCTTGGCTCCCCCGCTTTACAACCATCCACCACGGCATTACAAGCTTACGACGGATGCTCAGCTCAACCACAAGGCCTCTTAGCAAAAGTACCTGTAGAACTGGGCGGCAAATTAGTTCTTATCGACATCGAAGAGATCAATGCCCAACTCGACTACAACCTCCTTCTTGGACGTAGTTATATGTACAAAATGAAAGCAGTGGCTTCATCTGTTTTTCGCCTCATGATGTTCCCACATGAAGGACGAATTATCAAGATCGATCAACTCACATATTATGATCCTAATGCCCCCGCAGCTCCTCAAAATTTGCTATCAATGATTGAACAAACCATTCAAAATGCACCAACATCATTTGTGTCGTCAATTGGTCCTGGAATCTACACCGAGTCACCTATGACTTCCACATTTCCATTGATCTCACCACCATCACCGATAACAAAAACATCGGATTTGTGCACCCTGTCGCACACCACAGGGCGACCTTCGTCACTACCACAAACACCCACAGTGCCTACTCATATTGGCACAACGCCAATTCACACTATCCCGTTCTTGTTCCTATTTTCTAGAGTTGTCAGTTCGCCAGTAATGGCTACACTCAACTTTCATGGCTTAGCATTAGGGATACCTGTATGGTACTTACCTGCTCCGAACCCCCCGCCGACTCCGACTGTTATTTTACAACCGGTACAACCTATCCCTACTACCAGCCACCCACCCCCTCCGACCACTCATCTGCAAAACAAACCACCCCCAATAGTGACCGCGACATCAACATCCAGAAACGCCCCACCTCCATTACGGAACACAGGGGGCAAAGGCCCACCAACTTATAACAATGGACTCATAACTCGCACCCCCTAGCAACCCCTAAGGTAGCTAAAACCCCCCCAACTATTCGCATTCCCCCTAAGTGCTTGTTGTGTGACGATGTAGGCCATGCCACTCATTAATTTACACAATTACCTGCACTCCAAGAACACATGAATATGTTGGATGATGACACCGGAATTCCAGTAGTAAGACTTGAGCCACCTCCTCAGCCTCGCGACAAAACGCTCCGCACTAACCACCCTTGTGCGATATGCGGCATTTATGGCCATTATTTACATCACTGCCATGATCTCCCAGATTATAGAGAAGCGTTGTACGATTTGAATAACGTCGACTTAGAGATATCTCCTCCCCTCATCGAGGAGATCTACCCTCCGAAATCATCTTCTTCGGAAGAATTCAATACCATCTATATGATTTCAACCACATACTAACCGGAACCTATTGATTTATGGTCTGATTACTTCCATACTGATGAGCAAATTTTAGAAACACTCACTGCACCGGACTACCCTTGGGACGATATGCATCATCGCTCATACTTCCTCCCTGAGGCATCTACATCCACCGCAGCAAACTAGCTATTAGTCGAATCGAAATATTTCCTACCAACTAAGGTTGATTGGTTCAAGGACCCCATCCTAGCACCAGATGCCTTCGAGGAAGGGAACATGTCAAACATTTCTGCTATTATACAAATCAACATTTCCACCACACCTGGAAAACTTGAGCTCATCTCGCTAGGTGCATCATGCACTCAAGCGGAAACTCAGGCATATAAGAAACTCTTCCAAGAGTTTCGTGATGTCTTCGCCTGGTCTTACACCGAGATGCCTGGCCTCGATCCCAAAATTGTGGAACATCACATTGACACTTGGCTCAATGTGCCTCCTGTCCGACAAAAACAACGGCCCATTCACCCGTCCAAGCTCCCAGCTGTTAAAGCTGAGATTGAAAAAATCCAAAAAGCAGGATTCATATATCCTATTACCTACACCACCTGGGTTTCAAACCTAGTACCAGTAAACAAAAAAGTGGGCACCATACGCGTTTGTACTGATTTTCGAGACCTTAACCTCGCGTACCCTAAAGACAACTTCCCCACACCTTTCATTGACCAACTAATCGATGAATGTGCAGGACATGAGGTCCTTTCTTTTATGGATGGTTTCTCCGGATACAACCAAATAAAAATCCGTAAAGAAGATCAATATAAGATAGCTTTCAACACCCCATGGGGCACCTTCGCCTATCGTGTCATGCCTTTTGGCCTCAAGAATGCTGGAGCCACCTTCCAATGCGCCATGACTTATTGCTTCCATGATCTCCATAAGATCATAAAAATTTATTTGGACGACCTCACAGCTCGATCCAAAAAGCGATCTGACCATTTAGACAACCTTCGACAAGTTTTCATGCGTTGTCGAAAATACAACATCCGCTTGAACCCTCTCAAGTGTGTCTTTTGCGTTACATCAGGTCGCCTGCTGGGGTTTGTTATCTTGGAAAAAGGCATCACTGTAGACCCCTTAAAAGTCCAAGCCATTCTAGAGTTACCGTCACCCCGCACATTAAGACAACTGCAAATCCTACAAGGGAGGTCCAACTTCCTCCGCCGCTTTGTCCCTGACTATGCCACAACGGTCCACGGTTTCCTACGACTACTACATCTGCATACCCGTTTCATATGGGACCAACAAGCAGAGACAGCTTTCACCAACTTAAAGAAAGCACTCACAAATGCCCCGTTGATTTCTCTTCCAGATTTCACAAGAGATTTCACCCTCTATGTTTCAGCATCCGAGCATGCTGTATCTGGAGTTCTTGTACAAGAAGATACTGCTCGCCAATAGCATGTCATCTACTATGTGAGCCATACCTTGTCCGGCCCACCCCTGTGATACCCACATGACGAAAAGATGGCCCTCGCCGTTGTTTTTTCAGTACAAAAGCTACGATATTATATTCTCCTAAGCCACATCACAGTCGTAGCTAATTCCAATCCTATGGTTTACCTCTTGACGTGTCGCCTTCTTCAAGGCCGCGTAGCTAAATGAGTGATTATCCTACAAGAGTACGACCTTACTTTCAAGACCCCAAAGAGCACCAAGGCCCCAGCACTAGCTCAACTCATCACAGATCTCCCATCCTCTTCGTCATCACCCGCTATCCAAATGGATCTCATTGACGATCACATTTTCATCATTTCATCTGACGACCCATGGTATGACGACATCTTAACCTACCTCCGCACACAAAAATTTTGACCCCACATCGATCGTGACGGATGTCGCCGTATACAACACCACGCCCCCCGATACCTCCTATTAGGTGATGTACTTTATCGACGCGATGTCAATACCATCCTACGACGCTGCCTATCTCATAACGAGGTAGAACAAGTCCTTAATGACTGCCATAGCGGTGCCTGCGAAGGCCATTTCTCTGGCATGGCCACCGCCCAAAAGATCATCCGCGTAGGTTACTTTTGGCCTTCATTATTTACTTATTGCATCACCGGAGTCAAACATTGTCAAAACTGCCAACTTTTTGCCCCCAAGGCAAGAACACCACCCGCCCCCTTCATCCAGTAGTCACTATCAGACCATTCTACAAATGGGCCATCGACTTCCTCGATTGCAATCCCACGTCAACCAGCGGTCATAAACACATTATTGTGGCCGTAGATTATTTCACCAAGAGGGCGGAATCCATGCCAACTTACAATTGCAAGGCCGACACCACAGCACGTTTTTTCCTAAACCATGTTATCGCTCGTTTTGGAGTGCCAAAGCAACTCATCTCAGACCACGGCTCTCACTTCAAAGACACCGTCTGGAGAGAACTATCAACCTTACTGAAATTTGAACACCATTTCTCCTCCGCCTACTACCCCCAAGGAAATGGCCAAGTCGAAGTGATCAACAAAATTTTGAAAACCATCCTCCAGCGCACTGTAGACAAACACAAATCAAATTGGCACCACATGCTCTTCCCGGCACCACCGGTTTTACCCCTTTCCACTTAGTTCACGGTGTCAAATCCGTCCTCCCCATTGAGTGCCAGATTCCAACCCTACATATGGCTATTGAACTCCTACTAGACACTTCCCCAATCGAGCAACGCTTACTAATCCTCGAGCAGGCCGATGAAGATCGGCGCACAGCCCTTCAAACCATGGAAGCAGCCAAGAACCGATCCAAACTGAGTTATGATAAACATGTCCACCCAAGAACTTTTACTGAAGGGGACCTTGTCCTTGCCTACGATCAGGCTCATGACAAAACCGGGAAAGGAAATTTTGTATCCATGTGGCAAGGCCCATATATTATACACACTTGCCTCAGACAGGGGGCATACATTTTGACCGATTCAGAAGGAAACCCATGCAATGGGTTGTACCTAAAGAGATTTTACCCATAGAAAATCTGATGGACACCACCATCCATTATTGTACAGTATTATTTTATTTTTCACAAAAAATTCCAAAAACCTAAATATTTGTTTTCTCTGCATGACCACAGATGGATCGTGTTCGACTCTGTTATGTCGGTTTCGCTGATGGTGCAAGCCATTGGTCCCCCCAATCTGGCCTCAGCAGCTTGGGTAATATACTCCCCTTCACATGAGTTTATCCACATCGACGGAGTGTGTTTAGGTGTTGCCACCAATAACCAAGCTGAATACGATGCCGTGACCGGCCTCCTGGCCACAGCTCTCCAAATGAGCATACGTCACCTTAACGTTTTCTTGGACTCACAACTCCTTGTTTCCCAACTCAACAATGATTACCAGGTACGCGATCCATGTCTTTTCAGAAAATTCTTGCGCACTAAACAAATGGTTCGACAGTTTGAATCCATTTCATTTACACATGTCCCAAGAAATCTCAATAGTGTAGCAGACCATATGGCCAACAACATTCTTGACTGGCACACCAATCAAATCATATCATAAACAAAAATGCATCCATGTGCATAACATGTGCCTCCACGGGCATATACCAAAATCAAAATGTTGCATCCACATGCATAACATGTGCCTCCACAAGCATACAGAAAATCAAACATGCCTCCACGAGCGAACAAAAAGACAACGAATGCATCCATGTGCATATATGACTATATACCAAAATCATATATATATATCATCATAATATAGTCAAAACATGTCATAAGTGCCCTCAGCACCCAATATACAAAAATACATTAGCCGTACAAAAAGTGCCTCCCCATATGCTCATCAGCATTTGGGGGCAGATACAATATCATCTAATCATCACGGTCCCTAGGCTCCTCTGGTGCCTCCTCCGCTGGCCCCGTCGGATCACGCCAAGCCCGAACTCTCCTCTCCGCCGGCCCCGCTGGATCATCTCGTAAACGAATCCTCCCCTCCACCGGACCTGCCTGATCCTGCCGAGCCCCATCCCTCCACTCAGCCGCCAACAATGCTGATTTCAGCAGGATCGAGCGCCACTCACAAGGCGCATCGAAACATCGCTCGATGATTTCCCAATCCAAATCCCTCCACCCATCCTATGGGAATCCTGCTAGAATCATATCCAATGTCTCTCGGACACCCTCCACAGCATCATCTCGAGGGCGAGCTCCTCGACCATGCGGAGGCGGTACCGCTACTGGAGGTGGAACAACCACCATCGCCCGTCCCCTATGAGCCACATAGTCGACCGGTGGTACAAGACCAACATCTGCACAATCACGCAAGTAACCATCATATAAATACCTAACTATAGTCATAACAAACACATCTAAAAAATGATATAGTAGATAACAAAACACAAAACATACCATCTAAACCCTAGGCCTGTCCCTGGGCTCGAGGCATCTTCGGGTCTCCTCGATAATCCATACCAGCATATGGATAGTCCTTAATCAGTAGGGGGATCTGCTCCCACTGCTCATACATCTCCTGTGAAAAGAACCCGCGGATACCACCACCACCACAGGGCATCATCTTCCCCCACCGCAACATGCGTGGCTCGCTCACCAGACCGTCTCGAACTGGTACCCGTGGTCGCAAAGTCGGTACCCACTAAAAAAAAAAACAACACAAAAAGGAGTCATAGCAGAACTCTCCCCCTTCCCGACTGACCTTGTCCAGATCTCTCCAGACACCAGCATAAAACATCCAACCCCATGCATTGTAGGTCCCCTTCAACACAGAATCCACCATCATCGTTTGTCCCCCCGACAAACGATGTGGTACCGCGGCACCCAACACCCGCAGAACACAAGCCCCGACAGCCTGCATGTCCCACTCCCGCAATGATCTCAAACTCAGAGCGTTGTTCTGCACAATCGCCCTAGGAACACAGAAGGTCTCCAGGAGATCCTCCATGTCCACACCTGCCGGGATCCTCGGCAGAAGATCCCCCACCTCCCCTAAACGAGGTAACTCGGTAAGAAAATATACATCATTAAGGGTGATCTCCAACCTCTCACCCCCAACAATAAAGGCACCCTCTGCAGGAACCCACCAACTCACCAATTTGTTCAGTAGTGGTCCTACTGAACGCATCTGTGGAATCTGAGTGAACTTCAGGAGTCCACTCACCGCCAGACCCCCTGATCAGTCCGAATCCGAACCATCAAATCCTCCATCTCTCGCTCTCGCCATGACACCAATGGTCTCCTCAACATCCTGCCAAAAAAAAAAGAAACTTTTAGCACCAGAGAAAAATTTTCAAAAAATACCATCGCGGCTTTTCCATCAAAAGTCGCGATGATCATCACAACTTCCATAAAAGAACCCATGATGAACATCGCGGGTATTGGCCAGACAGTCGCGATGAACATCTCGACTATCTCCCCCATACTCGCGATGAACATCACGACTTTCAGCCCGACAATCGCGATGAACATTGCGACTGTCAACCTCAAACCCGCGATGTCCATCGTGGCAAAAGACATGAAACCCGCAATATTCCACGTTGGAAGGCCAACATGGAATTTCGTGGCCTTCGGGGGCCCACCGCTATTCAAAAAAGACATAATTGAAAAGGCTAAGGCGAATAGGGTTACCTGAAACTCACAGAATCGAAAAACAACGGTCAAATCTCCAAGAAATCAAGAAAGAGCTCTGATTGCTCTGCCAAACTCACACATAACAATGACACCTCATATGGGCCCCATGCCCTATTTATAGAAATTCCACCATTTTTCAAACAATCATTCTGGTGTCACACGACGTCCGTTCCTCAAACCGTTGGTACCGTTGGAATCAACACAAAGAGAACTTCATGACAGTTCTTTCCTTTTCCTATTTTCACCAGGTCCATTTTTTGACCATTTTTTCATGCCCTCGTTGCCTCGGTTTGCGTGCCACATTGGCTGTCCTCCATTTTTAACAAGTCTTATATCGCCGGATTCATTTTTCCACGCTTGTGATGACGCTTGAGATCATTTCTCACTCTCACGCCCAGATTTTTGGGGCATTTTTTCCATGCCCCCTCGTCGCCTCGATTTGCGTGCCACATCGGTCATCATCCGTGTTTGACAAGTCTTATATCACCGGATTAATTTTTCCACGCTCATGATGACGCTTGAGATCATTTCTCGCTCTCATGCCTAGATTTTTCGGGCATTTTTTCCATGCCCCCTCGTCGCCTCGGTTTACGTGCCACATCGACCGTCGTCCGTGTTTAATGAGTCTTATATCACTGGATTCAGTTTTCCACGCTCGTGATGGCGCTTGAGATCATTTCTCGCTCTCACACCCAGATTTTTCAGGCATTTTTCCCATACCCCTCGTTGCCTCGATTTGCGTGCCACATCGGCTGTCGTCCATTTTTTACGAGTCTTATATTGCCGGATTCAGTTTTCTATGATCGTGGTGACGCTTGAGATCATTTCTTGCTCTCATGCCCAAAAATTTTGAGCATTTCTCCCATGCCCCCTCATTGCCTCAGTTTGCGTGCCACATCGACTGTCATTCATTTTTTATGAGTGTTATATAGTCGGATTCACTTTTCCGCGCTCGTGATGATGCTTGAGATCATTTCTTGCTCTCACCCCATAATGTTTGGGCACTTTTTCAAAATGCCACTCATAACCTTGATTTGCGTGCCGCATTGGCCGTCATCCCTTTTTGACAATCTTTATGTCACCAGATCCAGTATTCCGCACTCATGATGAAGCGTGAGACCTTTTCTCACTCTCATCACTCCCTTCTTGTTCCGTATAATTTTACCCCTTTTTCGGGTCGAGCAATCCCTTTTACGAAAAAGGCACTTAGGGAGTATTTGTTAAGCTCTTTTCTGACTCCTAAAACAATGAAAAGATCGCTGAGCAACCTTGCTTCCTTTCATGCTCGCTAAACGTATCTGAAAGGGCATCTACCTGGTATAAGTTTACCCCTTTTCCGGACCTTGTAGACTAATTACGAAAAAGGAATACTCTAGTCACATCAGCTAGAAGAGTTCTCCATTTGCATCATTTTATGCTTTTTCAGGCCTTGGAGACTAACTTACGAAAAAGAACACCAATGGAGTCCCCTTACCGCTTTCAGACTCTCTAAACATGAAAGAGACCATGAGCAATCACCATCTTGGGCTCGTAAAAACCCACAGAACGGTACTCATAACCACTGCAGAGTCTTCTTATCGTTTTAAGACTCCTTAAAAATGAAAGCACTCATGAGAACGAACAGTCCTGGGCTCACAAAATCCATAGGACAGTACCATTTTCAGAGCACACTTTTATCCCTTCTTGGAGCTCATTAAAACTACAAAGAAGGACCCAATGGTACTTCTCAGTGCCACAACAGATCACGTCTACTCATATGGCAACTTCCCCCATTTTGGTCACCTTTGTTTAGAGTATTCTACAGTATGTCACCCTGAGAATCCCTCGACAGCACCCATCAGCTCATCCCCCCCCCCCCAGAGTTAATACATACCCTTTAGTCCTTCAAAGCTATGATCCCCACATCTAGAAGTCAGTTCCCTACACTGCCAGGTCAACCATGTCATCATGCTCTGAACAAAGGAAGTTTGAGTCTACCCACTATATGACCCCAGTTACTTCCCATCCCCACAAGTATGTCAGTCCTACCATCATTACTACCACACTTTAGTTCTACACCTTGCGCTCCTATCAAGGAAACATCATTTCCTTGTTAGTTGCTGGTCTCCCTCTATTGACGACAACCAAATTTATTCCAGAGGATAGACCTAGAGGTCCCTGTGTCTTGGACTCATCACCATTTATGATGAGTGCCTACGAGTCATTTCGAGAAGAGTCCTAACTGCCTCTCCAAATGGTTGTTTCTCACATGCTCGACGTCAACACCTTGATCGCATCGTTGAGACTCGCATAAGGTATTGGTCCGTTCAGTTATTTGTTGAAGACCCCGGATACCACCTGACTCTTCCACATTTGAGAGTCTACCTATGGAAACAACCAGTTACATCTTTTCTATAGATATCTGGGTTGCGCATGGCAACAGTATTTAGGTGTACCCCAATTTTATGCTCCCTCGAGTATTAAGTTATATATACTCCTTAGAGATGACTCACAGTCATTGAGTCCCTACAGATGTTGGACACCTTCAGTTTCAGCAGTTCATCAACCCTTCTAACCCCTTTTTCAGAACGGTTGATGCTTTATTCCAGTGTATCAGTTATTGAGATCAGTCATGTTATGATCATGAGAACATCCCAAAAAATAATGTCCCCTCTGGACCATTATGACGTACCAGCATATTTTTATGTATTTTTTAGGTCCCCCTTCTTGGGACTAATTGTTATGTATATGTCTTGATACAAGCATGGGTATGCCTGCCTCGTCCATTATCAAAGATTATTCCTCATTCATATTGAGGCCATGTAATATTGTTTATTTTTGCAGCTTCCAAGGGCCGTGGATCCAGTCTCCAATCGGTCTCTTCTCTTCCCCAAACCCCAGAAAAAAGACAAAAGAACTATGATGTCTATCGGCCATACGATGAGCTCCTACCCTCACACATCAGGGGGCAATCTGTTAACACCCAAAAAGTGCTCACTAGCTCATTTCCTTATTCGCATGACCCATTTGTCCACTTTTTCACCATTTGAGCCTCTAAAGCCATCAAAAGGTCACCAAAAGACCTTAATACACCCCTTTTTCCACTCAAAATGAATATTTTTCCTCAAAAAGCATTAAAAACCCTCAAAAAGGGTCCAAAATTCCCAAAAATATTAAAAAGGAAATAAAAATATTCAAAAAAGGGAAAAGGAGGGAAAAGGTACCTAAACCATGTTGGTCAATACCATTGGTTTCCTTAAAACCATAATGGTATTCCCCACTACCAAAAACTATAAAAAGGTGGTAGGGTCCCCTCACTTTCCATCCATCCATTATCCTATCCTCATGCTGTCAAAATCTCTCATGAGCTTTTGACCATTGTAGCTATCTTGGAGAAGAGACCTTTGGAGCTTGGAGCTACTCACCTTGGAAGTTGCTCAACACAAATCCTCACCTTTTGAGGTATCTTAATACAATACTCATTCTTTTTATTTCTTGTTCTTGAATCATTTTTCATAAAATTTTATTTGTTATATGCACATGCTAGTTTAGTTTAGATTTAGATTTATAATAATTGTTGTTTTTGCTTTCAATATTTGAAACTACTATCACTTGTTGATAGGTGCCCATAGCACTCAAGCTTGGTTGCAAAACCAAGCCAACATGAATGAATATCTATGGATCTAGAAACTTGGACCTTTCTATGCCCACCCTGAAGAGAATTGTAGGGAAGGGGCACCTGAGGGACTGTGTAGCAGAGAAGGGGACCTTCCTTATGTTGGGTGTGGTAGGTATTGTGGGTGCCAAGGATGTCTAAGATCAGTTTAGATTCTGGTATCTCTGTGGTTGAGCTCACTCGCTTAGCATTCACCTTCCCTATCTTCTTGCATGCTTGAAAAACCTAGCTGTGTGTTGGCTTAGCATGAGTATTTGTGACTATGGTAGTGAGTGAGCCCGAGTAGTTCCTCCTTAGTGGATACATATCCTAGCTTAGGGGTGGTCTCTCAGCTGAAGTAATATAGGCTAGATAAAAACCTATGTTTGGGTGGAACGTTGCTCTTCCATATCCATTTTCTTGGAAAATTCAATTAAAAGATAAGTGTCCATTGTTGTTTTTCATTATGCCAAATTTATGTGCTATGAATGATTGTTTGTTTATGTCCAATTGGATGAAATGATCCAATTTGAATTATGAAAATTGAATGCCAGTGATTAGCATAAAATGATTTATTTCTGTGCATGATTTGATTGTTACGCATGTGTTGAATATGTTGATATATGCATGTTGTGTGTGTGTAATTGATTTAATTTCCGCCTTGTATCTTTAATATGCATTGCACATGCATTGAAACGGTAAGGAATTCAATAATACGACCTTTGAGGAAACTTTTAGCACCTATTCACCCGTCATGTTCCTTCCACTAGTCAAATTGATGCGAGGGAACACGACAATAATTATATAGACATGAGCACATTCGATGCAAAGTAGGTGTGCTAATCGAGGATGTATCTAGCATGATGTTCCTTGAAAAATGTCAAGTATTTGAATTAAAGGTTGAAAAGCACACAAATACACATATCAATAGCTCCCACCATGAAATCATTCAATCCCCATTGTATTTTTGACGAAAGTGCAAGTTCCCATTACAACGAAAATTCTCCACTAAAGAATGTTTTAGTGCACTATCCCAAAAGTTAGGAAACTTATGTAACACTTGTTCAAGTGTGAAGTAATTAGTCTATATAGGATTGGCTCACCTTGAAAATTCTAATAATTTTTGTAACCTTGTGGGACATGTGTCATGCCATCCTATCATTAACCTGATTAAAGTTTGATTGTATGTTGAATGCTAGATTGACAGAAATGGAATACTTTGACTACATTGTACTATGTTCAAGTGTTAAATGTAAGGACTGCCAAGGAACCCTACTAAACCCAACAATTCATCATGCACATAATCAAATAAACCATATCTAAAACTTATCAAGAAAAATATTTTTGTGGAATTAATCACAACATATAATTTCTTTCCAACATAATATAATTAAAGAACAACTTGGAAATAACAGATCTAGTTGCGTTCATTTTCCAATAGAAACTACATAGTAGATACAATCAATAAACAACTCTACTAACCTAAGAAATCACTCTTTTCATGGAATGTTGAAGGCTGACAAAGTTGTCCAAATCCACACATAGTTCTCCTTCTAAAACCCAATCATCAAGCTCCATTGGAAACCACCCTCCCACTCCCAAAGTGTACTCTTCATCCCCTGGGAACCCTAATCTGCAACATGGTTGAATGCAAGAATCTCTAGTGTAGCCAAGGTATGTGTATTACTAACAAGAGGCTCCCAAAATCGTTCATAAAATGATGAACCAAATACCCTCAACAGTCACCGTGTAACTTGACATAACCTATGTCATCCAATAATAGGGTAAAAAGAGATGAGAGCCTCATGCCCTCTACATCTCTTTATATATTTTCAAGACTTGCCATGCATCTTATCCATGCACATGCATAATTAGAATTATCAATTTAATTTTTCTTTTATTATTCAGCCACCAAGTGTCACTTCTCTCTTCATTCTTATTTTTTAATTTTTTAATTTGAGGTTTAGTCTCAACTAATCTCCTAGATTTCCTATCATATGATTACTTCAATTTATCCTAATTTTGTGTGTGCATGATGTTAGCAATTTTCTAAATAAATAAATTTCTTTATTTTCTTCATTCACAATTTAACTACTATTTTCATTTAAACAGTTATCCTAATTTTTTGTATGTGGATGATAGTTACTAAATTTGCATTGATCTAATTATTTTAAAACATGCATTATTACCCCCTTTAGTATTTTATTTTTACTATTACATTCTCATTGTGAAGGGCATATTAAGGGTGTCATGCTCTATGCATTCCCTTCACTGATATCCCTATTGTGGTGGGGACTAGTATGATAGCTAAGACCTCGTTAAATCAGTCTGACTAACCCTATTGAGGGACTAATGGTTTCTGGGGAAAAAGGTCAAGTTTATGGCCTCATGAGTGACTAAATTTGTGGCCTACCCTCATGGAAACATGTATTTGAAGAGAAAAATCCTCTCTCGCTTTTTATCTCACTGCATGGAGTAATCACTAGTCTTACATATTCTTCCCATTCAACCCCTTTACCTGATGTGGACCGATTGGAAATCACAATACAACACTTGCACATAAACACTATGTGTATCAAATCCTCCTAAACAAAACATAATATATCAATTACATTAGGTCAACATCACCTGTCATGGATACCATTACTCAATCTGGAGTCTACTCAGTTTCGATGCCACCTTGCATCGCATGTACCTTTCTTTCCATGTCACACTCAAAGACCCATCAAAATTAGATGCTATAGATAATCATATATGTATTCATTTAGTCATTAGTCCATAATATCATGGCATCATCAAATCATCTTTCATAGTTTCAAACAAATAACTTTTAAAACATCCCACTTTATTAATCAAAGTATTAGTTTCCGCAGATGGTCAGGTCATTCATCATCAAATTCCCTAAAAATAACATATTATAATAATCCAAGTATTAAATATAGACACAACTGAGTCACTTGAAACCGAATTCCCACAAATAATTGTGTCATGATAATAATCAGAGTTGATGCAAAAGTGATGCACTACATTAGTGGAATGAAAGGTTGTAGAAGATGTAGATAGAGGACATACAAAAAAATGTTTTATAACTTACAATATTAGAATTAAAGGAAATACACCCTATCATATCATCATGGAAGTGAGTCTCTCCCCCATTGAGAGCATGGCTATGCCTAGGTACATAATGTGCAAGAACAAGATAAACAAGTAATACAAGAGGCTTCTTAAGATTGCTTTAAATTCTAGTCAAAACCACCCACGAATCAAAGCATAGAGATTCCAAACCTTGTCTAGATTATTGGGGAATTCAGAAAGAGCTCACTCTATAGAATAATGATAATTTTAAAAATATTATTACATCTAAATTTAAGCAGAAGCTGTGGTGTGAAAAAAAATTAGAGGATCAAATCAGATTACGATACTATAGGGAAGTGATCACCCATAATATAGAAGATCAAAGTATCTTTTTTGTTTTAAATAGTGTAAAGATGAGAATAAACATTATTAAAAAATAAAATTAAGTGTCATGATCTCCATAGTGAAACGGGATGTTGGAAAATTCCTCAAACATGATTGTGAGTCAAAAGAATTTGTTTTCTTTCTGACACTATGAGGGTTGAAGGTGAAAAACACTTTGTTTTATATTATCTTACATACACCCACAATAGATCACAATTTCAAAATATTTGCTACAATATTGACCTTCCTAACCTTTTAACTCATCAAAACCATGGTTTTCTAGGGGAATTAGTCTCTAAAGATTTTTTGAGCATAGGAATAAAATTCTAAAGAAAACCAAGTAATTCTCTACCTTTCTTAAGGTCCAATAGACAAAAGTTAGTCTCAGTGGACATAAATCACCATCATCATTTCAAAAACCAGATACAACCCAAAATTAGATGGAAAGTAGATCTTGAATGAATTGCCACCTCAGGGCTCAATGATTGCATTATGGACCATATCGTAGTCACCTAAGCTTACTATGTAAGTCTTTAAATATTTCTTCCTAAATATGAATCAAAACTTCATCCCTAATTAAGAATCCTAATGGGACATGGTTGTTAAGTTTACCTAATTTCACAAGCAAGATCACTGAAAGAAACACAATCACAAGATAGACAAAGATTTACCCTGGGAAACCTTCATGGGGTAGAAAAACTAGCAAAGCTTTCCTCAATATAGATAATCAACTAATACAAAGATGTAGTCTCAAACAAGATATCCTTCTCCTCCTATGCATACCTCTCTCTCTCCTATGCACCAATCACAAGTGAGTGAATGAATGAGATAAATGAGGAACACACCTCCTCTATTTATACTCAAATCCTAACTGACTATTCACCCTAACAGGGCTGACCCATCCTAGGAGAGTTTAATAACCCCTAAACAACTAACTCAAGGCCAACCCCACACGGGAGATCTAATAACCCTAGTTACCACATTCTCTTGGAGGAATAAACATCTTCGAATATACAATAGGGTCTCCACGGAGGAATGAAACATCTCCAGAAAAATAAAGTACAAATATAATATTCTTAGAAGTTATAATATCTCAACACTCCCCCTTAACGAGAAGGATATTGTAACAACATCTGCAAGAGCAATGAGCCATCAACTACATAATACATGATACATCTATAAATCATTGGAAGATTTCTTTATACATCATTAGTAACTCAAACAGTTATTGGAATATCTTCAAGATCTTCAATACTGGAACATCAACATCTTTAGTACTGAGTCTTCATCTTCTGTAGCACTCAAATAGCTACAACAACATCATCATCTAGATCTCCCAATCAACAACATCATCTGGATCTCTCGATCAACAACATCATCATCTGGATCTCTGATCAACAACATCATCATATGGATCCTCTCGATCAACAGCATCAGCATCTGGATCCTCTCGATCAACAACGTCATCATCTAGATCCTCTTGATCAATAGCATCAACATCTGGATCCTCTCGATCAACAGAATCAACATCTGGATCCTCTTGATCAACAACATCAACATCTGGATATCACATGATCCTTCCTACCGGAATTACGGTATCACTACTAATATTATCACAATCATTTAAGACTATCGTTTCTTTAGAAATTACTGGATTTACTGTCTAGGGAAGATTACTCTTATCATAATCATTTAAGACTATCCTTCCTTTTGGAATTACTGGATTTACTGTCTAAGGATGATTAATCCTACCACAACCATTTAAGAATATCCTTCCTTTTGGAATTACTGGATTTACTGTCTAAGGATGGTTAATCCTATCACAACCATTTAAGACTATCCTTCCTTTTGGAATTACTGGATCTATTGTCTAAGGATGGTTAATCCTATCACAACCATTTAAGACTATCCTTCCTTTCGAATTACTGGATTTACTGTCTAAGGATGGTTAATCCTATCACAACCATTTTGAACCAAACATTTAGGGACGATGCAGTCCTATCACGTACATTTTGAACCAAACGTTAAGGGATGATGCAGTCCTATCACATACATTTTGAACCAAACGTTTAGGGACGATGCAGTCCTATCATGTACATTTTGAACCAAACGTTCAGGGACGATACAGTCCTATCATGTACATTTTGAACCAAACGTTCAGGGACGATGCAGTCCTATCATGTACATTTTGAACCAAACGTTCGGGGACGATACAGTTCTATCTCGTACATTTTGGACCAAATTAACATTCAGGGATGATGTAGTCCTATCACATACATTTTGAACCAAACTTTCAGGGATGATGCCGTCCTATTAAGTACATTTTGAACCAAATGTTCAGGGACATTGCAGTCCTATCACGTACATAGACAAAGTCTAAGGGACACACATCGACCTAATCGTCGAAACAAGTAACCTAATCATCGATACATGTATCCTCATCATCGATACAAGTATCCACGTCATCAATACATGTATCCTGATCATCGACCTTACCGTCGATGTAGGAAATCTCATCATCAGCGACCATATCACTCCCCCTTTCGAGGAGGGTCCTTCTGAACTACACCAAGCTTGTCTCGGAAATACTCAAATTTTACTCGAGACAGAGGTTTGGTCAATATATCAGCAACTTGTTCATCAGTGCTCACATACTTGAGCTTGATAGCTCCTTTCTCCACCATATCCCGTATATAAAAATATCGGATCTCTATGTGCTTTGACTTATCATGGAACACTAGATTCTCTGTCATCTTGATACAACTCTGGTTGTCACATAGGATCACAATGGGGTCCATCTCTAAGTCAAATAATCTTGATAACAACTTTCGAAGCCATATCGCTTCACAACTAGTAGAGCAAGCAGCAATATATTCTGCTTCAGCTGTGTTGAGAGCCACACTAGACTGCTTCCTGCTAAATCACAAGATCATGGTAGATCCCAAAGAATAACATAATCCCGATGTGCTCTTCATGTCTGATACACTTATTGCCCAATCAGCATCTGTGTATCCATACAATCTGAAGTCATGATCTCTAAGATAACATAGACCAAAGTCTATCGTACACTTTAGGTACCTCATCACATGCTTTACAGCAATCAGGTTAACACATCTAGGTTCTACTAGATACTAACTCAAGGTGTTCACAACAAAGCATATATCTGGCCTGGTATTTGTCAGATACATCAATGACTCTTGGCTGCTTTTGGGGCAGACCCAGGTTTTAATGAAGCACAGCAACAAAACCCCTTTGCGCACTGGCCCTCTCGGCAACGAGCTGCATAGCAGCTCAAGGTCTCACCCGAAGTGGCTATGGGGGGGATAAGGAATCAGATTTCCTTAACCTAGGCGACGCGGAGACTACTCTCTTTCCTCTCTTGCGACTCCTCAAAGCAGACTGTCGGTCTTTTCCGCAGGCCCTCCTTCGCAACTGCGTGGAACTCTCACTTAACAGCCTAGCAGCGTGGCGTCTCCGTTCCAGCGCACGGGGCGACTTCCCCCCCCCCTTGCGTCAGCACTCTAGGTATCTCTTCCTTCCACGCGCCCAGCGCAGTAATGCAATCCTCGATCGCTGCGGCGACAGCGTTCTACAACTCCTTCGACACTTAACGATTATAGCTATCACGAAAGCTTCGAGAACGTACCCAACATATTCATAAAGATCATACAACATTCATATAAACGCAAATAACTCAGACATGCATTCATGCGAATATTACCATAACAAGGAGACGTAAAGAATTCACCTCCACGGGAAACCACGTCCACGGGAGTGTTTCATATATTAACTCAAAGGAAACTTATACAATAATGCTGCGCACACAGCTGCAGCCTTAGATCTTTCCTGGAAACTCCACGCACACAGCTGGGAGCCCTTCTCTTGATCTAGTCTCTTCCTCTACAAAGATTACAATAGTTCAGACGTCGACTCAGACTGTCTACAACCCAGGGATTAACTCCACGGCTATCCCGACTCTAACTCTTTCTTCTTACAACACAATAGAAGACTGAATGGCTAGCTTACTAGCTGACTGACTGGAAACCACTAACTAGCTAGCTTACTAACTAACCTTTTCCCTTATCAATTATACATATATATAGGTGGCCATGACGGTCACACCTTTACAAAACTGTGGGCCTTTCCCAATAGTAATCCCCAAAAACCCTAACCACGCACATGGCTAGGTGTACTATAGGCACCGCTTGCAGTCATGTCGCCGCTTCCTGCAAGTTCCGTGACTTCCGGCGCAGATTGCGGGTATGGCGCCTTGTCCTTTGCCTTCAATGCTCTGGTCCGTTGCTCCTCCTTGATCCGAGCAACCATAACTTCTGTACTTAGCCTTAATGAGGGTAGCTGAGCCCTCTACTCCGTCGCTTCATTCATTATGGTAGCTGAGCTTTCTATTTGGCCACATTCATTCCTCTATGACATGTGTGCGCGAGCTACGCGAGTTCCAGTCCGTAATCTGCGTTAAGCTCGTCCATCTGGAACCGTTCTGCGCACCGTCTGCTTCTACCCAAAAATTGGTGCTTTTTCAAAATTAGCACTTTCCTTCCATACTTGTGCTTTTTCCTCAAAATTCACAGCTTTCACCATAGATGCGTCCTAGGCTCCAACAGGCCCCTAACACTTACTTGTGGCTCGCCCTCGAGCCACTCGCACTAGTGTGTGGTCGCTTTACTTGTGCATCTGCTTTCGCTTGGGTCTTCGCGAATGTTTTCTTCCACTGCGCAATAGCGGAGTCCATTTCATCAATACATTCCACAGCTGCCTACACCGTTTCTGCGGTGGCTTCTTCTTTAGTTGTGCCATTAATCACCTGTTGCGATTCTGCAATTTCTTTGATCTTTGCCTCAATCTGGGCAGCAAGGTCAGCATATTCATCCATAAATGGTTGAATGCTGTTGGTGAGTTTAGCATCCTCATTTCTAAGCTTGTGCAGTTGTTGTTGGATTCTGCGCACTTCACTCATTTTCCTCATTTTTGCTAAGCCTTCTAAGGCCTTAGCTTCTTCAGTCAGAACAGTTAGGGACTGTTCTGCAGCTTGTACCTGTTCAAAAAGACCGACTTTGAAAGGGAGCATCTCAAGCTCCGTCCAAGCCTCCATAGCTTGGTTCATCAGGTTCTCGGCTTCACCTACTCTACTCTTCAATTGTGTAGAAGTTCTGCGCAGCGCTTCAAATTGTTCCTGGCTATCATCTGTTAAATGCGCTGCAACGCAAGCTTCTAATTCTGCGATCTGCGTTCTATGGTATTCAGCCATAGCAACTATTTCGTGTTCCAGGGTTTTCACCCTTCCTCCAATAATTTGAACTTTCTCAACCAGAGGAAGGTCTGGTTGAATCTCGCAGGCTGGCAACTCCTGGGCAATTTCATCAATTACATTTCTTATACCCGTGTCTTGTGCCTCATAAAGTGCGAGCTTCTCAGATATATGCTGATGGCTTGCCTTCAACTCTAGTTCCTGCGATTGCAGTCTTTGGTTTGCATGGAAGGTAGAGAGCTCTCGAGCTCTCAGCTCAACAGACACTTTCTCATGCACTAGCTGTAGAGTCTCTATAGGAATTAAGGACAAATTTATTTCAACGGGCCCAACTGTGCTTACCTGTAGTGCAGCTAGCGGATCCGGAATTGTCATGCTGGTAGGCGGAATGTGCACGACAGTATGCCTTTCTGCAAGTACTTCCACTCGCTCAGTACTTGTAGCTACTTGTGGCACTTGCAAAGTAGATGTTGGCACATGGGTCTGCGCAACTCTTCCTACGAGACCTTTTAGTTCCACAAATTGTAGGTCTAGAGCACTTCTGAGGTGAGCGTGCGTGGTCTGCAGCTCATGAAATTGCTCTTTCAAATACTGGTCGATCCCCGAGGGAATAGCCTCAGAGGGATGCGACACTTTTTGTTTCTTGGTTGCTGGTTCTGTCGAACCTTCATCACTTCTTTGCTCGTGGGCTTCCTTGCCCTTATTCTTCTCTTGCGCAGCAGCGGGTGGCATTGTAGATGTGATTTCAGCATCCTCCCTCCATTCATCCGACCATGACTTGATAGTTTCTTCAACATCCTCGGTGGTCATCCTGTAAAGGCCTACGGCCCATTCCTCTTGAATGCCGCAAGGGAGGAGGTAAAGTTGGTGCAAGTCGGCAGTAAAGGCCAACTTTCCTTCATATATTTTCGCTGTCTCCTCACTCAGCCTTGGCATTTCCTGAATGATATCTCTGAGGAGATGGTAGTATTCACAAAATACAGCGCGGTTCATCTTGCGCTTCGCGGGATTAGCAAACTCCCAAAGGTTAACATAGCGGATTCCAGCGGGCTCTCCTGCGCGGCGTGGAAGGAACTGAGTGTTCGGGGGCTCCTTCCACCCGACGAGAGTGCATAAAATTAGAAGCCAAGAAAAATGAAACTGACCGGGGTTGTCTTGGATGTTCCGGTAGTCTTCCAAGAAAGAGTTGAGAAGGAAGAGAGACCAATTGTACTGCTCTCCCTCCGCAGCTGCGATGGCGAGCTCCACGACAGCGCCAGTAACTTCTTTCGGTCTGCACTTTGTAAGAAGTCTGCCTGCAAGCAGACTTCCTGTAAATCTAAGTGCTTCGTCTTCTACTATAGTGAGGTCATAATCTCGACCTCCCCTTGTCAAATTATATTTCTGCACCAGCCGTGCAGCCAATTTTCTATCCTTCTCCTTTCCAACAAAATGAATATTGGGATCCTTACCAACCTTCGATAGGCCGGTAATACGGTGAATCAAATCGACATTTAAATCGATTGGCCTCCCCAGCCAAAGGTAACCTCCATGAATGCAGGATAGCAGTGTCTTAACAACTGCGTTCACTTCATTGCTACGCCTGAAATGCGGTAGCTTTAACAGGTTCAGGAGTCCAGGCTGCTCAAGATTTGCTGCGAAATATTTTGGAACAAATTCATCAACCTTCCTATCAGTATTATAGACTACCGTCAGATAGCGATCCGGTGCAAACTGAGGATATGTTCTGTAGTCGCCCAAGTTGAAATCAGATAACTTGACCAGTGGAAGGTGTCCAAGCAGGGACCCTTCTTGTCGCACGCCCGCCGGTAGTGGAGGTAACGGAATAGGATACTTTGCATTCTTCGAGATATGCACTTCTGGTGCATCATCTGGACGCGGCGGGATATAATTCACCATAGTTGCTAACGGCTCTGGAACGGGCTCGTCTGGCTGCTGCTGCTGAGATGCCCTCGTTCCAGGAGATTGTCTGGGATCATTATAACTAGGGTGTACATAAGTCGAGGCTGTCACTGGAGTAGTCATGCCAAAATCTAAGCCTCGTCGCAGGAATTGACGAACAACTTCTTCAGTTGACAGGTTCTCCGTCGTGGACCGGTATAGGCAACAAGAATTTGCACAGTAATGGTGGAACAGTGTAGGATATGGACGCTGAAAACAAAGGAAACACTCTGCACAACTCGACTCTGAAAACAATAACTTAGATTCTCAAACAAGATTATGCAACTTCGAGAAAAGTAACCCAAAAATATACAAGTGTGGGGTATTTATAGCCAAAGGTGATAGTAAATGTGGGCAAGTGGGGTTACTAGCTATAGGCTCCTATGCATGAGTTGACAAGCCCCTTATCCGCGCGCTTCCGTGGTGCATTAACGGTGATGGACGGTTTCTGACAAGCTTTCGGGAGAAGCTAAAGCTTTCGGCGCCGGAGTTAAATGCAAATCTTACGGATTTCTAGCCGAATCTGTCAGAGCGGCTATAATTAAATGGCGGGCTTATCCTGCATTAATACTCAAACGCGGCTACATAACTGCTGTAATTCAAATTTTTCGGCGGGTCATTTCAGCTTAGGTAACTGTGCATATAGAGGGGTCCACAACGAGAACTCCTCAAGCGGCAAATTGATACTAGGGACTTCGCAAGAGCGACAGTTCGACAACCAGGGGAACAACTTCGCAAGAGCGCAACCAAGGGTCGCTCAGAACAGATTTTATTCGGCATGCGCAGGTGTTTCAAAGAACTGCGCGGGAAGCCGGAGACTGAAAGTGTCTCGCAACTTCCGTGTAGACTGTGACAATGCGATGTCTCTTTCAACTACACTGGACATCTGCACCTCTTTAGCAATATATTAAGTCGATAGGGTGGAGTGGTCATCGCGATAAAGCTTGAGCCGACTCCCGTTGATCATTGTGGGTATCAGTTCTCCATTAAGCTTCGCAAGCTGAACTGCTCCTCCTTCTGTTATCTTTGTCACCCGAAAAGGGCCTAACCAATGTACACGAAACTTGCCCGGAAACTTGATGAATTTACTATCATAAAGGAGTACCAAGTCTCCTTCTTCAAAGTGTTTATTCTTAATGTGCCTGTCATGCCAAGCTTTTTGTCTTGCCTTCTGTACCTGTTGATGAAATCCGGCTACAAGTCTGTCTTCCTGTAAGGCAAGCAATTGCGAAAGTCTTTCACTCATGGTGTCAGTATCTGCCATGTCTGTAATTTGTGCAATTCTGAGGCTGGGAACAATGTATACCATGGGCATAACTGCTTCTTGTCCATACACCAAACTAAAAGGTGTGTGGCCTATTAGTTTCTTGCATGTGGTTCTGTAAGCCCATAATACAGCTGTGACCCTAAGGTCCCAATCATCTCTTTGTTGATTACAGATCTTCGTCAGGGCATTCTCAAGGATCTTATTGAATGCCTCCACCGTACCATTAGCTTGAGGGTGGTAGGGTATGCTCTTATGGTGACTAATTTGGAATTCTTCAGTAAGGGCCTCTATAGTCTCATTAAGGAAATGTGTACCCTGATCACTCATGAGAATCACTGGACATCCAAACCTAGTGATAATATTCTCGAAAATGAACTCCGCGGTAGTGGCAGTGTCGCAGTTCTTAACTGGCTTCGCCTCAGCCCATCTGGTGAGCTATTCAGTAGCTGTGATGATGTATCTTGCACCGGTTCTTTTTCCTGGAGGGTTGATAGGTCCTACAAAATCAATGGCCCATTTATCAAAAGCACGCAGTGTTATCTGGGGTCTTAGCGGCATTTCATCTCTCATTGAGGGTTTTCCTGTTCGCTGGCACACATCGCAACATTTACAGAATTCCTTAGTATCCTTGTGCAATGTCAGCCACCAAAGACCTGCGGCTAAGATCTTCTGCGCAGTTGGCTTTCCTGCGAAATGGCCTCCTGCGGTACCTGAGTGCGCTTCTGCGATGATAGAGCTTTTTTCATGCGGTAAGATACATCTACGCAAGACTTCGTCAGGGCCCAACTTATAAAGCTGGCCTGCTATCAAAGTGAAATCTGCGGCTTTGACAACAAGTTGCTTCTTCTGCTGGATTATAAACTCAGTCGGCGCTTGCCCGGTAGTGAGAAACTCAAGAATATCGGAATAATATTCATCTGCTGCTTGAATAGAAAACAACTGCGCGTCAGGTAGATTGTCCTCCAGATTTGTAGGTTCCTCTCCTGACTCTATCCTGGATAAATGGTCAGGTCCTGCATTCAATCTGCCTGGCTTTATAATAACCTCAAAATCATACTCTTGGAAGAGCAGTAGCCATCTGCAAATTCTTCCCCCTAACACTGGCTTATTGACCAAGTATTTCAAAGCAGAATGGTCAGTATACATTTTAAAATGTACGCCCAATAGGTAGTGCCTGAATTTCTGTAGGGAATACACCATAGCTAGTCCTTCTCTTTCTGTAGTGGTGTAGTTCTTCTCGGCTGTGGATAGCTTTCTGTTGGAGTAAGCAATCGGGTGGTCAATACCTCCTTCTCCCGGTTGTGTAAGCACGACCCCCATTGCTATGGAAGAAGCATCGATATGAACATGAAAGGGTTTTCCCCAATCTGGGAAAACTAGAATTGGCGCAGTGATCATCTTTTCTTTAAGTGTATCCAAGCTCTGTTGGCATTCTTGTGTCCATTGGAACTTTGAATCCTTTTTCAGCAATCTTTCCATAGGTGCTGTAATCTTTGCATATCCTTTGATAAATTTTCTGTAGTATCCTGTATGTCCCAATGTAGTGCGCAATTGTTTGACTGAGTTGGGCGCCGGTAAATTAGCAATGATGGCAACCTTTGCAGGATCCATCAGGAGTCCTTGTCTGCATACAATATGACCCAACAAAATACCAAAAGGGGAACAGAATATACATTTTTTCAAGTTAAAGGAAATCTGATGCTGTCTACATTTTTCTAACATCATGCGCAGATTCCCTACATGATTCTTTAATAAACCAAATACAGTCCAGTCATCGAAATAGAATTCTAAAAACTTGTGAATGAATTCTTTAAAAACAGCAACAACGACTCTAGAGAAGATAGCAGGTGCGTTTTTAAGACCAAAGGGCATTACCATGTACTGGAATGAGCCCCATTCAGTCGCAAAAGTAGTCTTATGGTGGTCGTCTGGATGGATTCTGATCTGGTGATATCCGGAAAATCCATCAGTGAAGGAGTAAGCTTCTTGTCCTCCAACATTATCAAGCACTTCGTCTGTAAAAGGAGTAGGAAATGGATCATGCGCTGATGCATCATTGAGTTTGCGCAAGTCCACGCAGATTCTTATTTCACCTTTTGTCTTTTTCTCTTGTACCACCATAGGACTAATCCAATCACTTTCTTCTACTGGCTCAATAATACCTACTACGAGCATCTTATCAATTTCTTCTTTAACCTTTTCTTTATATCGCGGATTCAATCTGTACGGGCGCTGTTTTACTGGTTTGGCGTCTGCTTTCAGAGGTATGCGCATCACTCCTAAGTCTCCTAGGATGCCTTTCATTGCTGTGAACTTGGTAGGAAAGATATCCTAGTAGTCACGTAATAAGTCTGAAATATGCCCGACAATTTCATCATCCCAATAATCTCTGATAGAAGCAAACTTGGGTTCGGCTTCTGTACCAATGTTAATCTTTTTTAGCTTGATGTGTTCTGTAATGGCAGGGATATCAAGCTAAGGGCCTTCAACTTTGCGCGTCCCTTCTGATTCTGGGATATTGATGTTGCGAGGATCATCGTCCTCTTCTCCTGTAGTGACATTATAGCATTCTAGGGCATGTTCTATCTGGACAGCCCAATCTAGTTGGGAGTATTCTGGTAATGGACATTGTTCAAATACGTTCTTTTTAATACATTTTAAAGCATGGTCAATGCTTGGATGTTCTGATTCAAAACTGAAGGTGAGCTGAAAACTTTCTATCATAAGAGGCCAACTGATAGTGCCTCTACGCAATTTTGTTTCAGTGTACCAGTTCCTTGGAACTGTATCCAATGTGTGGATGAATAGGTGAACCCACTCATCTTCTGGAATACCTGACCATTGCTGATGACATGCTTCGACATGTGACCTGGGGTCACTCTATCCATCATATTTGTGTGATACTTCTGCTGTGGTGTCTTGAAATCTGCGCAGTATCAATCTGCGACAGTCTTGCCATGTGTGAATATTCCCTTTATGCGCACCCCACCATCTTGCGGGTGTAGCGCGCAGTGCTACATCCAGTGCCTGTATGCGCTGCTGTTCTGGAAGCTGTTGTTCATATGCATGTATGAATTTGCTTACGTCAGTTAAACCATCAAAAATTGGAATATCAGCCAATTATGTGCCAATCCATCGAATGGATTTAGTCATCATGGCACAACGTCTTGCAGAAACCTCATATAAACGATTCTGCCAGTTTTCCAGTCCTGCATCTGAGTCTGATGTGCACGAGCTATCGCATCGCCAGCTGATATGGCCGTCTGCTGTGGGATTGATATAGTCACTCTAACTAGCAGTCATCTGATACAAACTTTCCATGTGGCGCGCTTCTTCTTCTGCCCGAATGGGTTCTATATACCGTGGTCCTTGAATAGGATCAAGCGGTGCAATGACCCTAATCTGGTCATCCTCAAAGGTCATCTGTCTTTTCTTCAAATTAATGACAACCAAATTATCAAATGCCCAGTCTATGCCTAGAAGTGCTGGGTAAGGTCTACTATCATCCAGAATTTTGATTACTTCAAAGTCTGCAGAGCTTCTTACTCCCTCGATATCAATAGGTACATTGGGTAATCTGCCCAATGGAGAGACTCGTTGCTGATTCGCGAGTCTTAGCTGGATAGGAGATCTTGTAAGCTGAGGGATTCCCATTTGTTCCCATGTCTGCATAGTGAGAACATTAACTTCTGAGCCCAAATCTAAAATGACTTCGTCCATTTCAAATGCACCAATCTGCGCTGTGAGCCTCATCTCTTTTCTAGTTCTAGTGTGACTCCCAATCTGGTGAACAACACGCTGCAGTGTGTTCGTCGAAGCAGATTGTTGACATTTATCCAGCAGGTGTTGAAGTTCCATCGTTGCTTTTTCACTGCGCAACAACTTTAAGCAATTTTTCAGAAAAGTATGGACACTACCTAGGGCATCCTCTTCATCAGGCCCTCCGGATGTAGTGGCCTGTTCTTGTACCAGGTTGTCCTGTCTTAGCATTTGGGATCTAATATCATTATGCGGATTTGTGACAGAAGTTGAAGCTCTCGGATCTAAGAAATACTCTTGAGCTTGCTTGAATGCTTCTTTTTGCTTCTGCAGGTTAAGTGGGGCTGGTTTTATATTAGCGCGGTGCACCCATTGCATCGCTTGCTTTCCAGTTCCCATCTCTGGCGTACCAGTGGTTGCTCCACTGCGTGTCACTATATTAACTGTAGGGGCTGGTTCTCTTTTTTCTGCTCCAATCAACTGAATATTCTGATTGACCTGTGGCGTCTTTGTTTGCATCTTAGCCATCAACTGAGGGCATTCTTCAATGACATGATCATAAGATTTACAGTATCTGTAGATGGTTGTAGGATTTTTGCAATCCCTTGCAAAATGACCTTGCGCTCCACAATTATAACAAGTGATCTGTCCTCTTCCGCGACCAAAATTTGTTGTGCGTCCGCATCCCCTATAATTTCCTGCTCGACCATCGCGAGTTTGGTCATACTGTGGACCTGCTGTGGGTCCTTGTGTCTCTGATTGTACTCTATAAACATCATGCTTTCTTTCTATCATAAGATCATATGCTCTACAATTGTTCTCTTCATGGCCGACTGATTTACAGAAATTACAATATAGATTCTTTGGAGTTTGTACATATTTCTGAAGTAAGTGACATTCTTGTGGTCTATGACCTCTAGTTCTACAGATTTCGCACCAAGGCCCCTGTTCCTGTGGTAAAGGATTAGGTGCTCCAATTGCAATATACTCTATGAAAACGGGACAATGGTCCTTTGAATGACCTTGCGCCTTACATTTTGTACACCAAATTTCTTCTTTAACATCCTTTCCTTTCTTAATATCATGCACTTGCAAGGTTAAGTTTGCTAATTGGTTCTGCAACTGCGCAACATCATTGCTTGTTTGAGCAATTGGTGAAGCTTCTAGTTTCATAGCCATCTCTAGAGCTTGTTCCTGAGTATTGAGATTCTGTTGCATAAGAGGATGTCTAATATGTGGGAGCAGCGCAGCAATGAACCATTCCTTATGCTGATGTGGTGCAAACTCAAAGCTTACTTGATCTATCAGGGCTTTGAACTTCTGGTCAAAGTCCCATACTGACTCTGTAGGTAATTGTTTGATGTCTTTGAGCTCTGTTATACACTGTGATTCTGATTTAGGTTTCTTGAATTCTCTAATCATAGCATTTCTTACATCAGCAAGCGTCCTATTCTGTGCTGCTGAGTATTTCATGAACCAAGTTAAGGCTCTTTCTCTTAGTGTGGTTGCTAACTGAACCAGTTTAACAGCATCATCATTAATTTGCTTAATTGTCCAAATGGCTTCACACAGGAACCAGTGCTGCTCAGGGTCTTCTATCCCTGTTCCTCTAAAAGTTGGTAGCTTCATGTCATCACCCATCCTTCTTGTGCTAGGTTGAGGTGGAGGTGCTGTAGCAGTGCTTCTGGACTGGTTAAATAAAGGTGGTGCTGAGGTACTAGAAGTACCATGTGGGCTACTAGAAGGTGTTACTGCAGGGTTATACTGAGCTCCGTCTGGCTTTTGCGGTGTAAAGGGGTGATACGGGATACGAACACTCCCTTGTCTTTCTAGATGGCTTGCTCTAGGAACTTGGCTATCTTCTGGGCTAGACTCAAAAGAATGCTGGTCAAGGCCTACTTTATACCTTTTTCCGCTACGAGTGCAACCAATAAGTTCAGGATCACTATCAGAATCTGCGGACATTACTTGTCTATACTATTCATCGGAAGCTATGCATATTTTTTCTTTTTCATACAGAAGCATTTTAATCCATAAGTTCAGAGAATTTAAGAACTTACCTATGTGTGCTTGGAAGAAACTCCTCTCAGCTTCACTGAAACTCTTTCTTGTTTCTACTGCAAACTCAGTGATGAAACCTTCCAGTAGACTATTCAACCAAAAGTCTACTGTGCGGGACACAGAATTGTCTATCCGCTTCAAAATACTGACTAGCTCAGGCGTCCAAGAGACGGGTCGATCAACATGCATAGTGGGTCTAGTATCTGCTAACTTGGCTATCCAAGCATGCAATTCAAGTGCAAATGTGACAAAGAAAATTTCGTGAAGGTCAGTATAGATATAGTTCTGCAACCAGTCTTCTATCTGGAGTCTAGAGCTTCTATTCTCTTGTTCAGCGAACTCTTTAGCCTTTAAATCAAACCAGTCTTCAATTTCTTTAGCTGTAGGATTCCAGTAACACATTTGTTAGCTGAGCAAGTCTCAGAGTAACAGAACCATTTGTTGGCTCAACAACAGGGTTCAGAGCAATGGAAATGAAGTGCTCAGAAATTCATAAGGCAACGGAAACATTTGTTGGCTCGACCAATCATAAGGAAACAACCTCGCGTCGTTGGAGTAACAAGTCTAAGTCGCAAGGCAACGAAACCATTTGTTGGCTCCTTCTTTCTCTAGGTTTTGCCTCAATCTCACGCGTCGCCGAAATAACAAGTCTCACAGTAACAAGTCGCAAGGCAACGGAACCATTTGTTGGCTGCTTTTGGGGCAGACCCGGGTTTTAATGAAGCGTAGCAACAAAACCCCTTGGCGCACTGGCCCTCTCGGCAATGAGCTGCGCAGCAGCTCGAGGTCTCACCCGAAGTGGCTATGGGGGGGCTAAGGAATCAGATTTCCTTAACCTAGGCGATGCGGAGACTACTCTCTTTCTTCTCTTGCGACTCCTCAAAGCAGACTGTTGGTCTTTTCCGCAGGCCCTCCTTCGCAACTGCGCGGAACTCTCACTTAACAGCCTAGCAGCGCGGCGTCTCCGTTCCAGCGCACGAGGCGACTTCCCCCCCCCTTGCGTCAGCGCTCTAGGTATCTCTTCCTTCCACGCGCCCAGTGCAGTAATGCAATCCTCGATCGCTGCGGCGACAACGTTCTACAAATCCTTCGAGACTTAACGATTATAGCTATCACGAATGCTTCGAGAACGTACCCAACATATTCATAAAGATCATACAACATTCATATAAACGCGGATAACTCATACATGCATTCATGCGAATATTGCCATAACAAGGAGACGTAAAGAATTCACCTCCACGGGAAACCACGTCCACGGGAGTGTTTCATATATTAACTCAAAGGAAACTTATACAATAATGCTGCACACACAGTTGCAGCCTTAGATCTTTCCTGGAAACTCCATGCACACAGCTGGGAGCCCTTCTCTTGATCTAGTCTCTTCCTCTACAGAGATTACAATAGTTCAGACGTCGACTCAGACTGTCTGCAACCCAGGGATTAACTCCACGGCTATCCCGACTCTAACTCTTTCTTCTTACAACACAATAGAAGACTGAATGGCTAGCTTACTAGCTGACTGACTGGAAACCACTAACTAGCTAGCTTACTAACTAACCTTTTCCCTTATCAATTATACATATATATAGGTGGCCATGACGGTCACACCTTTACAAAACTGTGGGCCTTTCCCAATAGTAATCCCCAAAAACCCTAACCACGCACATGGCTAGGTGTACTATAGGCGCCACTTGCAGTCACGTCGCCGCTTCCTGCAGGTTCCGTGACTTCCGGCGCAGATTGCGGGTATGGGCGCCTTGTCCTTCGGCTTCAATGCTCTGGTCTGTTGCTCCTCCTTGATCCGAGCAACCATAACTTCTGTACTTAGCCTTAATGAGGGTAGCTGAGCCCTCTACTCTGTCGCTTCATTTATTATGGTAGCTGAGCTTTCTATTCGGCCACATTCATTCCTCTATGATGTGTGCGTGCGAGCTCCGCGAGTTCCAGTCCGTAATCTGCGTTAAGCTCGTCCATCTGGCACCATTCTGCGCACCGTCTGCTTCTACCCAAAAATTGGTGCTTGTTCAAAATTAGCACTTTCCTTCCATACTTGTGCTTTTTCCTCAAAATTCGCAGCTTTCACCATAGCTGCATCCTAGGCTCCAACAATGACCCAATACTCTGTCTGTACAGAGTCACATCCACTAACTCTGATAAGTCATCAGTTAACAGCTTCAAGTTGGAATCCATGAGAGTGGCCATGGCTTTGCATTCCAACATATCAAATCTTTTCAAGATATCCACCGCATTGTAACGTCTCCTCCCACCTTCCAAATGCAGGGGAGAGAACATTACCAAAACATACGGGGCTTTTGGCAGACTTAGCCCCAATATTCTTCCTTTACTCATAAATTCATAACAATTAAAACTTCTGTGTGCAAAATCAACTCAATATAAACACAACAGAATTAAACATAATAGCAAGCACACAAACATTAATGCCTAACATGTATACATATATCACAGCAGAGGATGATTCAACATATAGAGACTCAATCTCATTCCATTGCCATGCATGGATTCCAAATTAAGATAATCAATTCATTTCATTAAACATGGACAATTTAACATATTGTAGAACACGAAATGCAAATAATGTATAATACATAGAACACTTATCTTGAAGATGAAGCTGTCCAAACAACTGGCTATGTGAGAGCAA
This sequence comes from Larix kaempferi, assembly GCA_027924585.1. NCBI lineage: Eukaryota > Viridiplantae > Streptophyta > Pinopsida > Pinales > Pinaceae > Larix > Larix kaempferi. Next base: position 7,406,718 of record BSBM01000486.1, read on the forward strand.
TGTTCCACCCAACCATAGATCTCCGTCCAGCATATATTCTTTCAGCTGAGAGATCACCCCCGAGCTGGGTTGTGTATCCACCAAGGAAGAACTAGCTGGACTCACTCACGGCCATGGTTTCGGTCATCACCTATGCTAAGCCAACACAACGTTGGGTTTATCAATCATACGAATGAAAAATGAGGAGGATGCTAAGCCAGTGAGCTCAACCACAAAGCTACATGCATCTCAAATGAACTCAGCAGTCATGGCACCCACAATACCTACCGCACCCAACACAAGGAAGGTCCCCTTCTCTGCTGCATAGTCCCTTAGACGTCCCTTCCCTCCAGTTCTCTTCAGGGTGGGCATAGAAAGGTCCAGCTGCTAATTCTTTGAGATTCTAGCCTTCACTGGGTTTATCAAGCAAACCAAACCTCTGCTCAGTCATTCACACTTGGATTTCTCACAGTTCTGTTATCCAATAACTTAATCCCATCACTTCATTTATGGGCTGTAAAAGCTGGGTTTTCCAATGGATTTCAGGGTATCTAATACTCTCAATTTCGCCCCAAGGTTCATATCTATGGATCCCCCATTGGATGTCACTGTCAAATACCAATATTGGGTGTTTATGGCTCTTCAAACGTGGGTTGTTTCAAAGTTGCGATTTATGGTTCCGTCACTGGTTTTCTGGGCTGCAAAAGCTGGGTATTCCTATGGATTTCGGGATAGCTAATGCTCCCAAATTCGTCCCAAGGTTCATACCAATGGATACCCCATTGGATTTCACTATCCAATGCCAAATCTGGGCGTTTATGGTATTCTAAAATCTAGGTTCTCTCAAGGTCGCGATTTCTGGTTTTTCTCCTTGCTAGCAATTCGTTTTTTGGATGGAAAATGGTGCTGGTCAGTTTCAAAATGGAATGGGGATGAGAAAAAAGCAACTCCCATGAGGTAGAGTGGCTTGTGGTACAAGAAAAAAGAGCCCATACTCTGCCATACGAATTTTTGGGCTGCCCATGCTCCATTAAAGCCATGGACTGAATTCCTCAACCACGTCCTTACAACATAAATAAATGTCAGCAAGGTATGTCAAATGGGTTCCCAAGGTGACATATGGCAGCCTATGGTTCAATCCCTTATCCCCCTCACCACTCCCTAGTGGATACACATGGCCCCTTCTCATTCGTTGCTCCCATTGCCAGTTTTGGTATTTTATTTCAATATTAAATATTTACATCAATTTACAATATCCCATGGCTTCATAGCACGTGGGTAACACAATATCAAAGCGTGTCTAATTTAAATAAAATCTGAGCATAAACTAGCGGGGCCTTGGCCTTGAGCTCCACGCTAGAGAAACATACAATGTGTGTATACAATATTTACATTAGAAGCCAATATTTCATAAGGGTCAAATTTGGGGTATTACATTCCCCTCCCTCTTAAAACAACACCGTCCTTGGTGTTCTCAAAACTGAACAAAAATGGGAATGCCTCCCTCATGGCATCCTCTAGCTCCCATGTAGCCTCATCAAGACTAAGGTGCTCCCATTGGACCTTTACTTGCCCGATGGCTCTATTCCGGAGCAATGTGACTTTCTTGTCGAGGATGCGCATACTCTCCCTCGGGTTCCACCTGTATCACATTCCAATCAATCATATGATTAGGATCACGTACATACTTCTTAAGCAAAGATACATGGAAAACATTATGAGCTCTTATGTTAGCAGGCAATGCAATTCTATATGCAACTAGCCCTATCCTATCAAGGACTTCAAATGGCCCATAATATCTTGGTGACAACTTGGCACAACTCCCCAACTTGAGGGAACTCTTCCTTGGTTTCACTCTCAAGTAAACATGATCACCGATCTGAAATTCCTTATGTGCTCTTTTCAAATCTGCATAACTCTTCTGCCTATCCTGAGCCGCCTTTAAATTCTACTTGATCTTAACAATTTCCTGTTCCATTTCCTTTATCATCTCTGGTCCAAGCACTACCCTGTTCACTGGGCCATCCCAATTCACTGGCGTCCTGCATCCCTTTCCATACAATGCTTCAAATGGACTCATTCCCAATGATGCATGGTGTCCATTATTGTATGCAAATTCAACCAAGTGTAAATAATCTTCCCACTTGGATGGTTTGTCCATCACATACATTCTCAGCATGTCTTCAAGAACCTGATTCACCCTCTCGGTTTGGCCGTCCGTTTGAGGATGGTAAGCTGTACTGAAATCCAATTTAGTTCCCAATTCCTGAAATAATCCCTTCCAGAAATTGGAGGTGAACTTTGTATCACGATCAGAAATGATTGCCTTAGGCAATCCATGCAATCTGAATATCTCTCTCATGAAGATGTTCGCAATGTCACTAGCCTTGTGAGTGGACTTCACTGGAATAAAGTGAGCTGCCTTCGATAGCTTATCCACCACAACCATGATTGAATCATGCTTCTTCACTGTCATGGGCAGACCTGTTATAAAATCCATGGAGATCACTTCCCACTTCCATTCCAGAATGGGTAAGGGCTGCAATAACCCTGTTGGATGTTGGTGTTCTGCCTTGACTTGTTGACACTTCTGACACCTAGCAATGTACTCAGCTATGTCCTTCTTCATACCGCTCCAAAAGTATTGCTTTCTTGCTGCTGTTATAGTCTTCTGATATCCTGGGTGTCCAGAGTACGGCATTTGGTGTATTTCATCCATCACTAGTTTCTTCAAATCTGCATTATTTGGAATGTACAACCTATCTTTGTAGATGAGGATACTGTCTTCACCCAGCTGATATCCTGCACACTTTTAATCCACATTACCGTGCTACAACTTCTCTTTAATTTGAAGGCAAGTTTCGTCACCGTTTTGGGCTTCAAGAACTCTTGTCTTCAAATCCGATTTGCACATACTGCTGAAACATGAAATTTTCTGCTAAGAGCATCTGCAACCTTATTCTCCTTCCCTTTTACATGTTTAATTTCAAAATCAAATTCACAAAGAAATTCCATCCATCTAGCTTGCCTAGCATTCAAGTTTGGCTGATCAAACAAATACTTCAAGCTCATGTGGTATGTTCTAAGCTCAAATCCTCTTCCCATCAAGTAATGCCTCCACATCTTAAGAGCATGCACTATGGCTGCTAATTCTAAATCATGTGTGGCATAATTCTTTTCATGCTCTTTTAATTTCCTCGATTCATAACAAATCACAATTCCTTTTTGCATGAGAACCCCACCCAGTCCTTCAATGCAAGCATCTGTGCACACTACAAAATCCTTCCTTGGATCTGCTATCTTCAAAACATGAGCGCTGGTAAGTAACTCCTTCAGCTTCCAAAAACTTTTCTCACATTTTTCAGACCATACAAATCTGATGTTCTTCCTTTGCAATGAAGTGATCGGATGAGCTATCATGGAGAATCCTTCAATAAACCTTCTGTAGTAACCAGCAAGGCCCATAAAAGATCTAACATCTGAAATATTTCTTGGAGTTGGCCAATCCATGATGGAATTAATCTTCTCCGGATCCACTGCAATTCCTTCTTCTGAAATGACGTGACCCAAATATTGAATCCTCTTTTGATAGAATTCACACTTGCTTAACTTGGCATACAGCTGATGTTCTCTCAGAACTTGCAACACCATTCTTAGATGCTCCTCATGTTCTTCTTCATTTCTTGAATAGACAAGAATGTTATCTAAAAACACAATCACAAACTTATCCAAATATTTGTTGAATACACTATTCATGAGACACATGAATGTGGCAGGTGCATTGGTAAGGCCAAATGGAACCACAGTGAACTCATAATGACCATATCTAGTTCTGAAAGCCGTCTTGTGAATGTCTTCTTCTTTAATCCTCACTTGATGGTAGCCAGACCTCAAGTCAATCTTTGAAAATAATTTGGCTTCCTTCATTTGATCAAACAAGTCATCAATTCTTGGTAATGGATACTTGTTCTTAACTGTCACTTTATTGAGCTGTCTGTAATCAATACACAGTCTTAAAGTCCCATCTTTCTTCTTGACAAATAACACCGGTGCTCCCCAAGGAGACACAATAGGCCTGATATACCTTTTATCTATTAATTCTTGCAACTGTATCTTCAATTCCACCAACTCCGGTGTACTCATTCTATAAGGAGCTTTGGAATTCGGCGCTGCCCCTAGAACAAGATCGATGGTAAAATCAATATTTCTCATCGGTGTCAACCCTGGTACCTCATCCAGAAACACATCTTGGAACTCTTGCAATATCCTGAAGTCTTCTAGTCTTGGCCCTTTGTCCTCTAATGAATCTGGCATATGGACTGCATATAATTGATAACCCTTCTTATAAAACTTTTTCAACTGCAGGGCTGAAATCTTCCTTACTGAAACTTGCTTGGGAATCCCTTTTACCAATGTTGGCCTTCCCTTTTCATCAATGCAGTCAAGTTCTTTCTCATAACAATCCAATTTGGCTCTATGTATTTCTAACCAATCCATGCCAATTAATGCATCATAGGATCCTAATGGTAACACATTCAATTCAGCATATGTGTGGAGTCCATTCAATTCTATGGGACACTCCATCACTACTTCACTTACTTTTCTCTTGGTTCCCATGGCTAATTGCACTAGCCAAGACTTATTATGCTTCATTTTTCTAAGAGAACAACCTTCAACCACTTTTGGAGAAACATAACTATGAGTAGATCCTGGATCAATCAAAACAGAAATAGATTGCATAGCACTCTTACCTTCGACTTCCACCACTGATGATTGATGGTCTGCTTGATGATTATCCAACGCTGCATAAATCCGAGGTGTTGTCCTTTCCATGTCCCCCACCATAGCTACTCCCTTCAAGTTGTTCAACTTTCGAGAATTGTCTTTTCGATGTGGACAATCCTTCAACATGTGGTTTTCTCCATATCCCCAACACTGAAGTGGTCCTTTTGATGCTTTGTCTGCTGCCACTGCTGGTTTGAATCCACTCCTTTCTTGCAGTCCCTTTGGAAAGGTTCTAGGCTGACCTCTGAATGGTGGCTTGAAGCCATTCTTCCTTTGATCAAACTTCCCTCTTGGCTTTCCTTTCCATGCTGGGTTAGCCTCTATTTTTCCTTTACTTTGCTCATAGCAATGCATTTCCATCCTAATGGCTTCATCCAAACTGGGTGGATTAACAAACTCAATACGATCCTTGAAGCTTTGAGGTAGACCTCCAAGGAAGCATTGGATTTTTACTCTCTCATCCTTAATGTAGTCAACATACCTCGGTAATTCCAAGAATTTGTGGACATGCTCTTCCATAGACTTTAGTCCCAACATGAGTTCATTAAACTCTTTTCTCTTACCGTCATAATACCTAGCAGAAAGGTATTTCTCTTTGAAGTACCTCTTAAATCATTCCCAACTGATCTTTCTCTCATTAATTCTTTTCACTTGCAAGAGATTGTCCCACCAAATGGAAGCTTTGCCATTTAGGTTGTAAATGGCAATTCTGGCTTTCTCATTTCCTGAGTAGTCTTGAATTCTGAAGTATTTCTTCATTCCAAGAAGCCATGCTTCTGCTTCTTGGCCAGTCTTTCCTTCCCCATCAAATGTGGGAGGTCTTGCCTTCCTGAATTCTCCCTGTGGAATGCCCTTGAACTTCTTTCTTCCATCCAATCTCTTAGGTGCACGTCTTGGACTTCTTCTAGAACATTTGGAGTCACACGACCTGCTGGAAGAAGACCTTGATGAAGATGTTTTATGCTTTCTGCTCACCGAACTCTTCCTTGGGCTTGGAGTCCTCCTCTTCGAGCGACCTCTAGAATGACTCCCTGCATCTCTTCCTTCCTCACCCATATTGCTTGGGTTGGACCCAAGGTTTATCTTATGCTGCATATCAGTGAGGCTTTGCAAAATAGCAGCATTGAGTTGATGTTGTTCTTCTTGAGCCTTCATCAATCTTTCATTGAAGCTCACCATGGTTTCAACCAAATTCTGAGGAGTCACCTGCTCCCTTCTCCCATTGGATTCAGTCTCCGCGTTTTCTTCATGCATATTTTCTCCTACAACATCTTCTTCGTGTTCATAAGGATCTTGAGCATCATTTATGGTCACCATCTTTCCTGTATGCTACCTTTGCTACAATTATAAATTTTATGAGCTGCAAGCACTGTGCATTATGAAAATATTTGTTAGACATCATAAGAATGCATATATAAATATACACAATCAATATTTAACATAATAGAACTCATGGAATAATTCACACAGTTGCTATGCATTCCTTTCCCTTGCCCATTCAAGCAATTCTGGAAATTGCCCATATTTATCAATAATTTGTCAAAACAGTCGCTAGTACATTTCTGCTCTAATTATTTGTGGGGTATGATAACTTCATTCCAATTCTGGTCATACACCATTATTCCCTACTAGACAAGCTTTCCAATGCCCATCCCCGTGCTCCATTCCGACATCGGGTGTGGAAACAGCGTTGTTTCAAAAGTGACAACTCTTACCAATAATTCTGCACATTTTACACAGTTGTATTTTGGTCCAGAATGCCAATTTCAGCCACCTGTGGAAGAAAATCTATGAAGAATCACAAAAACTTTTATATCGGGCGAAGTTAGTCCATATAACAAGGAACACTCAGCAATTCACGGATCTCAATTTCGATGCACCATTCATCTTTTATAAAATTTTGGGTTTAACTACTTTTTCTTTTTAACTCCCTTTGCAACCTGTGCTCCACCTGTGCGCCACCTGCGTACAACCTGTGCGCAACCTGTGCGCAATCCGCACACTATCCGCGCGTAACCTGTGCGCGACCTGCACGCAATCCGCGTGCAATATGTGCGCGACCTGCATGCAATCCACACGCAATCTGTGCGCAATCCGTGCGCGACCTGCACGCAATCTACGCGCAACCCGTGCGCGACCCCGCGCGCCATCTGCGCGCAACCCCCACGCAATTTGCGCGCAATCTGTGTGCAACCTGCGCACAATCCGCGCGCAACCCGCACGCAATCCGCGCGCAACCCGGTGCGCGACCCGTGCGCCATCCGCGCGCAACCCACACGCAATCTGCGCGCAATCTGTGCATGACCTACGCGCAATCCGCGCGCAACCCACACGCAATCTGCGCGCAACCCGTGCGCGACCTGCACACAATCCGCGCGCAATCCGTGCACGACCTGCGCGCAATCCGTGCATGACCTGCGCGCAATCTGTGCGCAACCTGCGTGCTTGCGGGGGTCATATATCCCTCATCCCTTAACCAAATAAGGAAAGTTTGGTACCGTTGGAAAGATCTTGGAGAGGAATATGCACCTATGTGATCTTATTCTTCATCTGAGAAGTCTGACCCTATCATTTTTTCCAATCAAAGTGCCGCCCCCAACTTCCCAATATTACATTAAACCATTATGTTTCTTGCCTGCAATTCAGAGTTTGGCCCAAGCAGCCCCAGTGCTGCAAGCTGGGCTCTGATACCACTCTGTAACGTCCCCTCCCGCCTTCCAAATGCAGGGGAGAGAACATTACCAAAACATACGGGGCCTTTGGCAGACTTAGCCCCAATATTCTTCCTTTACTCATAAATTCATAACAATTAAAAACTTCTGTGTGCAAAATCAACTCAATATAAACACAGTGGAATTAAACATAATAGCAAGCACACAAACAGTAATGCCTAACATATATACATATATCACAGTAGAGGATGATTCAGCATATAGAGACTCAATCTCGTTCCAATGCCATGCATGGATTCCAAATTAAGATAATCAATTCATTTAATTAAACATGGACAATTTAACATATTGCAGAACACGAAATGCAAATAATTTATAATACATAGAACACTTATCTTGAAGATGAAGCTATCCAAACAACTAGCTATGTGAGAGCAACGTTCCACCCAACCATAGATCTCTGTCCAGCCTATATTCTTTCAGCTGAAAGATCACCCCCGAGCTGGGTTGTGTATCCACTAAGGAAGAACTAGCTGGTCTCACTCACAACCATGGTTTCGGTCATCAGCTATGCTAAGCCAACACACCGTTGGGTTTATCAAGCATACAAATGACAAATGAGGAGGATGTTAAGCCAGTGAGCTCAACCACAAAGCTACAGGCATCTCAAATGAACTCAGCAGTCATGGCACCCACAATACCTACCGCACCCAACACAAGGAAGGTCCCCTTCTCTGTTGCATAGTCCCTCAGACGTCCCTTCCCTCCAGTGATCTTCAGGGTGGGCATAGAAAGGTCCAGCTGCTAATTCCTTGAGATTCTAGCCTTCACTGGGTTTATCAAGCAAACCAAACCTCTGCTCAGTCATTCACACTTGGATTTCTCACAGTTCTGTTATCCAATAACTCAATCCCGTCACTTCATTTATGGGCTGTAAAAAATGGGTTTTCCAATGGATTTCGGGGTATCTAATACTCTCAATTTCGCCCCAAGGTTCATATCTATGGATCCCCCATTGGATTTCACTGTCAAATACCAATTTTGGGTGTTTATGGCTCTTCAAACGTGGGTTGTTTCAAAGTTGCGATTTATGGTTCCATCACTGGTTTTCTGGGCTTCAAAAGCTAGGTATTCCTATGGATTTCGGGATAGCTAATGCTCCCAAATTCGCCCCAAGTTTCATACCAATGGATCCCCCATTGGATTTCACTGTCCAATGCCAAATCTGGGCGTTTATGGTCTTCCAAAATCTAGGTTCTCTCAAGGTCGCGATTTCTGGTTTTTCTCCCTGCTAGCAATTCATTTTTTGGATGGAAAATGGTGTTGGTGAGTTTCACAATGGAATGGGGATGAGAAAGAAGCAACTCCCATGAGGTAGAGTGGCTTGTGGTACAAGAAAACAGATCCCATACTCTGCCATACGAATTTCTGGGCTGCCCATGCTCCATTAAAGCCATGGACTGAATTCCTCAACCAGTTCCTTACAACATAAATAAATGTCAGCAAGGTAAGTCAAATGGGTTCCCAAGGTGACATATGGCAGCCTATGGTTCAATCCCTTAGCCCCCTCACCACTCCCTAGTGGATACACATGGCCCCTTCTCATTCGTTGCTCCCATTGCCAGTTTTGGTATTTTATTTCAATATTAAATATTCACATCAATTTACAATATCCCATGGCTTCATAGCACGTGGGTAACACAATATCAAAGCGTGTCTAATTTAAATAAAATATGAGCATAAACTAGGGGGGCCTTGGCCTTGAGCTCCACGCTGGAGAAACATACAACGTGTGTATACAATATTTACATTAGAAGCCAATATTTCATAAGGGTCAAATTTGGGGTATTACACGCATACTTTCCCTGGTTGAGAAAAACTCCTTCTGGGCCTTGCCATACTTCCAGACCTAGGAAGTAATGCATCAATCCGAGATCTTTCATCTCAAACTCTGCAGAGAGCTTCTTCTTACACTCGACAATCTATTTCTCATTTCCAGTCAAAAATAGATCATCCACATATAGAAACAATATGATAGGTTCATCATCCATAAATTTGAGATAAATATTAGGATCAACTTTACTTTTGGTAAAGCCAAAACTTGTCAAGAAACTGTCAATTCTTCCATACCAAGATCTAGGAGCTTGTTTCAACCCATACAAAGCCTTCTTTAGTTTGCATATGTGGGTTCTTCTTTCTTCAACCTCAAATCCTTGTGGTTGTTCTATGTACACTTCCTCCTCAATCACACCATTCAGGAAAGCTGTCTTTACATCCATTTGGTGTAATTCTCACTTCATCATGGATGCAAGTGCCATGATGGTTCTAATGGAAGTGTACCTTGTAATTGGTGCAAATGTCTCTTCATAGTCAATTCCCTCTTTTTGAGAGAATCCTCTGGCCACAAACCTTTCCTTATACTTTTCAATGCTACCATCCGCAGCATGCTTTATCTTGTATATCCATTTGGAGGATACCACACTCTTGTCCTTTGGTTTGGGAACTATATCCCAAACATCAATTTTCATTATTGACTGGTATTCCTCTGCCATTGCTTCTACCCCCTCTTTCTTATGGGATGCCTCTTCATAACTAGTGCGTTCTTGATCTACAAGATCACACATCAAAGCCATATAGTTGGAGAATGACTTTGGTTTCTTGCTCACTCTAGTGGAGCCTTCAGGAGCTCCATATTTTTCTGCTCCTAGTATGATGTCTCTTGCCCATGCTGGCTTTCTCTTTCTTGATATGTTTATGGTAGGGGTTTCTTATGGTTCTATCATGTCATGGTATTCAGGTGTTACATCTTCAGGGATGGGTACAGCCTTTGCAGTTATGGGAGGTGCATCTTCCTCATATACTTCTTCATATTGGCACTTCCTAGATCTCTTGAGAGTTTCCTATTCATCAAAATTCACATCTCTACTAATTTACATATCATGGAATCCTGGGATGTAAATTCTAAATTCTTTGGATGCTTCACAATATCCAACAAATATTCCCTTCTTCCCAGAAGGATCTAGCTTAGTTCTCTTTTCTTTTGGTATGTGAATATATACTAGGCATCCAAATATCTTGAGGTGGCTTACCTCAGGCTTCTTCACTGTGAACACTTCTTCTGGGGTCTTGAAATCAAGAGCACTATGAGATAGCCTCTTCTGCACATAGACTGTTGTCCTAGCTGCTTCAGCCCATAGATACATAGGTAGGTCTTGATCATGTATCATTGTCTTTACTACTTCCATAATGGTTTTATTCTCTGCAACACCATTTTGTTGAGGACTGTAGGGAGTGGTTAGCTCCCTCTTTATTCCATCTTTTTTATAAAAGAATTCAAAATATTTTGAAGTATATTCTCCACCATTATCTGTCCTAAGTATCTTGATCTTCTTTTATGAATTATTTTCTATCAAGGCTTTGAATTCCTTGAACTTTCCAAAGACTTCATCTTTTCCTTTTAGGAAATATATCCAAGTCTTCCTTGAGTAGTCATCAATAAATGTACGGTAATATTAATAGCCACTCAAGGATGTGGATGGCATTGGTCCACATACATTTGAATGAATCAGCTCCAAAGTACTCTTAGTCTTTGTTTCACTCTTTGGAAATGGGTTCTTGATATTCTTCCCTTTTGCACATCCTTTGCATGTGCCATCATGATCAATATTTAAATCTGGTAGTCCTATGACAACCTTACTCACATGAGGTAGTGCTTTGTAGTTAATGTGAGCAAGCCTCCTATGCCATAGATTACTTGGGCTAGTGGCTTCATGAACAAGGGCATCTTCTGGATGACCCTTGAGTTTGTATAGTCCTCCTTCCTCTTCACCAATAACAATTGCATCCTCAATTGATTTTCCTTTGGGCCACATGAGTACTTGTCCATCTATGAATGCAACCCTATAACCTTTCTTATCTAAAGCTGAGATAGAAAGAAGGTTCTTCTTCAAACCTGGTACATATAATATTTCTTTCATCTTTAATGGAATTCCAGAATAAAGCTTGTAGCTTGCTTCACCAATTCCCTTGATGGGATTTTGATAGTCATCTCCTAAATATACCTTCTGTGGAGAAGTCTTCTCTTCAAGCCTTGAAAGATTCTTCTTTTTTCTTGTCATGTGCTTTGAAGCACCATTATCAATAAGCCATGTGTCTTCTCTAGGTGTTACAGACCCAGAGAGTGCAGAGAATAGAGCATATTCTTCCACATCTTCTTCCACTACTTTAGCTCTTTTCTTCTGAGGTCTTTCCTCTTCCTCATCTTCACTATCATCTTCTGCTAGATGTGGTTGATGTCTTTTGTGGTGAAAACTCATTTTCTTCTTTGAAGGACAATCCCTAGCAACGTGTCCTATTTTGTGACAAATGTAACATTGGAAAGAGGAGTAGTCTTTCCTTGATTGGTTCCCTCTTTCCTTATGGAACTTCTTGCGAGGTTGAGACTCCTTGTGGCTTTCCTTCTTGAAGTTAGATGGATTCCTTCTTCTTTTGGTATGAGTGGCTAATGCTTTATTATCTTCTTTGAGTAGGGCCTCTCTATTGGCTACTCTAGCCTCTTCTTGAATGCAATCCTCCCATACCACATCAAACTTCATACTTTATTTCCTTGCAAACATGGTTTGGATGAATGACTCCCAAGGTCTAGTGAGACCATTGAGAGCAGTCATGACTAGTTCATCTTCATCAAGGGTGTCTCCAATGGCTTCTAGTTGTTCTTTGAACTGGTAGATACTTGTGAAATAATCTTGAATAGATTCTCCACTATTCATTTTGGTATTCTTCAATTGGGTTCTCAAATTCATCTTTTTGTTGATGTTCCTTCCTTCATACATTCTTCCTAGAGAATCATACATTTCCTTTGGGGTCTTCTTGGATGCCACTTAGGGAATCAAGTGGTCCTTGATAGAATCAGGAATGATTCTCTTTGCACTAATCAAGTCCTTCTTATACTTCTCATTGGCTTCATCTTCTGTAGGTTCTACAACCTCATCTTTGATATATTGGGCAAGATCATTCTCTTCAAGAATGAGACCAATCCTTTATTTCCATGCCCTCAAATTCTCTATACCTTCTAACTTGTCTTCAAGCTTAGTGCTTGGAGCCATCTTATCTAGGACGTCACAGAAATTGAAGTTTCTCAAAAGATAGACTAACACTTACCAGGAGATGTGCTTGATTGAATTGAGATGACTGGTGAAATCTGCTTCTGGAAACTTCAACTTTTCACCCTTCAAATCTGATCAGCAACTTTCGGATCTGCAACAGAATTTCTGGTTTTCTGGTTTGCACTTTTTTTGGTTTACTGGTGCACAGGTGCGCAACTTTTCTGGTTTACTGGTTTTCTGGTCCAGAAGTCAAACTAGGGTTTGACAAAGCCCATGGTTCTACCCACTCAATAAGCTCGATCTAGGGCTCAGAATTTTGATTTTTAGGAGGAGCATCCAGCCATGCTCTCAGAATCCAAAAATTCCAACTTTTGTAGAAACCCTAATTTTCACTAGAGGAGGAGAGAGAGGTATTTTCACCTTGTGAAAGATGTCCTATTCAGGCTAGCTCTGATACCATGTTAATTTTAGCCTAATTTCATAAGCAAGATCACTGAAAGAAACACAATCACAAGATAGACACAGATTTACCTTGGGAAACCCTCATGGGGTAGAAAACCCAGCAAAGCTTTCCTCCATATAGATAGATAATCAACCAATACAAAGATGTAGTCTCAAAAAAGAGCTCCTTCTCCTCCTATGCAGACCTCTATCTCTCCTATGTGCCAATCACAAGTGAGTGAATGAATGAGATAAATGAGAAACACACCTCCTCTATTTATACTCAACTCCTAACTGACTTTTCACCCTAACAGGGCCGACTTCTCCTAGGAGAGTCTAATAACCCCTAAACAACTAACTCGGGGACGACCCCACATGGGAGATCTAATAACCTTAGTTACCACATTCTCTCAGAGGAATAAACATCTCCGAATATACAATAGGGTCTCCACAAAGGAATGAAACATCTCCAAAAAATAAATTACAAATATAATATTCTTAGAAGTTACAATATCTCAACAATGGTGCTTGTTACACTGCTATTATACTAAATGCCAAGGATTTCTGCAGAATCTCATATGCTTGTTGGTGAACATTATGGATTTTCTCAATGGAGTGTCTTGGCTTGGATTCTTTCAATGTAGAGACAAAAGTGTCTAAAACTAAACGAGATAAATAGGCAATCACGTCCATTGGTAGTACGAAATTAAATTCAAAGAAGACTTCAAAGGTGTTATGTAATGTCATGTTACTTTTATCATAATTATAACTGTGTTGAATCAAATCAAGCTTTCCATATGAAATATATAGATGATTGTGGTTGTATATGCAAATAAAGTGAAAAAGGGTTCATTTAACACTTGCGTCTCCATTAATCCGAGGATGGAATCATGCAACATATCAAAGAATTTTGTTAAGTAGATCACAAGATGATTGCAAGAGGACATGAATAAATTAAATATCTATGTGATTGGCTATTGACAATTGATGCAGGAAATAGAAAAAACATAAAAATAAATATTCTTTATATACACAATGAAACTAAATTTTTGTGTAGAAACATACAAACTAGGCTGAAAATATATGGCAACTTTATTACCAATACTCTCCTCCTCTTAGACATGCATACTCAAAATATTCATAGGCATGTTAACAATGGTTTTAAGGAAAATCCTCATGAGAAATAAATCGTTAATATATATTTAGTTTAAAAGTAGTTGACTGGTTGCAGCAAGAGTAGCGAGGTGATCTACAACCCAATATGGGGGAGATGTTGTAACATTACCAAAAAATAAAAATATTCATTTATACTCATAAGTTACCAAAAATAAAAAGTAATTAAAAAATTCATGTTGGCTCATAATTTACAAAAAATAAAAAGTAAATAAAAAATTCGTTTCGGCTCATAAAAAACCACCAACATAGATCCATTTTAAACATGGATCTATCAAGCACCAAGATGGATAACATTTCTTGAGGTGTAAATTTTTTCTTGACGTGTAAAAAATTGAAGATAAAAATACCTACACCTAAAGAAATTGGACCCCTCTCATTGCGTGATAGATCCGATTTTAAGATGGATTTGTACCGAGAGTAACAAGGTGCTTTGCAACCCAGTATGGGGGAGATATTGTAACATAATATTATGTAACATTGCCTCAAATAAAAAATCGGTTAAAAAACTTCATGTCAGCTCATAAGTTGTTGTTGTTATTGTTGTTTTTTTTCCATGTGGTTCACAGAACACCCTCTTTTTATTAGTGCCCCACTACATCCAAGTTAACCTCCCTAGCATTCGGAGGCATAGGAAGGGCAATTAATTGGCTAATAGAGATCCTGAAGAGCTCAGCGACTCACTTAAGAGAAAGTGTCACTGGAGGGACTTCAACCTGGGTGGAGTGGTAACAATTCGATAACTCAACCACTCGGACTAAACCCAATTGACATGTCAGCCCATAAGTTACATAAAATAAAAAGTAATTAAAAAAATTCATGTTGGCTCATAAATTACCAAAAATATAAAAAACAGTTAAAATTTTATGTTGGATCATAAAATAAAAAAATAAAAACCAACATAGATCCATCTTAAACCCGGATCTGTCAAACATTGAGAGGGATAAAATTTATGTGTAAATTGATTCTTGAGGTGTAAAAAAATTAAGATAAAAAAATACACCTCTAGAAATTGGATCCCTCTTGGTGCTTGACATATCCAAGTTTAAGATGGATCTATTATAGTAAATATTTGCAAATGTAAAATTCAAGTATTATTTTTAGATTCCATATCTTTATATATCTGTATAAAAATGTTTTACACTTACATTCTTCTTAGAGATAATTTGTATGGTTGTCAACTATTTTTCTTGTATATTGCATCTTCTTATTCATATGGTAATGTTCACAATCTCTAATAATTAGTGATTGAGTTGAAGGATTTCCTTCTATAATGTTCTTTTACTCCAAAAAAAAATTGTATAGCTCGTGATCTTTTCATTTACTTCCCCATTTTAATTCTTCATCACCAAGTTAGCATATGTCTTCTTCTATTGGCTACTCAAACCTGTGACAAGTTCACCATTAAACAAAATATTATCGGTTTGGCTACAAGAGATTTCTCAACTTCTATTTTCCACCTAACGTTGCCAACCATTCAATGCTTCTAAAACATCTATCTTAGGTGTCAATCCTCAATCTCTAGTAGTTTATCTTCATATTGACCATCCACAAGAGTTGATTGCAATTATTCCACTTATTTTCTCATCGATGAAACAATCAATTTTCCATCCATATTACATCTGACATAAATTTCCCAATGACAAATAATTAGTTTGATGGTTATTATTGATGTGGCACACATGCGTTGTTTTGGAGCTAATCATCTCCCCTCCTCTTGGTCATTCTGTTAAAATTCAAACATATATTCTCAAGAAAATAGTTAAATCAGTGGATTTCATTATAACTATGAGTAACATACCAATTGATCAACAATTCTTTTCGACGAAAAATCATTTACCTTCACATCAATCCCTCACCTAAAATGAAAATAGTAAGCAACCCATACTAACATGTTCATAATAAATTGGTAGGGAAAAGTAGTTAAACATGTTCCTATCAACAACATATCCTAGTCCAATAACTAGGTGGATGCAAAATTATCAAGGAAAACTCCATATCCTAGTTATTGTTATTTCATTTCATCCATACGATGCTCTATTGACCTCGTACATGAGGAGGCATTTGTTTATGGGACTTTATATTTCATGGATAAAAAGTAGAGCTAGCTCGGAGGTACATTATTATGTGCTCTATTTTGCATGAAGTATCCTCATATGTCTAGAACATCGGCTATTAGGATTTAGTATTTTCCTTTATTTTTTTTTGGGCACAACGTTTCCCTTTCAATTTGTGCACATGGGTTTATGGGTACATCCTATAACTAGATGGATGCAAATTATGCAAGGAAAACTCCATAGGTATTGAAAGTGATGTTGTGGGCCCGAGATAGGAATCTGACACCTCTTGGAATATGGCCAAGTGACCACATTACATATGGCCAAGTGATCACACTACATCATTATTACATAATTATTGTTATTTTGGAATTCTCTTCTCATTCAAATAATTGATGTGAAAAATAAAACTTAATAATTCCTATGAATCAAAGAGAAAAAGTGATTAAGGACTTTGGTTGTACAAAATTTAGGGGACGTTGATGTGGAAGTGAGGTGACCCAAGGTGAAATTAACTACTAAATAATGCAAAGTGACTTGTAGCGATGTACAATCCAAGCTCTTGTTATGGTGACTTTAGTCTACATTCCATCATATGGCTATTGTTATGAACCATTGTACACTACCCTAAACATATTGCAAAACAGTTATAAGTGAAAAATTGGAAATATAATATTTCTATAGAATATAACATTCAATGATGTATGCACTCGCAATTTATCTTTCTTTTTTAATTACCTATTATAAAAAGTGATATTAAAAGTGATATTGGATAAATATTAATTATAGAAAATCTATAAGCATTCCACAGTGTAATATTAACTGTTTAGTTATACGATATATTATTGAATTCAAATTACTTTAACTCCAATTGATGAGATATACATAATCTGATGCAATATTTAATACTTTTCTACAAGATAATTATTGATAACCTCAATCATATAACCAAAGTATATACCTAACCAATATTTAATACCTTTCTACAAGAAAATTATTGATAACCCAATCATATATCCAAAGTATATACCTAACCACATGACTCTTATTTTTAATGCTTTTCTACAAGACAATTATTGATAACCTCAATCATATATCCAAAGTATATACCTGACGACATGACTCTTAGATTTAATACTTTTCTACAAGACAATTATTGATAACCTCAATCATATATCCAAAGTGTATACCTGACCATATGACTCTTGTGATCTCATAAAAAAGCACATAAAGTTACCATACCCTTCATAAACATTAAATATTATAACATTATGATCCTCTTACTTTTGAAGTGGTTTTATTCTTCCTTCCTTTTTTATTTATTTTGTAACCTTCTACTAGAAGGGCCCGCATGTACTACCTTCATTAAATGAATTGTACAATTCATTACGTTTACTCTCCACTATCCTTTGTCCATTTCACAATCCTTTGTACAACCCCTTGTCTCCACCACCCTCCGACCTTTTGTATTGGTCAACCCTTCATTATTGCGGATCTTACTTGTATTGATGTAGGACGTTGACAATACTCCAAACTTCAAGTGAAGTGGAGGGATTAAAATAGAGATATTCAATATTTTCAATGAATTTTGTTTTTTAAATTTGGTAAAATTTCGACTCAAAGTTATAATCGTATTTGAGTGATGCCAATTCTAATTATTAGTCCCTGCTCCACAAGGATTATAGCGATTGTTTGGTCGCCATTCTCGGTTGACTTTTTTTTATTTCATATTTTTAACCTTTGTTTTTATATATAAGTTATATGTAGGTCCTTATATTAGTAGAATCAAAATATACAGAGTCAAGGATGAATCGGGTCCTCTCACCATGGAGAAAACAGACCCATAAACTGTTTGGAAATGTATCTTAGAAACAGAAATATGCAATAAAATAAACCTAGCAGTGCTATAGTGAGTCCTACAGAGAACTGTCTCTAAACAAAATGACTGAACTGTATGATACAAAATGACTGTATAAACCGAAATATAAGTAAGAAGATGAGCATTGACAGTACTCATTAATCGCTATGGTATTCCTTTTGATCTGGCTGCGTAGTTGTGTCTTTGGCCAGAGTAGTGCCAAATCTATGAGCGAATTGCTGTAGATTGTAGAGCAACTGCTTCAGCATGTCCTGGAGATCGTCGAGCTGCATCAGAATTTCAACATGTGCCTCGTTACGGTCAGTGAGAGTTTTACCCAGGATTAGCTTATGCGACCAGTGCAGGTGTAGAGTCTTCTGGTAGAGAGTGATTCTTCCCCGCGTGTTGCCAGGGTCAGGTACAAGAGCTTCAAACTCCTGTCGGATTTCCTCATCAGTCAGGCAGCCCCTGGTAACCCGAGTGTCTTCTTCGGCATTGTAAATCTCCTCTTGGGCCTGCTTAGGAATCTCATTATGGAATTTACGGGCTTTATCCACCACCCTTCTCATCAGATGAATAGGGGTTGTGGAGGAGGAGCCATGCTCACCAGAATGCAAAAGCAGGGAGTCTTGACGGGTGCATACACGTCGAGGAGTGGCCATGATAACCAGGGAGATAGTATAAGTAGAATGAAGGAGTAGCAGAAAATGTAACTGAGTCCAGAAAACTAGAATAAGAGCTCCAATACCCCTAAAGAAAGATAGCCAGGGCGGAAAAATTCCAGAGTTCATACGCTCAGTATACCAGAGAATAGAGACCCCAGGAGATGAGGTATTAGAAGGAACAGAGCTAACAACAGAACGGACATAACCTTAGCAAAACCAGGAGCCAAGGCAGCTATCACTTACCCGGTTGGCAGCAGTGGATCCTTTCTTGAGTAGAGCTTTTAACTGGGTGTCTGTCGGCCACGGGGGGTTCACTTAGTGAAATTGTTACATAGCACGATCGTTCGCATGTTTTTAAAGAATATCCCTAATTTCACTAAATATTGGAAAACTCCTCCTAAAATTTTATTGTTGAACCCCCCTTCCAATATTCCTTTCCAATTAACAAAACCCCTAGTTTCAATAGATATTGCATGTATCTATTTTTATCAACCCATTTTTAATACCCCCTTTATATCATATTGTCAAGTTGTAACAAACACGAGCCCTAACACATATTAGTATAATCAAACATGATGTTAAATCAAATAAAATTTTAATGCTAATAATGAAATCCCACTAGGATTGCAGGGGTGACTAATCAATTTGTAGAATTGGATAGTGGAAGACCCAACAAAATACTATTGGGAAGGAAAAATGCATAAAAGGAAACCCAATCAAAATATCAACATAGCAAAGAATGTAAAAGGCCGATAGTCCAATAGTTAGTGAAATGATTAGAAAAGATGAGAATTGAAAATGTTTCACACCATAGCCTACCAATCTACCAATTTTATATCATGTAAATATAAGTATATCCATAGAGAGCTCATGTTTTCTATAATCTTATTAAATTAAACTCCATAAAAATGCAAAATTGAAACCCTTTCACGGATGGAATCCCCTACCTTCCTATCAAAACAAACATCATTGATGTTTGAACCCAAATGAACATAGAAAAAATCATCTTGCTTTCCAATAACACCATATGATCATGTGCATAGCTTATATTTGGGTCATTCACAAGGTGCAATATATGAATTTCCTCCACTTCCTTTACATTTATTCTTGCAATCAAGGGAATTAACAACATTTAGTTACCTTTTCTTGGGTTATATCTAGTTTTTTTCTTTTATCTTTACAGGAGAGAGAAAAATATCCATTGTTAGGTTTCAAGCATGCAATAGTTATAAAGATACACAGTTGGTGAAATTTACATGATACCATTTCATGGTAACGCTAACACATAGGGTATGTAAATAAGGATTTATATTTTCACCTATGTTCATGTCAATTCCAATACAATATTAAGATGGATGCCTTGCATATAAGAATTGAAATCACAATTATGAATGTGCCAAGTATAACCCAATCTAACAACTATTCCTAACCGGCAATGTGAAAATGTTAAATAAGAATACAAAAAGTTGAAATAAATAATTAGTCAAGAAATATTGATCTAACTTTTCTTGGTTCTAGTAAGCCAAGAAATATTGATCTCACTTTTCTTGGTTGTCATGGAGCAAGTTTTGATTGAATCTCAATACCCACCTAAACAACAACCTAAAAAATGAAGAGTTAGATATTTTACTCAAATTGCTACAAAAAATACCATACAATTGTTCAACTTCAAAACTTCCAATTAGCTACATTTCTTAACTTAAAGATGAAAACAATATAACATCAATTCAAACAAAGCCTAAATAAGATATTGAATGAGGATTACTCAAGGCCAGTAATATAAAGAGACTTCCTTCGATATTATCATTGGTACACTATTATCATATTTATGCAAAACTTAGGATCATAAGCAATATCAAATAAAAATGGAGGTTCCTTAAGTTTTAGGTGGGTATGAATTGAGCCCACTATTTGGAGGTATGAATCCATCCCACTATTTCGAGGTTATTCCTTATCCCACCCAAATAAAATAACCCCCAATATTTATATTACTATGTCAAATTAAAAACCCCCTTGACCCCTTAATACGACACAATATATTTTTGAGGTTGTTAAGAGTATTAAAACCCCCAATATGAATGGACGTGATATGATAATGCCTTGCTAGTGAACCCCCCGTGCTGTCGGCTTGAGGAGAAGCTGCTGGAAATGCGAATGAGATTCAGAATGAATACCCGAAGTGCCAGTTGAATTCATGAGGTTGAAAGGACAAAGGCAATGATCAGAGGTTGAGTGAATTGACAGATCCATCACTCCGAGCAACAGACAAGATTTTACGCACGCTAGAGCAATTAAGCCTACGTCGGATGGCCGAGATCCGGACAGAAGGAGCGGTGAGGCAATAATAAGATTGCATGGGGGGTTGTATCATCGCAGGGGAAGGAGCAGGTGGTCATTAAGGTGGGTGGTGCTTGAACCAGCAGGTGGCAGGAGCATGCAACGGGTACGTGGGAGCAAGCAGTGGGCACATGGTTTGGGAAATGGGCTGGGGCAGGGATGGAGCATGTAGAGGGCACGTGGTTCGACCTAGGAGCAGATGCAGGGTGCATGCTAGTGATGGGCAGCTAAGTGCTGGCGTGGTTGTCATCCTACTGGCCCCTGGAAATGCCACGTGACCCTGTGTGCACCCGCTGTGGGGATTCATATTTTTAACTTAATGCCAATTAAAGTTTTGCATTTTTTTATATTAAAATGAACTTTTAAAAAATTAAAATATTTTTAAAATTTTTCCAAATTACATTATCTATTTTTGTCATTGGTGTAGTACATCGATTTAATAAATTTTACCTACTATGCAAAATAGTTATCAAATTATAAAAATAATAAAAAATTACAAAAAAAACAGAAACTCGCCATGTAAAAACAACCATTATTGAAATGGTATATCAACTATATAATATTTAATGTTTGGGATGGATGATATGACTGAACCTGGCATGGATGATATGGTCGGTCACCAACCTTGCCATTTGTCTAACGGCATGAGACTCTAGTTGTCATGTCATGATAATTTGCACAACTATTCGAATCATCACTACAGAACTTGTTATCTCGGAATCATCATTCCTATGATTGTCCTTGAGCGAAATTGACCCAAGGGCACACCAAACTCTTTTGACATGACCTATTGTCGAAATTCTGCCATTTTCATAGATTGATGGATTTAAGTTCAAACATTTTG
This sequence comes from Larix kaempferi, assembly GCA_027924585.1. Lineage (NCBI taxonomy): Eukaryota > Viridiplantae > Streptophyta > Pinopsida > Pinales > Pinaceae > Larix > Larix kaempferi. Next base: position 7,428,634 of record BSBM01000486.1, read on the forward strand.
AAATCAATTTAGTTATATGGTTTGATTCTAAAGGGAATGTGTCATAATCTTCTTTATTTTGTTGTTTCTCAGTGGTGTTGGTTAGACGATTCTACTAATGCCACAACTCGCACTGAAAACCCTACAACATATCATATAGAGACCATAACTAACATAAAAAACCCTACAAATCTATGTGGGTAACATGTTCCGAATATAATTAGATGCTAAATATGAGAACAACAATTAGAGGAAACCAACCTCCCATTGTTGCCTATTAAGTTCTTCGATTTCCTTTTGGATCTCCTCTCCGATCTTCTCCACCGCAAAGCTCGCCATGCCTGCAATAAACCCTAGTTTCCCACTAAGTTTCAAAGGGTATAACCCGAAGTATCAACAACTAAAAGAGATTTCAGCAGAAAAATCTAAAAATACACAAAACACTCATAGCTTTGATTAAAAATACAGAATTAGGGTTTGAAATAGATAAAATCCATGGTTGACTGAAAAATATTTAAGGTGTCTTCAAAGTAAACTGTTGTACCGCTGAGCTAGGATGCGAGTTCAACAGGCCATGAAGACTTAATAACGTAAGTGTTTAATAACACATGCATTGTTTTCATTGATTTAGTAGTGGACGCCACATCTCCATCCACAGTTTACAATTTTTCCGTTCAATTACTGCAGCGCTTTAATTAATTTCATCACAAATATATGTAACATAGTTGTGAAATCCTGTGGAGTTAATGGATTCTAGAGTGTCTGTTTCTGAACTTTTTGCACTGACATGTATAAAGGGTAAATTAGTTTGTCAAACTACAAGAAAATTCCATGTAAACAACAGTATGCCTTAGTCTCTTCAGCTTTCACAAAAATCAAAATTTGGAGAAGAAAAAAAGCCAACTTGGAGTTTCGCAAGCAGTCTACATTCATTTCTCAACGCCAACTCGAGTTTCATGGTTTGATTCTAAATGCAGATTGATCTTTGAATCCATCATCAATGCACAAAATTTTGGAGTTTCTGTTCAAACTCCAAAATTCTAAAATCAATTGTTTCAATTCGTTCAAGTTCGCACAATTCTACAACATATTAACAAAGAAATTCAATATATGGAACATAAGGAAGGAGAAATATAAATCAATCATAACCTAATAGAGAGAGTGTGATAAAGAACATGTTAGCAGAAAATCCAAACCTGTGTTTTTTTTCAAGAGCTGGTCCGAAGGCACAAGAAGAATTCCAGGGTGAGTGCTTGAAAGTTCAAACTACCCACCTGTGAGAATTCCGTTTTCTTAGTTCCGAGATCAATATCACATGTGTAGTGTGTTGTTGGTATAGAGCCATAGCTAAAATAGGTTGATGGAAGAGCTCCCCCTCCAATCTATTAGTTCTTGAAGACCAGGGAAAAATGGTAATTCTCAGCAAGTGATGTGCGTTGAGCACCAAGTATCTGCATGGGCATGAAGATATGCATGAGTCTCTGAGTGACATGTGGTGTGTATCTACACGACTCTGGCAGTACCGTTTAGAGATAGTTGCATGTCATAAAATCCGGTTGCACTAGTGACTTGAGAAGATTATATAGATTCTTAACCGTTCTCTGCGAGTAAGCAAAACACCCGATTCTTTGAAGTCAAATGCGTTATCATTAGTGTTTTGAATGGTTGGTTCAATGAAATTTGAAGCTCTGAATGTATTTTAAATTAGTGTTTTGAATGGTTCGTTCAGTGAAATTTGAAGCTTTGATTGTATTTTAAGTTTTTGATGTATTGAAACTTTTTATAAAAAAATATGTTATATAATTTTGTTTGTTTTCTTACTTAAGATAAAATATTTTTATATGCAATGTACTATTAAAAATAGTGTATGATAAATGTGGTATTGATATTATTTATTTTATAATTTTTTTAATATTAATTTTAAGTTGGGATATTTATTGATTTTAATATTAACTTTTCTATTAAAAGAATATTAAATGTATATTACAAATAAAGTTGTAAGTAGTTTTTGAAATAAAATTTAAAAAGATTATGTTAAATTTTAATTATGGTATTTTTATATGTTTTATAAATAAAGTTGTAAGTAATCTTTAAAATAAGATTTCAAGGAATTTAATTTGCTTTTCTTAATAATGTTTAGATGTATATTAAATGTAGAGTCTTAACATTGTTTTTAAATAAAAATGAAACGTAAAGTCTTAACATTTTTTTTTAAAAATTGATTCTAAATTTCAATAAAAATTATGTCTCAAATTTATATTGTAAATTATGGATTATTAAAAACTTTATATAAAACTATAAAAACTATGAATTATTCGAATATTATAAAACTTCATAAACCTAAATTGAATATCTAAATCTTTTAATCTTCAATCAAACTATGAATTATTCGAATATTATAAAACTTCATAAACCTAAATTGAATATCTAAATTTTTTAATCTTCAATCTTTTAAACCATTATGAATTAGAATTATACATTCTCAATGATTAGCATATAAAAACATAAAAAATATTCCTTATATTTTAAAATATATATCTAAAAGTACACCGTATTGATATCAATAAATTGCAAAGTCATTTCTAAAATTATTCACTTAAAATACTTCTATTTTGCCAATTTTATTTCTTGAAAAAAAAATAAAAAAAATATTGATAACATTAGGCATCCAACACAATTATACCTATAATTCTCCACCCAACATTTAGAGTGATGCCTTTAAACAATGTCAATCCCCGTGGTTGTAAAACCATTAATGGTCAATAGATAAGGCCACCGGCCAATCAAGAGGGGTAAGTGAGAAATTGTCTAGGTCCAAATACAATGGACAGGTGAAGATACGACTGCTTCACTAAGTGTGGGTCATTGGAGATGCATTACTTTTCTTCCCAAAGTGGTGTCATGTTTTCATAATTATACTCACAAATAAAAAAACTCTGTTGCTAAGGTCCAAGCATGCACTGAGTTCAATTAATGATTTGTTTAATCAAATAAATTGAGGAAAGGTTGTGATAAACTTTCTTTGAAAAGAAAATGATGTGATATTTTCTTCCTCCAAATCCATGGTTAAGATTCAATATGATCTTGCTTATACACTTTACAACAAAATTAATTGGAAAAAAAGATTAAAAAAAATACATTCATTCAATTACGTTACATTTATGTTCCTCTTCGTCACCTCTTTTCAATATCTTCCTCTTTTATTCATACAATTACTTGAGTATTTTGATATTAAATTTCGAACTCCTTTCCAATCATCTTATGAGCAATTTATTTTGTTAAGTATAAAGAAGATAAATTTTTAATCAATTAAAAAATATAAAATATTATTAAATTTTTTAACAATCAAATATAATAATAAAATTGCTTGTACTTTTAAATAAAATTATAGAATAAATAATCTATTGTAATTTAAAAAATAATAATAAAATCAACTTTGTGCATGTTACTCATTTTTTCTATTTAACAAAGTCCTTTTTAAACAAATTATTAATGATTCAAAATTTTGGAAATTAAATTTATCAAAGTTTTATCTAGAAATCAAATTAATGTAGATACGTTAAAATATAGATTTTGGTTAGAATTTAATTATATATTTATCTTATATTTAAATTGCTTAGAGTGTAAGATTTGAAAATATTTGCAAATTCTTAATTTATTTTAAAATAATCTCAAACTGTAATTAAAAGCAATTACATTTCTTTTTGTTATAAAGATGCCAAAGTTTTGACTAAATCATTTGAAAATAAAAGAAGAGATCACTATACAAGAAGAGTATTGATAAAAATATTATCATATCTAAATTTAAATAAAAATTGTGATGGGATAAAGAAGTAGAGAATAAGGGCCCTCGCACTAATATGAGGGACCTTTTAGATGCAATTGAAGTTTTAAGAAACGCGCATCCAATTTGAAAAACAATAATTCCTTTTGACAGTACCATTGGGCACACCTGAGCCTTCAAGGTAAGCTTATGTGTAGGATTGTAAAATGAAAACACATGCACGATTTTGTTTAGCAAAATGCTTATGTGATTCAATGTGCAAAAACACGTGCACATTGTTTGAGGCATGTTATAAACCAAAATGTGAACACACACGCGATTTGGTCTTCTAGAGGTAATTCAACTTCCTTTTACTATTGCAAAAGGTTTTTTCATAGTTGGGAATGAATTTTCATTAATTTCTTGTCATTAAGCCAATAAATCAACACACATTTATTCTAATACGTAAACCAATATAACCAAAAAATCATCCAATTTTACTTACCCCTTGTCTTTAATCGTGGTTGTGAAGTTGGGGGAGCTCAAGTTATCCTTTATATTCAATACCCATTTAAGGTTAATCTTCAATGACATTGGCATTTGACAATTATAATCTTGCAGTATCCCATAATCCCATTGAAAAAATTCACATGTAAAATTATAATATTTCAAAGGAAGAATTTCACCCATGAATTCCTATATTATTAGATTGATCATGAAATATGCATCCATAAAGGTTAGATTGATAATGAAATATATATCCATAAGGGTCATGTGCAAAGTACCCAAAATTATGAATTCCTCAAAATCCTCATCTTAGTATTCTATGATCTTGAACAATAGCATCAAATCGCATTATAGCCTATGTAGATTCCTAAACTCATATTTTGGATACAAAGGCCTTGGCAAACCAAACCCTATATTTATCCCATATCCAACTCTTGTTTTATTAATGTTTCTAACCTCAGTCCAGATTGGACTTTATATTTTATATTTTGTATTCTAACTTTGACAAATCACTCAAATAGGTGTACTCATATATACTTAATTTTATTTTTAGTGTTAAAAAATTCTAAATTTTTGAAAAACAAATTAAAATTATAGTTGCCATATTTTGTAAATATTATAGATTGTATATAATTTGGAAAACAAATTAAAATCTTATTTACAATATTTTGTAAATATTATAGATCATATATAATTTTGTAAATATTATAGATCATACATAGATCCATTCATTGAGATTTTTTTTTGTTTGCAGTGGTTCGAAGTGCTAGATGAACTTTGGGCACATTCGATTGACCTCCATTGGATTCTTTCCATTTCAAATTCGGTTCTTTTATTGCCTTTGAATTGTTCTTCATTGTCTTGGATGGCTATTATTTCTTAAATAAAAGTGTCATTGTTCTCTATTTATGAAGATTTAAAGCTTAAAAAATTATTTTAATTTAATAAAATTTGTTCTTCTATAGTATCATTTGATGTTTTCATTGATTCTTCATTTGTGTCTGTATCAGTTGGATGTCCATACAAATGTGTCTAAGTTTGCTCTTTTATTCACAACATCTTCTAATCCAAATATGTTTTTAAAATGTCGTTTAATTTACTTTGTGGAAAAACAGATTTTTGTCCTCAAAATACATAACAATACATTAGCAATTTTAATTGGTTTCTTTGGTATAAGGGATTTAGGGTTACAATGACACTTAGAGGTTGAGAGGAAATTGAGTCTATTTTATTCTACTATTTGTTTATTTTCTATTTTAGTTTGACATATTTCTTATTATTTAAAATTTTCAAAAATATATCAAACTCTTTTAAATTAATTTTAAGCAGGGACTAGCTGCTTTGTAGCTATTTCACTTGTTAGGTTTTGTTATTGAGAGTTTAACTTTATTGTAAGAGGAGTTAAATCATTATAAATTTAAAAAAAATATACCATAACAAAACTTTATCATAAAAGCATTGAATTTATCTACTTTTTAACTCACGTTGTTTAGGTAATAATTCGTTAAATTAAATTGGCAATCATGCATTAATTAATTAGTTCGTGTAAAAACATACTATTGATTCAATTAATTTGTAAAAAAATACAACATTACATCAATGCCATTGACCTGATTGGGTTAAATGTACCTATGTAAAGGGATTAAATAAATGAACCTTGGACGATAGAAAGAGACCTATATTTGAAACAGATGAATCCCAATAGCAATTTAACAGGATTTTTTATGCACTCCCTACACACACATAATCCCAACCTCTTGTCATCCTTAAGACTAGACATTAACTGTTATAGCTATGGATACAATTTAAGTCAAAAGGCAATAGCTTGAATGATGAGGAGGTAAGTTTCACACTATTCCCACATAGTTTCAAATCTCTAATGAGACATTGGCCCATTGTGATAGGGCTATAAGGGTAGGAACCCGACTTAAGTAAGACACACATCTTGGGTGTGTCTCTAGACACTTTAGCCCTTGCTAAGTCACAAGTTATTCGTATATTTGGCTTGTGGGATGTTGGTTATACTTTTGGGTTATATTGGTAGTGAGTTATATTTGAATGTTGGTCTCACCTTGGTAATCCCATCTAGATACTCACTCCTATGGCTAAAAAGAAACAATTTACGTAAAAAAGTGTAACACCTTTTATTGACTAGGTCTTTTTATTTAAATTATGGAGATCCATGACTTGTGATGACTCTTCAAATTTGATATTCACCCTTTTCCATCAAACAAAAAATTCATGTTGGTCCAATATTTTTAATACCCTTCAATTCAAATTTACATATATTAATAGTAGCCAATTTTAGTTTTACAAAAACCTATAGAATGTGAATTGTTTTATATAAAGAGTTTGATGGTTGTTTTTAAATTTCCAAAGTAGTAGATTCAAGACATATAAAACATGTTTTAAATAAATATAAAAATAAAAATGTAAAAAAAAGTACAATGTAAAATAAAAACTAAATTATTTAAATTTAATATATATTATATATTAAATATAACTAATTTTTTGTTTCAATTGAGTCTAGTCCAAGTGGTTGTGGGATGGAGTGTCATCCTTCTCACCTAGGTTCTATTCTCGTAGATGACATGATGAGCTCATAATGAGTATATTAATGTATTGGCTTCGAGCCATGTGGTTGATTTGTCCTTGTGCCTTGAAGAATCTATGGTTTACCTTGAGTACCATCCTTGAAATGAGGGGGAGTGCTCAAAAAGTTTATCCTGTGAACACTACAAGTAAAACACCATGTAGAAAAGGTTTTTGTAGAGGTTTTTAGTGTTACAAGACTAGGAAAAATTTTCAAAAAAACCTCCACCATTCGTAATGGAGGTTTTAGTGATAGTTTTAACATATATTTTCTATAACTTAAAATTAAATATTGGGTGGTGGAAGATTTTAGTCAAAGTTTTTTTTTCAATACTCATTTACATAAAATGCACTGGTGCATTAAAAAAAACTGCACCAGTGTGAAACTAACACAAATGCACTAGTGCTTATATATTAATTGCGCACCAGTTTTGATTTTATTGTTCTATGACGAACCGATGCTTTTATAAAAACCGTGCACCAACTCAATCTTTTTGTTGAATATAATTATGATGCTTGTAACTGTTTCTTACATCCATATGCTTTTTATTTTAGATAAAATGGATCAGTGCATATATTAACATGTGCACCATGTGGGAGGGGGGGCATAACTTTTAGAAACATTTGTGGTGAGATGTCGGTGCATATATAAATAAAAATGAACCAGTGCACATAATATATATTAAGCTCTAGTGCATGTATTATACTTAATGAATCGGTGCATGTATTATGTAGAACGAGCCAGTGCACATACGTCTTACACCTCGGTTCCTATATTACCATGTGCACAAGAAGGATGTTAAATTTCAAACATTTTTGGGGTGAAATGGCAATGCTTTATATAAAGAACCCGTGATTTTGTTATATATAAATAACTAGTGTGTATTCTTGTCATGCATAACGTTATATTTTGAAATGATAAATATAATTGTGCGATTTGTCAATCAAAGTAACGGTGAAATTTTAAAACTTATTGCACCAATGTAGTAATATACGTAATAGGAACTGATGCATATTCTCTATAAAATGAACATACTTATATTTGTTATGGCACATATGGTTTAGTGAGTTCAAAAAAATACAATGCACTAATATCTATATATTTTAATTAATTATTTTTTAAACAAAATTTCAATTAATCATTTTAAAATCAAATATTTTTATAATAATATTGATTTGTATATTTTAATCATTGTGTTTTGCTATAATGATTGCATTAATGCATTATCTGATAGATTACTCCTCTGTTATTTGTAACAATGTAAATCATCCATATACTAATTAATCAACAATACGACTTTTTACAACATTAGACAATGCAATAAAATAAGAAACCCATTTTATTATATATGAATAAGAAATATATCATCATACAAAATAGGATAACGTAAAGGTCCACAATAATCAAAATGCATGATTAGTATTTTCACATGTAGACATTTCTAGAGCAGATTGGAATCCTGTGTCCAATTGGTTAAATCAACGTTTCCGGCTAGATAGAATAGCCCATCGTGAGGAGAAGGTTGAAGAATATTAAGATTAAACTATTATTTTTCATTAAACATGTATAAATAGAGTCAATATGGTAGCATATCAAACTAGACCGTGTTGGCTACTAAAAGAGGAGAGAGGGAGAAATGTTTAATTTATGATCAGGTTCTAACAGTCTCAGGGAGAAATGATTAATTTATGATATAGGATTTTTAATTTTTTTTATTTGTTTAGTAATATAGTATATTTAAGATATGTTTGAAGGAAATAAAAATTAGGTAATGGATTTGTCTAAAAATTCGACGATTTGGCCCGGATGGGGATTTTCATCGGAATATAGTGTGTTTTTTATTATTATTTTGCAAAATTTGAATTTAACTATGTTTTAATGGCAATTTTGATGGTAGAAATGGAATCAAAACCACCAAAAACCCCCAGGGCACCCAAAATTTCATAGATGAGAGTTGTAACCAAGATTTTTAAAAATTTCCATCGGATATTGTCAAAATCGTGCCAGAAAAATCAATTGTTTCAGTTTGAAATCATAGAACTTTTAAACTATGCATTAAATAATTATAATGATTATAATTATAAATATAAATAATTAATAACCATTGGAAACAATTATTATTTATTATTAATAATAATTATAATTATTACTATTAGCCTATAAAGGGGATGATTTCTTAGTAAATGTTAGTATGTATTAAAAATTAATAAGGAATTAATTATCCTCATAACTAATAATAATAATGATTATTAATAATTGGTATTAATTATTATGAATGATTAATAGTAATAATCAGTAATAAATTTTTTTGTTTGCTCAAATCTCCCTATCTTGCAGGAGTGGTCTGTGGTCTAAGAAACCAAGACTCAGGGGAATCTAAGCCGTAAAATTCATCCGGGAATCGTACCCGGCCTAGACCGCACTAGCCTTGACTTGATTTGATTTTTGGGTGTTTCCTCCCAACTAAGTCACCCCTAAGGGGAACTGAACTCAGGTCGCCTTGCTGATGAGAACCACACCTTAACCGAGTGAGCTAGCGGGAATTAATAATAATCAACAATAATTACTATACTAAATAATAATCAATAATGATTAGTTATTGATTATAATTAATTAAGTAATTTCATTATATTTTTATTTTTTATTTTCTTATTAGGTTAATAAAAGGAGCCCAAGATTTGGTTAGACTCCAGTCATCATCGCAATTGAAATTCCTAAGTTTTTTCTCAATTTCAATGACTTCATGCACTTGTATTTTTGTGTAATGGTCTACAGTTCACGATGGAAAAAGAAAAAGATGGAAAACTACCATTTATGGATATCCGTTTGTTAAGGAATGATGATGGATCCTTATCGCATAGTGTATTTCAAAATAAAATAAAAAAACATATATATAAGTATATCTAGGAAGAGTCATCACCACCCATCTCAGAAGGAGGGTATCATTAATACTGGTGATTGGGGATAAATGTATCTTGGATGCAACCCATTTAGATCAAGAAATGAAACATCTAGTATACATCTTCAAGAAGAATGGATACAATGAGAAACAAATTCGAGGAATCATCAAAAAATCACATAAAAGAAGGATCACAAGGGATGATAATAAAAATGAAAATATCTCTCTTAATACTATCAGTCTACCATACATCTGAGGTACTACAGATAAGATAGCTAATATATTACAAAAGAAGAATATAAGGGTTGTTTTCTCACCTCCAAATAGATTGGGAAAACTATTAGACCAAGCCAAAGGTCGATTTGATACAAAAAAAAGAAAGGCATCTACTCTATCCCTTGTGATTGTGGTATGGTTTATATTGGGGAAACTGGTCGCTCAATTCACATAAGAATAAAAGAACACAAAGATGACATCATTCATGATAGAATAAAGAAATCATCACTAGTAGAACACTCACACGCCACCAAACACCACATCCGCATAGAGGATACAAAAGTGATCAAGAACATAGACCATTATGAAAAACATGAGTGCATGAGTCGATTGAAATTGAGAAAACCTGAAGAATCTCAATCGTGATTATGACTAGAGTCTAAGAAAATATTGAGCTCCTATTATTAGCCTAATAAGAAAAATAAATAATAAAAATATAATCACATTACTTAATTAATTATAATCGATAATGAATAATTACTGGTTATTATATAGTATAGTAATTATTATTGATTATTACTATTAATAATACATAATAATTATTATAAATTATTAATAATCCTTATTGTTATTACTTTATGAGGATAATTAATTCCTTATTAACTTTTAATACATACTACATTTAATAAGAAATTATTCCCTTTAAAAGCTAATAGTAGTAATTATAATTATTATTAATAATTAATAATAAATGTTGACAATGGTTATTAATGATTAATATTAACAACAACTACTAGTAGTACTATTACTTGCAATGGCTAACAACAACAACAACAACAATCATGTTGTTATTATTATTATTATTTCCTTCAAACATATCTTAAATATACTATATTACTAAACTAGTAAAAAAAATCGTATATCATCAAAATTTTTAATATGTCATGATTTCTATACAACCATAAAGACTAAAGTGTAAGGTGCCACATTAGGCACATAAAAAAATAACTCATGAAGACAAAAAGATAGGCATGAAAGTGCATTAATTCCATTAACAAATGGTCAATATATACATTGAGATGTCACTTGGATTCTTCTTCCAAGGTAACTCTTGGACTCCCAGGTGACTCTTGGTCTCCCTTGCACATTAATATTCCTCACATCGAGGATTAGACGCCAAAAAATCCCCCCTTAATCCGAAGGGTTTATATGATTCCAAGAAAAAGAAGTGAGTTGAATAAGTGGAAGTGGACGTCTACCACCTACTGAAAATTTCCATCTCTAACATCCTTTACTAAGAAGGTTAGCTAGAAGCTTTCACATGCTTTTGCTAAATACAAGAGCTATATGAAGGGATGGTTTTGGCTGACCATCAACTGAAATGGGACATCAAAAGTTGAAATATTCTACTATGTGTGTGGTTTAATGGTGACCACAAACTCTGGAACTTGGTGACAACACTCGCTCATAGGTTCTCTGGAACTTGGCTCAAAGGCTGAGAGGTTCTGTCAGGAATAGTAGTTTTAGGATGACCACAAACCAACTGGAGAGATGAAAAAAAGAAGTGAACATCTACAACTTGGTGAACATTTCCATCTTGACAACCTTTTTCCAAGTTAGCTAGAAGCTTGCACATGCTTCTGCTAATATAAAGTACTCTCGATATTGGTGGTTTTAGGATGACCACCAACTTCAGATTTCAGTCGAATATAGCTCTTTACAGTCTCGCTTGATATTACTTACTTGAGGAAGGATCTAAGTGTTTTTTGTCACAGGGACAGGGCTTTGAAACTTGAAGCAAGACATCATGTTCCCCCTTGTCAAGTACAAAGTAAGTAGCGGTACAATAATCTGCTGCAAGTTTCACTCTTGTAGGTTTCTTCAGCTTCACACACCAATCTGAAGAATGGTTGCACTTCCCACAATGTCGACGAAGATGAAGATAAAAAAACTGATCTTTCACATGGCCAAATCTGTCTCATTGTTGACATCTGGAACTCTGAATAGGTAGTACATCTGACATGATTTCATTGTTTTCTGGCAGCTGATAGAAATCATCTTCAAACAAGGGGTTATTTTGAACAAGCACTAGTTCAGAATGTTGATTCATGTGATGTGCATCTTCCTCAATGGATTTCAAATTCTGTAATTGATTGATGATAGTTTGGAGTGTGTCTTTGTTGATCATGATTGAGTCATCTATAGCTGAATGTATTAGAGTATTCAACAACTCTAATGTTTCTTCTATATTAGACATAGTGATTGCAATTTGAGGTCTCCTTGAGTAGGTAGGACAAAGTACAAGGACTCAATCAGACTATGGGATTCTTGCAAATCTGCCCCTTACAAGCAAAGTTTCAGCATACTCAAACTTAAAAGAGAAGGAGTGTCGGTATCAGCCAAAAATGCACCCACATACAATGTGCAATTCAACTTGACTTAAGTTTGGTACTGTACACAAAACAAAAATGCATGTACCAAAAAAAATACTAAAACTTACAAACAAAACACAATCTACAAGTTACATTCTTGAATGTTGAACTAGGAATCTACTATACCTGATTGATGTAGAAATTCTTCTTTCGGAGCAGCTATAACAACAACTACAAACTTGCTTGGATCCTTCATGAAGTCACACAAAACGGATATTGAACTTCTCTACAAGCTTAGTTTTTTCAATTAGATGTAATTATCTGCAATGATGTAGGATAACTGATTGCAAGGAAAAGAATGATCACTATGGCATATACACAGTGCATTTCAAGAAGTTATGTGCAGTATGCAGGTCTATAGAGAGTAGAGATCCCATGCAATATTGAACTCTCAATTTTTCAGCAACGGGTTCTTCACATGGTAGCACTCAAAATAATATATCAACTTCAACACATGAACATAGGTCTCAACTCTCATTTCAAAAGAGGTAGAAGCAAACAGATTTCGCAGCACACAGTCTTTTGAACATAGCTCAAACATGGATTGGAATCGCAAGGTATCTTTCTCTCTCAGTCGCGGCTCCTCTATGAAGTACCACAACTCCATAATTTAAAAGCATTAAAAATGTAGCAACATTTGGAGATTTATCGTGGATCTAGACAAATGTAGAGATATGAAGTAGACACCACTTCAAGACATAGGATAATCTTCACTCCAACGGAAATCAAAGTATCCATGCTAAAATTGACACCATTGAAACGTAAAACAATGAAAAATTACAAAAGTGACACTGTTGTTGATAGAACATCAAGGATTTGGCATATGTAACGTACAACAAAACATAGTTGATTGCCAAAATTAGGTATTTAGACGATGAGAGGAAATGAAACAATATGGCCAGGAGAGATTGCATCTCAGAAGTAATGCACCAAATTCTATGAGAACGAGTGCCACTTGGTTCAAGCTTGATCGTCAATATGAGTAGTTTTAGGTTTTCTTTCTGGACAAGAATCCACATGCATGGGGTGCTAGTGAGAGACATCATAGTAATAAATGCAATAAATATAGGCAGCTGCAACGTCGCATGTATACATGTCTAAGCAAGGACAAAAGAATAGGTGAACGCTCACACAAAGAAAAGGTGTAACTCTCATAATTAATTTACTTAATATGGCAGAATAAATGCAGATATAGAGTAGCGAATATTGCAGGAGATGGCAGTGCCAAGACCGAGAATAAGTAGTAGTAGGTAGGAGAATAATTGTAGGACTAAGCACATTTCACAGGATAATAATCTCTCTGATACCACTATAAGGTGACACATTAAGCACATAAAAAATTAACTCATGAAGACATAAAGATAGGAGTGAAAGTGCATTAATTCCATTAACAAATAGTCAATATATAAATTGAGATGTCCCTTGGATTTTTCTTCCAAGGTGACTCTTGGACTCCCAGGTGAATCTTGGTCTCCCTTTCACATTAATATTCCTCACACTCAGGATTATACTCCAACAAAAATTATCATAAATTATTAGGATTAAACCCTAATAATGTTAAAACCTTATCATAAATTAAATATTTCTCCCTCGCTCCTCTTTTAGTAGCCAACGTGGTCTGGTTTGATATGCAAACATATTGACTCTATTTATACATGCTTAATGAGCGATAATAGTTCTCAAGGTTCTTCAATATTCTTCTGATGATTGGCTATTCTATCTATCCCGAAACGTCAATTTAAACCAATTGGACACAGGATTCCATTCTTCTCTAGAAATAAAAAGATGCACCCAATATGTAATTTTTATACTTATTGGTAACATATCCTCATGTGGGACAATATCGAGTACATTAAACAAAATATATTATTTTCACAGACTAATATTCCAAAACATACAACTTGCAATAACATTCAATTGCATTGATTGTCATTCATCACTTGAATTGTTGTCATTGCTCAAGCTACATGCATACCTAATTTCTTCATCACTTGTAGGCAATATTGTACTTGGGTTATTTAACCTATTATTTTGTTGATTGGATTGTATTTTGCGTTCCTCCTCTTCATGTTGCATCTACAAACATGAAAATAAAATGTAATAATCATATCTACCATTATATAGTAGAATATATGTGATTTCATAAATTAAACATTTTGTTTCATAAACAATAAACATCCTTTTGAAGCCATGTTTCATGCCTTCTCTCAAAATGTCTTCCATTGGATCCACTCCATACTTTGTTTTATGCACCTTTAATACATAATGACAAAGCATATATATAATTAATGTAAATGTTTTTGTTGTTCCATTAATTATGAAACAAGCAAAGTTAAACAACATAACTACTTACAAATTGTTCAATTAACCCTTGATACTTCAAAATATACTCACTTAATTAACCTATATTTAATTTAATTTCCATCAGTTCTTTGGATGGCTCTCCTTTTCATTATAGAACATATTAGAAGACATCCATGGATTAGTGTAAATTAATTACTTAAACATAAATATCACAAAAAATATGAAATATTAAGTAAGGTCAAAAATGTAAATACTCACAAACATTCTGAAGAACTCTTTTCTTCCTTGTCATCCTCTCTTATGTGTTGAATGGATTTGTTTTTGTTTTCTTTTTTACAAAAAACAATAAAAAATTAGTATTCATGTGATGATTAAATTTGATGTACATAAAAGAATAAATAAAAAATTACATGCATCTGATACATGTGGTTGTTGGGATTACTCCTCCTGGGATGCAATTATGTTTATTTCTTTTACCTTCTCCTTGTACACTTTTTTGGATATTCCTATTGGTACTTTTTGGGTTTCCCCTTGTTTGTCGTGTGGAATTTTCATAATCTTCCTGAAAAATGAAAAGGAAATTTATAAAATTCTACACTCATTTATAAAATTCCATAACAAGATATGTGGTTGGTACACTCATTTATAAAATTCCATAATAAGATATGTGGTTGGTACACTCATTTATAAAATTCCATAACAACTGATAGAAATGTCAACACCCTAAGTCTAGTAAAAACCCTAGCATGACGTTTTGGTTGATTCAAATCTATGGGGTGGAATTAGCATATTGGTATAGGGTGCCACATGGTTCTTTCCCTTACAAACACTTCCTATCCTTTCATTGTTATTTATATTAGATATATAATAATTATCCACCCATAACTAGCCTTTACATTTTATCTTTATAAAAAACTAAAAAAAACATTACAATAATTTTTTTTTTAAATCCAAAAATTTGCACACAAACCAAAATTTATGAAAAATGCCTCCTAGTTTCATTTGCATGGAATAATGTAGCAGGATTGGTAGCCAATGGATTGAAGGATATTGATGGTAGGTAAACTAATTTTTAGTGTGCATAATGTGTGAGTGCCAAATTCAATAGAAAAAAGAATTTGTTGGTGGAAAGAGTCTTTTGGTACTTAGGAAAGAGTCTTCCATAGAAAAAAGGTTAGGGACGGGCCTTCCATAGTCATTTTCACCATTAGAACCACCACCACCACCGTCATCATCATCATTGTTGTATCCATCATAATAATAATCATCATCTTCATCATCATCATCATTATTATCATTTTTATCATTGTCATCATTATCATAATAATCATGGTTGTAATCATTAATGTCATCATTATCATATAAATTTCATCGTTGTCGTTGTCATCAGCAACATCATCATCATTGTCATCACCATCATCATTAACATAATTGTCATCCTCATCATCATAATCATCATTCATGTCATAGTCATCATCATTGTCATTATCAACATCCTCATCCTCATCATCATATAATCACATGATCATCATTATCATTATCATCATCATCATTGTTGTTGTTGATTTTTCCATGGTTCTGTAAACCAATAAACCAACCATGATTTGATATTTATAGGACATGTAAACCAATACTGGTTCTCATAACCTAAATAATGGTCCATGGTTAACTTTATCATATGAATCATGGTCCATGTGTAGGGCCCCACATATAATTGCTTTACCTCACGTGCACAATGTGGTGGTCATTTCAATATTTGTAACATTGAGGATGGTTCTTGTGGCCTAGACCATGGATTGTGAACTAAATTTAGGGTATAATGTCATATTAATTTTCTATGGGGTTGTTGATCCATGCATGTTAACCTATAATATCACATAGTACCTACGTACAAAATCTTTATCCCACATGTGATATATGCCCACCATTTCAAGGAGGGGAAAATTATGAATGGCTTGCAAGACCCGTGACATCCTAAAGGTAAAATCCAAGGTTTTAGTTCATATTCAATGGTTTTGAACACCAGATACGGTTCCGACAATCCATTCCATGGTTCAATCTCAAAAGATAATTTTTTAGGATTTAACAATTCCATTTGTGGCTCACAAGCGATGCGCAAGGCCTTGAGACATCACATAATCTCTATAGAGGTAATATTTCATCTACGAGTGGTATATGTTGGTAATTGTAAGATCTGTAACACCAATAATGAACCTCTTCACCCACACCATGGTTCAGGGTTCAAATTTATGGCCTACATTCATACCAATTGCTTATGGGGTCATGGACAGTTACAGTACCCTAGACCATCACATAACATATAGTGTGGAGAATTCTTTAAACAAGGCACTTTGTGGTTCTAGGTAAGTGAATGAACATAACTTCTTACTAGTAAAAAAGTAAAATTACACTTGTCAAAGTCAAAAGTGAAGCCGTGTCTTAGTCAAACAAAATTCAACTCAATGGAACCAAATTTAGTCACTATCAAATATGTAAGGAGTTCACAATTAAAAAAACATATTGTAATGCATTATATTAGAAGAATGAAAATTAAAAAATACCCAGGTTGGGTTGTTAGTCCTAGTAGTATAGGGTATCACTTATTCTCCATTGCGGGGACACCAATTATTCTCTATGTTATTGTACAAACTAGTATCCCTAACACAACAAGGTAGTGTGGACCAAAGGGATCGTTATAGTAAGTAGGGAGGACATAGGTACAATTTCACCACAACCTAATTCCTCAACTTCTTTGGGTAATACCCTTGGGAGAGTCCCTATTATGGATATTTTTCCCTTGCAGATAGGTGATACCTCCCTTGGATCCTTTACCTAATCCAAGACAAAGAGATGGTGTAGACCATTTCACCCACTAGATCCAATAACTCACCCAGTAGATCCAACAATTCATTCACATGCAAGATATGAAGAGAGAGGAAAGCTATAATAACACACCTTAACTTATGTGAAATCCTTTAGTGAAGATCAATCACAACTTCTACAGATCTGATAGACTTGGCTCCAGCTCCACTTTCTAGTACCCTACACACAAAAAGACAAGCAACACCTTTCTTCAAACCCTTCTAACATATGTAAAAATGCATGTAAATGACATAAATCATGTAGATATAAGCAAGATATATCTAGATCTAGTTTGATTTACTCAAGAAATACTAGATCCACAATAAACATCGCATCAAACATATATATTTGAATCACTTACCTTCATAAACACCATGATGTGGAGGGGGAATAAATGCATATATCTATATATCGTAAATAAGAATAAGTACATCAAATCAAACCTTGAGCCTTGATGTAGGCCTCCTTCAAGATTCTGGATCCAATCCTTCCTTAACTTGACCAATATTATCACAAATGGTTGTAGGAGGTACTAGAGATTCCAATAGCATAACAATTCCAAGCAAGAGTCTCCGCTTTCTCATAAAATGGCCTCAATATATAGATTGATTGTGAATGAATGGAGGATGAATGTAGACTCCAAAAGACACATGGACTCAAGCTAGTGTGTGAGTTCCTATTCCAAAATTGTTAATTTTTTATCTCTAATTTGGAAATGCAATAGTACTTGAAATCAAATAAAATGATACACATAAGCAATCACATTATACACATGAATCTACCATGGGGAAACCCTCAAGGAAGAGAATACAAAAGTTCGCAAAAACTAAGGAGCTCCATAAAGAATTGAAGGCATTGAGGACAAAGGAATCAAAAACTTCAGCAAAGTTACAACCAATGCAGGAAGATGAATTGGCACTCTCCGAAGAAATTGAGGTGAAGTTGCAAGAGCTTGGCACAACAGAGAGCATAGTTAAGGACCAGATGTAGGAACCAATATCTGTGATGTTGCTCAATACTGTGAAATAATATCAGTAGGAAACTAAGGAGTCTGTTGCGAAGGTGAGCGTAACATATCAAGAGTTCGCAACGAAGAAGAAGACCCCAAGCAATGCAAAGTCAACAAATCCAAGTGTAAGTGGCTCGGGTACGAGCCACAAGTAAGTGTTAGGGGCCTGTTGGCAGCGACCCAAGAAGAGAAATTTATGAAGGCGAAGTAAAGTTAGGCGAGGCCTTGCATTGACCATTTTTGGGAGAAAAGAGACTCCGTAATTCCTGGGAAGAGGGTATGGAGCGAAGTTTAGTTGAGAAGAAAGGACCTGTTTCCCTAATAAAGACAAGTACTAAGGACAAGCAGAGGTGGTTGGCACAGTTAAAGGATAAGCGGAGACTTGACTGCTACAGGAGTAGGAAGTTATGAAGAGAAGTGGTGTAAAGGACATGCCACTACAGAAGTTACAAGAGTGCTGTTAGAGAAAGTGTCAGACTTAGAAGAAGTGGCGCCAAAGGGACAATGAAGTTAAAGCTTAGCGTGGTCTACAGGAGAACCACGGGGGTTTTGGGGTTTTGGATACTATGGGGGTTGGCCCATAGTTATTGTAATATGTGACCTTTGGGAACATATATATATAAGGGTAATTTTGTATGAGGAATTTTTGGTTGGTTGATATAGAACTGTAAGCATAGCTCGCTTTCGAGTTAGGAGAGTAGTGATCAAAGAGAGAACAAACTCTACAACTGAGTTCGTAGAGATCTGATTGTACAGAAGAGTCTGCAGCTGAGTGCACCGAGTGGAACTGTTACCCTTCCAAGTTAATATAAGAATAGTTCCTGTGGATGTAGCTACCGCCCTGGGGTGAACCACGTAAATCTATGTGTTTATGTATGTTCTTTCATGTGTATGTTAATGGTAATTGCATGATAAGTAAATCAGATACATATGTATGAATGTTATGGAGGAACACTTAGAATGATGAATGCATAGTTAACTGGTGAATAAAGTAGAGATTCGGCGTAGTTCTATATATTTTTCATTACTTCGAAGTGCGAAGTCATTTGTTGATTCTATTTTTCTATTTGATGTTAGAGAAGGCTTTTAGCAAGGTTGTTAACCACATATGCACATCCCTATGGTTACATAAGCTTGATTTTGTAACGTCCCATATTTGCTCGGGTGAGACTTCAGGCTGTTTACAATTTGATGCTAAAAGGGATAGTGAAAGGGGTTTTGTTGTTTCTGCGCTAATTCCGTCGAACCTGAGTTTGCCTAAAGCAAGACAGCATGATTTCCTAGTTTTCTTGATGTAAGAGTTTCTTCCGGTTGTATCTCATTCTTGAGAACTCTTTGATGTATGAATAAAATACTAAAGGATTATATGACTGAAATAATGAACATATGATGTCAATTCTGAAGTTATACTAAATAAACTTACATGATTCCAATACCTCTTCTTGCACCTAGTCTAGATTTCAATGAAGTTAAGATACTTTCCAAAATATATATGATAAATGAATGAGTATTGATCCAAAGGAAGTGCTTTTTGTTTCTGATGTTAATTAAGATGTCATATGAATTATTACAAGCCTCAGATCATAAATTTTTGAGCCTCTCGGACTATTTTGGAAGTCCTAAATTTGGTCGAATTGTGCAATCCTAGAAGACAGTTTTTCTTGCATGTATGTGAGACTTTCTCATAACCTTCCCAAAATTTCTGGAGAGAACCTAGGATTTCCATTTAATTTTATTTGATGTTATTTATCCTCCTTAAGTCTAAAGACCTTACCACTAGTTCACATGTCCATTCTTATTTGATGTTCTAGTTTGCATATGCTGGGGTTCCCAAGACAATTGGAGTAGACTTCATCCTGGATGATGTTGAGAAAATAATGGTCACATTGCTTTGTACAAAGGTTCTATTAGCTGGCATATTCCTCGTCCCATCTAGAACACTTGATTTTTCCTACCTACAACCAAACTAGCCACAAGAACCCTTTGTTTTTCATTGAGTCTTATAAGAGAGTGAGTTAGTGTATCACTAGTCCTGGTTGGTAAATTTCAGTGGTATCATAGCACTTTCCTTGGCTTTTGTTGTGTAAATTAAATATCATATGAAGAAATATCTCAAAACTATCTTCAAGTCGCAGCTATAGAACTAGATATAGTCATGGAAGATGAAGGATTTGAGTTATACAACGAAGAATAAATCATTTACATTGATGGAGACCTACCAAGATATGAGTTTGGTTACATTTGTGATCATATTTATAGTGAATACCAATGGGATGAACCATCGATGGCTAATCCTAAAAAGGATTTAGCAAAAGTGATATCTGCATGTGAAAACTTGCCCCACTAGTACCAAGAGTATCTAGCCTTGGGTGAAGAGATTCGTAAAGCCATTTCCTTCAAAGATTATTTTTATTACAGATTTGGATTCGAACCCAAGGATGTAGATGATGATTCTTTTGAGAGAAGCAAACAATCCATTGAGGAACCAATTTTTGCTACTACCCCAATCAAAGAAGAAGAAAGAAGAATCGAAAGTAAAGCCTCAATGGATGCCATTGTTTCTAGCATGAAGAGAATTTTTGGATTCTCTTCAAACAAAGTCTCCACTAATATTGATTCTGGTTTTACCAAGGATAAATATGCATCAGTTATCTTAAAGTAGAAAAATCATAGTAACAATCAGCCATCAAAGGATAGGAGTAGCAATCTTCCAAGAAAAGATCCATGTGGTTCCTCTAATGAATGCATTGAGCAAGAAAAAGAAGACTTCAAGCTAAGGAAGAAAGGTAAATCTTATTTTAGTAGCATCGATTCCTTCTTGCATCATTCTAAAGAATATCCCACTGATTTAATCACAAAATAGATTGAGGAACACCCTAAGAGGGTAGGCCAAGTCAGGCCAAGCCACCATGCAAGAGGTTGTTCACAGAATTGAGATTGAATCCAATCATGGACACCCAAGCTTCTTTGTTGGTGAGTTTGAGATCCCTAAAAGGGATATGGAAGATGGGATTGATAGAGGAAAAACCACTTGTGGATCATATTTGGAGGAAGAGAAAAGATCAACCCTTCAAGCATTCTCAGAACATTATTATGGAGGAAAATATAACTACACTCTAATTGAGAGTGAACCTAGAGATTTGGTGGAGGAGCATGCCGTCACTACTCCATCTCATGAAGAAATAGAGGTGTTGTTGCTTGGTTTTTCAACCAAGCATGTGCTAAAGAGAACTTGCTAACTAGTAGCAGCAGTCTCAATGCAAAAGTAAAAACTAATGTAAATAACTGTAAATATGATTTAACTTTAACATGTGCAAAGAAATAAAAAAACTAGATTTAAGAACAATAAACAATGAGATCTATGAGAAAAACAAGAAATTAAATTTTTTTATATTTTGTATTACCTCAAATTGTGAGGATGGTGAGCTTGACCAGCTCCAAGGTTGAGGTGCTCCAATGTCCAATGGTCTCTTCTTCTCCAATGCTTCAATGGGGATCTTCAAACTCAAAAAGGGAGGCAATAGCTCTCAAAAGGAATTTGGCAGCATAAGGATAGGATGAAATGTGGAGGAATAATGAGGAGCCCCTATCACCTTTTTATAGTTTTTTGGTGATGGGGAATACCATTATGGTTTAAGGAAATCAATGGTATTGACCAACATGGTCTAAGTCTCTTTTTCCCTCTGTTTCCTTTTTTGAATATTATTCCCTTTTAATTGTTTTGGAAAATTTTGGACCCTTTTTGATGGTTTTTTGAGGAAAAATACATATTTTGCAGGGAAAAAAAGTGTATTATGGTCTTTTTGGTGACCTTTTGAAGGTTTTAAAGGCTCAAATGGTGGAAAAAGTGGACAAATGGGTCATGTGAATAAGGGAATGAGCTAGTGAACACTTTTTGGGTGTTAACAGATTACCCCCTGATGTGTGAGGGTAGGAGCTCATCATATGGCTAATAGACATCATAGGTCTTTTGTCTTGTTCCTAGGGTTTGGAGAAGAGAAGAGACCGATTGGAGACTGGAACAACGGTCCCTTGGAAGCTGCAAAAACTAAAAAAAAATACATGGCCTCAAAATAAATGAGGAATAATCTCTGATAATGGACGAGGCGGGCATACCCATGCTCGTATCAAGACATATAAATAAAAATTAGGCCCAAGAAGGGGGACCTGAATAATACATAAAAATATGTTGGTACATCATAATGGTCCAGAGGGAACATAATGGTGGGACGTAGTCATGGTCATACCATGACTGATCTCAATAACTTATACACTGGAAAAAAAAGAAACAACCATTCTGAATAAGGTTTCAGAAAGGTTGATGAACTATTGGAGCTAAAGGTGTCCAACATCTGTACGGACTCAATGACTGTGAACCAAATTTTGAGGAATTCATGTAACTATATACTCGAGTGAGTATAAAAGTGGGGTACGTTTGAAAACTGTCACCGAGCGTAACCCAAACATCCATAGGAATGTGTAATTGATTGTTTCCTCAATTAGACTCTCAAATATGGTAGAGTCAGGTAATATTCGGGGTCTTCAACAAATAACTAAAAGGACCGATACCCTGTACAAGTCTCAACGATGCAATCAAGGTGTTGAAGTCTAGCATGTGAAAAACAATCATTTGGAGAGGCACTGAGGCCTCCTTTCAAAATGATCCATAGGCACTCATCACTAATGGTGATGAGTCCAAGGAACAGGGACCTCTGGGTCTATTCTCTGGAATAGATTTGGTTGGTGTCGACAGAGGGAGACCGGAAACTACCAAGGCAATGATGTTTCCTTAATAGGAACGCGAGGTGTACAATTGAAGTGTGATAGTACTGATGGTAGGAATGAGATACTGTGGGGATGGGGAATAACTGGGGTCATAGAGTGGGTGGGCTCAAAATTCCTTTGTTTAGAGCATGATGACATGGTTGACCTGGAAGCATAGGAAACTAAATTTTAGGTGTGAGGATCATATCTTAAGGGATCAGGGATATGTATTGCAGACTGGAGTGACTCTAGGGGGACAAGCTGATGGATGTTATTGGGAGACTCTCAGGGTGACCTGCTGCAAAATACTCTAAAACAAAGGCGACCATAATGGGGAGACTACCATATGAGTAGACATGATTTGTTGTGGCGTCGAAAAGCACCGTTGGGTCCTTCTTCGTAGTTTTAATAATCTCCAAAAAAGGATAAAAGTGTGCTCTGAAATGGTACTGTCCTGTGGATTTATGCGAGCCAAGGACTGTTCGTGCTCATGAGTGCTTTCATTTTTAAGGAGTCTAAAAACTATAAGAAGACTCTGAATTGGTGGAGGAGTACCGTCCTGTGGATTTGTACGAACCCAAGATAGTAATTGCTCGTGGTTGCTTTCAATTTTTTTAGAGTTTGAAAGTGGTAAGTAGACTCCATTGGTGTTCTTTTTCGTATGTTTAGCCTCCAAGGCCCGAAAAAGCGTAAAATGATGCAAATCGAGAACTCTTCTAGCCGATGTGACCAGAGTATTCATTTTTCGTAATTAGTCCACAAGGTCCAGAAAAGGCATAAACTTATACCAGGTAGAATCCCTTTCAGATACTTTTACCGAGCATGAAAGGAAGCAAGATTGCTCGACGATCTTTTCATTGTTTTAGGAGTCATAAAAGAGCTTAACAGAAACTCCCTAAGTGCATTTTTCGTAAAGGAATTGCTCACCCCAAAAAAGGGATAAAATTATACCAAACAAAAAGGTATTGGTGAGAGTGACGAATGACCTCGAGCATCGTCATGAGCGCAGAAAACTGAATCCAGCGATGTGAGAAATGTTTAAAAAAGGGGAGCGACGAGATGTGGCATGCAAACTGAGGCAATGAGGGGCATTTTGAAAAAATGCTCGAAACTTATGGGGATGAGAGTGAGAAATGATCTCAAGAATCATCATGAGCACGAACAACTGAATCCGGAAATATAGAGGTCATAAAAAATGGGCAATGACTAATGTGGCACACAAACTGAGGCAACGAGGGGCATGTGAAAAATGCCTAAAACAAGACATCTTGGAATCGAGAAAATGAGTGAACTATCGTGAAGTTCTTGTCGTGTTAATTCCAACAGTTTGGAAAAAAAACGCCATATGATGCCGAAATGGTTGACTGAAGATTGGTTAAATTTCTATAAATAGCAAGTGGACCCAATGTGACAAGTGTCATTTTTACTGTTGAGTTTTACAGAGTAATTTGATTTAGTCAGAGCATTTTCTTCATTTGCGGGATATTCAACCGTCGGTTTTCCATTCCGCGAGTTGCAGGTAAGCCTATTTTCCTTAGCCTTTCAAATTATTTGCTTTTTGGTGAGCCTCGGGGTCTCAGAAGCGGTGAATATTCCATTTTGTCTTGCCAGTGCGGAATATCGCGGGTTTTGGGGCTTTTCACGCGATGCACATCGCGGGTATCGGCTTTACAGCCGCGATGTGCATCGTGGCTGTGGGTGCTTACAACCACGATGTGTATCACGGTTGTGGGTGCTTATAGCCGTGATGTGCATCGTAGCTATGGATGCTTACAGCCGTGATGTTCATCGTGGCTGTAGGTGCTTACAGTCGCAATGCGTATCACAAATGTGAGGGCTGAAAGCCACGATGTGCATCGCGGCTGTGAGGGCTTACAACCACGATGTGCATCGTGGTTGTGGGTGCTGAAATCCGCGATGTGGATCACTGGTTAGGAAAAAAAAAAATTGTTTTTCTAAAAAATTTCGTGTTTGGTTTGGCAAGATGCTCAGGTAGCCATAGGCTTCATGGAGAGAGAGAGATATTGATGAGGGGTTGATGGAGACTATTCGGGTGATTCCTCATGTGTAGGCGGCATTAGCTTTGGGGGGACTACTGAAGTTCGTGCAAATTCCTCTTATGCGTTCAGTTAGGGAGTTGCTGAACAATTTGATTAACTTTTGGGACCCAGAGGAGCTAGCTTTTATAGTGCAAGGTGAGCGATTCGATCTTACCTTGAGCGATGTGTATTTCCTTACTGGCTTGCCTCATTTGGGTGAGATAGGGGATACCTAGCCCAGGATCCCAGCTAGTATGGATATATAGGATCTCCTTGAGAGATTTTGTGTTCGAGGGGCTTATGCGCAGAATAGTGCATTGAGTGTCTCGAATCTGAGAGAGTCGGAGATGCAGGCAGTGGCGGCTTGTGTTTTGCGGGTCTTGGTGCAAAGGAGCCCCATCGTTTTTCAGGGGGGAAAACGATGATGGTTCATCGTGTTATGACTGGGACCTATTTTGCTTAGGTTCAGATGTTCCTTGCTTGTGTTCGGCGAGAGTTGAATAATGTGAGCCGTGAGGGAGGATAGTTTAGTTATGCCTCTTTCCTATGTTGCTTATTTTTCGAGTGGGTACCTACCTTGCGGCCACATGTGCCGGTTTAGGATGGACAGAGGAGTGACCCACAGAAGGTGCACTGAGGGGAGATGATGCCCCAGGGTGGTGGTGGTATTCAGCGGTTCTTCATGACGGACATGTACAAGTAGTGGGAGCAGATTCCAGTCATGATTGATGACTATCTGTACCAGGGTATGGACTTCCAGGGAGACATAGAGATGCCTCGAGCTCAAGGATAGGCTTGGGGATTAGACGGTACATCTTTCTTTTTGTTGTTGTTATCATATCATGTTTTTTGTATATTTCGTTGTGATGATATCCAGAGATGTATATATGATATTAACATGTTTTATCGTGGTTTACTACAGATTGTGGGTCCACTGCCTCTAGCAGATCATCAGGGCCGTAGGGGACATATGGTGGTGGTGGTACCTCCACCGGTAGTGGTACCTCCGCCTAGTGTATGAGGACTTGTGCATCACCGAGATGATTCCATAGAGGATGTTCGTGATACCTTTGAGGATCTGTTGGGTGATGTACCCGATGATGGCTGGAGAGACCTAGATCGACGTGTATTGGACTATTGTTTTGATGCTCCACGTGAGTGGATATCGATTTTACTGAGGGTAGTTGTGTTGACAACTAAGAGGAGAGCTCAGGATCAGTATGATCTGGATGAGGAGGAGCCAGAGGAGGCTACTGACTGTGATGATGATGATTAGGTTATCTTGTACCTGCCCCCAAATGCTGATGAGCATATGGGGACGTTTTTTGTTGATATGCATTTTGTATGGCTGGTGTATTTTTTGTATATTGGGGTGATGAGGGCACTCTTGACATTGTGACTATATGATGATATATATATTTATGCATATTGATGCATTTTGATTATACAGTTTTGTATGCATGTGGATTCACATCTTGTCATTGCTTTTATGTCTTGTTGCACATGGATGTAATACTATTGTTTTTGTATGCCCATGGAGGCACATGTTATGCATGTGGATGCAATGTTATGATAATTTATTTAGTTTGTTTATTTGATTTTTTTTTATGCCTATGTGATGCATGTTGTGATGTCCTACATGTTTTGGTTGATGTGCCAATATAGAATGTTGTTAGCCATTTAGTCTGCTACATTGTTTAGATTTCTTGGGACATGAGTGAATGAAATGAATTCAAAGTGTCGAATCATTTGTTTAGTGCGCAGGAATTTTCTAAATAGATAGGAATCACATACCTGGTAATAGTTGTTGAGCTAGGAAAGAAGGAGCTGGGAGTCCAGGAAAAAACTAAGGTGACTTATGCCTATCTGGAGAGCAGCGGCCAGTAGACCGGTTATGGCATCGTACTCGGCTTGATTATTTGTGGCGGCACCTATGCATAGTCCGTCGAAGTGGATCAACTTGTGTGAAGGGGAATAAAGTACCCAAGATGCAGAGGTGAGATTTGGAGACTAGCAACTTGCATCGTCGACAAAGCCAATATGGTAGAGTGGAACAGGATCCATCTGTGTTCATGCAGGAAAAAATGAAAATGTAAGGTTTTGAAAGTTTACAGTGAAAAAATGAATTAAAAACTGTACAACATGGACTGTGGTGTCCAAGAGATTTTTTATGGATAGAATCGTTTGAGGTACAACCTGTTATGAGAGTTGCGCATGGGGTTGCCTTCTGAGTCGGTCAACATATATGCCCCATGTCCAAGGCAAGTGTGTATGATGTATGAGCCTTGCCACATGGATTCGAATTTTCCTTTGTCTATTTGTAATGTAGTTTCTATGGAAATTCACTAAATTCTCGTGGGTGAACATGTAGTTCTAATATAAGCCTTCTGAGTCGGTTGTAAACGAGTACAAGGTCTCCTCCACTAAATTCTCGTGGGTGAACATGTTTATCGTAATGTTGTTTGTAATGTCCCCGGTTTGACCCCATGGCATTAACCTTATAAATGATGTAATATTGTTATGAAATCATGGTGAGGAGCTCAAGGCCAAGGCCCCGCCATCGATTTAGTGATGCATATGGGTTGCATGCTAGCAATGCACATTGGAAATTCAAATATCATGTAGTATGCATTTTAATAAAAAATACCCACAACTAGCTATGCAACGCAACAAAGAGATGGGGGCATGATTTCACAAGGAATTGGGAGGGAAAAACATTCAAACCCTTGAGCCACTAGAGTCAAGCCAAGTGTCAATGAGGGAACCCATCAAACCCTCAACTACCCATGTTGACTTTTGTACCAAACCATTGATTTCTCCCAAGAGTTGGTTGGGGCAGTTAATGCCTTGGGAAGGGAGAGGTATGGCTGTCCAAATTCGGGTATGGGAAAGCCACCCATCATGGGAAATCGTGTTGGTCTCCTTGGGCAAGAGGAGAGCCACGAAATTGCTCTCCAATCCATAATCCATGACCATTCTTCCTCCCTCACGAGTTGAGAACTACCTGGGCATTTTCTAGGCATGTGGAAAACGTTTTCTTCATTTCCCTAGCAGAGAAGGGTGTTTTTCTGTGTTGTATACCAGTGGGGAAGAGGAAAAAACAAATGGGGGGTTCAATAGAGACCGTTTTGGACTGTTGAAGGCTGAGATATTGGGGAAGAAATCTTTTTTCCTCCTGGGGGTTGTTTGCCCCATCCCACAATCCGTTTTTGTTGGGAACGTTTTTCGGAAAACCCATGGCCATCTTATTTGTAGTTCCCATTGTCTAAAATGTGTATCCCTGCCCCTGTTTGTGCTTACTGTGTGAATGAAGAGTGTGTTGGGTATGGGTATCCATGGCTTGAGCTTGAGTGTAAGCCTCCAGGGTTCAATTGTAGCCTGATAAACCCAGTTGGACTGGCTTGGCTAAAATGAATTGGTTAATGGACTGTGTGTGAGTGTGAATGTCCCCTTTTTCCTTGTGAGAATCATGCCCAGCTCGGGGGTGGCCTTCGGATGGACTCAGTATAAGCTGTCGAAGAGCCTATGGCTGGGTGGAACATTGCAGCGACATAGCTAGTTGCTTGGGACAATTTCAATGAAGATAAGTGTTTCTGTCTATGTATTTACTCCTGCAATGTTTAATCAATGACTGACTATTGATATGTTGAATGCATATGAAGAGTGTGTGAATGTTGTTTTAGTTCCGTTGTGCATAATTTTCTTGTGTTACATCTGCACATTCATATTTTATTTCTTTTAATGAAATGAGTGGGCTGAATTTTGATTAAAGCCCCATCGATTGGTAGTATGTTCCTTTCCTGGCAGTGGTCAGCAGGTGGGGACATGACATTGTTTTGATCTGATCTTTGCGGCTTCGATTGTTTGGAGAGCTGCACAACGATCTTTGTCGGCCTGCTCTAAAAGAAGTAAGCGTTCTTCAATTGGTGAAGTATCTGACAGCGGTTCTATGGAAATTTGTAATGTCGGTATCTAACACTCAATGGGGAGTATGGATTCCACGCCGTGAACTAAATGGAAAGGGGTAAAGTCGGTGGCGGTTTTGGTGGATGTGCGGTAAGCCCATAATGAGGGAAAAATCATGTGATGCCAATTGGACTTATGTCGGTCGATAGTGCGCTCGAGGATGGTCTTCAAAATTTTGTTAACAACTTCGAATTGGCCATTCCCGTGGGGGCAGTAGGCAGAGGAGAAATGATGGTCAAACTTAAGGAGTGTTGACAATTCTTGCCATACGGAGTCCTCGAAGTGAGAGCCGTGGTCTGAGATGAGTTGCTTTGGTACTCTAAAATGAGCAATAACATGGTTGAGGAAAAAATGGGTTGCAGTGTTGGCTTTGAAATTGTAAGTAGGCATGGCTTCTGCCCATTTGGTAAAGTAATCGACGACCACAATAATGTGTTTATGGCTGCCAGCTGATACGGGATTGCAATCCATGAAGTCGATGGCCCATTAGTAAAATGGTCCAAGGGCGACATCTGGATGAAGGGGGGAGGGGGGGGGGGTTCTTGCCTTGGGGGCAAAGAGCTGGCAGTTTTGGCAATGTTTGACTGTTGTGATACAATCAGTGAATAATGATGGCCAAAAATAACATGCGCAGATTACCTTTTGGGTGGTGGCCATTCCAGAGAAATGGCCACCGTAGGCACCGCTATGACAGTCATTAAGGACCTGTTCTGCTTCTTCTTGGGAAAGGCATCGTCGTAGGATTGTGTCGACGCCACATCAATAGAGGACATCACTGAGGGGCATGGTGACGAATGCAACGGCACCTGTCACGGTTGATATTCGGTCGAAACTTCTGTGTGCGGAGTTATACCAAAATGTTGTTGTACCAAGGGTCGTCAGACGAGATGATGAACAAATGTTCGTCAATTATATCAATATGGATAGTTGGTGATGACGATGAGGATGGTAGGTCCGTAATGAGCTGAGCGAGTACTAGGGCTTTGGTACTCTTCGGGGTTTCAAAATTCAGGTCATATTCTTGTAGGATAATCACCCATTTGGAAACATGGCCTTGCAGAAGGCGACAATTCAAGAGATAGACCATTGGGTTGGAATTTGCCACAACCGTGGTATGACTGAGGAGAATATAATGGTGTAGATTCTGTACAAAAAAGACGACGGTGAGGGCCATTTTCTCTTCATGTGGGTAGTGCAGTGATGGGCCTGATAAAGTTTGGCTCACATAGTAAATGACATGCTCTTGACGAGCAGAGTCTTCTTAGATGAGTACTCCAGAGACGGCGTAATCGGATGCCGAAATGTAAAGGATAAAGTCTCTTGTGAAGTTTGGAGGAGAAATCAACGGGGCACTTGTGAGTGCTTTCTTTAGGTCTGTGAAAGCTCCTTCTACTTGGTTGTCCCATACAAAACAGGTATGAAGGTGTAGAAAGCGGAGGAAACCATGTACTGTCGTGGCGTAATCTAGGACAAAGCGGCGGAGGAAGTTGGACCTCCCTTAGAGGATTTGTAATTGTCTTAGTGTACGAGGTGATGGTAGTTATACGATGGCTTGGACCTTTAGAGAGTCGATGGTGATCCATTTTTCTGAAATGATGAAACCCAACAGACGGCCTGCTGGAATTCAAAAGACACACTTGAGTGGGTGCAAGTGGATTTGGTATTTGCGACAACGTAAGAAAACTTGTCAGAGGTCATCTAAATGGTCAGATTGTTTCTTAGATCAAGCTGTGAGGTCGTCTAGATAAACCAATATGATGTTAATTAGTCATGAAAACAATAAGTCATAGCTCGTTGAAATGTGGCTCCAGAGTTCTTGAGACCAAAAGGCATGACACGATAGGCGAAGGTGCCCCATGGGGTAGTGAAAGTAGTCTTGTATTGATCTTCCTTGCAGATTTGGATTTGGTTATACCTGGAGAAACCATCAATGAAAGATAGTACCTCATGCCCCGCACATGCATCGATTAGTTGGTCGATAAATGGTGTTGGGAAGTTGTCTTTGGGACAAGCTAGATTGAGGTCGTGGAAATCAGTACAAATACAAATGGTTCCCACTTTCTTATTGACTGGAACTGGGTTGCAAACACAGGTGGTATAAGCAATAGGATATATGAAACTTGCTACTCGAAGCTTCTCAATTTCTGCTTTGACGGCTGGAAGCTTGGATGGGTGAATGGGGCATTGTTTCTGGTGGACCGGGGATATGTTGGGCCAAGTGTCTATGTGATGTTCTACAATGGTAGGATCAAGACTAGGCATCTCGGTGTAAGGCCAGGCAAAGACATCTCGTAATTCTTGGAAGAGTTTCTTATAGGCTTGGGTTTCCTTTTCAGTGCACGATGCACCTAAAGAGATAAGCTCGGGTTTGCCGGGGGTGGTGGAGATGTCAATTTTTATGATCAAGGAAATGTTGGCCATGTTACCTTCTTCAAAGGCTTCTGGAGCTGGGATAGGATCTTTGAACCAATCGACCTTGGTTGGTAAAAAGTCTTTGGATTCAACAGACAGTTGGTTCGCTATGGTGGAGGTAGATGCCTCAGGGATGAAGTAGGATCAATGGTGCATATCATCCCAGGGGGTAGTCCGGTGCAGTAAGTGTTTCTAGGATTTCCTCATCGTTGTAGTAGTGCTTCATTAAATCAATTGGTTCAGGCTTGTAGGTAGTTGAAATCATATAAATGGTATTGATTTCTTTTGAATGGGAAGATTCTGGGGGGACTATTTCCTCAATGAGAGGGCGGGATATCTCTATGTTGGCATTATTCAATTCGTATAGTGCTTCTCTATAATCTGGGAGATCGGGGCAGTGGTGTGAATAATGGTCGTAGATGCCACAGATTGCACAAGGGTGGTTCGTATGTAGCATTTTATCGCGAGGCTGAGGGGGGAGTTGAAGTTTAAAAACCGGAATGTTTGTGTCGTCATCCAACATATTCACGTGTTCTTGAAATTCTAGTAGTTGTGGACATAGATGGGTAGCATGGCCTAAATCGTCGCACAAGGAGCACTTGGAGGGTATGCGGATTGTTGGGGGATTCTTTTCTAATTTGGGGGTTGTTGGGGGGGTGCGAGTTATGGATCTAGTGGTGTAGGTTTGTGGACCTCTTCCCCCATTGTAGCGAGATTGAGGGGGAACATAACTAGAGGTTGATGTAGTGGCCCCTATTGGAGGTGGTCGGTTTTGGGGGTTTGGTACATTGGGTGGTGGACGGTTGGAAGTATTGATGGGTTGCACTGGTTGTAAATTGACATTCGGTGTCGGGGGAGAGGTTGGGGCAGGCAGGTACCACACCGGTAGTCCTAGTGTTAATCCTGGGAGATTAAGTGTAGCCATGACTGGTGTGTTGATGGCACCTGAAGGGGGAAATAAAAATAGGATAGTATGAATTGGTGTGGCTCCTATGTGACTAGGCACTATTGGATATTGTGGCAGTGGTTGAGGTTGTTGAGTATGTTGTTGTTCATTGTGCGAGAGGGTGCAAAACTCAGATATTTTAGTTATCTGCAGAGGGGTGGGATCAATGGGAAAGTGGTGGTCAGGGGAGTATCCAAATATATCCCGGGTCCGACTGAGGAGACGAACGATGTGGGGTGCACTCTGAACGGGTTGTCCGATCATGGGAAGAACATTTTCAGGCACTGCGGGGGCATTGGGATCATAGTATGTTATCTGGTTGATTTTGACTACGCGTCCTTCGTGGGGAAACATCATGAGGTGGAAAACTAAAGAAGCGACAGCTTTCATTTTATACATGTAGCTTCGTCCTAGAAGCATATTGTGATCAAGTTGGGCATTGATGACCTCTATATCTATGAGAACCAATTTTCCCCCAAGCTATATGGGCACGTTCACTAACAGACCCTAAGGTTGAGCTGCATGGCCATCGTAAGCTCGCAATGCGGTAGTTGATGGTTATAGCATTGGTTATCCAAGTTTCTGCCAGACAAAATTTGACATAACATAGGTGGAGGCACCTTCATCGATTATGCATCGATGAACAACGAGGTTTCGAATCGACACATAAACCTGAAAAGCTAGTGATGAAGGAAGATGAGGTTCGGCTTGGTCTAAGTTGAAAGCCATCATATTGGAGTCATTAAGGTATATGGCACCAATGGTGGATAACAACAATTTTCTCTGTGCAGGACAAGTTTTTAGGATTTCTAGAGCGGACATAGCAGCGGGGGACTGGGCTAAGTCTTCTACGATGTTATAGTTCGAAGTTGCATGAGCGTTAGGGTTGTTGTTGATTCATCTTAAAGGGAAACGAGGTGATTTTGGACCCCCGTCCATGGGCATATTAGGTATGCGAAGTGGCTAATCAGCTGGGAGGGTACTGGAAGATGGATCAGTGGGCGTGGTCTCAGGGGCTAAGCTGTATTGGTTTTAGTGAG
This sequence comes from Larix kaempferi, assembly GCA_027924585.1. Taxonomy (NCBI): domain Eukaryota; kingdom Viridiplantae; phylum Streptophyta; class Pinopsida; order Pinales; family Pinaceae; genus Larix; species Larix kaempferi. Next base: position 7,462,365 of record BSBM01000486.1, read on the forward strand.
TTTGAAGGTTGACATCATTTGATGACATCGTTAGCAAATGGTGAGTTTTGGACTCTGTATGTTGGTAATCGGTTTCCGCATAGGTAATTTGCTGCTATGTTGCAACAGATCCTTGTGGGGGATCCATTGGACGAGTGTTTACTACTTCTTGGTTAGGTAGAGGATTTTGCAATATCATGGGTTGCGGTTGAGGAGGTGGTGCTGGCTGTGCCGCATGTCCTTGTCGTTCGGCATCATCGGTCCAGAGTTGATGCGCTCCATTCAAAAGGGGGCAATTATGCTTGTAATGGTCGTATACTCCGCATATGGAACATAGGTGGTTTATTCTCAAGTTAGGATTTTTGCCCTGCTTTTGTGGACGAGCAGGGTTTTGATTTGTAGGAGCAGCGTTATTTTTATTGGGAGGATTAGGTGGCTATCCTTCTTGGTTTTGTTGTTGTTTATTTCCGCGGTTCCGTCCTCTTCCACGATTCTCTTGACCTCCTTGATTACGCTAGTTGTTCTGTTTTTGAGGTTGGTTTTGTTGTACGTATACATGCCCTTGGGAAAGTAGGTGGGTTTTGAGGTCATGTAGGAGCTAGAGCAGGCTACGGTGGATAGTAAGTGGGAGGGTTTTGAGGTGGACCTGGTGCTTGTTGCAGTTGTGGGTAACCTTGAGCTACTGGAAGTGTTGGAGCAAGAGGTGCTGCCTGTTGAGGGTAATAAGCCAATTGGGCTTGTGGGTGAACCGGAGTCTAATTGGCCTACTGGTTATAATATGGAGGTGGTGCATAAGCTGATGGTGCTTGCCCATAACACTGCGGTGGAAATGAGGGTCTGTGAGTGTGGTGGGTGTGCATCACTGGAACATACAAAGTTGTAGCTACAGAATGAGATGAAGCCCTAGAAAGGTCTGGGGCATTGTTTGTACTCATCATGGTGAAAGGTTTGTTTTGTACCATAACCTGGCCGATGATACCATCGGTGGCATGGGATGCCCCCAGTGCGTCATTTCGAGATGGATTTCCACGCGGGGTGTCATGTAATATTATGTATAAATATCCAGACTAGGCATATATTAGGTCAAACTACTGAGCTTTGAAAATGGCTTCCTCTTCTGACTGGGGTCGTTCAGAAGCTACATCTTTGGCTATGAGAGGAAGGAGTGATTTCATGAACCAATCCAAGAAGATACAATTGTCTAGTTTGATCTTGCAGAGACTACGACGTTTACGCCACTCATGGATGTGATCTGTGATATGGGTGGCCATATTCTGTCTACAAGACAGTAGGATTTCTACTCATGCATCATAGAGTACGGGTAGTTGAAAGAACTGTAAGAAAGTTGAGGCGAGGGATGTAAACATGGGGTGTGTCCCATGTGGCTGCTCAATATACCATTTGGCTATCATGCCAGTGAAAGTTCTTTGTAGAAGTCGAAATCAAATAGAATCATCGACTATGGATTTTAAGGAACACCATTGGTGAAACAACATGATATGGTTTTGGGGGTCTTCCCCAGCCTTCCCTTTGAACTTTGGGATGTCTGACGGGAGCTTTGTGGGCATGGGGGGGCCAAGTAGGGTCATGTCTAATGGGATCATTTGTTAGCCTTGCCAAGTCAGGTAGGCTAAGTCTAGCCATAAATGGAAAACTGGCAGAGGGGTATGACCTTGTCATGGGGGCATAAGTGCTAGTGGTAGCGTTATGTATTTGGCCACTACCCCCTAGGGGGATATTAGCCATGGGAGGTATGCACCCTCCACCCAAAGGAGTGTGGGAGGGGCCCACACCACCAAGTGCAACGGGAGTTACAGATGGGTTGGGAAGATGTCCAATAGGTGTTGGAATCTGAGTGGTAGCGTGCCCATAGTGGGCATGCCTAGGTTAGGTGTGGGTCCTGTATTGGGCAGGGGTCCCATGTTAGGCATACCTAAGGGAATTGTTGTAGTAGTGGCCAATGTGGTGGCCATTGTGGTGGAGGGTGTGGTGGATGTTCCACCAATGGTTCCTGTGAAGAAGGAGTCAAAATGTGACCCAGCTATGGGGCTAGTGGGTGTTGTTTATGTAGGATGTTCGGATTCTTCCTCAGAGTCGGATGTGAAATGAGGTGCGTCAGAATCGGATGACGGGGCTCTACATCGATGACATGTAGAGTCGAGTGACAGTGCTCTTCATCTATGATGAGTGGTGTCAAGTGAACCGCATTGTGGGGGTTCACCCTGGAAACGTCGAGAACGTCTCGGGGACTCAATGGTCACACTTGTGAATTAAATCTACTAGGTGGTCATGAGTGGAAATCTCTAAAGCCCTAATGCAACCGTGCATGCAAGAGGGGAGCATAAAAAATAATGGCATTCAGGCCAACAACCAACCTAAAAACACTTACTATAATAGCTGTGCTATAGTAAGTGGAGTAATAAAAAAATGTGGTCAGAAAACCAACATGTAAACAGCTCCTAAAAATAGAAAAAGGTGTGCTTACTGACCAAAGGGAGGTAATGGAGCATGCAAACACCTAACTAAAAAGTATTATGACTCAACAAGATATATCCTCTGCAAGGTGATAAAATCCAAGCCAGACAATATAAATTGTAGAATCAAAGGCTAGATATCCCCCTACTGGGTAGTCAATCCTAGAAAATGGGCCACTAAGATGCCTCGTTCATGACACGTTCGGTTGGGTGAATCTGCAGCTCTTGTTCTATCACTGTTGTACTCCCACAAGGGTGGTACAACGAGAACAATGAGTAGGTATCCTTCGGTGACTGAATGGATTGCGGTATTCCACTCAGGCCTCCGGAACTAGTCTGGCTACTTCAACCCTCCTAAGGGAGAGGCCTTCCCGACAAATTGGTTTTAAACTGTGTCAACAAATAATAAGGGATTTTGGTACCCTAAATGTCAACCACTATGTCTCAACATGTAAGTGAGTGAGGGGTATTATTTGGATACTTATCCCCTCAGTCCTACCTAACTACAATATTCTTTTTGTGTTCCCCAAATGGGGTTAGAATGTTGGTTGAGTTAAGAGAATTTTAAGGCTCACTTGAAATTATTGTGACAGATTGTGTACTGGTGTGGTTGTATACAAAAACAATTTGCCTCGCATGGGCGATTTAATCACAAACTAAAATAATGATTTCAATTTGCAAAAAATGAAAGACGCTTTCAAATGTAAATGCTTGTTTCAAAAAATATGGATTTTTCAAAAAAAATTATGTAAAGCAAATAACATATGCAGAAATAAATGGACTTCTAAAGCCTTTCTTGGGCAAAATATTGAGCAATTCAGAAATATGATTCTAACTATGCAAAGTATGGAACTTACAACCTGAAAAATACTTAACAAATCTTTCTTTCACTTAACTGAAAATTTTCAAAAAAGATTAGTAAAGCAAATAATAGAATATAAATTTATAATGTTGCAATAGTAAAACACTATGCTCTCAAAAAATTGCAGAAAATAAGGCTGGAAAAATGGGCTGAACGAAACAGGAAATATCGTGACTGTGAGGCGAAAAGCCTTGATGTGAATCATGGCGATATGGGGAAAAGCCAAGATGGACCGTGCGGGAAAAATCCGAACAGCCGCGATGGGCAACGCGGAAAAAAGCCGAACAACCGCGATGGGCCGCACGGAAAAAAACCGAACAACCACGATGGGCCACACAGAAAAAATCCGAACAACTGCGATGGGCCACGTGGAAAACAGGCGCGAGGGTGCAATGCACAACATGACTGTGGGTCTGAAAGCCGCGATGTACGGACAGAAAACAGTCACCGAAAAATGAACCCAAAAATTGAAATTTTGGGTTGTTTTGGGCTACAGAAAGAGCCAATGGCTAGGGCAGCTATCAAGAAGCTGACTAGTATGGCAGATCTACAGTTTTAAATGGAAAAAATGACTAAAATATAGATCAAAATCAAAGATTTAAAGTTTGAAAACCAATGGAGACGCCAAAAATTGTTGCTTGGTTTTTCAACCAAGCATGTGCTAAAGAGCACCTGCTAACTAGTAGCAGTAGTCTCAATGTAAAAGTAAAAACTAATGTAAATAATTGTAAATATGATCTAACATTAACATGTGCAAAGAAATAAAAAACTAGATTTAAGAACAATAAACAATGAGATCTATGAGAAAAACAAGAAATTAAAAAAATTAATCTTTTGTATTACCTCAAATGGTGAGGATGGTGAGTTTGAGCAGCTCCAAGGTTGAGGTGCTCCAATGTCCAATGGTCTCTTCTTCTCCAATGCTTCAATGGGGATCTTCAAACTCAAAAAGAGAGGCAATGGCTCTCAAAAGGAATTTGGCAGCATAAGGATAGGATGAAATGTGGATGAATAATGAGGAGCCCCTATCACCTTTTTATAGTTTTTTGGTGATGGGGAATACCATTATGGTTTAAGGAAACCAATGGTATTGACCAACATGGTTTAGGTCTCTTTTTCTCTCTTTTTCCTTTTTTGAATATTTTTCCCTTTTAACTGTTCTTTGGGAATTTTGGACACTTTTTTAGGGTTTTTTGTGTTTTTGAGGAAAAATACATATTTTGAGGGGAAAAAAGGTGAATTGTGGTCTTTTTGGTGACCTTTTGAAGGTTTTAGAGGCTCAAATGGTCGAAAAAGTGGACAAATGGGTCATGTGAATAAGGGAATGAGCTAGTGAGCACTTTTTCGGTGTTAACAGGTGTCACAAAGGTATTACAACCATTCTTATTTTGGCATTCACCAAATTCCTTTGTTTCATATTGATAGGGAAGCCACTTCCAATGGGAAGGTTGGCATACAATATCCTTTTAGTGTTGAGATCAAAATTTTTGAGATGGTTTAATTTTTAGAATAAAGTTTGCATGAATATCTAGAGTTACATGAACACACATGTGATCATATGTGTGTGGCTAATATTTCACATGAAACTATATAGCAACATCATGCCCGAGGTAAACATGAGTCTTCATATTTACAAGTGCTTGAAGAAATCATTGACTTGCAGGATGATTGTCAAGAACCTGTTTCACTTCAGAGTGATTATGAGCCTCTCTCATGGAAGGAAGACTTATCCCTAATGAAGATGGTTGATTAGAGCCCATTTGGACCAGCAAGCAAAGAATCTTATTCATTATCGAATTGGATGGATAGCTACATCACCAAGATGGAGACCCAAGATTGTGCAAGACTAGCTCACATTGGTAAGAGTTATTTTTGCATTAGTGATGGAGCTATTGTTGCATTTGAGTTTGTTATGTTCCATGAGTAGCATCCAAGGAATCTATGGCTGCAATATGGTGCTTTCCATACATTTCCATTCATAACTTGGAGGAAAAATAACATAGCATATGAGGAGTTATCTCATGGCATGATATTCATAATGAAGCATGGTGACATTGTGCAGGCTACTACGGGACTCACCACCATTCAAGGAACAAGTATGGACTACTTACATCAAATTGAGGTCATATGGGAGTCACTACAACAACATGAGAAGGTTCTTGAATACCTTCCACCAAGTAGACCACTTGACAAGGTGAAGAAGCATAAGGATGAATTGAGGATGGATGTACAATCCATCAATTTCTTTCATTACAAGCATTTGAAAAGGTTCAAGGAAAAAGAAATGTGGAGGCTAGTCTTCAAGTACCATTTTGGGCACATTGCTCCTTGGCTTGAATTATATATCTACTGCATTCCATCCTTGCATGAACACCATGGTAGATGAAAAAATTTGTAAGTATGTTTCCCAATTTTATAATGATATGTTTGTTTGCAGCACAGTTTGGAAAGAATCCTTGGATATTGTGCTAACCTTTATGGCAGAGTTATCCTTCCATGAAAATGGATCCAAGTACAAGAGGGAAGAGATTGAGATCATGAATCTTAATCATATGGATGTAAAAGTTAGTGACAACTTGCATGATGGGACGATTTGGGATACTCATGGTGGACCAAGTTCAAGAAGCAACACAAGAAGCTTCTTTAGCTTCTCACAAGTAAGCATTAAGGAAGAAGTTTCTTGCTGGATAGGAGAGGCGAAAATGATGATTCAAGAGATGATGGGAGTGAGGTTTGGTTGCCTCATACCTACACTACCAAGTTCCCCTCACCCTTTCGGGCTACAATGGGGTGTGTTATCTCCCAAATTGACCACCGTCTTTTTGGGTGATAGAATGGGTAAAATTTTTATTTTTGTGAGTCTTGGGTTTCAAAATTCGAAAATTTAAGCTTTCAGCAGTTAACTGAGTCTGTGGAAGTTTGCTTAATGGCCGAAAAGGATTAGTTTCCGCAGCTAAGGGGGTTAACAGACAAAGCATAAGTTGCCGAAAATGTTTCAATATGCAAAAAATAAAATCCTGCTTTTGCACGCTCCAATGTCAAGCAAGCCTGATTCATCATTGCAGTTGAAGAACAGCCAGTCTTGTGGAGAGGATCAGTTAGATTAAACCTTGCCTCTATCCATTCATTGAGTTAAACTCCAGCTAGTGTGTGACTCATAAAACAGTTGTTGTACTCTGCCTGTGACTCAACTTACAGAGGAAACATATCTTCTGGTTGCACAGATCATCTCCAGGTATTAAGTGACAGTTCATCATTCCATGGTGAAAACAAATCTCCCACTGAGGACAGAGTTAGAAGGGGTCTGGTACCTTAAGTCTCGCCCACAAGTGGCCGAGTTTTTCAAATCTGCAAGTGTTTTCGAAAAACTCCAGAAAACAACCGAGAGGAACGAATTGCTGATAAAAGACAATGTCAAACTTTACCGTAACCTCAGGATGCTCAGGTTAAAGGTGAAGGAATTGTCGGGGACAAAAGTACAACCAGCAGTGACACGAGCACAACCATCTGATCTAAACACGTTGGCTGAGGTGGCCACGATCCCTGAGGAAGCAACACCTGTGGAAGATCAGAAAGAACAGCCTGTGGAAGCTCAGCAAGAACAGCCTGTGAAGGTTCAGCAAAGACAGACTAAACGAGTGACTAGAGGGAAAAGAGCAGTTTCAAAGAAGTCCTAGCGATTGGTCACGAACATGCAGGAAAGCAGCGTTTTGGGGTCTTAATTTTTGAAGCAATTACAGCTTTCGGCAGCTTAGGCGAGCCCCACAGAGCTCATTAGCTGCCGAAGAATCTGACTTCCGGCGGCTAAGGCACATAATCAGTTAAGCAGTGTTTGGGTTTAATTTTGTGAAACAGCTTTCGGTAGCTTAGGCGAGCCCACAGAGCTCATTAGCTGCCGAAGAATCTGACTTCCGGCAGCTAAGGCACAAAATCAGTTAAGCAGCGTTTGGGTTTAATTTTGTGAAACAGTTACGACTTTCGGCAGCTTAGGCGAGGCCCCCAAAGCTCATTAGCTGCCGAAAGGTCTGACTTCCGGCAGCTAAGGCACGAAATCAGCAGAATAGTTAGCTGCCGAAAGCCTGTTTTTGCAAAGGTCGACTACCATATCACGAAAATCAAATCTATGGCGCGCCCAACCCATTTCACCGAGCCTTGGAAGGCTGCTTCACTTCGCCAACCATCGAGTCGTTGAAGGAGATCTCCATATCTGAATGTCCATGATTTTAGGGATTAGTCCCTATCTTTTGTTTTTAACTTTCAGTTAGTACTTTAGTTCATTAAACAGATCCATGTTTTTAGGATCTGGAAAAAACGATTTTGTAATGGCTATAAAGCCACAGAACCAAGACTATTAGATGGTTCGATTTTGGATGGAATAATTGGCTATTGTATTCGGTTTTCCTATGCTAATATAGATCACAGGTTTCCTTCAGCTTCGATATCAGTTTCCATTTTCTCTTTCACTGTATCAATGTTGTCTAGCTTTGAATGTGAATGTTCTCTTTACATTGTTTAGCTCACAGCTTGATTCCAGTTCCTTGAATGTCTCTCGAGCCCTACTTTGTACTGGTTTGGTTACATGTTTTCTTCATCCACCTTTGATGTTATATGCTGATCAATCGATTCTTGAGGGCACTGTTTCATCTGTTTACATGCTGAATGTCTGAATACTGTACTCTGATTTAGTCATCCCATTGATCCACCTTTTTCAAAAGACACAAGAAAAACATATTTTCTTAAGTTACCAGGCATACCTAGCTTATAACCCTAGGTAGTTTCCTGGAGTGCTAACAAATTGGCGCCGTTGCCGGGGAGCGAGGTGAGAAGCTGATCTTCCTGGGAGACGACATAGATCTACTCTTTGATGATAGACAAGGAGTAGACACTTACTGGTTATAATCATCTATCTGGCGACTCCATGAAGAACGAACTCAGTGGCGACTCCATTGTTCAACATCTGTTGGTGACTCCACTGGGATGACATGAACAGAATCTTAGCCAAGAGGTATGCGTTCTGTGATTTTTCAAATATTGTTGGTTTCCCTAATCAAGTACCTGCCAGAGATGAATGGGACAACAGTCTTCCTAGATTTCGAGGAGAAGAGGGGGAAGTGCCAGCTGAACATTTGCTGGACTTTCATGACTACATGCATCGGTTGCAGGTAGTGGATGAGGATGTTCAGATCCGGCTCTTCTGTGTTTCATTAAAAGGGATTTCCCGTGACTGGTATCGGTCTTTGCCTAATGCTAGTATCAGCTCTTTGGCTGATTTTCATGCTGCCTTCCATGTGTTTTGCAATAGGATATTTCCAGCTGATCTGCTCTACCCAGAATGTTGTCATGAATTTAGTTTACGGTATGAGGATCCAAACACTCAGGAAATGTATGTTGCAGCAGGAGATATCTCTCATCATGATCAAGAAATTGCTGATCCACATTATGATAGCCATGAGGATGCCTTTAACACTGTATCAAATTCATCTATTAAAAATGACTGTCATGATGATCAGATTGTTTCTTTCAAAACCTTTAAAGATGAGGATCAGATTATTCCTTCTGAAAATTTTAAAGATGTTCAGCATATAGATATATTAGAAGAAGATAGCTTCAGATCTGCAACAGATAATAGGGATAGTTTTCAGTCTTTTGATTTGCAGACACAGGGGGATTACAAAATACGTAATGCAGAGGAGGAGGACAGCCTACCATGTCCAGATTTGCAGGGGATGTCTAATATTCAGCTTGAACAGGTGAATCATGATCCCGGATGTGTTGATGTAGCAGCAGCAGATGTTATGAGCAGCCCACACCTTCCAGATTTGCAAACGAAGATAGATTTCGGCAGACATTCGAAGGAAGGGCAGCAGAATGGTTCAGATCAGCAATTTGTTTTGTATGTTTCTCCAGCAGATTTTGAGCAGCCTTCTCCAGCAGATCTTGAGCAGTTTATACACATCATTGAGATCAAGGAGGACAACCAGCCACATCATCTTCGTTTACAGTCAGAACAGGAGCTTGAAGAGGTATTCCATTACTTTTTTATTGATCCTATTGCTGCTTTTCTGGAATCATTAAGCAGTATAAAGATCAGGATATTCTTATCAGATAAAGGATGTTTCTGTCATTTTTCCAGAACATATCTCTGTTGGCTACTTATTCTTTTATTTTTGGGATCAAGATCAAGAATTTTGTCAGCAAATAAATTTCTTACATGGTTGTGTTGGAAGTGTGCTTTTACTTGATGGATCTACCTCTATTAGTTAGTGTAGGGGTAGATAGATGAATAAGCTCATTTTATGAGCACGTAGATCATTTTCAGTTGTTTTTGAATAAGTAGAGAAGGCTGCATGTAAGCTACAGGTGGAGACAGGTTTGCAGAGGGATCAGTGTTAAAGACTTAATGACTCCATGCCCAATGCTAAAGGCTACTGGAACTACTTGGTTCTGGGATTCTTCGGAACCTCACTGGGAGGATTCCATCCCCGAGTAGGAGCCAGATGTTATCTCCCAAATTGACCACCGTCTTTTTGGGTGATAGAATGGGTAAAAATTTTATTTTTGTGAGTCTTGGGTTTCAAAATTCGAAAATTTAAGCTTTCAGCAGTTAACTGAGTCTGTGGAAGTTTGCTTAATGGCCGAAAAGGATTAGTTTCCGCAGCTAAGGGGCTTAACAGACAAAGCATAAGTTGCCAAAAATGTTTCAATATGCAAAAAATAAAATCCTGCTTTTGCACGCTCCAATGTCAAGCAAGCCTGATTCATCATTGCAGTTGAAGAACAGCCAGTCTTGTGGAGAGGATCAGTTAGATTAAACCTTGCCTCTATCCATTCATTGAGTTAAACTCTAGCTAGTGTGTGACTCATAAAATAGTTGTTGTACTCTGCCTGTGACTCAACTTACAGAGGAAACATATCTTCTGGTTGCACAAATCATCTCCAGGTATTAAGTGACAGTTCATCATTCCATGGTGAAAACAAATCTCCCACTGAGGACAGAGTTAGAAGGGGTCTAGTACCTTAAGTCTCGCCCACAAGTGGCTGAGTTTTTCAAATCTGCAAGTGTTTTCGAAAAACTCCAGAAAACAACCGAGAGGAACGCATTGCTGATAAAAGACAATGTCAAACTTTACCGTAAACTCAGGATGCTCAGGTTAAAGGTGAAGGAATCGTCAGGGACAAAAGTACAACCAGCAGTGACAGGAGCACAACCATCTGATCTAAACACGTTGGCTGAGGTGGCCACGATCCCTGAGGAAGCAACACCTGTGGAAGCTCAGAAAGAACAGCCTGTGGAAGCTCAGCAAGAACAGCCTGTGAAGGTTCAGCAAAGACAGACTAAACGAGTGACTAGAGGGAAAAGAGCAGTTTCAAAGAAGTCCTAGCGATTGGTCACGAACATGCAGGAAAGCAGCGTTTTGGGGTCTTAATTTTTGAAGCAATTACAGCTTTCGGCAGCTTAGGCGAGCCCCACAGAGCTCATTAGCTGCCGAAGAATCTGACTTCCGGCGGCTAAGGCACATAATCAGTTAAGCAGTGTTTGGGTTTAATTTTGTGAAACAGCTTTCGGCAGCTTAGGCGAGCCCACAGAGCTCATTAGCTGCCGAAGAATCTGACTTCCGACAGCTAAGGCACAAAATCAGTTAAGCAGCGTTTGGGTTTAATTTTGTGAAACAGTTACGACTTTCGGCAGCTTAGGCGAGGCCCCCAAAGCTCATTAGCTGCCGAAAGGTCTGACTTCCGGCAGCTAAGGCACGAAATCAGCAGAATAGTTAGCTGCCGAAAGCCTGTTTTTGCAAAGGTCGACTACCATATCACGAAAATCAAATCTGTGGCGCGCCCAACCCATTTCACCGAGCCTTGGAAGGCTGCTTCACTTCGCCAACCATCGAGTCGTTGAAGGAGATCTCCATATCTGAATGTCCATGATTTTAGGGATTAGTCCCTATCTTTTGTTTTTAACTTTCAGTTAGTACTTTAGTTCATTAAACAGATCCATGTTTTTAGGATCTGGAAAAAACGATTTTGTAATGGCTATAAAGCCACAGAACCAAGACTGTTAGATGGTTCGATTTTGGATGGAATAATTGGCTATTGTATTCGGTTTTCCTATGCTAATATAGATCACAGGTTTCCTTCAGCTTCGATATCAGTTTCCATTTTCTCTTTCACTGTATCAATGTTGTCTAGCTTTGAATGTGAATGTTCTCTTTACATTGTTTAGCTCACAGCTTGATTCCAGTTCCTTGAATGTCTCTCGAGCCCTACTTTGTACTGGTTTGGTTACATGTTTTCTTCATCCACCTTTGATGTTATATGCTGATCAATCGATTCTTGAGGGCACTGTTTCATCTGTTTACATGCTGAATGTCTGAATACTGTACTCTGATTTAGTCATCCCATTGATCCACCTTTTTCAAAAGACACAAAAAAACATATTTTCTTAAGTTACCAGGCATACCTAGCTTATAACCCTAGGTAGTTTCCTGGAGTGCTAACAGGGTGTCACAAAAGAAGGAATAGAAGAAAATTTGATGGAGATTGGGAACACCAATGCTTCTAAAAGAAGGTTGCAACCATATGAGAAGCATGACATCATGACATCCATCATGCATGTTATGGACTGGTTCAAATCAGTTTTAAAGGAGAACAGATGGGTGGTCAAATCTAATCACAAAGGTGGGATGCATTACATGATACCAATGAGGCTTAAGGATTGGCAACCAAGGTTGGTAAGTTAAGTCCAAGTTTATAAATCTAATCATGAATGCAATAATATAGTAGTAGAGGTTCTTCTTTGTTCATGGGAAGGCTTAGTTGTTTTGGAAAGTCATTTAGTAGAAAATGATTAAAAAGCCAGATTTGCAAATGAGCTATTGAATGGTTGGGTTCAAGAAGAACATTTTGAAATCATGGGGGTAGGCATCTTTTGGGTGCCAAAATCAATTTTTTTGGAAGGGTTATGGGGGTTTCCCATGTTTTTCTCCTATTTAAGAACTTCCTTAAATGGGGAGTTGCATTGCATGCTTGGAATGAATTTACATTGTTTGAGTGTGAAGTTGGAGGAATAAAGAAAATGTATCTTAATATCATGCTTGAGAAAGGTTAAGCTGGTGTGTACATGGAGAGGATTCAATCCACCCTTATTTTTTCCATCCCCAAAGATGTGCACAAGATATTGCAGCTCCATGAGAAGCATTATCCACACCATAACAAGGATATGCTAGCCCATATGTGTGCATTGGTTGAATGCATATCTGAGGGTGAGATTGAACTCAATGAATGGAAGCAACAATGGTTTCCATGTGATTCAATGGATGGGGTTATTCATGAAGAACCACATATGGCATTCATCCACTTTAAAGACTTTATCCACTTAGTTCCTGATTCAATCTTAATGAAGGATATTTTGGGAGTTGTTCATGTTCCACTCTTAGTTAGTCACCATGATTATTTTGAGACTCATATGAGGGTGAGTAAGAGGTTTCCATGGAGGATCTCCAAGGAATATGAATTAGATCATACAGAGGATTACAACATATGCCAACACCATGTGATGGAATATACTTTCTTGGTTAGTCATATTGATTGGCAGCAACAGTTTGGTGGCAGTGTACAAGTTTCTCAACCCCATGTTTTTTCATTGCTTTAGGACAAGCAATATTGGGATGGGAGGACTATCATGTCCCCTCATTGATGTTCATTAGATTGAGTTCCTAACCCAATCAATCCCTTGGGTTGAGGAGAAAATCTCATTTACTTGGGGTTAATTTTGAAAGTTCATATATTAATTAATTAATTAGGAGGTGTTGAATTTATTTTCTTAAAGTTTGTATGCACTTGATGAAAATTATTTTTTATTTAATAGTTGTTCTTATTTTGGAATAAAGTGGATAATGCTCCATAAGTGTGCCTTAGAGGATAAGGTTGACTAAGAGGTAACTTGCAAGACAAGAAAAGATAAAGAAGTCAAAGCAAGGAAAGTAGGAAAATGAGAAGAAAACAAAATAAAGCATCAAAGCTAAGGAAAAGCATAATAAAATAGAAAAAAAGGTCAAAAGCGGGACAAAGTAGAAAAGAAGGACAAAATCGGGACAAAGAAGAAAAGCAACACAAAGGAAGAAAAGTGTTGCTTGGGTTTTCACCCATGCTTGTGCTAATGTGCACCTCCTAACTTCGTAGTAGGAGTCTCGATTAAAGCAGTAAAAACAAATGTAGAAAGTAAATATTAAACTAACATGTGCAAGAAAGTAAATCTAGATTAAGAATAGTAAAAAGCTAGATCCATGAGAGAAACAATAAAAAAACTTGATATTTTATATTAATGAGCAAAGAATGGTTTGTAATGGTTTACCTCAATGGTGAGGTTGGTGGAATTCTTGCAGCAGTACAGGAGTAGTGCTCCAATGCTCCAATAGTCTCTCTCTTCTCCAAGATGCTTCAAGGATAGGCCAAGGGTTTACTCTTAATGAAGAACTTCAAGCTCAAAAAGGATAGGCAAAGCTCAAGAGCAATTTTGGCAGCATGAGGATAGGATGAATGTGGATGAATAATGGGGAGTCCCTAACACCTTTTTATAGATTTTGGGTGATGGCAAATACAACCATGGTTTAAGGTAACCAATGGTATTGGTAAAAATGGTTTAGGTTTTTTTTTCTCTTTTTCCCTCTTTTTTCCTTTTTTGAATATATTTTGAATTTTATTCCCTTTTAATTGATTTTTTGGAATTTCGGACCCCTTTGGAAGGTTTTTTGTATTTTTTTATGAAAATTAAATATTTTGAGGAGAAAAAGATGGATTTTGGTCCTTTTGGTGACTATTTGAGGGTTTTAGAGGCTAAAATGGTAGGAAAAGTGGACAAATTGGTCATGTGAATAGGGAAATGAGCTAGTGAGCACTTTTTGGGTGTTAATAGATTGCCCCTTGATGTGTGAGGGCAGGATCTCATCGTATGGCCGATAGACATCATAGCTTCTTTATCTTTTTCCTGGGGCTTGGAGGAGAGAAGAGACCGATTGGAGACTGGAACAACGGTCCCATACAAACTGCAAAAACTGAAAAATGCATGGCCTCACCATTGAGGTAAACCATTGCAAACCATTGTTTGCTCATTAATATAAATATCAAGTTTTTTATTGTTTCTCTCATGGATCTAGCTATTTACTGTTCTTAATCTAGATTTAATTTCTTGCACATGTTAGTTTAATATTTACTTTTTACATTTGTTTTTACTACTTTAATCGAGACTGATACAACGAAGTTAGTACGTGCACATTAGCACAAGCTTGGGTGAAAACCCAAGCAATAGTTTTTGGCAACTCCGCTGGGGATTTTTGCATGATTTGGATCATGGCTTTGGCCTTCACAATCACGATATGGATCGTGACTGTGGTCTCCAAAGTCGCGATGTGGATCATGACTATGCTATCCATAGCTGCGATGTGGATCGCGGCAGTGGTCTCCACAATCGTGATTTGGATCGTGACTATAGCTTCCACAGTCGCGATCTCAGATCACGAATGTGGGACCCACAGCCGCGATCTGGATCGTTACTGGGGGAATTTTTTGCGGCATGTTTCTAATTAAAATTTTATTATGTATTTGGAAGGATGCTCAAGCTGGAGAGAATGTCATGGAGGGAGAGGGAGATGTCGGATGCTCTGAGGAATATCATTTGTGAGAACCATCATGCACAGGCTGCTTTGGCTTTGGGAAGACTGATAAAGTTCGCCCAAATTCCCCTTATGTGTTCAGAAAACTTTTTGCTGAACAAGTTGATCGGCTTCTGGGACCCGACCATTCAAGCCTTCATGATTTAAGGTGAGAGATTGGATCTCACCTTGAAAGATGTTTACTTTCTGACTGGATTGCCCCACTTAGGTGTGATAGGGGACACTCAACCTAGGATACCAAGGGATGTTGAGATAGAGGATCTACTGGAGAGATTTTTCCGTCCAGGGTCTCATGTGCATGCTAGTGCACTGTTAATTTCTGATTTGCAGGATCCGACGATGCAAGTAGTCGCATGTTGGTCCTAGCCCAGATGGGGCATTTTTAACAGGAAATATTTTGAGAACTATGGAGCTAAGTGCAGTTAAGTTTGAACAATTTTGAGATAAGTTTTGGTATGCTGCGAAGTTGCGCGCACCGCAGTGTCGAAGGAGCTGCAAGGAGTGCAGTGCCGTGATATGCCACGTCGATGGAGATCTAGCTAAGCAGAGCATGGACGGATGAAGGAAGTTATTTTGGTTAGGTCACAGAAGACCTATTTTTGGAAAAGATCGTCGATAACTACAAAGCAGTGGGTAGGTGCAGATCAAAGGTAGGTGACTGATCACAACAAACAGAAGACTACTACTACTCGAACCAGTCATCTAAGGCTGTGAAATAAGGAACAGCTCGGTGGAAGTAACCTGTTGGCGCATGCGTGTCAGAAGATCCACTGCTAGATATCAGTAGTCGGGTATTGGGAAAACCGTGATAGTTTTGTAAACCTAAGGGTTCTGCCTTTGTAAATATAAAGACATGACCTATGGGTCTTGATCTATAAATAAGGCAGTTTTGTAAATGAAAAGGGTTAACTCTTCATTTTGTTGAATATTATTGAATATTGTGAGATATGTCTGATTGAAGCATTGTAAAGGCTTTGCAACTGAGTGCACAGAGACCTAATTTGGAGAGAGGAAGAGAGAAGAGCATCTGCAACTGAGTGCGCAGATGAAGAACTGTTGTACCCTTCCTAAGATAATAAACAACAGTTCTTGTGGACGTATCTTCCCATCTAGGGGGCTGAACCACATTAAACTAGTGTGTTATGTGATTGTTGTGTATGATTTTCATTAATTTGTTGATTTAATTTACTTACAGTGCTTGCATGAAGTTACTATTGTCTGTTATATGTTTACTATTATCTATATTCACCATGGAAAGGATGGAATAAAATGCTAGTAGTTCATGTATGGAGGAATGTTAACAGTAAAGCACCTATAAGTTCTCAAATGACTGGATCTATGAGATAACCACAAAACAAATGGTTAAAGTTGAATCGCGTCATCAAGCACGCAACACTGCGCATCTCACTCATTTGCATAAGTTATGGTGTTTATCAAGCTAAGTAATGATGAATGATTAAGGATTATCGAATAAGATTGAGTAGAAGTAATTAGGTCTCATAATCCCACTGCGCGGCCTGTGGACACGCTGAGGGTGCAAATATATTTGTTCATTGACTGCAGTGCGCAACCTGTACCGCACTGTACATGAATCAGTTCAAACACTCGCATCACAAGGTTGTGGAAATTTGCTTCTACAACCACCCCCTCGACTTCACCTCGGGTGAGACCTCATAATGCTTGCAGTCTATTGCCGAAAGGGCTGGTGAATAGGGGTTTTGTTGGTATCTTGTATCGCGAAGTACCTGGGTCTGCATTGGAAAACCTCTAGAATAGTGATGCGACCAACAAATGGTTATGTTGTAGCACTAAGACTAGTGATGCGATAGTGTATTCAGAAAAGTAATGTCTGACACTTGGCATCCAGAAGAGAAAGAGATCTAGGCTTGGTGCGATAAGATTGAAAGAGACTTCGCAAAGAAAGAAAACAAACATCCTCGTCTATCTAATGTATAGTGGTTGAACAAATACTTGTGGAGGGACACCCACAAAAAATTTTGGGCTTCGTTTCCAAACGAGCTACACGAGTGGATATCGTGCCTAGCAGAAAGAAAGAATTGTTCCCAAGGCAGAGTACCTACAAAGTGGAATCTCGACCTTACTGAACAACTCAAATCTATAGACAGCCCACTGTCACGAGCAGTTGACTTCTAGGTTGATAGCATACTAGAAGGATTTGTGACCGAGTTTGTTGTAGATATGCTGAAGTCCTACAGCCAAGCTGAAGCATACTTTTTTGAAGGATTTAGAGGTAAGTTCCTGAAAAACCTCAGTCTATACATTAAAATGCTTTTAACTGAGAAAGGTGTTTTAAGAATGCAACAATAGTTCTAAATCTGTCATGGTAGAGAATACATACATTGATTCTAATGAAGAAAACCATACTTTGAGAAGTGGAAAGAGATACAAGCTTACTAAGGAGACGAAACCCAAACAATCTAGAAACCATATAAATACCGAAATTCCATGTGACCTCAATAATATGAACACTCAATGATCAGCCACAATCCAGTGTATTACACCTCAGAATCAATCAGTCCAGAACCCACCCATTGTGAGTGTCGCGCAGCCCATCCCACAGGTCAGTAATACTAGTAACACCGCAAGAGCGAGTGTTCACAGCACTACGTCTCAGACTATTCCACAGAATACTGTCCCTAGCACAATCCAGCAACCTGTGTCTACTTTTGTCATAGGGAATCAGTTCTAGAACAGTACACAATCCGGAAGGAGAATTATAGATAACGATATAAAACTATTGATATTCAAAGGAACGGGTCAGGAAGACCCTGATCAGCACTGGTTTCTATGTGAAGTCATGTGGAGTGTTAAGCAAGTTACAGATGATTCTATAAAAAGAGCGCAGCTCATTACTAATTTTAGAGATCGAGCACTACATTAGTTTATTAAGTATTCTCGAGCACAACCAAGAACCTTAGCAGACATCAAGACCACAATTGCAGTAGAGTTTAAGAAACCCAAATTAGAATCACAGTGCATAACAGAGTTGAAATAAATCAAGCAAAAACCTATTGAATCAGTCTGGGAATTCAACCAAAAATTCAAAACATTATTGGACCAAGTGAGCTTTGTTATAGCTCCGCAACAGCATCAAGAATGGTTCATTGCTGCAATGTTGCCCCATATTAGACAACCACTGATGCAACAGAAGGTTGTATCTCAAGCTGAGGCCTTGGAGATTGCGATGAAGTTGGAAGCTTCACCATTTGGAGAAAGTAGTTCTGGGATGATATAGATCCAGAAGCAATTGGCTACCTTGACATTAGAAT
This sequence comes from Larix kaempferi, assembly GCA_027924585.1. Classification (NCBI taxonomy): domain Eukaryota; kingdom Viridiplantae; phylum Streptophyta; class Pinopsida; order Pinales; family Pinaceae; genus Larix; species Larix kaempferi. Next base: position 7,480,639 of record BSBM01000486.1, read on the forward strand.
TACAAGGTATGAAGAATGGAAAAGAGCAAAGACATGAAAAACGACATGATGTTTGGTGCACAGGATGCAAAGGAGAGGGCCACACTAGAGAACATTGCCCCTTAATTCAAGAATATCTTAACAGTGGCACACCAAACCCAATAAATATGAATTAGAACCAGGCCCCATGGTGTAAAATTTGTAGAAGCATAGGACACAAGCCTGAGGAATGCTACCTGATACAAAAATATGTAAAGACACCTAAAAACTTATAATGTAATTTCTATAAGTCAATTGGACATGATGAGTCCAACCGTCGCGCTTATGAACTGATGAATGAAAGAAAGTGAGATATGGAAGCAATGCGAGTTGCTAGAATGTACCGCGTCCAAGAGGAAAATCAGCCAAAGCAAGAGAACACCCACTATGATCAAGGAGGATATAGAGGCCACGGTGGTGGATATCGCGGGAGAGGAAGAAATACTGGTCAAAATCAAGGAAGAGGACGAGGCCAGGTAGTATGCTATAACTGTGGCCAGCCAGGTCATGTATCAAGAGAATGTGCTAATCCATGCACCACATGCAACTACTGTAAATAATTTGATCATGTGATTGAAGAATGCCCCGTACTTGAGGTAGAAATGCAGAAGCGGAGAATGATAGAAACACCAAACCCTAACATCCAGTTGATTGCATCAGAGAGCAGACCTACGGGTCAGAGTGTCAATGCAGTAACGTGAAGTGGCACTGATACAGGAAAATAGAATAGCGCAGAAGCCTAGACTTCTGGAAAAACTGATCCTAAGAAGAACCCTGGAGAAACAGTAGGGATTAGAAAAGCTCCTGGGAAAGCACCTCCATTGAACTTACAAAAAAATAAGGAGATATTTAAAGAAGCACGGGACATGTTTAAACAACCACCACCTACTTCACCAAGGATCCCGTTGCAAAGTGAAGTACCGCAAATAGAAGATATGCCACTGGCATATGATCAGACGTGCGCTACACCAGAGACCTCTAATTTTGTTGTGCAGTTTCTACACAGCTGGATCAAGTTATTAAAAAAAAAACACTCTTATGGAATTTGAAAAACTAATAAATTAGTACGAATCATGCAGTAAGAAAGGAATAGCACATGGCGCAGTACATAACATTAGGAGTCCCAAAAGAACCAGTAGGGAAATGCGGTTCACTGCATAGATAGGAGACTATGAGATGGGCGAAATCATTCTTGATCTCGGATATAAAGTGAATCTCTTAACCAAGTAGACATGGCAGGTGATGGGAAAGCCAAAGTTACAGTGGTCACCTATACAGTTAATAATGGCTAATCAAGGCATATTTATACCTCTAGGAAGGTTAACCAATACTATTGTCGACATTGATAGAGTGTGAAGTTATGCAGACTTCAAAGTAATTGAAATTGTGGATGATAGCAATCCTTATCCAGCACTGTTGAGCATCGATTGGGAAATGATGAACTCAACCGTCATCAATCTGAATACAATGAAAATGATATTTGAAGGCAATGACATAAGTGTCGTCGCACCATTGGATCCTTCGTAGGGGGAGCGATATGTTGAACCTATTCAAGAAGAGTATAGAGCTCAATACCTTGACTGTATCTATCAAATGACAACAAATGTTGTGGATTATATTCATCCTACTGTGTATGGAATGCTCAGTTGGCACTGCGACAGTTATTGCATATCAGACTCTGAGTCAAGATTAGAAAACTAGCAACATAGAATGCATGAAGTATCTACCAGGAGATGTGCGACAATTACAAAGTCACTCCACTGGATTGGAAAGCAGGTAAGTCCAATCCCCACTTATGATGGTACAGCTAACATCTATTCATTTATCAAAGAATACACTATAGCAGTTGCAGATTAACATCGCGTCTCAGCATTAGACATGGCACTAAGAGAAACACCTACCAGATGGTGGGATAGGCATAAAAATACAATGAAAACTTGGGACTAGTGCAGAATAAAACTACATATTAGATTTGTTGATAAGGTTACACTACCATTTGAGAAATATAATGGTCATATGGATCTAGGAAATCATATCACAGCTTGTGTACAAGCTTGGAAGGAAATACCACAGACAGAATGGATACATCTCTTTGTGCATATGCTGGAGGAGCCTATTCCAAAAAAATGGTATCTAGATGAGGAGATATGCACAGGAACCACAGATTGGTTTGTCCTCACTATGAACTTCCAGAAGGATTTTAGTTTTCACAATGACCATCCGACTATCCATGACACGCTGCAATTGATCAAGCAAAAGATATTTAGCCCATATTGCAACAAGGAAAACATAACACTAGAAGAGTTTTTTGACACAAACAATGTACTTGCGAGTCTACAACCAGATTGGTCAAAACAAATAGAGCAGGCTTTAGACTGCTACAACATAGCTGAAGAAGTTGAAGATAGCGACGCGGAGGACCCACGCAACATAAAAATCCAAGAATCAGAAGGAGTACATGAGGTAGAAGGACCTCCAATAGAAATTCCAGATATGAGTGGACCAGTTAAAACAAAGAAAGTGAACATTGACACCCCTGAAGAGCCGAAGTTCGTAGCAATAGGAGACTACTGGGATGATGACATAGTTGCAGAGATCGCAGCTATATTACAGGAATTTCAGGAAGTATTCCCAACGAAGTTCACAGAGATGAAAGACAACCTGGGAGACTTAGGAGTGATGAGAATTCCTCTTAAGCCAGGAGTGAAACTTATTAAACAAAGGCCATATAGACTGAACCCATGCTACAAAGATTGAGTTAAGGAAGAACTCGACAAGATGCTTGATGCAGGAATCATTGAGTCGGTTCAAGAGTCTGAATGGATAATCCCAATGGTTGTCCAAGCCAAGAAAACAAAGGGTGAAATCAGGATCTATGTTGATCTTAGGAAGCTAAATGATGCATCAATGCATGACCCATTTCCTACTCCTTTTACCAATGAAGTACTTGATAACGTGGGAGGTAACGAAGCATACTCTTTTACTAATGGGTTTTTTGGATACCATCAGATTAGAATTGATCTAGCAGGTAGACACAAGACTACTTTTGCAATAGAATGGGGGTCATTCCAGAATACAGTGATGCCTTTTAGTTTGAAGAATGCACTAGCCATATTTTCAAGAGTCGTGATCGCAACATTTAAAGAATTCATACACAAATTTTTAGAAGTTTACTTTGATGATTGGACCATTTTTGGGTTACTGAAGAACCATGCCGCGAACCTCAGGATGATGCTAGAAAAATGGAAACAGCATCAGATTTCATTAAATTTGAAGAGATGTATTTTCTGTGTTCCTTATGAGATTCTGGTGGGACATATCATGTGTAAGCAAGGGTTGATGGTTGATCCTGTGAAGATAGTGGTTATTGTAAACTTTCCTACACCAAATTCAATTAAACAATTGCACACTACACTAGGGCATACTGGATACTACAGGAAATTCATAAAGGGGTATGCACAAATAACCGCAGGAACGGAGAAGCTTTTAAAAAAATATACACCATTCATTTGGAATGAGGACTGTGAGAAAGGATTCGACACATTGAAAGAGAAAATGGTCACTGTGCCGATCCTAGTTTTTCCAGACTGAGAAAAGCCATTTCACATACATGTTGATGCCTCATGTATAGCATTGGGTATTGTTCTCACGTAGCCAGAGAAGGAGGAATTGATCACCCCATTGCATTCTCAAGCAGAAATATGTCATCTGCTAAGAAAAACTATACCACTATTGAAAGGGAAGGACTTGCAATGGTATATGCACTACAGAAATTCAAACACTATTTGCTTGGTGCACACTTCTCAATGTTTACTTACCATTCTAAATTAAAATACATGGTCAATAAGCTAGTGTTAGGGGGCGAATATGAAGATGGCTCTTACTCTTCCAAGAGTATGATTTTGAAGTAATAGTTAAACTAGGTAGATTAAATTTAGGCCCTGATCATCTATCAAGGATCGAGTTAGGAGAGGAACCTACGAATCTAGAAGACAATCTTCCTGAAGTGAAATGGTTTGCTATACAGGTTGCCGATGATTATTATCAAGATATCATTGACCTTCTAACTATCGGGTTCACACCTACTGAATTCACTACGCAACAAAAGAAGCAACTAATAGTGCGAGCCGCAAACTTCACCATTATTGCAGGACATCTCTACAAGTTAGGACTTGATGAAGTGCTGTGAAGATGTGTATTAGAACATGAGAAGCCATTTATATTAGCTGATGCGCATTCAGGAGTCGCAGGAGGTCATTATGCAGGAAGGGCTACTGCATAGAAGATATTGCGCGCAGGGCTATGGTGGCCTACAATTCATAAGGACTCCAAAGAACATTGCCAGAACTACGATGTCTATCAGAGAACAGGGAAACCATCAAGAAGAGATGAAATGTCATTGAACCCTCAACTGACCTTGCAGGCATTTGAAAAATGGGCAATCGATTTCGTGGGACCTATTAACCCACCGGGAAAAAGAACTGGTGCGAGGTACATTATTACTACAACTGACTACCTCACCAGATGGGCAGAAGCAAAACCAGTCAAAGATTGTAGTGCAGCTACAGCCGCATAGTTTATCTTTGAAAACATCCTTACACGATTTGGATGCCCAAAATTTTTGATGAGTGATCAGGGTACTCATTTCCTAAACAGAACTATTGAAGCTTTAACTGAAGAGTTATCCATCCATCATCAACGCAATATGCCTTATCACCCACAAGCGAATGGAACTGTTGAAGCATTTAATAAAGTACTTAAGAATGTGCTAACCAAGATATGCAACATAAACCGCGATGATTGGGACTTGTGCATTCCATCTGTATTATGGGCGTACAGAACAACATGCAAGAAATTAACTGAACATACACCTTTCAGACTGGCTTACGGACAGGAAGCAATAATGCCAATGGAATATATTATACCCATATTGAGAATAGCTGCATTTAAAGGGATGGAAGATCCCGCAGCACTGAAAGAAAGACTGTTACACTTGGTTGGGTTGGAAGAAGATCGCTTCATCACGGGATTCCACCAGCAAGTACAGAAAGAACGCGAAAAAGCATGGCACGATCGCCACATCAAAAATAAGTCTTTTCAGGTAGGTGACCTAGTCCTCCTATATGATAGTAAATTCATGAAGTTTCCAGGGAAATTTAAAATGCATTGGCTTGGACCATATACTGTAGTAGATGTTACTAATGACGACGCAGTCTAGTTAGCTACTTTAGCTGTGATACATTACCCAATTTGATAAATGGAAGTAGACTAAAGCTTTACCGCGATAGTCAGGCTTCGCAGCATCCAGAATGATCAGAAGAAAGAAAAGTTTCTAAGTGCCAAGTACAGTTGGAATTGGGCACTATGAACAATCTGTACACAAAACTTGTAAAGATAGATCTATGTACCCCGTAGCGTTGTTGAAGCTGTGTGAAAAAAAATAAAAAAATTAATAATGTGTTGTTGCGACACTCAAAATGCAACACTAAGGAAAGAAACAAATCCGACACAGTGAGGTAACTCCACAGATCTAAAGACAACATACTGCGCAGTTCCACACAGAGCTCCAAAAAATAGCCGTTACAGTGTCGGTTGGAAATATAGCCGTTATACAATACTTTCCTACCGTCCGCTCGAACATTTAAAGAACAAATAGCCATTCTGAACGACTTAATGACGGAATTGACCAAATAGTCTGTCAGAATTGGATAATGGATACTGCATTTAATGCTTATCTAACCATTAAGGGGTGCGTAGAAGGATCACCCGCGGCTATATATAATGCAACAGTTAGACTCGCAGGTATTACCAAAGTACTTAGAAATTCTTGCAAATACTGTTTTCTGAGTATAAACTATAAGTTATCCACTGGTTAGCCAAGTAAGTGTGCAAGTGAATGACGCAGAGGTCCTTTGTTGACAAAGAGTTCACAGTCGAAGAGACTGTGAAGTTGTTCCAACACGGAGGAATTGACGAGTTAATGAGAACCCCAAGCAAGAAAGTCGGCATGGAATCAGATTAAGGTCCAAGGAGATCACGAATACACGGCCTCTCAATGCAAGACAAAGGAAAAGACCCAGTAGCGTCGAGATCAAAGATATCGAAGACAAGTTCGGTAGGACCGAATAAACCCATTGCAGATAAAGAGATACCTATAACTATGACACCAAACTATATCTTGCCGTGTGTAGTGGATGCATTGGCCATTAAACTACTCAAGAGTCCAAAGTATGAGATACCACACTCGCCGATATCAAAACATGTTGAGGTGGACAAAAATCTATTGGGAAATATTCCAAAATGTAAATGGGAGGACTATGATTTGCTAGCAATGCAAAAGGACAATACCACCGAGCCAAGGTTCCCATAGTTCCAGCCCGAAAAATACATGTGCTGGAAAAAGACTGCAAGGGGAGACCTAAATTTGGTCGCCGAAAGTTGGTTGTTCAGAGTAGCCAAGTCAGGGCTGCTCAACCTGCTCAAACTCCCACATTTCGATAGATCACTGAAGCTCAACGCGGTGGTGCGAACTCTTATGGCGCACATCCACTAGGGATATTTATGGATGGACCAGAATATTGACCTGACAATAGACTTAATCCATCGGATAACTGGATTGAGTAAAAGGGGAGCAGACCCAAGGAAGTTCTTTCAGGGAAAAACAAAGGATAAAGAGGTAGCCGCATTAATGAAGCAAACGCATTCTGTTGTCAAAGGGAAGAGAGGCTTCCAAATAGATGATATAAAGGATCAGGTAATAAGATTTGTCACACAGCTATTAGCGGGTAAGATTCTAAGAAAATGCAAACTGCTGGAAGTCTCTGCGGGTGCAGTACTACTTGGCGCTGCAGCCGTCGAGGGAGAAGAATTCAATTGGTGTCAATTTCTACTAAATGAGTTCCGAGAGGAACTGAATGATACGCAAATCAATGGGGGATACTTCCACTTCACCTGGCTAATCATGTTGATCTCCTTCCTGCGCTAGAGGGAGCCAAAGCATTATGTCGGAGTGATCACAGACACTTCGGACTGCAGAGGTGCTTGCTTTCAGAATCCATGGGCATATTTGAATCCCAACAGACAGCACGAGACAATGCAGATCTTCTATACATATTATGACCAGCTGTGTGGGGCCATCATGCTTAGACCTTGCATACCAAAGTAAGTAACAAGCAAATACATATGCATTATCAATTTTTATGTTGCGATGAAATGCATCTCCATTTCAGCCAAAGCATGGACGAAGAATGTTGATTGGTACCCAGGAAATTACCATATGTATGAGGAAGGTATTGAGAATATTATGAAAGAATGGCCAACTAAATTCTGAGTTGAGGTCGTGGATATCCGAAGTGATTCTGGCGAAGATAACCCTATCCCCTATCCCATAGTAGAAGACAAAGATTCAAGCAAAAGGAAGGACACTAGGAGTCCTTCGAGGCATAAGGAAAAAAGTAAGAAGCAGAAATCAAATAAATACCAATTAAACACAGTGCTTCGCAAAGATGATTACTTAATGATTGCCGCGAAGGTCACTGAACAAATGGAAGAATTTTTAACAGACAAAGAGAAGAAAGAAAAGGCAATTCAAGACAGCCTAGACCGGAACCTAACTACACAGCAAGGGATATCCCAAAAATTTGATGAAGTAAGCAGAAGATTACCCTTGCACCATGAGACAATAGCTGAAAAAGGGTCCGCGGGAACATCGCAGCAGCAAATAATGGTTCCCACGAGGTCCCATGTTGTCCATTTGCAGCCACTATCTAGAATATTTCCATTACCTGATCAAGCAATGCTAGATACAAAGAATGTAGAGCACGTGGAGCTTGATCTTGCAAGGATACCATTGCCAAGACTACATTACGTACAGACACAAGTCAGTGAAGAAATGCATGACAGAACCATAAAAGCGCTGAAAGGATAGGCAGAGTTGCAAACAGCTAACAAGAAACTCGAGGAAGATAGCTCACGGAGTACTATGAAATTACAAGATGAAAGAGATCATCGACTAAGATTAGAGAACACAATCACTGCGGTTGCAGATAATATAGATGAATTTGAAGTACAAATAGAACCAGCAGATGCTATTGTCAAGATTGGCGATTTGGTCAATAGTCTTAAAAATGAGAAGGAAGACATGGAGATTCTCCATGAGTCTAAAATTGCTGCCCTAAAAGTGTAGATCAATCCACATACTCGACCAGATGAATAGTAGTTAAGACAAGGCATAGTGAAGACCGCAGTATAGAATATTGCTACCGAAGTGACTAAGTGCTAGAGTCTACTGGAAGGAGCATTGAAGGCATTTAATGCCCTTGAAGAAGACCAACAATTACTAGAAGTAAAGAAGGAAGTGAAATAAAAACAAGAAGCACTAGAAAAGATGGGTGAGGAGGTTAAGGCACTACCAGCAAGAGAGAAACTCCTAAAATACAGAGAAATCAACACCTTAAAGAAGGAATTTAAAGCTTCATGTGAGAAGGAAACAGAAATGGGCGATAAGTCGCAGCTATTATTAGAGGAAGCCGGCATGATCTCGCAAGAGATCGAAGAAAAGTTAAAGGAATTGAACTAGAATCAAGAATAGGTGGAAGTCCAGATCGGCCATGACATAACACTTGAGATGGTGGAAACAGTTGGGCAAATTGAACAAGATACGAAGACCGCGTGTTGGGTGTGTGAGCAATCTCAAGAAAACACCTAATATTAATTATCGACCAAGATCAGTAGACTTAGAGTTGAGACAAAATATATGCCTAGGTAGAAAGGGATCTCAAATTTTGGCTTGTCAGACCTTAGAGATATTTAATACAGAAGAGACCAAAAGATCTTTCAAAATGAAAACCGAGTCAAACTCTAAACAACACAATTACTAAGCTAACCTAACCAACAGATTAAAGCAATGTCAAGTTACACTATTCTATGTAAGAATTAAATGATGGAAGAAGAACTGAATTCTAATTAAAAGAGAAGGTGTGATAAAGCTTAGAAATATAACTATGGAAGCATAACTTATTCCCATCCATACATAAGTGATAAAAGGCCGATATGATAACAAGTGAAAAACTTGATCAGTATAGAAACAAAAAGGAGATTTTGATAAAGATATCTGATTCTAATCCAACTTTTATGTCATGAACATATTCATATGGGTGAAACACCAATCTGGAAATAGAAGAGACTTTAACAACCGTAGAAGAGGTAAAAATATTAACTATCTAAAACAAAGCTGAAACAACAACTACTTAATAAATTAGATGTGAATAATTTTACTTTAGAGGAAGGTTGAGAGAAAGAAGAAAGAAGTATTTCATTAAAGAACTTACAAACATAAAACAAATTTAAAGTATGTCTAAATTGTTAAATCAGAAGCAAGAAACATTATACTCAGATGAGCAAAAGAAACTAGATTTTGAAGATGCTAAAACGATGTAGAGAGTATATGGGTCTGAATGGCAATCCGAATGCCTGTCTGAATGACAGGCCAAATGCCAGTCTGAATGAAGGAAGAAGATTTAAGCTAAGGGAAGGAAGAATTTTGGATGACTTAGTTACCAGCTGGTTAATGCACATGACCTTATGATGCAAAGGAAGTAATGAGTATATTGTTCAGAAGATAGAGTGAGGGAATAAGTGATCTATGTAAGAGGAAGGCTAGCTATTTCTACTTCATCCTAAAGCAAGTTTAGTTTGAGATTGGAGGAATTATGATGCTACAGAGGAAGAACTATAGATTTTAAGAGAGGCGCTTAGCTATGGGAAGGCTCAAAAAACTCAGCTCACTTGATTCCAAAGGAATTCAAGTAAACTAAATTCCTTAAGCAAGACTACAGAGGCAAGTTGGAAGAGATGAATGTAACCTAACCTATCAAGCAGAGGAGGTGAAATAAATATAACCTATCCTATGGAGAAAACTTAGCTGAACCTAAGCATAACCAGTCACGTACTTGTATGATACAAACATCATAAGCACTTCACAAGATGCATATAACATAACATAGAGCTCTTCATTCATATAAACAATAAAACATGAGTGACAATAAAATACATAACAGAAATTTCATCCATGTAAATAACAGAACAACAATTTAGATTTCAAGATGTAGATATCATGTATAAGATAGATGCAAAGATGAAATACACAACACAACGTTATCTGCAGGAACGAATACAAACTATACACACAGACTAGAGACCGTTGATCGTTGAGGGGCCCGTCTCAGCAAGCAGAGGCTGGGTCTTTATTAATCAATCAACATACATGCTGCCAGATCTTCATTAAACCAGAACAAAGATATGTATATTGAATTAACAGAGAATTACAGCATCCCTGTTTTTATTTGCAATCGGAGAAAGATCAATAAGACTGACTCCATCTCAGTCATGTCAAATGGAAACAAGACTTAACAATACACAACAAAACTTGACAAGACTTAAGCAATTTCAGAGGTAGGAACACCTATACATATTATTACAATTTGGAGAGCAAGTCAACCCTTTTAGTGGTCGACTGCTTCTAATAATAGATAGTCTTTAATATAGGAAAACAACTATGTCCAGCATCCCTTGACAACACATAACCAAAAACGGTTCTGCTCAGCATCTCATGACAACTCATATGCCAAGGAACGGCTTCATGATGACTCAGGACAACACATGGAAGGTCCCCTAGGGTCCACGGCGTCATTCTTCCATGCAATAGCTGGAGAATTAATTCCTCTTCGACGTGGGAAGAAGTGTATGCGGTGTCAATTTCGGCGTATAGGAGGAAGAATATTCTAGAACTCCAGTTCACAAACCACCAGGGCCACGTCCCAAACAAAATCCACGCGCCAGTTCATATTTTAACAACCCGAGCATACCTCAACCAATGAGTCCGTGGATTGAATGCATGTCCAAATGGTGGGATGAATGAACATGACTCCAGTAAGTGCCTAATTGAAGGTTCCGTTGAGAGCCATCATCTATAAAATAAGAAAATCATCATTAAACAAGCCAGATAATCATTAATAAACCAAAATATGGCGAATCTTGCCCAACATTCATAAGATGTATAAATAAATGCATACCTATCCCATTCGGCGATCTAAATGGAAAAAAGAGAAATTTATGATATCAAAAATGATGATAGAGCCGCCATTCAGAGTATATTTATCGACCAAAAACAGTGAGAAAGTAGGCACTAACATTCCCCCAAACCAAATACATGCCAGGTCCCATTGAGCAAAACATAAAAGAGATTTAGGAAGAAGGCCGAGCTGCGGTAGCAGCGGCCTTTGACTTCGATGAGGAGGGTTTGACTTTAGCCTTGAAATTCTTACATTGATCCCGTACGCTATCATACTTCAACCAAAGAGTCAGATTATCAACTGTCTTAGCCTCATTCAAATACTCAACAGATTGTACTTAACTATGTAATGTCTTGACCTCTTGACGAAGCTCAAAGATGGTCCCAACATACCCTTCATTCTGACTCCTTAATTCTGCCAAGTCTTGATTTAACCTATCCAGAGTCTGTTGGAGTGAAGGAGGTGCTTCTATCAAAGATGCAGGGTTCTTTTGAGGGGTTGCTTCCTCCAGGAATGACTCAGGGTTAGAAGGTGTAATGTATTCTTTGGGACCCTTTTCTTCAGTCTTTGCAGGGGTAGGAGCAGGGTCTTCAAGCAAGGTGCTAGAGAGATTGGCCAACGCCAAAAGAGGTGATCCAAAGGCAGGGATATTTTCCTGTTCGTTGGGGTGGTCAACATGCTGTGTCTGAGTGAAGGACGGATCAAGGGAACGATTGGACTTTCTCGATTTCTTTGGCACTGGTGAAAAATAGGAGGGTTCTGGAGTTGTGTCTTCTTGGACAGGCTCAGAAGAGGGTGTTCGTACAGGGTGCATTTCTCCCAAGGTGCCTTGCACAACCTTGGAATCATTCTTCGTTTGGTCGAGGGTTTGAACGGGCTTATGAGAACGGGAGTGAAATTGATGGCGCTTGCAAGAGGAAGAGGGTTTGATAATAGGTTTCACAACTAGGTGAGGGTTCAAGGTCTTGAATACAAAGTTGTCCCAAGTCTTCCCCTCTTCCTGTAACTAATGGGTGATTAAATTTTTGATAAGGCAATGGTGATACAGGCTGCCAGAGGGATTGACATTGTTCTTTCGAACTTGACTAGACATTTTCTCTAGGATGTTTAAGAAGTAGAAGGGAAATTCAAGGTTTGATTATCAACAAAATGGGCTAACAACCGAAAATGGCAGGATTTAAAGACCGAGAATTTACCTTCGGAGGTGATTAAGTGAATGATGACAATCAATGAATCAAGGAACTTGGCCTTAACCCATTATCGATGAACCCCTTTTACACCCTTGACATGCTGATACTCAGGCTTGAGAGCAAATTTGTGTGCTGTGTGTGGGAGAAACAAGTGCTTGTGCCAATGGGCACCTCCTCTAAGCAGTTTTGTGGCTGCTGATATGAACTCTTCTGTCACCGAGAAGGTAAGGTGGACAACCCGAGCCTCTTTACCATCAAAACCCTTTATGAACAACAGGGAAATATGATGGTCATGGTCATTAAAGAGACGGAGAAACGGGCCCCAACCAGCACACAGGAATATCTCTTGACAGGCTTTGAACTCAACAATGCGTAAGAGGTCTTGATAGCTTCCTAGATAATGGCGGGTAGGCATTGTGAATGGAAGCTGAAAAATGTGGATAAACAAGCAAAAAGAATGCACTCAGTTGTAGAGGATAGAGCGTTAGGGCGAAATGAGGAAATGAGCAGGATGAGTGAAAATTCACGCAAGGGTAGGGTTAAATCATGGTTCGATTGAGTAGCCAGATGATCGTGGAGCACGTATGAGTGATATGCTCATAATTGAATTTCCTTGAGTCGTGTGCGACTTAAAAATTCGTAATTATGGATTTGTGTGCTTTGCAATGTGTTCAACCATGTCCAAAGTAAAACTTTGAATAGGTTGAACATAATCGTTTGCTATGAATTAGGCATAATTGCATATAAACTGTGATGTCTTCCAAATAAATGTTGAATGGTATGATAAACGAAGAATTGCGATCATGTGATAGCATCCAAGGTGTATGATTTAACCTTATTAATGAAACAAAATAACATACCAAGATATCATTCCGAATTTACCTTTGATTATAATTAATGGATTAGATATATATAAATGAAAACCCTAAAAACCATATCTGGCCATACTTATTAATGTATTATAGTTTTATTCTATACTCTATTCGGATTGGAATTTACTTACTCTATTTGTCATTTCAATATTCACTTCATTATTTATTTGCCCCATTCGTCACCTTATTCGGATCGGCATTCGACCCGTCATTCAACCCTTCATGCAAACTTTAGTCTGTATCTGAGCTTGTTTTGCAAATGCTGACTGTGGCTACTTTTTGCAGGAAGTTTAAAAGTTGTTAGTGAAAAAGGATGATCACAACCTTGCTTTTTCTGGAATTTATGTTTTATCATAGGGCATTCTTTCTTGATTATCTGCATTTTCCTTGAAGACATCTATCATAAAGATGGTCAGACTATTGTCAGAAATAAGTAGACCATAAAATATTATGTTCCTCCCCCAAACTGAGAATATGGCATGTCCTTAGGCCATAGAAGAGAGGGGGCAAAACTAGTTAGTACATGATTTTCAATTTTTAATAATTTTAGTAAGAACTCTGAAATAATGATTCATATATGCAAATTCACTAAAAATAAATAACAGTGCTTATTAAGACCATATGAATAATAATGATGTAATTGATGCAAAAAAAATGGCATAGGAAAACCAATCATCAAGGATTCATTCTGAAAGATTTATTGTCATCTTAAGAATATAGATAAAGTTCACCTTTGAGTTTGTTAGATCTCTATGATTATGGGTCCCACTTCTAGGAGAATAATTTCCTAGATATTGTTTGGATTAGATGACAAGGTCCAAGTCCATCTTACTTTTAAAGAGTGCTTTAGAGAAAAGTTTCAATAATGGGTCCAAGGTGATCTAGTCGTCCATAGGTGAGAGAAAATTCCTGACAATTATATTGATTATAGTAGGTCTTAAGCAACTACTGATAGAAAATCATGAATTTGTATATTTGAATCAATTACCATGCAATTTATGAAGTTTAAGAATAGGAATCATAAAAGTGGCTTTTAAAGGTGAGATGAGATTATGCTCACTTTTCATTAGAATTGTTAAATGAGTTTTAAAGTATTTCCTTTTTCAACTGATGTCTTTGTTAGGCTAAAGATGTGATCCCTATGACCAGATTGCAAATTATTTATTGAATTTTATGCAAAATGATATGCACATAGAAACTATATATGAAAATGTTAAAGGGAGGAAGAGTCTTTTCTTCTTTATTACTGTAAGTTTTGAGTTGATTGGAGGTAAATGTTTGTTTTATTGATCATATCATCAACTGTCAGAAAATGACTCCTATTTATTAAAAACCAAAGGAAAGACATATCTACATATGTACAAACAAAGACAACTCCTTTTTGAATCTCAAGAACTAGGAGAAGGAGAAGGTCCCTTTTCAACTAGTTTCATTTCCTCTTGTGGTTCTTGAATAACAACTGATGATTTGGGTTGATCTTGCATAACTCTTCCAGATCGTGATTGAAGATCATGGACAAGTGTGGTGGTCATAACATAAGATGGGAGGAGTTGTAACCCAATGCCGTTGAGAGATTGGGTTGGCTTATTGTTAAGGATTTTTATCGGTTGTGCAGGCAATATTGGGAATTTTAGAAACTTCATGTCTCGGATATGGGGAGGTTGATTTGAGGTAGGGAGTAATGGAGGGGGTGGAAATCTAGGTAAAATTTGTTGGATATTAGGTGGATGAGGATAGTTAGGAATGGGAGTGGGAGATGGAGCATAGGCTTGTTCTCTCCATCCATGTGCCCATTGTTGCTGCTGAGTATTCTGAGGTGGCCATTTCTTCCAATTTGAAGGATCCCATCGCTGAGGAGTTTGATAAGGGTGGTAGTAAGGTGGGGTTTGTAATAACGGATCCTGGTAAGTTAGCTGATCTCTAGGATGCCAAGACCTCCTAGATGTTTCTCCAAGGTTTTCACTTATGCCTTGCAAACCAGGCAATGGTGAAGAGTTGTTGGTTGGATTATAAGGGTGACAGAGTGAAATTTTATCCAACAACCATTCTTGTCGAGGATGCTTGGTTCTACATCTGGGGCAGAACACACTCATTATTGCATGTTCTTTCTTCTTAGCTTGAGATGCATCTAGTTGAGAGTCCATAGCTTCTAGAATGTCAGTTTTAAAGTCTTCTAGTAGGATTTCCAATTCTATCCTTGTAACTTTATCAGGGTTTTTCATATTTCTAATACAAGCCTCCTGAAAATACCTCCTACTTTTCCCTCTTTTGCTCATTTCATAAATAAGGTTAATAGTTCTCAACAATTCTTCCAAAATGTCCTTAGGGAAGAATGTATCCTTTTGGGGGTCACTATATTTTGGTTTATGCAGGACATAGCGATATCTCTCAAGGTGACCTTCTAAGCTATAATAACCTTGATACTTTTGAAGAAATGTGGTCTCCATGTCTCCCGAGTCTTGATACTAGATAACCCTTTGAACCATAAAAGAGCGGAAGCTTTCAATGTGTCTAGAAAAAGTTTTAACTTTTGGCCCTCTTGTAGATAGTCATACATTCTACACAAGATGTCAAATTCGAACAAAAAGGTATCCGAATTCTCACTATCTTTCCCATAAAAGGTAGGTAATGGGGAAGGAGGAATGATTACATCCCATGTGGGTTCTGAAATGGGGAATCCAAAAGTTCCCTTGTTTTGAGTTTCTTCTTTTTCTATGTTGTGTCTCATCTCATTATGATCTTCCCGATCCATGTAGGCTTTTTGTTCTAGGTTTTATCCCTTTATGCTTCTTATGGAATGTGGAGGATCCTTTTAATAATGTTCCCTTATGGATTAATCCTTATGATTACCCCTTGTTCCTAAAATAATTTCCCTAGTAAGTCTATTCCCCTTGTTTATGTTCCAATACTTTTTTATTAAGTTAATAGCTGGAGTAGGATGCAACCCCTATGATAGTGAAGATTTTGGTGTTTTTGGTTATGATCTCTAAATCTCTAGACCTATTCACAAAACAGAAATTAAAACTAGAAAAAATATTATAACAATTGTTGGGTTTTGGGGATGCATGTTATAACAAATGCGCAGGTTCTTACCTCTCGTCTTACTGCTTACTCGCAACCAGCCTATTTCTACACTTTGGAAAGAAAATTCTATCTACTTTTGATTATATTCTACCTATTTTCAACTCCTCGGAAACGACGCCAAAATGTTGGGTGTGTGAGCTATCTCAAGAAAACACCTAATATTAATTATTGACCAGGATTAGTAGACTTAGAGTTGAGAAAAAATATATGCCTAGGTAGAAAGGGATCTCAGATTTCGGCTTGTCAAACCTAAGAGATATTTAATAAAGAAGAGATCAAAAGATCTTTCAAAATGAAAAACCGAGTCAAACTCTAAACAATACAATTACTAAGCTAACCTAACCAACAAATTAAATCAATGTCTAGTTACACTATTCTATGTAAGAATTAAATGATGGAAGATGAAGTGAATTCTAATTAAAATAGAAGGTGTGATGAAGATTAGAAATATAACTATGGAATCATGGCTTATTCCCATCCATACATAAGTGATAAAAAATGATATGATAACAAGTGAAAAACTTGATCAGTATAGAAACAAATAGGAGATTTTGATAAAGATATCTGATTCTAATCCAACTTTTATGTCATGAAGATATTCATATGGGTGAAACACCAATCTGACAATAGAAGAGACTTTAACAACCGTAGAAGAGGTAAAAATATCACTATCTAAAACAAAGCTGAAACAACAACTACTTAATAAATCAGATGTGAAGAATTTTACTTTAGAGGAAGGTTGAGAGAAAGAAGAAAGAAGTATTCCATTAAAGAACTTACAAACATAAAACAAAGTTAAAGTATGTCAAAATTGTTAAATCAGAAGCAAGAAGCATTATACTCAGATGAGCAAAAGAAACTAGATTCTGAAGATGTTAAAATGATGTAAAGAGTGTAAGGGTCTGAATGGAAATCCAAATGCCTTTCTGAATGGCAGTTCGAATGCTAGTATAAATGAAGGAAGAAGATTTAAGCTAAGGCAAGGAAGAATTTTGGATGACTTAGTTACCAGCTGGTTAATGCACATGACCTTATGATGCAAAGGAAGTAATTAGTAGATTGTTTATAAGATAGAGTGAGGGAAGAAGTGATCTATGTAAGAGGAAGGCTAGCTATTTCTACTTCATCCTAAAGCAAGTTTAGTTTGAGATTGGAGGAATTTTGATGCTACAGAAGAAGAACTACAGAGTTTAAGAGAGGAGCTTAACTATGGGAAGGCTCAAAAAACTCAGCTCACTTGATTCCAAAGGAATTCAAGTAAACTAAATTCCTTAAGCAAGACTACAGAGGCAAGCTAGAAGAGATGAATGCAACCTAACCTATCAAGTAGAGGAGGTGAAATAAATATAACCTATCCTATGGAGAAGACTTAGCTGAACCTAAGCATAACCGGTCACTTACTTGTATGTTGCAAACATCATAAGCACTTCACAAGATGCATATAACATAACATAGAGATCTTCATTCATATAAACAATAAAACATGAGTGACAATAAAATACATAACAAAAATTTCATCCATGTAAATAACAGAACAACAATTTAGATTTCAAGATGTAGATATCATGTATAAGATAGATGCAAAGATGAAATACACAACACAATGTTATCTACATGAATGAATACAAACTATACACACAGACTGGAGACCGTTGATTGTTGAGGGGCTTGTCTTAGCAAGCAGAGGCTGATTCTTTATTAATCAATCACCATACATGTTGCTAGATCTTCATTAAACCAGAACAAAGATATGTATATTGAATTAACAGAGCATTACACCATCGTTGTGTTTATTTGCAGTTAGAGAAAGATCAATAAGACTGACTCCGTCTCAGTCATGTCAAATGGAAACAAGACTTAACAATACACAACAAAACTTGACAAGACTTAAGCAGTTTCGGAGGTAGGAACACCTATATATATGATTACAATTTGGAGACCGTTATCTACATGAATGAATACAAACTATACACACAGACTGGAGACCGTTGATTGTTGAGGGGCTTGTCTTAGCAAGCAGAGGCTGATTCTTTATTAATCAATCACCATACATGTTGCTAGATCTTCATTAAACCAGAACAAAGATATGTATATTGAATTAACAGAGCATTACACCATCGTTGTGTTTATTTGCAGTTAGAGAAAGATCAATAAGACTGACTCCATCTCAGTCATGTCAAATGGAAACAAGACTTAACAATACACAACAAAACTTGACAAGACTTAAGCAGTTTCGGAGGTAGGAACACCTATATATATGATTACAATTTGGAGAGCAAGTTGACCCTTTCAGTGGTCGAATGCTTCTAATAATAGGCAGTCTTTAATGAAAGGAAAACGACTCTGTCCAACATCCCTTGACAACACATAACCAAAAACGGTTTTGCTTAGCATCTCATGACAACTCATATGCCAAGGAACGGCTTCATGATGACTCAGGAAAGCACAAGGAAGGTCCCCCAGGGTCCACGGCGTCATTCTTCCACACAATAGCTAGAGAATTAAATCCTCTTCGACGTGGGCAAAAGTGGATGCGATGTTAATTTGGGCATATAGGAGGAAGAATATTCTAGAAATCTAGTTCACAAACCACTAGGGCCATGTCCCTAACAAAATCTATGCATCGGTTCATCTTTTAAAAACCCGAGCATACCTCAACCAATGAGTCCGTGGATCGAATGCACGTCCGAATGTTGGGATGAATGAACATGACTCCAGTAAGCCCCTAATTGAAGGTTCCGTTGAGAGCCATCATCTGTAAAATAAGAAAATCATCATTAAACAAGCCATATAATTGTTAATAAACTAAAATATGGAGACTCTTGCCCAACATTCATAAGATGTATAAATAAATGCATACATGTTCCATTTAGCGATCTAAATGGAAAAAAGAGCAATTTATGATATCAAAAATGATGATAGATCCGCTATTCAAAGTATCTTTATCGACCAAAAACAGTGACAAAGTGGGCACCAACACCACGGTAGAAAAGCTGATTGACACATTCAAGGAGTTCGCTCCAAAGATTATCCCACACTCAGCGAAACACCTTCAAGGAGTTGCAAGTGGCTCGGGGGTGAGCCACATGTAAGTGTTAGGGTCCTGTTGGGCCTGGTCTAGATGGGGCATTTTTTAACAGGAAGAATTTTGAGAACTGCGGAGCTAAGTGAAGTTAAGCTTGAACAATTTTGGGATAAGTTTTGGTATGCTACGAAGTTGTGCGTGGCACAGTGTCGAAGGAGCTGCGAGGTTGGTGCTACTAGGAGTGCAGCACCACGATATGCCACGTCGACGGAGATCCAACTAAGCAGAGCATGGACGAATGAAGGCAGTTATTTTGGTTAGGTCACAGAAGACCTATTTTTGGAAAAGATCATCAATAACTACGAAGCAGTGGGTAGGTTAAGATCGGAGGTAGGTGACTGATCACAACAAACAGAAGACTACTGCTACTTGAACCAGTCATCTAAGGCCGTGAAAGAAGGAACAACTCAGCGGAAGTAACCTGTTGGCACGCACGTGACAGAAGATCCGCTGCCAGATATTAGTAGTCTGGTTTTGGGAAAATCGTGATAGTTTTGTAAACCTAAAGGTTCTGCCTTCGTAAATAAAAAGACACGACCTATGGGTCTTGATCTATAAATAAGGAATTTTTGTAAACGAAAAGGGTTAACTCTTCATTTTGTTGATTATTATTGAATATTATGAGATCTGTCTTATTGAAGCATTGTAAAGGCTCTGCAGCTGAGTGCGCAGAGACCTAATTTGGAGAGAGGAAGAGAGAAGAGCGTTTGCAGTTGAGTGCGTAGACAAAGAACTATTGTACCCTTTTCTAAGATAATAAACAATAGTTCTTGTGGACGTGGCTTCCCATCCGGGGGGGTGAACCACGTTAAACCAGTGTTTTATGTGATTGTTATGTATGGTTGTCATTAATTTGTGATTTAATTTACTTACAGTGCATGCATGAAGTTACTATTGTCTGTTATATGTTTACTATTATCTGTATTCACCGTGGAAAGGATGGAATAAAATGCTAGTAGTTCATGTATGGAGGAATGTTAACAGTAAAGCACCTATAAGTTCTCAAATGAATGGATTTATGAGATAACCACACAACAAATGGTTAAAGTTGAATCGTGACATCAAGCAAACAACACTACGCATCTCACTCATTTGCATAAGTTACGGTGTTTATCAAGCTAAGTAATGATGAATGATTAAGGATCATCGAATAAGATTGAGTAGAAGTAATTAGGTCTCATAACCCCACTGCGCAGCCTATGGACGCGCTAAGGGTGCAAATATCTTTGTTCCTGAAGATTCTCGACGCAGAGTAGAAGACTTCGTGCAGTCATTGACCGCAGTGCACAACCTGCACCGCGCTATACATGAATCAGTTCAAACA
Organism: Larix kaempferi; assembly: GCA_027924585.1. Lineage (NCBI taxonomy): Eukaryota > Viridiplantae > Streptophyta > Pinopsida > Pinales > Pinaceae > Larix > Larix kaempferi. The sequence goes on from BSBM01000486.1 coordinate 7,501,284, forward strand.
CTCGCATCACAAGGTTTTGGAAACCTGCTTCTACAACCACCCCCTCGACTTCGCCTCGGGTGAGACCTCAGACTACTCACAGTCTGTTGCCGAAAGGGCCAATGAATAGAGGTTTTGTTGGTATCTTGTACCGCAAAGTATCTGGGTATACATTGGAAAACCTCTAGAACAGTGTTGCGACCAACATCGCGGCTTGGGTACTACGAGTACTTGGAGCACATGCACCCCACCGATTATCGGGGGGGGTAGATGTTATTGGTTCATCGGGTTATGACTGGGACATATTATGCCTGGGGGCAGATGTTCCTTTCCTGTTTTCAGCATGAGCTGAACAAGGTGAGTCAGCAAGGGGGAGAGTTTAGCTATGCTTCATTTCTGTGTTGTTTCTTTTTTGAGCGGGTGCCTACATTGCAGCCCCATGTGCCGGTCTGGGATGGTGAGATGACTAAGCCGCGGATGGTGCGGTGGGGAGAGATGATGTGACGCAGTGGTGGCGGGGTAGTTGGACAGTTCTTTACTTCAGACATGTACGAGCAGTGGGAGCAGATGCGGGTTCTATTCGATGATTATCCGTACTGGACTATGGATTACCGGGGGGATATTGAGATGTCGTGAACTCTAATACAGGCTTGGGGGACAGATGGTACATATTTGTTGTTGTTTTCTCTTTTAGCATATCATGTTTGTATTATGATGATAGCTATAGGTGTTTTATGATGCTAACATCTTTGATTGTTGGTTATTGCAGATGTGGGTCCAAGGCCTCCACCGGGGCTTTAGATCCGCAGAGTTCATGTGGTGGTGGCACCCCCACCACCTGCGCGAGGAGTCATACACCATCGGAGTGATGATGCAGTGGTAGAGGGCGTATGGGATACCATCGATCATCTATGGGATGGTGTGGTAGATGATGGTTGGAGGTATTTGGACCGAGAGGTGTTAGACCTATGTTTTGATGCTCCACGAGAGTGGAGATCGATTTTGAGGAAGATTTTTGTGTTGGCAGTGGAGAGGAGGGCTAGGGACCAGTATGATCCAGAGGAGGAGGATCCCCAGGAGGACGCGAGTCATGATGATGAGGACTAGGTTGTTCATTACCTACCCCCAAATGCTTATGAGCATATGGGGATGTTTTTTGTGATATGTATTATGTACGGCTGATGTATTTGTTTTATATTCGGGTGTTGAGGGCACTCTTGACATTATGACTATATGATATATATATATTTATGCACATGGATGCATTTTGGATGATTCAGTCGTGTATGCACGTGGATGCACATCTGTCATTGTTTTTATGTTTTATTGCATGTGGATGCAATTGCTTATGTTTTTGTATGCCCGTGGAGGCACATTCTATGCACGTGGATGCAATATTATGATGGATTATTTTCTCTATTTATATGGTTTGTTTATGCCTATATGATGTTATGTTGATGCATGTTTGATTTTCTACATGGTTTGGTTGACGTGCCAATCTAGAATGTTGTTAGCCATTTGGTCTGCTACATTATTGAGATTTCTTGGGACATGAGTGAATGAAATGGATTCGAACTATCTGATAATTTGTTTAGTGCGCCGGAATTTTCTAAATAGACAGGGATCGTGTACCTAGTAACAATTGTTGAGTTGGGAAACAAGAAGATGGGAGTTGAGGAAAACGTGATGGTGACTTATACCCATCTGGAGGGCAGCGGTCAGGAGACCGGTCACAGCATCGTACTCAACCTAGTTATTTGTAGCAGCAGCTATACACACTTCGTCGAGGTGAATCAACTCATGTGAGGGGGAATAGAACACCCAAGCTGCGGAGGCGAGATTTGGATACCAGCGACTTGCACCGTCGGCAAAATCCAACATAGTAGAGTGGAACAGGATCCATCCATGGTTATGCAGGAAAACAAAATGTAAGTTTTTTGATAGTTTACAATGAAAAAATAATTAAAACCTGTACAATATGGACTGTGGTGTCCAATGTTATGGTTAAAAGCGTTTGAGGAACAACCCATTATGGGGGTTGCGTAGGGGATTACCTTCTGAATCAGTCAGAATGTATGCCCCATGTTGGAGGCAAGTGTGTGTGATGTATGGGCCTTGCCACATGGATTCAAATTTTTCTTTGCTCGTTTTTTCATGTACTTGATCGTAAACGAGTAAAAGGTCTCCTTCACGAAAGGCTCTTGGGTGAACGTGCTTATCATAGACGGCTTTGGACTGTTTTTTTGTGGCTTCAATGGTTTGGAGGCTTGTTCGATGATCCTCATCAGCTTGTTCCAATAGGAGTAAGCGTTGTTCAAGCGGTGAGGTATTTGGGAGGAGTTCGATGGTGATATGCAATGTTGGGATTTGACACTCAATAAGGAGGACAGATTCCACGCCGTGAACCAAATGGAAAGGGGTAAAACCAGTGGCGGTTTTAGTAGAGGTACGGTAAGCCCACAGTGCGGGAAAAAGCATATGATTCCAATTGGATTTATGTCGATCGACAGTGCGCTGGAGGATTCTCTTTAGAATTTTTTTAATGGCTTCAACTTGGCCGTTCCCTTGGGGGTAGTAGGGGGAGGCATATTGATGTTCAAATTTGAGGAGGGTTCACAATTCTCGCTAGATGGAATCCTCGAAATGAGAACCATGGTTTGAGATGAGTTGCTTCGGTACTCCAAAATGGGTAATAACGTGGTTGAAGAAGAATCAGGTTGTAGTGTCGGTTGTGCAATTGAAAGTAGGAATGGATTCTCCCATTTCGTAAAGTAATTGACGGCCATAATGATGTATTTATGGCTGCAGCTGATGTAGGATTACACTCCATGAAGTCAATGACCCATTTGCAAAAAGGACCAATGGTGACAACTGGATGATGTTCGGATATCCACATCATCTTTTTCAGGATCTTGCATGCAATTAGGGTTTGCATGCAAATTCTAGGGTTTGCATGCACTTTGCATGCATCCCAGTCACCAAGTTGATGCCTCCAGCACCTTAGCCACCTTATTCTAGCACCTGGGAGCCACTTACTTCAGAGTTTTATCCCTCCTAGTCAGGAAGGCACCCACTTCTCACCTGCTTCCAGAGAAGGGTGCACTTCTTCACCTACCACTGCAGTTCCACTTTAGTTAATACACTTAGTTAGCTCCGATTCTCCCTAATTTGAAGCTAGTTTCACTCCCGACTGACTATTTCACTTCCGTTGGACCTCCAGATTGACTAGATGACTTGTTCTGACTTCAGTTAGCCTCCCATGCGCCCCCCACTGAGCCCACTCCCCTATATCAAAGCTACACACTTCAGTTACACATGTTACACTCAGTTAGACTCAGATTGACACCTGGATAACTGGTTCTTGTACATTGATGACCACCACTGATTGATGATGAGGAATCCTAGTTGGAGTCAAGCTACTCCATTCATTGATTCGAATGACCTCCTTAGTCAATTCGAATTGCTCAGTCATTGTCAGATTATTATATTGTAATTATTCACCCTTACTGGGAAATTGAGCACTGCTGCATGTTTTGCACAGTTTTACACCATATTTTCTATATTCATCTATTGTGATTGATTTGCTTGTTCATTAGATCTGTTGTGACTAATTTTACATGGTATCAGAGCCATTGCAGGGACAAGATCTCTTTTCTACAGGTGTTTTTACAAGAAGATTTGAGTGAATTGCTCAAAAATTGCAAAAAGTTTTGGCATGAAAGATCTCAAGGGAATTCGCTCCTGTGCATGCAAAGCTTGAAAATACATCCAATACCACTCCAGAAGTTTGAGTTTCCACATAATTCCTGGATCTGATACATTGGACCCATTCAACATTGTTTGATCTCCAATCCCAGGTGTGATGCAACTCTAAAAGGGTGGATTGTTCGACCTCATTGTTCTTGGTTTATTGTGATTTGCAGGTTATTGTCTCCATCATTTGCATTCGCTACTCTGCCCTTGCAAGCTTCTCTACATCGGTGTGCACTCGCTCCTAGCAATGGAATACTATTCTTCAAAGCCTATCCTCACCCCATTCAATTATTTTGATTGGAAAGATGATATGGAGATCATATTACGTTCAAAAGGTTACTACCGAGTCACTCTTGGTCTTGAATTGGAGCCAAACAACTTGTCAGATAGAACCAAACACTACAACAAGCTTGATGAAGCTTATGGTCTTCTTTGTCTCTCCATCTCCAAAGATCTTCACTTCCATCTCAGCGGATTGAAGACTCCAAAAGATATATGGGAGCAACTTGAAACACTATTTGGCAAGCAGGACGAGCTTAGGGATTTTCAATTAGAGAATGAATTGATTGCCCTTAGTCTTGAGAATTTCGAGACCATTAATGAATTCTTCACAAAATTCAAGAACTTGAACTTGCAGTTGAAGAACAGTGGAGTTATCAAAGAGGATAAACAATTGATCATCTCCATTCTCAGCAAGCTTGGGAAAGATTATTCGGTATTTATCTCTACTTTCAATTCCAGTCCGCTAACTACCCCGAATTGGAAGATGCCTACCTTGAATGCCTTCATTGAGTCCGTCACAACAGAGCATGACAAGTTGATTCAAATGGGGTCCATAAGCTCCAAATATTCATCCCTATATGTTCAAGGACCCAAGATCTTGAATGGTAAAGAAAAGCAAAAGAAGGAGAAGCCCAAATTCGAGCCTCACAAGCAAAGAGAGAAAGGCAAACAAACGGATGCACCATCCAGTTCGAAGTTCAAGCAAAATGGAAAAGAAGGTAACCAAAAATCTTAATGTACTTATTGCAACCGTGGCTTTCATCCCGAAAGTTCATGTATGAAGAAGACTATAGATCAAATGATCTTCCTTTTGGAAAAGAACAACATAACTCTTCCTGACGGTGCAAGGAAGAAGGATAGGAATGATGATCATGAAAGAGGATAAGCACTCATGGCAACTGTTTCGAAGCCCACTACTCTCTTGATAGATTCGGGTGCATCAAATCATATGGCTGCAAATATTGATTTTTTTTCTTCATTCAATCCAAACAGCTCCATCCCCATCCATTTGGGAGATGAATCAAAAATTTCTTCAAAGGGAAAAGGTACGATTCATGTAGATCATGGAAGCTTTCAGAATGTTCTCTATGTGCCTTCCTTGGCTTCAAATCTTCTTTCTGTGTATCAAATGACACACACTGGTGAACCGAAGCAAGTTACATTCAGCCCTAATACAGTTGAAATTTCTGATATCAAAAGTGTAAGACTTGTTGCAGTCGGAAAGGCAAACCACACTGCAAAATGCTATGAGTTTTCACACTTTATTCTGCTTGCAAAGCCCACTGCTCTTCACACACATGGTAATGAGGTTAGTAGGATTTGGCATGAAATATTTGGACATCTTAATTATAAGTATTTGTTGCTTCTATCAAACAAATCCATGGTAGATGGTCTTCCACAACTTCGTTCCTCGAAGGGAATATGCACTGGTTGCATTATTGGGAAGCACCCCGAGCACAGATTCGACTGCGGCAAAGCTAGTAGAGCTTCTACAATTTTGGGGTTGATACATTTTGATATCAGTGGTCTGCTGCCCCATACGTCATTAAATGGTTCAAGGTATGTTTTGACATTTATTGATGATTTTTCCCGCTTTACATGGGTATTCTTTCTCAAAAACAAGTCAGAAGTGCTTGGAAAATTCAAGGATTTTAAGGCTTATGTTGAGACCGCCACTGAGAGCAATATCAAAGCTCTTAGATCTGATAATGGTGGAGAATATATCAATTCCAAGTTGCTACAACTTTGTTCCCAAAGAGAAATTCAGATCCAACATACATCTCCCTACACACCCCAGCAGAACGGTGTAGCGGAAAGGAAAAATCGGTCACTGAAAGAGATGGCTACATGCATGATTGAATCAAAAGGTTTGGCTGTAAATATTTGGGCTGAAGCAATCAATATTGTTGCATACATACAGAAGCATGTTCCACATTCATCCATGAAAGGTATGACTCCTTTCGAAGCATTCTTTGGTCACAAACCGGATGTGTCAAATTTGAGAGTTTTTGGCTCTACTGCATGGGCTAGAATTCCTTCCAAGAAGAGACGAGCTTCGGATCCACAAAGTATTGAGTGCATACTGATAGGATATGGGGAAGAATCAAAAGCATATAAACTCATGGATATCAGATCTAAAAAGATATTCATAGAGCGTAGTGTGCAATTTGAAGAACCGCTTCAAGAATTGCAACTAGTCGAGGAAGAGACTGCCGATTCACCGCCTTCACCAGAAGAAGATCCGTGCAGCGATAATGAAGGTATGAGTTATGATATTTCTGATATTGTAGCATCATATGATGATCATGACATATTAGGTTTGGAATCCAACCATTATGATCCTCCTTAGTTACCAAATTGGGCCCAAAACACTCTTCAATCTGCTGGTTCGAACCTTGGAAATCCTACTAATCTGAGACGAACAAGAGTAGACTTTCAAAGAGTAGGTATGGCTCTTTCTATTGTTGATCCATTACTTCTTGAGATTTGTTATTTGATGGCTGGTTCAGATCCCACATCATACTATTCTTCCCACCGAGATCCGAGATGGCAAAGTGCCATGGATGAAGAGTACAATTCTCTTCAAAAGAACAACACATGGGAGCTAGTTTCTCTTCCACCTGGAAGAAAATTAGTAAAGTGTAAATGGGTCTACCGCACGAAAGTTTCTGTTGATGGCTCTATCAGCAAATGCAAAGCAATTTTGGTGGCAAAAGGTTTCTCCCAAGTCCAAGGAGTGGACTACACTGAGACCTTTGCACCGGTTGCAAAGATGGATTCCATCCGCCTTGTTTTGGCTATTTCTGCATCCAAGCACTGGGAAGTGCACCACATGGATGTGAAGAGTGAATTTATACATGGAGACCTTACTGAAGAGGTATATATGCAGCAGCCAGAGGGCTACACATTAGATCCATCATTAGTTTGTAGATTGAAGAAATCTTTGTATGGGTTAAAACGGGCCCCAAGAGCTTGGTACACAAAGATGGACTCCTTCCTTCTTTCTCAGAATTTCCAAAGATGCAAATCTGATCTGAATGTGTATCTTCAGCGAGTTAAAGGTAATTTGTTGGTTATTGTAATTTATGTTGATGATCTTCTCATTACTGGTAGCACTCTTACTTCAATAAACAAGCTAAAAATTGCCTTAAATCTAGCTTTTGACATGAGCGATTTGGGCTTGCTGAGTCACTTTTTGGGCTTGTAGATAGCTCAAAATTTTGATGGGATCACTATATCTCAGCAAAAATATGCTTCTGACCTATTATTGAAGTTTAATATGGCTGAATGTAAGGCAGCCCCATTCCCATTCCTCTCAGGAATCAGTCTTGAGGAGGGAGATTCTACACCGCTTGCAAATTGCAGTATGTATCGACAGTTGATTGGTTCACTACTTTATTTGACACACTCAAGGCCTAATATTTCATATGCCATGAGTGTTGTTTCAAGGTATATGCAGCAGCCACATGAGCTTCATTGGCGAGCAGCCAAGCGGATCTTGCAGTATGTGCAAGGTACGAGACAGTTTGGCATACATTATGCTGCAGATTCTGAGCTTGATTTCATTGGTTTTACTGATTCATATTGGGCAGGTGATAGCATTGATCGGAATTCAACTTCCGGTTATGTTTTCATGATTGGTCATGGTGCTATTTGCTGGTCCAGAAAAAAGCAAGCATCCATTGCACTTTCTTCAGCAGAGGCAAAGTATCGAGGGGCAGTCAATGCCTGCATTCAGGCAGTTTGGTTGCAGGGTATTCTTTCTGAGTTTGGTTTTGGTGGCACTACTTCGACTATCCTATTTTGTGACAATCAAAGTGATATCAAGATCTCCACAGATCCAGTTCAGTGGCAGAGGACCAAACACATTGAGATTCATATGCATTACATTCGACAGTTGGTGCATGATGGCACCATGATTCTGCAATATTACCCTACTAATGAGCAAATTGCAGACATCTTCACCAAGAGCTTCACTGAGAAGAAGTTCTCTTACCTCCGTTCACTATTGGGGGTGAGTTCCATCATGGTGGAGACAGATTGATCCATTATTATGCTTTATCTTGAGGGGGGATTTCTTCCCACTAGGTTTTCCCTGTTTCCTCACTTAGTTTATTTTTAGCATTTTTTGGATTATTGTATTGGGGTGACCTTTGGTCTTAGTTACCAGGGCCCCACATTATTGTCTTTTGCACATCATAGTCTAGCTTGAGGGGGGGTGTTCAGATATCCACATCATCTTTTTCAGGATCTTGCATGCAATTAGGGTTTGCATGCAAATTCTAGGGTTTGCATGCACTTTGCATGAATCCCAGTCACCAGGTTGATGCCTCCAACACCTTAGCCACCTTATTCTAGCACTCGGGAGCCACTTGCTTCAGAGTTTTAGCCCTCCTAGTCAAGAAGGCACCCACTTCTCACCTACTGCCAGAGAAGGGCGCACTTCTTCACCTACCACTGCAGTTCCACTTCAGTTACACTCAGTTAGCTCCGATTCTCCCTGATTTGAGGCTAGTTTCACTCCCGACTGACTATTTCACTTCCGTTGGACCTCCATATTGACTAGATGACTTGTTTTGACTTCAGTTAGCCTCCCATGCACCCCCCACTGAGCCCACTTCCCTATACCAGTGCTACACACTTCAGTTACACATGTTACACTCAGTTAGACTCAGATTGACACCTGGATGACTGGTTCTTGTGCATTGATGACCACCACTGATTGATGATGAGGACTCCTAGTTGGAGTCAAGCTACTCCATTCAGTGATTTGAATGACCTCCTTAGTCAATTCGAATTGCTCAGTCATTGTCAAATTATTGTATTGTAATTATTCACCCTTACTGGGAAATTGAGCACTGCTGCATGTTTTGCACAGTTTTACACCATATTTTCTATATTCATCTGTTGTAATTGATTTACTTGTTCATTAGATCTGTTGTGACTAATTTTACAGATGAAGGGAGGCGGGGGGTGTCCTTTCTTTGGGGGCAAAGAGCTAGCAATTTTGGCAATGTTTGATTGTTGTGATGCAATCAATAAATAATGAGGGCTAAAAATACACTGCGTGGATCACCTTTTGGGCAGTGGACATTCCCGAAAAATGGTCGCCGCAGGCGCCGCTATGACAGTCATTGAGAACTTGTTTTGCTTCTTCTCGTGAAAGGAAATGTCATAAAATGGTGTCGACTCTGCGTCGATATAGGACATCGCCTAGGAGGAGATAACAGGAAGCATGGTGACGGATGCGACGGCATCCGTAACGGTCGACATCGGGTCAAAATTTTTGTGTGCGGAGGTAAATCAAAATGCCACCATACCAAGGGTCATCTGATGAGATGATGAACAAATGATCGTCAGTTAAATTAGTAGTGACTGATGGTGATGGTGATAATGATGGTAAATCCGTCAAGAGTCGAGAAAGTGCCAATGCTTTGGTGCTCTTAGGTGTTTTGAAAGTCAGGTGATACTCTTGTAGGATAATAACCCATTTATCAACGTAGCCTTACAGAAGGCGACAGTTCAAGGGATAGACCATGGGGTTGGAATTTGCAACTACTGTAGTATGGCTTATGATGATGTAATGTCGCAATTTATGTACTGAAAAGACAATGACGAGAGCCAGTTTCTCTTCATATGGGTATCGTAGCAGTGGGCCAGATAAGGTTTGGCTCACATAATAAATGACATGCTCTTGACGAGCAGTGTCTTCTTGAACAAGAAATCCAAAAATGGCATAGTCAGATGCCGAAACGTAAAGGATGAAATCTTTAGAGAAATCAGGAGGGGAGATCAAAGAGGCATTGGTGAGAGCTTTCTTCATGTCATCGAAAGCTCCTTGCACTTGGTCATCCCACACAAAAGGAATGTGGGTACGAAAAAAACAAAGGAAACCATGAACCGTCGTGGCGTAATCTGGGATGAAACGACGATGGAAAATTTTCTTCCCTTGAAGGCTCTGTAACTGTCGAAGCATACGGGGTGATGGGAGGTCTAACATGGCTTGGACTTTTAATGGATCGACTATGATACCTTTCTATGAGATGATGAAACCCAATAACTGGCCTGCTGGAAAGAAAAATACACACTTGAGTGGGTTCAAGCGGATTTGATATTTGCGACAACGTAGGAAGACTTGCTAGAGGTCGTTTAAATGGTTGGACCATTTTTTTCGATCGGTCCGTGAGGTCATCTAGGTAGACCAAGATAATGTTGACTAAGTCATGGAAACAATAGGTCATGGCCCGTTGAAAGGTGGCTCCAGCGTTTTTAAGACCGAAAGACATAACACGGTAAGCAAAAGTGCCCCATGGGGTGGTGAAGGCGGTCTTGTACTCATATTCTTTGCAAATGTGAATTTGGTTATACCTGGAGAAACCATCCATGAAAGATAGTATCTCATGCCCTGCACATGCATCGATAAGTTGGTCGATAAATGGTGTGGGAAAGTTGTCTTTGGGACAAGCTAGGTTTAGGTCGCGGAAGTCAGTACAGACACGGATAGTGCCTTGCTTCTTGTTAATTGGTACTGGGTTAGAAACCTAGGTGGTGTAGGCTATGGGGTAAATGAACCATGTTGTACGAAGCTTCTCAATTTTCACTTTAACAGCAAGAAGCTTAGATGGGTGGATGGGGCATTGTTTTTGGCAGACAGGTGGTATGTTGGGCCAAGTGTCGATGTGGTGTTCTATGATAGCAGGGTCAAGACCCGGCATTTCAGTGTAGGACCATGAAAAAACACCGCGAAACTCTTGGAAGAGTTTATTGTAAGATTGTACCTCATCCTCTGTGCATGTTGCTCCCAAGGAAATGAGTTCGGGTGTCTGAGCATGGTAGAGATGTCAACTTTAATAATGGGTGAAATGTTGGCCATATTGCCTTCCTCAAAGGCATAAGGGGCTGGGATTGGATCCTTGAACCAGTCGACCTTGGTGGGAAGGAAATCTTTGGATTTAATGGAGAATTGATTTGCCATGGAAGAGTTATATGCTTGAGGGATGAAGTATGATCGATGGTGCATATCATCCCAGGGGTAGTTGGGTGTAGTAAGTGTGTAGCTAGGGTTTTACCCCTAGCTTGTGAAAATGAGCACCTACTAAGGAGAATGGACTCCTTAGTAGCAGTTCAGTAAATGTAAATAATTAAGCTAAAACAGAAATAGAAACTACTCTAAAGCATGTGCATGAAAAATAAACAACAAATTGTAAACAAGGGTTTTGTATTAATATTACCTTCAATGTGAAGGTTGATGAAGCTCCTTGCAATGTCCAAGAGGGTTGCTCCAAGCTCCAATGTGCTCCTTCTCTTTCTCCAATGGTGGGAATGGGCCAAAAGTGGCTCTCAAGGTGAAAGTAGTTCAATGGTGAACTAGGGCTTCAAGAGAGATTTTGGCAGAGTAAGGGTATACTTGATTGTGGATGTGGAATAAGGGATCTCCATCACCTATTTATAGTTTTTTGGTGGTGGAGTGCTGACCCATGGTTTTGGGAAACACATGGTTTAGGGCAGCTGTATAGGGTTTTTTCCTCCTTTTCCTCATTATTTTATATTTTTCTTCCCTTTTTAGGGGGTTTTTGCTATTTTTAGAGAAATTTTGGATATTTTTGGAGGAAAAATGGGTTTTTTAACCTTTTTGAGGCTATTTTAAGGGTTTTGTGGCCTTTTGGAGGCATTTTAGGCCTTTTGGAGGCTTTTTAATGGGATTTTTTGGGTTTTTAAGGGAAATATGGTAGGAAAATGGACATATGAGCCATATAATGTGGTAGATGAGGTAGTGAACACTTTTTGGGTGTTAACAGATTGCCCCCTGATGTGCGAGGGCAGGAGCTCATCGTATGGCCGATGGACATCATAAGTCATGAATGGTTTTCGTGGGTGTGGAGAGAAGAGAAGAAACAAACTGAGGCCCGGAACAACGATCCCGAACAACTGCAAGAACTAAAATTACATAACCTCAAGAATGGATGAGGAATCATCTGATCATAAGGACGAGGCGAGCATACCCATGCTCGTATCAGGATATAACATAACAATAACAATGGGGTCCAAAAAATGGGGACCTGAAACATACATGACCTCAAATACTGACTGAGGAATAATCTCAATATATAGACGAGGCGGGCATACCCATGCTCGTATCAGGATACATAAATAGAACTGTGAGGCCCGAAAAGGAGGACCTGTAAGATACATGACCACTGTGTACATCATAAGAGTCCAGAGGGGACACAAATCTGGGACATACTGCTGAGCTGATCATGTGGTAACTGAAGAACTGGTGCACTGGAACATCAACAGTGCAGCTAAATGTGGTACCAAAGGAACTGATGAGCTGCTGGATCATAGTGACTGGGAGCAACAACCTCGATGGTACACTGAACTAGGATAAACCTGGGTACTGAAGGAAGCATATAGTTGGATGGCTTCCGAATACAATCGCCAACGCAGCCCGGACATTCACAGGAACATATAACTGGGCGTTCCGAAGTGACTCACCAATGTGCTAGAGTCAAGGGAAATCCGGGGTCTTCGACTAAAAACTGATGGGATATAATCCTACGCGATCCTCAACGATGCGATCAAGGTGCTGAAGTCGAGCATATGAGGAACAACCACTCGGAAAGGCAATGATGACTTCTCTCAGAATGATCCGTAGGCACTTACCACAGATGGTGATAAGTCCAAGGCATAGGGACCTCTGGGCCTATCCTCTGGAATAGAGGAGCTGTCGTCGACAGAGGGAGACCTGCAACTATCAAGGCAATGATGTTTCCTTAACAGGAGCGCGAGGTGAAGAACCGAAATGTAATAGTACTGATGGCAGGACTGACAAACTATGGGGGGACAACTGGGCAAGTAGAGTGGGTGGACTCAAACTTCCTTTGTTCAGAGTATGATAATGGGGATGATCTGGCAGCATATGAAACTGACTGAGGGGAAAGGGATCATAGCTATATGGGATCTGGGAAGGTTACTGGGCTGAGGGAGACTCAAGCTGTGGTACAATGGCAGGAGACTGCAGAATACTCTGAACAAAGGCGACCTGATTGGGGGTGCTGCCGAGATGATTGATCAAAGTGCCAGGAGGCACGGGAGGGGACTTCTTCATGGGTTAAGGAACTAGAAGAAGTGTGTGTAAAATGATACTGTCGTGTGGATTTTACGAGCCCAGGACAGTTCATGCTCGTGGTTGCTTTAAATTTTAAGGAGTCTGAAAGCGATAAGAAGACTCTGAAGTAATGGAATGGTACTGTTGTGTGGATTTTACGAGCCCGGGACAGTTCATGCTCGTGGTTGCTTTCAATTTTAGAGAGTCTGAAAGCAAGTAAGAAGACTCCAGGGGGTTGCTTTTTCGTAGATTTAGTCTCCAAGGCCCAAAGAAGCATAAAAGGATGCAATGAAGAACTCTTCTAGCCGGTGTGACTAGAGTATTCCTTTTTCGTAATTAGTCTACCAGGTCCGGAAAAGGGTTAAACTTATACCAAATAGACGCCCTTTCAGGTACTTTAGCGAGCATGAAAGGAAGCAAGATTGCTCGGCGATCTTTTCATTCTTTTAGGAGTCAGAAAAGAGCTTAACAGAAACTCCCTAAGTGCCTTTTTCGTAAAGGACTTGTCCGGCCCGAAAAAGGGATAAAATGATACCGAACAAAAGGAATGGCCAGGCAAGGAGGAAGTGTTCAATCAAGGATCAATAATGATGACCAAGAGCGAGGGTAGGGGGGAACACTGGTGGGCCTCCTTGCGGGGTAGATGAAATGGTGGCAAAATAACGAAACATTTGCAGTATGACAGGAGTGAATGGCTCATGTAAAAATGTGGAACAATCCGATAGCGGCCGATGTCGCGTGCAAACCGAGGCAGCAAGGTGTCGGGACACAATGTTGAAATTGTACCAAGTGAGAGCGAGAAATGATCTCAAGCATCATCACGAGCTCGAAAAAATGAATCCGGCGATATAAAGGGTGTCAAAAAATGGATAACGGCCGATGTGGCACGCAAACTGAGGTGACGAGGGCGTTTTGGAAAAATACCCAAAAAATCGGGGGGTGAGAGCAATAAATGATCTCAAGCATCATCACCAGCTCGGAAAAATGAATCCAATGATATAAAATATGTGAAAAATGGAGAACGGCCGATGTGGCACGCAAACTGGGGCGACAAGGTGTCGGGACACAATGTTGATATTGGTCCTGGTGAGAGCGAGAAATGATCTCAAGCATCATCACGGGCACGGAAATATGAATCCGACGGTGCAAATGGTGCAAAAAATGGAGGTCATAATACTAGGTGTATCATGATGGCTCGCGGGGGCAGAATACTAGGTGGATCAAATCAAATCAAATCTACAAGTGTCATGTGACCTCAAAAATGGTTGGGATCACAAGTGTGAAAAAGTGAGAAGGGTTAATGACTTGCCCCCATGCTATGTGCATGGGGTTTGTGATTATGGATCAGATATGTGTGGGTTTGAACGATGGGTTCATTGACATGATGAGATAAATGTGATGGGGTAGGGTCAAAGTGATTGATCATGCCCCCAATCCCAGGGTCGGGGTAATCTATTATGCCCCTTGTCTCAGAGGTGTCAAGGTGGTGCTCTATGATAGCGGGGTCAAGACCAGGCATCTCTGTATAGGACCAGGCAAAGACATCACAGAATTCTCGGAAGAGTTTTCTGTACTCCTCAATCTCTTGTTCACTGCAGGAGGCTCCTAAGGCAATGCATTCATTGACGCCAGGGGGGTCAGAGATATCTATATGGATGACGGGTGAGATGTTGGCCATGTTACCCTCCTCGAAAGCATCAGGAGTAGGAATAGGGTCCTTGAACCAGTCAACCTTGGTGGGGAGGAAGTCTTTGGACTCAACTGTGAATTGGGTAGCTGTGCGAGAGGAGGATTCTTCTGGGATAAAATAGGAATGGTGGTGCATGTCATCCCAGGGGTAATCCGGGGCAGTAAGGGCCTCAAGAACTTCCTCATCAGTACGGAAAGTTTGCGTCGTCAAATCGGTTGACGAGGGGATAGTGGTTGAAGAGATCATATAAATGGTGTTAACCTCTTCTGAAGGGGAGGAGACCAGAGGGTGGATCTCCTCAATGGTGGGTGGTGCCGTCTCAAGATCCAGATTGTTCATCTCATAGAGAGCCGCTCGGTAATCCGAGAGATCGGGACAATGGTGTGAGTAATGTCCGTAAATATCGCATATGGCGCAGGGGTGGTTGGTACGTAGGGACTTATCCTTAGGCTTGGGAGTGGGGTTTAGTTCGACAGTTGGGATGTTGGGGTCATCGTCGAGCATCTGCATGTGCTTCTGTAATGCTGGTAATTGTGGGCATTGGTGGGTCGCATGGCCCAACTCGTCGCACAGCGAGCATTTGGGAGGAGCACGAAATACTGGAGGGTTTTTTACTGTCTTGGGAGGTGGTACAGCAGTGTAAGGTTGTGGACCTCTGCCCCCAGTGGGTTTGGGAGTAGGAGGGGGAGTCGTGGAGGACGAAGGGGTAGAGACACCAGGAGGTGGCTGAGAGGTAGTAGCCATGGGTTGCACCGGTTGGAGGACGACGTCTGGTGTCGGCGGGCGAACGGGAGGCAAAAGATACCACACGGGTAATCCCAAAGTTAACCCAGGGAGGCTAAGGGTAGCCATGACCGGGGCGCTTACTACTCCCGATGGAGGGACTAGGAAGGGGATCGTATGGATAGGTGTAACACCAATGTGGCTAGGTACCAATGGTGGTTTAGGCAACAAGGGTGGTTGATTGTTAGGTGGTTGGTTGTCGTGGGACACGGTACATAAGTCAGACACGTCGGGCGTAGATGACGGGGGAGGAATGGATTGAAAGGTGGAGGTCATCGGCGCGTTTGAGTAGACTCCAGGCCCCGTAGAGGAAACAAACGAGGTGGTGGCACGAGAAACAGGTTGTTCAACCATGGGGAGAACATTTTCAGGTGCCGCGGGAGCACTGGGATCATAGTAGGTGAGCTGGTCAACCTTAACCATGCGTCCCTCATGGGGGAACATCATGGTGCGAAAGACGGAAGAGGCAACTGCTCGCATGGCATACATATAGCTGCGGCCAAGTAAAAGGTTATAATCCAATTGGGCATTGATTACCTCAATGTCAATGAGTATAGTTTTGCCACCTAACTGGACGGGGACATTGGCTAGGAGGCCTTGGGGCTGAGCCGAACGACCATCGTAGGCGCGTAATGCAGTGGTGGACTGCTGGAGAGGGGGGGATCCCAACTTCTGCCATACGAATGTAGACATGATGCATGTGGAGGCACCTTCATCGATGATGCATCAATGGATGAGAAGATTCTGAATGGAAACAGAAACTTGGAATGCTAGGGTGGAAGGCAGGCGAGGTTCAGACTGGTCTAAATCAAATGCCATCAAATTCGAATCATTTGGGTCAATCCCCCCAATGGCGGAGAGTAAATTCTTGCGCTGGGAAGGGCAATTCTTCAAGACTTCTAACGCAGACATGGCTGCGGGGGATTGGGCTAGGTCGTCTACAATGTTGTAGTTTGACGCAGCGCGCGCATTGGGGTTATTGTTGATACGACGAAGTGGGAAACGAGGTGCCTTGGGAGCACCATCAAGTGGAGGTGGAGGTATACGTAACGCTTGATCGGTGGGATGGGCGTTAGTAGGTTTATCAGTGGGAGGTACGTCAGTGGTGGAGCCATACTGGTTCCGACGAGTCTGGAGGTTGACGTCAGCGGATGACATCATCAACAAGTCGTGAGTTCCCTAGTCAAACATGGGTTGATCGGGAGCAGCGTACGTGATCTGCTGTTGGGGTTGCACGTTGGCTTGAGGGGGAGCCAACGGCTGAGTGTTCACGACGCCTTGGGTTGGTAATGGGTTTTGTAGCACCAAAGGTGGCTGCTGAGGTTGAGGGGGGTTAGGAGGCGCCTGAGGAGCTGCCTGCCCTTGGCAGTGGGCATCGTCAACCCAGAGTTGCCTAGCTCGCTCCAAGTGTGGGCAAGCATGCGTGTAGTGGCCATAGATCCCGCAAGTAGAACACGGGTGGTTTGTTCGCAAATTGGGGTTTTTAGCCTGCTTGGGCGGGCGATCAGGGTTTTGGTTAGCAGGGGCTGCATTATTATTGTCGGGGGGATTTGCCGATTGACCAGCTTGGTCAGCAGGTTGGTTGTTCCCCCGATTACGGCCCTTGCCGCGGTTTTGTTGACCCTGGTTGCGTTGGTTGTTTTGGTTTTGCTGCGGGTTTTGTTGGGCGTAAACTTGCCCTTGGGCAGCAGGTGGATTCTGAGGTTGCGCAGGTGCTGGAGCAGGCTGCAGTGGATGGTATGCAGGTTGAGGCTGAGCCAGTGTAGCAACTTGAGGGGGTTGCTGATATGTCTGCGGAGCAGGTTGTGGGTTTGCCACAGGGGCTGCCTGTGGCGGATAATAAGCGGGTTGGGCTTGTGAAGGCGCAGGAGCTGGGGCAGCCTGCTGATGGTAGTAAGGCTGACGTGCGACCGAGGGGGCATAAGCGGGAGTCGCATGACCGAAGCACTGCGGTGGACATGAGGGTCCATGGGAATGGTGGTGATGTGTCATGGGAGCATACGAGTTGGTTGCTCCAGACTGTGAGGTAGCCCGCGAAAGGTCGGGGCCAGGGTTAGGACGTGCTATGGAAAATGGTTGGGGATGCGAAGACACACGGCCAATGATGCCGTCTGCAGCGTGGGATGCCCCCGGTGCATCATGCGGGGATGGATCTCCGCGAGGGGCATCAGGTATAATGGTATAAAGGTAACCCGACTGGGAATAAATGAGGTCGAACTGTTGGGCCTTAGGGTTTTTACCCCTAGCTTGTGCAAATGAGCACCTACTAAGGAGAATGGACTCCTTAGTAGCAGTTCAGTAAATGTAAATAATTAAGCTAAATCAGAAATAGAAACTACTCTAAAACATGTGCATGAAAAATAAACAACAATTTGTAAACAAGGGTTTTGTATTAATATTACCTTCAAT
Source organism: Larix kaempferi (assembly GCA_027924585.1). Classification (NCBI taxonomy): domain Eukaryota; kingdom Viridiplantae; phylum Streptophyta; class Pinopsida; order Pinales; family Pinaceae; genus Larix; species Larix kaempferi. The sequence continues at coordinate 7,519,289 of BSBM01000486.1, forward strand.
GTGAAGGTTGATGAAGCTCCTTGCAATGTCCAAGAGGGTTGCTCCAAGCTCCAATGTGCTCCTTCTCTTTCTCCAATGGTGGGAATGGGCCAAAAGTGGCTCTCAAGGTGAAAGTAGTTCAATGGTGAACTAGGGCTTCGAGAGAGATTTTGGCAGAGTAAGGGTATACTTGATTGTGGATGTGGAATAAGGGATCTCCATCACCTATTTATAGTTTTTTGGTGGTGGAGTGCTGACCCATGGTTTTGGGAAACACATGGTTTAGGGCAGCTGTATAGGGTTTTTTCCTCCTTTTCCTCATTATTTTATATTTTTCTTCCCTTTTTAGGGGGTTTTTGCTATTTTTAGAGGAATTTTGGATATTTTTGGAGGAAAAATGGGTTTTTTTAACCTTTTTGAGGCTATTTAAAGGGTTTTGTGGCCTTTTGGAGGCATTTTAGGCCTTTTGGAGGCTTTTTAATGGGATTTTTTGGGTTTTTAAGGGAAATATGGTAGGAAAATGGACATATGAGCCATATAATGTGGTAGATGAGGTAGTGAACACTTTTTGGGTGTTAACAAAGTGCTTCCAGTATTTCCTCATCATTGTGGAAGCATTGTGTTGTCAAATCGATTGACTAGGGTGCACTCGTGAACGAGATCATATAAATGGTATTAATCTCTTATGAGGAGGAAGATGTTGGGGGATATATTCAATGAGAGGAGGGTATATCTCTAGGTCGGTATTATTCAATTCGTATAGAGCTTCTCTATAATATGGAAGATCAGGGCAGTGATGTGAGTAATGGCCGTAAATGCCGCATATCGCACAAGGGTGATTGGTACGTAGCGATTTATCACGAGGATGAGGGGACATTTCAAGTTTGACAACTGGGATGTTAGCATCATCATCCAACATTTGCATGTGTTCCTGAAGTGCTGGTAATTGTGGACATTGATGGGTAGCATGGCCTAAATCGTCGCACAAAGAGAATTTGGGGGGAGCAGGAATTGTTGGGGAATTCTTGGCCAACTTTGGAGTTGATGGGGTTGATGGGGCGGTGCGGGTTGCAGGTGCAGTGGTGTAGGTTTCTGGTCCTCTACCCCCAATGTAGAAGAGTGGAGGGGGAGCATTACTGGATGTTGATGCAGTTGCCACTGTTGGAGGTGGTCGGTTTTGAATGTTCGCTACACCGGGGGGTGGACGATTAGAGGTATTGATGGGTTGCACCGGTTGTAAAATGACATTTGGTGTCGGGGGAGGGGTTGGGGCAGGCAGATACCACCAGTAGTCCTAAAGTTAACCCTGGAAGATTGAGCGTGGCCATTACTAGGTTGTTGATTGTTCCTGAAGGGAGGAATAGGAATGGGATGGTGTGGATTGGCGTGGCTCCGATATGACTGGGCACTGAGGGTGGTTGCATAAATAAAGGGGGTTGTTTGTTAGGTGCCTGCATATGGTGTGAGAGGGTGCACAAATCAGATATTTTGGTTATCCGCAAAGGGGGTGGAATGGTTTGGAATGTGGAATTAATGTGAGTATCTAAGTATATCTCGGGTCCGACTGTGGAGACAAACGATGTGGGTGTGCTCTGAACGGGTTGTTCAATCATATGTAGAATATTTTCAGGTGAGGCGGGGGCATTAGTATCATAGTATGTCAGTTGATCGATTTTGACCACATGTCCCTCATGGGGAAACATCATGATGCAAAAGACGGATGAAGCGACAACTTTCATGGTATACATGTAACTTCGTCCTAGTAAGAGGTTGTAATCAAGCTGGGCATTGATGACCTTTATGTCAATGAGAACCATTTTGCCACCTAATTTGATGGGCACATTAGCCAAAAGGCCTTGCAGTTGAGCTGAACAACCATCGTAAGCTCGTAATCCATTGATGTATGGCTGTAGTGTGGGAGATCCGAGCTTCTGCTAGGCAAATGTCGACATCACGCAGGTGGAGTCACCTTCATTGATGATACAACGATGAATCACAAGGTTTCGAATGGATACAGAAACCTAAAATGCTAATGTTGAAGGAAAACATGGTTCATCTTGGTCCAAGTCGAATGCCATTATTCATGAATTGTTAGGGTCTATCGCACCAATGGCGGATAACAATAATTTCCTCTATGTAGGACAATTTTTTAGGACTTCCAGGGAAGACATAACAGCGGGGGACTGGGCTAAGTCTTCCACAATATTATAATTTGAGGTTGTGCGAGCATTAGGATTATTGTTGATCCACCGTAAGGGGAAGCGAGGGGCTTTAGAACCCCCATCCAATGGCATAGTAGGTATGCATAATGGCTAATCAGTTGGAAGGGTGTTTGTGGCTGGATCAACAGGCGTGGTTTTATGGGTTGGGTCATATTGGTTTCGGCATGTTTGGAGGTGGATATCATTTTATGACATCATTAATAGATGGTGAGTACCTGAATCCATGTGTTGGTAATCAATTTTAGCATAAGTGATTTGCTACTGTGGTGTTGTGTTCCCTTGGGGGGAATCCAACGGACAAGTGTTTAGTACTCCTTATGTAGGTAAGGGATTTTGTAAAACCATGGGTTGCGGTTGATGAGGTGGCACTGGATATGCTACATGCCCTTGGCGTTGGGCATCATCAATCCAGAGTTGGCGTGCTCGCTCCAAATGGGGGATGAGTGTGTGTAATGGCCATATACACCACATATGGAACATGGATGGTTTGTTCTTAAATTAGGATTTTAACCCTGTTTCGGTGGACGATCAGGGTTTTGGTTGGTGGGAGCAACGTTATTATTATTCAGAGGATTGGGTGGCTGACCGCCTTGGTTTTGAGGTTGATTGTTCCCTCGGTTGCGTCCGCTTCTGCGGTTCTGTTGACCTCCTTGATTACGTTGGTTGTTCTCATTTTGGGGCTAGTTTTGCTGTGCATACACTTGCCCTTGGGTAGTAGGGGGATTTTGAGGTCTCACAGGTGCTGGAGCAAGCTACGATGGATAGTAAGCGGGAGGCTTCAGAGGTGGTCCAGGTGCTTGTTGGTAAGTTTGAGATATTGGAAGTGTTGGGGCAAAAGGTGCTGCCTGCGGAGGGTAATAAGTCGATGGGGTTTGTGAGTGAACAGGAGCATGAGTGTCCATGAGTGTGGTTGGTGTGTTTCAACAGAGCATACGAAGTTGTAGCTCCAGAATGAGATATAGCCCTTGAAAGGTCGGGGCCATTATTGTTGCTCATAATGGTAAAGGGTTTGTTTTGTGACACAACCTAGCCAATGATGTCGTCAGCAGCATGGGATGCCCTAGGTGCCTCACTCTGAGAGGAATTGCCATAGGGGGCATCAAGTAAAATTGTATATAGGTAGCCAGACTGGGTGTATATTAAATCAAACTGCTAGGATTTTAGAATGGCTTCTTCTTTTGACTGGGGTCGTTCAGAAGCCACATATTTGGCTATGGCTGGAAGGAGAGAGTTTAGGAACCAATCCAGGAAAATACGATCATCTAGCTTGATCTTGCATAGACTTCGGCATTTATGCCACTCATGGATGTGATCTATGATATGGGTAGCCGTGTTTTGTCTACAAGACAATAGGATTTCTACTCCCATGTCATAGCAGATGGTTAGTTTAAAGAACTGTAAGAAGGTCAAGGCAAGGGATGTAAACATAGGGTGTGTCCCATGAGGCTACTCGATATACCATTTGGATGTCGAGCCAATGAAAGTTCTTTGCAATAGACGTAGGTGAATAGAGTCATCTACTATGGAGTTGGAGGAACACCATAGATGAAAAGACATAATGTGATTTTGTGGGTCCTCACCATCCTTCCCCTCAAAATTAGGGATGTCCGATGGGAGTTTAGTAGGCATGTGAGGGCAAGTAGGATCATGTCTAATTGGATCATTTGTTAATCTTTCTTGGTCTGGTAGGTTAAGAATAGCCATAAATGGAAAACTAGCTGAGGAGTGTGATATGGTCACTGGGGCATATGTGCTATTGGTAGCATTATTGAATAGGCCACTACCCCCAAAGGGAATATTAGCTGTGAGGGGGATATGACCCCAAAATAGAGGTGTGGAGTTGGTATGGGACGGTCCTGCACCTCCAAGTGTAACATGGGTTACATATGGGTTGGGATTAGGTATAGTAACTGTTGGGTTTGGTATAGTAGCAGGGATGGTAGTTGTAGGTCACGTCGAGGGCATGCCTAGGGTATGTCCCATGGAGGGCATACCTATTGTAGGAGTGGGTCCCATAGAAGGCATAGCCAAAGTAGGAGTGGGTCCCATTGAGGGCATACCCAAGGTAGTTGTGGCAGTGGTTGCTAATGTGGTAACTGGGGTGGTGGTAGATGTTTCACCAACAGTCCCTATAAAGAAGGGGTTCGAAGTCATGCCACCCATGGGGCTAGTTGGTGTTGTGTATGTAGGATTTTTTGATTCTACCTAAGAGTCGGATGTAAAATAAGGGGCGTCAGAATTGGGTGACGAGGGTTTATGCCGATGATGTGTGAAGTCAACTGACAAGTCTCTACGTCTGTGACAAGTGGTGTCAAGTAAACTGTACTGCAGGGGTTCACACCGGAAGCCGAGAATGTCTCGAGGACTTAATGGTGATAGACGGCTAGTAAAACTAATGGGTAGTGGTGAGTGAAAAACTCAAAAACCCTAATGAAACTGTGTGCAGGAGGGGAGCGCAAAAACAATGGCTCACAGGCCAACAATCGAACTCAAAACACTTACGGTAACAATTGTGCTATGGTAAGTGGAGCAATATAAAAAGGTGGTAAAAATACCAACAAGCATACGGCTCCTAAAAATAAAAATGGTGTACTCACTAAACCAAGGGGAAGTAATAGAGTATGCAAACACCTAACTAAAGAGGCATTATGATTCCAACAAGACGTATCCTCTACAAGGTGATGAAATCCAAGTCAGGAAATATGAAACATAGAACCAAAGGCTAATGATATCCCCCTACCGGGAGGGACACCGGGTATACAATCCTAGAAGAAAGGCTACTAAGATACCCCGTTCGTGACACGTCCAGAAAGGTGAATTTGCAGCTCATGTTCTATTATCGATGTACTCCCATATGGGTAGTACACCGAGAAGAACGAGTAGGTATCATTTGGTGACTGAATGGATTGTGGTAGTCCACTAAGGCCTCCGGAACCAGTCTTGCTACTTCAACCCTCCCAAGGGAGAGGCCTTTCTGACAAGTTGGTGTATAACCATGCCAATAAGTACTAAGGGATTTTGTTACCCTAATAGACAACAACTATGTGTTAACACCCAAAAAATGCTCACTACCTCATCTACCCCATTGCATGACTCATTTTTCCATATATCCTACCATATTTGCCTCCAAAACCTTAAAATCCCACTAAAAAGCCTCCAAAAGGCCACAAACCCATTAAAAAAGCCTCCAAAAAGCCAAAAAACTCCTTTCCCCCCCAAATTAATCCAAAATTCCTCCAAAATAGCAAAAACCCTCTAAAAAGGGAATGAAAAATATAAAAAAAGAGGAAAAAGAGGGAAAAAGAAGGCAAAAACCCTATACAGCTGACCTAAACCATATGGTGCCAAAAACCATGGGCCAACACTCCACCACTAAAAACCTATAAATAGGTGATGGAGCCCCCTCATTTCATATCCACAGAAAAATACACCCTTACTCTGCCCAAATCACTCTTGAAACCCTAGCTCACCCTTGAGCTACTTTCACACTTGAGTGCCCCTTTGGCCCATTTCCTACCCTTTGGAGAAAGAGAAAGGAGCAAAGATGGAAGCTTGGAAGCAACCCTCCTGGATTGCTGTAAGAGCTTCACCAACCTCTACACTTGAGGTAATCTTTAATACAAAAAGAGAAATCTTTTGCCATATTTTCATGTTTTCTTATTTATGTTAATGCTCATGCTAGGCTAAATTTCATATTGTTTTAGTGCTTTAATTTACTATTTATTGAAATGCTACTGAGGAGTCCCTTCTCCTTAGTAGGTGTTCATTTGCACAAGCTGGGGTGAAAACCCTAGCTACAGTTTTGGCAACTCCACTTGTGTTCCTTTGAATTTCTGGTTATAGTTTTAAAGTTTTAAACGTTTTCAATTTCCTGCAATATTTTACTTTTTTTCCTTTCGGCTGTCCCTTTCGGCTGCCGTAAACTGCGCTTTCTGCTCCCCGCAGTTGCGTTTCGACTGCGTCTTTCAGGCATTTACCTGCAATCCGACCGCGGCTCTCAGACTGTTTCCGGCGACCTACCGGTGGTTTCTAGTTTGTTACCTACGATCCGACGGCGGCTATTAGCTTGTTTCGTGCAGTCCGACAGCGGTTGTTAACCCAATTTTTCACGGCCTGCTTGCGGCTTTCAGCCATTTTTCTGCAACCCGCCTGTGTCTTTCGACCTTTTTCCCACATCTTGCTTGCGGCTTTCATCCATTTTCCTGCAACCCGCTTGCGTCTTTCGGCCTTTTTCCCATGGCCCGCTTGTGGCTTTCAGCCATTTTTTCTGCAACCCGCCTGCGTCTTTCGGCCATTTTACCGCGTCCCACTTGCGGCTTTCAGTCATTTTCTTGCAACCCGCCTGCGACTTTCGACCTGTTTCCCGCAGTCCGACTGCGTCTTTCGGCCAAAATTCCACAACCTGTCTGCGACTGTTGACCTGTTTCCCGCGGTCTGACCGCCCAGATTTGCCACAGACCCGCGGTCTATTTTCTGCACTTTTTTCACTGTTTTGAACCCAGCACTTTGCTGCAATATTTTCTGCACCTGCATAGCCATCTGTCCTATCTGCAGCCATACTTCCCTACATTATTTTTTCTACAGTATTATTTCTGTTCCATTTACAGAATATTTTTTAAATTTCAGCATTTTAATTGAAAAAGAGAAAATTTTGCATTTCAAAGTTTAAATTCTGAATTGTTATTTTTAGTTAGAAATTTGTCCACCCCGTGGCACTTTTACTTGGGTTCATCATCTCACACGCACACACTCTGTCACCTAATTCAAGTGAGCCCTAAAATACTACTTAACACAACCAACATTCTAACCCCACTTGGGGAACACATAAGAATTTTTGTAGTTAGGTAGGATCGAGGGGATAGGCATCCAAATAACACCCCTCGATTGCTTACACTTGAGACATAGCTATTGTCCATTAGGGAACCAAAATCCCCTAGTATTTTTTGGCATGGTCACAACCAGTTTATCAGAGGGCCTCTCCCCTAGGAGGGTTGAAGTAGCCAGACTGGTTCCAGAGGCCTAAGTGGGATACTGCACTCCATTCAGTAACCAAAGGATACCTTTCGTAGTTCTCGGTGTATCACCCGTATGGGGATATAGCGACGATAGAACCAAACTGCAGATTCACCTTTTCTGGACGTGTCATGAACGGGGTATCTTAGTTGCCTTTCTTATAGGATTGACTACCCGGTGTCCCTCTCGGTAGGGGGATATCTTTAGCCACTTGGCTCTACTATCCATATTGTCTAACTTGGATTTCATCACCTTGCAGAGTATATGTCTAGTTGAGTCAGAATACTATTTAGCTAGGTGTTTGCATGCTCCCTTACCTCCTTTTGGTCTAGCGAGTCCACTATTTTTATTTTTTAGGAAACCTACAGCTTGTTGGTATTCTGACCATTGCTATTGATACTCCACTTATTGTAGCATAGTTGTTACAGTAAGTGTTTTGAGTTGGTTCTTGGCCTGAGGGCCATATTTTTTGAGCTCTCCTTCTGCACACTCGGTTGCATTAGGGTTTTTGAGCTATTTTTCACTCAAACACAACCCTCAGATACTTGACACCATCTATCACCATTGAGTCCCCGAGACATTCTCAGTGCCTCCGGGGCGAGCCCCCATAGCACGGTTCACTTGACATCACCCATCATAGACATAGATCTTCATCACTTGATACCACTCATCATAGATCTCGAGCCTTTTCACTTGACCCCACTCGTCAGCAGAATAGAACTCTGTCACCCAAGCTAGATGCACCTTATTTTACCTCTGATTCTAAGGCAGAGTCCGAGAACCCCATTTACACTACACCAACCAGCCTCATGGCTGGCGTGACTTCCACCCCTTTCTTTGTAGGGACCATTGGTGGAGCATCCACCACCACACCATCTACCACACCCACTTTGGGTATGCCCTCGATAGGGCCCACATCTACCATTCCGATCACTGCACCCATTCCAGTAGTTGGCATACCTATTCCCACTCCATCAGTGACTCACACTACCCTTGGCAGTGCAGGACCATCCCATACCACTTTCGCCCCTCCACTTGGGGGAATTGGCCCCAACATGGTCACACCCACTAGTATGTCACATCCTTCTACTAGTTTGCCATTCATGCCTAGCCTCAACCTTCCTGACCTAGCTAGAATGACTAACAATCCCATCAGACACGACCCTGCGTGGCCTCAGATGCCCACCAAGCTTCCCTCCGACATCCCCAAGTTTGAGGGCAAGGCAGTTGAGGACCCCCAGAACCATATTATGTCCTTCCATCTATGGTGTTCCTCAAACTCCATAGTGGACGACTCTGTCCGCCTCTGTCTGTTATAACGCACCCTCACTGGCTCTGCAGCTAAGTGGTACATCGAGCAGACCCATGGGACCCATGCCACCTTTACTTCCCTTACTTCGAATTTCCTGCAGTTCTTTCAGTTACCTGCCCACTATGACGTGGGAGTTGAGATCCTACTGTCTTGCAGACAGAACACGGCTACCCACATCACTGACCACATTCATGAGTGGCGTCGACGCCGCAACCTCTGCAAAATCAAGTTAGACGAACGTATCTTCTTAGATTGGTTTCTAAAATCCCTCCTTCCTATCATTACCAAGGATGTGGCATTCGAACGACCCCAGTCCGAAGAAGAGGCCATCCTCAAAGCCCAGCAATTTGACCTCATTTACACCCAGTTGGGTTATCTATATACCATCATACCTGACACCCCTCACGACGATTCCTCCCAACATGATGCGCCGGGGGCATCCCATGTCACAGATGGCATCATTGGCCGTGTTGCCTCGCATCCCCAACCCTTTTCCATAGCACGTCCTAGCCATGGCCCCGACCTTTCGTGGGCTACATCTCAATCCGGAGCAACCAATTCATATGCTCCCATGACACATCACCACCATTCCCACGGACCCTCTTGTCGGCCTCAATGTTTTGGTCATGCATCCCCTGCTTATGCCTCCCTAGTCGCACCTCAACCATCTTACCACCCACAGGCTGCACCGGATCCTGTGTCCTCCCAAGCCCAACCTGCTTATTACCCACCACAAGCAACCCCTGCGGTAAACCCACAACCCGTTCCGCAGACGTATCAGCAACCCCCACAAGGTTCAGCACCTACGCAGCCTCCCCCTACTTATTATCCATCGCAGCCTGCTCCCGCACCTGCACAACCCTAGAACCCACCTGCTGCTCAAGGGCAAGTATACGCCCAACAAAATCCGCAGCAGAACCAAAATAACAAGCGCCAACAGGGCCAGTAAAACTATGGCAAAGGCCGTAACCATGGGAACAACCCCCCTCCAGACCAAGGTGGTCAACCTCCCAATCCCCCAAACAACAATAACGCGGCACTTGCCAACCAAAACCTCGATTGGCCGCCCAAGCAGGCCAAAAATCCTAATTTGTGAACAAACCATCCTTGTTCTATTTACGAGGTCTATGGATACTACACACATGCTTTCCCACATTTGGAGTGAGCTCGGCAACTCTGGACTGATGATGCCCATCGCCAAGGGCACGCGGCTCCTCAGGCGCCACCCAACCCCCCACCACCTCAGCATCAACCTTTGGTGCTACAAAACCCCTTACCAACCCAAGGCATAGTGAACACTTAGTCGTTAGCTCCCCCTCAAGGAAACGTGCCACCACAACAACAAATTACTTATGCCGTTCCTGATCAACCCATGTTAGACTCAAGTACCCACCACTTGTTAATGATGTCATCCACCGATGTCAACCTCCAAACCCGTCGGAACCAATATGGCTCCACCCCTGAAACCTCTCCCGCTGACAAAAACACTAATGCTCATCCCACTAATCAGACGTTACGTATACCTCCGGCTCCACTCGATGGCGCCTCCAAAGCACCTCGCTTCCCACTTCGTTGCATCAACAATAATCCCAATGCTCGCGCTGCGTCAAATTACAAAATTGTAGATGACTTAGCCCAGTCTCCTACAGCCATGTCTGTGTTAGAAGTCTTAAAAAATTGTCCTTCACAACGCAAGACTTTGCTCTCCGACGTTGGTGCTATTGACCCAAATTATTCACAACTGATGGCCTTCGATTTGGACCAGTCCGAACCACGCCTACCTTCCACTTTAGCATTCCAAGTTTCTGTTTCCGTTCAGAATCTTGTAATCCATCGGTGCATTATCGATGAAGGTGCCTCTACATGCGTTATGTCCACATTCGTTTGGCAGAAGTTGGGATCCCCTACCCTCCAGCAGTCCACCACTGCGTTGTGATCCTACGACGGCTGTTCGGCTCAACCCCAAGGTCTCTTAGCTAATGTCCCCGTCCAGTTGGTTGGTAAAACCATGCTCATTGACATAGAGGTCATCAATGCTCAACTTGATTATAACCTCTTACTTGGCTGCAGCTACATGTATGCCATGCAGGCGGTTGCCTCATCCGTTTTTCGTACCATGATGTTCCCCCATGACGGATGCGTGGTCAAGGTCGACCAACTCACCTATTATGATCCTAATGCCTCCGCTGCACCCAAAAATGTTCTCCCCATGGTTGAACAACCTATTTGTGGTGCAACTACCTCATTTGTTTCCTCCGTGGGACCCGGACTTTACTCAGATATGCCGATGACCTCAACATTCGAATCCATTCCACCCCCATCACCCACGACCGAAGTATCTGACCTATGTACCCTTTCCCACAATACACAAACACCCAACAATCAACCGCCCTTGTTACCCAAACCACCATTGGTACCTAGTCACATTGGTGTTACACCCATCCACACAATCTCCTTCCTATTCCCTCCCTCGGGCATAGTAAGCGCCCCGGTTATTTCGCCTCCCATTCCCCCGCCGACACCAAATTCCATCCTACAACCGGTGCAACCCATTGCCACTGCTATTCAACCACCTCCCGGTGTCACTACCCCTTCGTCATCTACGAACCTCCCTCCTCTTATCAAGCCACTGGGGGCAGAGGCCCATAACCATATACTATTGTACCCTCGTCCAAAATAGTTAAACCCCCCCCCCCCCTCCCGTGTTTTGTGCTCCCCCCAAATGCTCATTGTGTGATGAGTTAGGCCATCCAACTCATCAATGTCCACAATTACCTGCATTACAGGAACACGTGCAAATGCTTGATGACGACCCCAACATCCCGGTTGTCGAACTTGATCCAACCCCTAAGCCTCGTGATAAATCACTGCGTACCAACCACCCTTGTGCACTATGCGATATTTACGGCCATTACTCACATCACTGTCCTGATCTCCCAGATTACCGAGCAGCTCTCTACGAGATGAATAATTTGGACCTTGAGATGGCACCCCCCACAATTGAGGAGATCCACCCCCCTGTATCACCCTCACCTGAAGAGATTAACACCATTTATATGATCTCTTCGACTACCACTCCCTCGTCAACCGATTTGACAACTCCAAGTTTCCGCTATGATGAGGAGATTCTAGAGGCTCTCACTACCTTGGATTATCCCTGGGAAGACATGCACCATTGTTCCTATTTCCTCCCAGAAGAGTCCTCCTCCACCACAGCCACCTAACTTGTGGTTGAGTCCAAAGATTTCCTTCCCACCAAAGTCGACTGGTTTAAGGATCCCATTCCCACCCTTGATGCCTTTGAGGAGGGTAACATGGCCAACATCTCACCTGTAATCCACATCGATATATCTTACCCACCTGGTGCTCTTGAAATCATTACATTAGGAACCTCCTGCAGTGAGTATGAGATTGGAGAGTACAAAAAACTTTTCCAAGAGTTTCGCGACGTCTTTTCCTGGTCCTACACCGAAATTCCTGGGCTTGACCCCGCTATCATAGAGCACCACCTTGACACCTCTAAGTTAAGGGGCCTAATAGATTACCTTGACCCTGGGATAGGGGGCATGATCAACCATTTTGAACCTTTCCCATCACATCTATCTCAGCACGTCCATGACCCCCTTGTTCAAACCAACACCTATGTGATCCACAATCACAAACCCCATGCGCATAGCATGGGGGTAGGTCATTAACCCTGCTCACTTTTTCACATTTGTGATCTCAACCATTTTTTGTGGTCACGTGTCACTTGTAGATTTGATTTGATTTGATACACCTAGTATTTTGCCCCCACAGGTCATCATTTCTCCCCACCACTGCATCCTTGGCTTGGTGGACTCAACTTTATTTATAGTCATTTTTTAACCCAGTTATTTCCTTTGACCATTCCGGAGTCCTTATGACCTCTGTGTTTCACACCATTTGCACCGCCGGATTCATATTTCTGTGCCCGTGATGATGCTTGAAATCATTTCTCGCTCTCACCCAAAAAAAAATTTAGCATTTTTTCTAAACACCCCTTGTCACCTCGGTTTGCATGCCACTTCGTCCGCTCTCTGTTTTTGATATATTTGATATCATCGGATTCATTTTTTCGAGCCCGTGATGATGCTTGAGATCATTTCTTGCTCTCACCCCCATATTTTTCGGGTCTTTTTTCCAAAATGCCCCCCGTCGCCTCGGTTTGCATGCCACATCGACCGTTATCCGTTTTTGACACTTTTTATATCACCGGATTCATTTTTCCGAGCTCGTGATGATGCTTGAGATCATTTCTCGCTCTCACCAGGTACAGTTTCAACATTGTGTCCCGACACCTTGCTACCTTGGTTTGCGTGCCACATCGACCGCCATCGGATTGTTCCACATTTTTACATGAGCCATTCACTACTTTCATACTACAATTATTTCATTATTTTGCCACCATTCATTATCCCGCAAGGAGGCCCACCAATGTTCCCCCTACCCTCGTTCTTGGTCATCATCAATGTTCCTTGATTGAACACTTCCTCCTTGCCTAACCATTCCTGCTGTTTGGTATAATTTTATCCCTTTTTCGGGCCGGACAAATCCTTTACGAAAAAGGCACTTAGGGAGTTTTTGTTAAGCTCTTTTCTGACTCCTAAAACAATGAAAATATTGCCGAGCAATCTTGCTTCCTTTCATGCTCGTTAAAGTACCTGAAAGGGTGTCTATCTGGTATAAGTTTGACCCTTTTCCGGACCTAGTAGACTAATTACGAAAAAGGAATACTCTAGTCACACCGGCTAGAAGAGTTCTTGATTGCATCCTTTTATGCTTCTTCGGGCCTTGGAGACTAACACATGAAAAAGAAACCCCCTGGAGTCTTCTTATTGCTTTCAGACTCTCTAAAATTGAAAGCAACCACGAGCATGAACTATCTTGGGCTCGTACAAATCCACACAACAGTACCATTTCATTATTTCAGAGTCTTCTTATCACTTTCAGACTCCTTAAAATTGAAAGCAATCATGAGCATGAACTGTCCTGGGCTCGTATAAATCCACACAACAGTATCATTTTACACACACTTCTTCTAGTTCCTTAACCCATGAAGAAGTACCCCCATGCCTCTTGGCACTATGATCGATAATCTCGGCAGCACCCCCAATCAGGTCGCCTTTGTTCAGAGTATTCTGCAGTCTCCTACCATTTTACACCAGCTTGAGTATCACTCATCCCGGTCACTATCCTTGATCCAGTACAGCTATGATCCCTTTCCCACCAGTCAGTTTCATATGCTTCCCGATCGTCCCCACCATCATACTCTGAACAAAGGAAGTTTGAGTCCACCCACTCTACTTGCCCAGTTATCCCCCATAGTATGTCAGTCCTACCATCAGTACTCTCACACTTTGGTTCTCCACCTCACGCTCCTATCAAGGAAACATCATTGCCTCGCTAGTTGCAGGTCTCCCTCTCTCGACGACACCCCCTCTATTCCAGAGGATAGACCTAGAGGTCCCTGCGCCTTGGACCCATCACCATCTGTGGTGAGTGCCTATGGACCATTTTGAGAGGCATCATCATTGCCTCTCCGAGTGGTTGTTTCTCACATGCTCGACTTCAACACCTTGATCGCATCATTGAGAATCGTGTAGGTTTTATATCCCTTCAGTTATTGGTCAAAGACCTCGGATTTCTCACGACTCTAGCACATTGGTGAGTCATTTCGGAATGCCCAGTTATATGTTCTCATGGATGTCTAGGTTGCGTTGGCGATTGTATTCGAAAGCCATCTAGTTATACGCTTCCTTGAGTACCCAGTTCAGTTCCCATTCAGTGTACCATTGAGAATATGACTCCCCATCACTATGCTCCAACAGCTCATCAGTTCCTCTAGTACCACACTCAGTAGCACTGTTGTTATTCTAGTGTATCAGATCTTCAGCTTAGACATGGTTAGCCCAGCAGTATGTCCCAGATTTGTGTCCCCTCTGGACCCTTATGATGTACACAGCGATTCTCTATGTATCCTACAGGTCCCCCTTTTCGGGCCTCACTGTTCTTTTTTATGTATCTTGATACGAGCATGGGTATGCCTGCCTCGTCCATATATTGAGATTCTTCCTCATTCATTATTTGAGGCCATGTATATTTCAGGTCCCCATATTTTGGACCCCATTGCTATTATTATTCTAAATCTTGATACGAGCATGGGAATGCCCGCCTCGTCCATATGTTCACTCATCCATTATTGAGGTCATGTACTTTCAGTTTTTGCAGTTTGTTTGGGACCGTTGTTCCGGGCTCTAGTTTGTTTCTTCTCTTCTCCACACCCCAGGAAAACCATACAAGACTTATGATGTCTATCGGCCATACGATGAACTCCTGCCCTCACACATCAAGGGGCAATCTGTTAACACCCAAAAAGTGCTCACTACCTCATCTACCCCATTGCATGACTCATTTGTCAATATTTCCTACCATATTTGCCTCCAAAACCTTAAAATCTCACTAAAAAGCCTCCAAAAGGCCACAAAACCATTAAAAAAGCCTCCAAAAGGCCAAAAAACTCATTTTTCCCCCAAATTAATCCAAAATTCCTCCAAAATAGCAAAAACCCTCTAAAAAGGGAATAAAAAATATTTAAAAAGAGGAAAAAGAGGGAAAAAGAAGGCAAAAACCCTATACAGCTGACCTAAACCATATGGTGCCAAAAACCATGGGCCAACACTCCACCACTAACAACCTATAAATAGGTGATGGAGGCCCCTCATTTCATATCCACAGAAAAATACATCCTTACTCTGCCAAAATCACTCTTGAAACCCTAGCTCACCCTTGAGCTACTTTCACACTTGAGTGCCCCTTTGGCCCATTTCCAACCCTTTGGAGAAAGAGAAAGGAGCAAAACTGGAAGCTTGGAAGAAACCCTCCTGAACCGCTGCAAGAGCTTCACCAACCTCTACACTTGAGGTAATATTTAATTCAAAAAGAGAAATCTTTTGCCATATTTTCATGTTTTGTTATTTATGTTAATGCTCATGCTAGGTTAAATTTCATATTGTTTTAGTGCTTTAATTTATTGTTTATTGAAATGCTACTAAGGAGTCCCTTCTCCTTAGTAGGTGCTCATTTGCACAAGCTGGGGTGAAAACCCTCGCTACACTATGTCTCAAATCAAAGTGAATGAGGGGTGTTATTTGGATACCTATCCCCTCAATCCTACCTAACTACAATGTTCTTTTGATGTTCCCCAAGTGGGGTTAGAAAATTGGTTGAGTTAAGTAAAAATTTTATGACTCACTTTGATTAATGGTGATAGAGTGTGTGTAAGTGTGGTTATGTACCAAAATAAAATGCCTCGCTTGGAAAAATATTTATCAAATTAAAATGTTGATTTTAACTTGCAAATATGAAAAATTAACTGTAAATGCTTAACAATTTTCTTTTCAATAAAAATACTGAAATTTTTTCCAAAATGATATAGTAAAGCAAATAACAGAAAAGTGTAGCTACCAAATGGGCGCAAGTAACTAAGCCTACTAAAAATATGATGAAAGAGATAGAAATGCATGCATACAGGGGTCTATCAAGTGCTACAACAATCCAAAAGTAAACAAAAGTGCTATGAGCAGAATATAGAGTATGAGAGGGTTGACTACAATGGGTAGAGGATGAACTGAAATGATAAATAACACTAAATAAAAAATTGGAGAAACTTCTATGAAACATTTCTTAAATATGATAGGATATTTGGATTCCTTGTTCAAAAACACCCATTTTTAAAAAACAAATCGTCCCAAACGGAGTTCGGGAGAGGGAGATATCGGCGTTTGAAAGTTGAGTCGCGCTATCAGGTGATTGGATTGCGGGTTTGAAGGGAAAATGTGCGATATGGATCATGGGTTTGAAGGAAAAATCCACGATTTTGAATCGCGGCTGAGGGGTTAAAAGTCACGATTTTGAATCGCGACTGAGGGTCGGAAAGTCACAATCTGGATCGTGGTTAACAGGCAAGAACTCGCGATTTCGGGTCAAAACTCAGAGTTTCGGAATTGCGACTTTTGAGTCACCAAAAACTGTTGCTTGGGTTTTCACCCAAGCTTATGCTAATGTGCACCTACTAACTTTGTAGTAGCAGTCTCTATTAAAGCAGTAAAAACAATTGTAAAAAGTAAATATTAAACTAACATGTGCAAGAAAGTAAATCTAAATTAAAAACAGTAAAAAGCTAGATCCATGAGAGAAACAATAAAAAACTTGATATTTTATATTAATGAGCAAACAATGGTTTGTAATGGTTTACCTCAATGGTGAGGTTGCTGGAATTCTTGCACCAATACAGGAAAAGTGGACAAATGGGTCATGTGAATAGGGAAATGAGCTAGTGAGCACTTTTTGGGTGTTAACAAAAAGCAAGATAAATTAGAAACACAAGAAAACATGGGACAAATCAGAAAAGCAGGGTAAGGCAGAAAAGTAGGGAAAAATCAGGAAATCAGGGTAGGGTAGAAAAGCAGGAAAACACATGATAGAAAAGCAAAATCAAGATAAAGAAAAAGAAAAAGAAAAAGAAAAAGCAAACAACAAAGTAAAGCAGAAGCAAGGAAAAAGCTAAAGCGAAAAGCAAAGCAAAGCAGAAAGCAAGGAAAAAGATAAAGCAGAAAGAAAAGCAACCTTATCCACTCCATGATGGTGTCTTAGCATATATTACTTGCTCAAAACTTCACCTAAGGCTATAAAAGGAGGATTACAACTCCGTTTCACACCTTTTGACAGTTTGAGAATTGGAGTGAGTGCAATTGTGCCTCAGTGACTTAGGAGATGTGCCCCTAGTCCAAGCTGGGAGATGTGCCCCTGATTCCTATGAGAGGATTATGGTATTCAACCATTATAATTGAGATTATTTTATATCTTGAAGTATGCACCAGTGGATTACGAGCCTGTGACAGAGATTTGATAGCTCTCCATGCATATCTATGAGTGATTTCCTAGCTTTCCTTATGGAAGAGTTTCTTCTGGTTGTATCTCATTCTTGAGAACTCTTTGATGTATGAATCAGATATTGAGGGGTTATATGACTGAAAAAATGAATCTTTGATGTCAATTATGAAGTTATATTGAATAAAATTATGATTCGAATACCTCTTCTTACAACTAGTATAGGTTTCAATGAAATTGAGCTAGTTTCCAAAATTTGTATGATAAATGAATGAGTATTGATCCAAATGAAGTGCTTTATGTTTCTGATGTTAATTAATATGTCATATGAATTATTAAAAGTCTCAGATCATAAATTTTTGAGCCTCTCATACTATTTTGGAAGTCCTGAGTTTGACCTAATTGTGCAATCCTAGAAGGCGGTTTTTCTTGTATTTATGTGAGACTTTCTCAGAACCTTCCCAAAATTTATGGAGAGAACCTAGCATGTCCATTTAATTTTATTTGATGTTATTTATCCTCCCCAAGTGTAAATACCTTACCACTGGTTCACATTTCCATTCTTATTTGATGTTCTAGTTTGCATATGCTGGGGTTCCCAAGAGAATTGGAGTATACTTCATCCTGGCTGATGTTGAGAAATTAATGGTCACATTACTTTGTACAAAGGTTCTATTAGCTGGCATATTCCTTGTCCCATCCAGAACACTTGATTTTTCCTACTTAAAACCAAACTAGCCACCAGGACCCTTTGTTTTTCATTGAGTCTTGTAAGAGAGTGAGTTAGTGTATCACTAGTCCTGGTTGGTAAATTTTAATGGTATCATAGCACTTTCCTTGGCTCGTGTTGTGTAAATTAAATATCAGATGAATAAATATCTCAAAACTATCTTCAAGTCGTAGCTATAGAACTACATATAGTCATGGAAGATGAAGGATTTGAGTTATACAAATGAGTATGATAAATGAATGAGTATTTCTCCAAATGAAGTGATTTCTAATTTTTATGTTAATTATTCGAAGTCTCATATCAGAAATTTGTGAGCCTCTCAGACTATTTTGGAAGTCTTGAATTTGGCCTAGTTGTGCAATCCTAGAAGACAGTTTTTCTTGTATGTGTGTGAGACTTTCTCACGACCTTCCCAAACTTGCTGGAGCAAACCTAGGATTTCCATTGACTGTTATTTGATGTTATTTAGCATCCCCACGTCGAAATACCTCACCACTGGTTCGCATGTCCATGCTTAGTTGATGTTCTAGTTTGCATATACTAGGGTGCTCATGAGCATTGGAGTAGACTTCATCCCAGATGTTGTTGAAACATTAATGGTCCCAGTACTTTTTGAAAAGGTTCTATCACCTGAAATATTCCTCATCCCATCCAGAACACTTGATTTTTCCTACCTAAATCCAAAATAGCCACCAGAACCCATTTTTTTCATTGAGTCTTGTAAGAGAGTGAGTTAGTGTATCACCAATACTGGTTGGTACATTACAATTCTGAGGTCCTATAAGAGTTGTGTCATGTCACCATAATAGGAATATAAATAAACAATGATATTTAAAATGTCACAAAGATACCTAGAATAACTAATGAAAAAAAAATTAGAAAAATATATTGAAATGAGGATTCAACAAAATGATTTTGGTATACTATCATGGGCATTAGATCCTCATGGCTCTTACACACCTAAAATGGAATAGTTATCTTTGTTGAACCACAATCGATTGGAGGATTCGATCTGGTGGTGGATATGTATATAGAAGTTTAACTATCCTCCTAAAACCAAAATTATAATGTGGGTTTTTTTAAAGGATAAGGCTCTTATATGGCATCATTTTCAAAGAAGGAATGTTGAAGGACCATGAAGATGTATCTTGTGTAAAATTGCTGAAGAAACAAATTACCACATGTCTTTCGATTGTCTGTATACTAAATAGGTATGGAAGGTTTCCAATACTCTTTTAAATCAGAGTTTCATTTGGCAAGGTGAATCAGTGCAAGGTTATCTCAAAAACTAGTGTCTAAATCAAGCATTTCAAGATTTTAAGAGTTTTCCTCTAATCTTAGGTTGGCATGTGTGGATTGCAAGGAATCATCTATTATTCAAAGGTAATTTAATCTCTCCACCGCAATGTACAAGTTTCAAGGCATCCATTTTAAACATTTTCCCTCATAAAAACAAGGTGTGTTCGGTGAGACAGATAAGAGAAGAAGCAATTAACAGAAAAAATTCCATTGTCTTATTTTGATGGAGCATCAAGTATTGGTCAAGGAAAATTAGGAGCATGAGGTGTGCTATATCTTTCTTTAAATGAGGAGATCTCTTTCAAGGAAGGTCTTGGTGCTAGGAGTAACAACTATGCATCTAGTTAAATTACCTCATATTGTTATTATCCTATGCAATTAAGAAAAATATTCCTAGCCTGCAAGTATTTGGTGATTCGAAATTAATTATAGAGTGGGCATCTGGGTTGAGAAAATGTCTTAATATTTTCTTGCAACCCCTTCTGGATGAAATATTAAGAGTAGAAAGGTCTTTAAGGGAAGTAACCTTTTCACACATTTTCAGGGAAAGAAATGAGGCATTAGACTCTCTTTCAAAGTTGGGAATGAAAATGAGGAAGGGAGAGTGGTACATATCTGAAGATTTAAATGGAGTTTCTACAAGTTTCTTTCATCCTCTAATATATGAACTACCATGATGCATATGCATGAATTTGACCTTCAAGGTCGTGGAAGATTGGTTTCTTATGCTTATTTTTCTACAGCCATATTCTTGACCCTATTTTTTGAATGATTATGGTCCTAAACTATAATGACTGATGTTGTTTTCATCTATTCATCATTGGTGATTGAGTCTTTTATATCTTTCTAAAGCTTCTTAATGCCTAGAATGACATCACTGAAACATATCAAATGGAAGAATGAATCAAACATATCAACTGGAGGAATGCATTTATGAAAATTAACTGAAGGTTTCAACTTTTTTGTGATAGATGTCATTTTGAAATCATGAAGAATGTACATTTTTATGATAATAAAAACTTACAAATTTTTTTCAAGAAAAAAATGATTTTAATAAATATTATATAATATATATAATAAAACTAAAGTTATTATTTAATATTTCATAAATACACATATTATTTCATAAATTTCAAATTAAATGAACCTTGAACATTTGGCTATTTTTTAAAATCTTATTCCTTCTTCTCACTAATCAAAACTTTTATCTCTAAATAACTATACTCTATCTATTAAATAAAATTGACCCTATGAGTACCTATGAGTATGTACAAAACTCTATATAATATAACAATAACTTATTAAATCTTTTTTAATACCGTGTGTTTACTCAATTCATCATCTACTGGGCAGCCTACATTATTTACACTATCCATAGACATTATCTAAACTTGTGTTCATTGTTCCCTCTCCTTTGATGTATTTAAAAGTTCTTCATTGAGGAAGCATCATAATTAGTTGGTAAATGTTTCCTAATATATTATTTAAATAAATAGTGTATGTAATAATGGTAAAAAGTTTTAATTTATATTTATTAAATCAACTCTCATAGTTGAATTTACATTTCATAGAGTAAATTAGTAATTAAATCAATTCTCATAATTGAATTTACGTCTTAAGATTAAATAAAAAAAATTATTTATAAGAATTTTAAATCAAATTTAGAAGACTTTTAACAAGTTCCATATAAAATTTAGAGAGAATTTAGCCAGCTTTATTCTTTTCATTATTATATGTAGAAATTTCAGCTTTTTCTATTATCACATGTGGAGGTTTTTTTTGAAGATGACAAAACCTATCTTAACTTAATTGTCAAACTAGAACTGAGGGGACTACTATGGACAAATGCAAGTTGACTCATCACAATTATTAAAAAAAACGATGCCATCTGAAATAACCTGGTGGTAGTCCGTAAGAGACAAACTTCCACTCCTGCCAAGTGGCAAAAACTACATACAACACAATCCAACAAATACAAATACAAATACTATATTTAAGAAGAAAAACACAATAATATAAAGGTGGGCCCACAGACTGCACCACACATAAAATCTGGGCAGACAGCTCAAATCACAACCCTTTTTAAAAACTCATTCGGAACTTCAGTTAATGAATCTGATCCTCATCTGACGAGCGAGCCCGTCACTTTCAAACATCAGCTGTCATCTTGTCAGACGGTATCTCTCCCGCCAAATCCTCAGAGTTCCTAGCCGACGTAGCCGTCGATATCAGATCTGAAATTCTCGAATCTTTTAGATCACGTGTTTTGTGTCCACTGCCAACTGGATTCAGAATCCCATTAGGATACGATTTACAGACAATTAGGCACGTTAAGCTCGTGTGATTTTATTAAAAAACAAAATTAACCGAATTTATAATATTTCTGACCCCACATGGAATCAAAAGTCGGCATTATATATTGAAATTATTTAGTGTTTTTTTTAGGGATTTAAATCTCCCCATGTTCCTATCGTGTGAAGACATGCTAAGGCTCATTATACCATGGTATGATTGCATAATCTTGATTTCTTCTTATGGGTTTAGGTGGATTCCTCGCAAATCATACATGCTTGATATTGATCTATAGCCATGCAATTCAAGGATTACATCTTTCTTACCTTTGTTTATGATATTTTGAAGGTTGGATTGCATGTTTCTGGTCTTTGTTTATGATATTTTGAATGTTCAGAACTTGAAAAGATTTATATTAAATTTATAGTTAAGTATATGTTATATGAGTAGTTTAAAGATTGAATGTTTTTTTTTTCTAATTATTTTTTCTCAAAATCTAATTATACTTGTTGGAATTTTAGATATAAGGCGTCGAGGTTTCATAATCGAAGTGGAACAAATATTTTTGAGGGCGTTGAATCCATTTTTTTAATCAAAAATGGTTTTTGAATATTAAAAAGTATTTAGCGAAAAATTATATCATCTTATATCAATAATAGCCAAAAATCAAAATAATCTAATCTTTAGATAACTCCTCTACCACACTTTCCATGATTGAGAGGAAATGTAACTAGATTCTTTCTCAATTATAAATGTGTCATTTCCATACAAATAAGATATTGTTAGTTTCTCTACTTTAAATTTTGAATTTAAAAAATATTAATATTATAGTTAAATATGAAAATGATAATGTTTTAAATTTGAAGAATATTAATATTATAATTGAATATAAAAGTAAGTTAACTGTGTATGTAATTTTTAATTTTCAATAAATTCACAATACTTTACTTATGACTAATTACTTCTAAGATTCTTTGCTTCTCGAAAGGTATACCATTCCATTTGTTTGTACGTTTTAGTGAGTCATGAGAAAGGATACTCTAATTTAGCCGGAGAAAGAAAAAGAGAAAGGATACTCAAATGAAAGATATCTAGGGTGAGTCATGGGAAATGATATTTTAATGAAAGATATAGGGATTTGTTAGTGTCAAAGGAGTTTACTATATTTTCAAACAAAATAAATAACATTGACCTTTGCATGCTAGAAAGTTAGCAATTTTAAAGACAAAACCCTAGAATTCACCTAAGACAATTGAGAAATAATGAAAAACAACTCTTAGACCTTAGACCTTGAATGACCATAAAGTGAAATTCCTTTTCACATGCATGTGAGAATATGTTGAAAACCTAACAACTCATCATTGTTGAAAGGCATGCTCTTCAATGGGCAGTATCCATATCTTAAAAGTATTAAAAAATATACTAAGTATTAGAAATTAGATTATGATGCATAAAAATGAAAGCCAAGAAGGGTCCTTTAAAGAGCCATAAACTAAAATTTCACTTTCCATGTGTTATCGCTAAAGTTGAACTTGGCTGCTTGGGTCAAGCTTCGAGAAATCTTAGATGGTAGATATCAGACATCTACTCAGTAATTTTTATGATGTTTTGGTGGCAGATGAGTATATAACAGAGATCAAGCAACTTAATGATCAGGTAGCAGGGTGTACATGGGTTTCAAAGCATGGATAGAAGATGACTGTGATCATAAACCTATGAATATAAGAGCTCAAATATCATCTCTTGATGGCGGCATAGTTGTATACTAATTAGAAGAATTGAAACATGAAATTTAGACCATGAGTCAACAAAATACTGACAGCATATACTTCATTGATTAGAAATAAAACAGGCTCAAAGATCATACTTTATGCACTTACGTTGTTTATTGATTTATCTTCATCAATGTTCAGCAGGGTTTGAACAGTATCTTGCTTTTTTCCAGAATTTTCAAATTGTGCTTTCCCATCTGACGATCTGCTTTCTTTACACTTCTTCTTAGTGGATTTCTTCTTCTCTTTAGTCTCAAACCCTTGTTCACGAATAAATTGGTCCCAATCCTTGCCTATTTGCTTCAGATGATGTAAAATCAACAATTTGATAAGCCCTTGGTGAAAGATAGAACGGTCGGTGTGCTTTGGCCGTTTTTGAATTGATAAAACCATTTTTTGCAGACTCCTCCACAAGTAATATGGAAGATTTAACTTATTTCTTCCTTGTAAATGCATTAATAACCTAACATGGCATCTCAAAACCTTATCAAACCGACCATCACAGGTAATGTAATTTTGGATTACCTCGAGTGGAATTTGCCAATTAGGTTTTATTTTGCTTATCTGCACACCACTGCTCCAGTTCAAATTTTCAAATCTTGGTAACATGAACTCGCCATAATATCCTTCAAAGTCTTGCTATTTGAACCATTGTTCACCTTCAGCAATGACACCTGTGACTTCTACAACAACCTGCTCATTTACCACAATTTTGAAATCCTTGAAATCGACCACTCTTTCTTTGTAATTTTTTATAAATGCCTTTGTCGCCTGAAGGTTATAACCCTGTAACCTTTCACAAAATATAAACCATCCAGCATTTTTCATTAACCTTGTTGTCAAAGGAAATTGGGAAATCCATTCAATGTTGTTGGGCTCAGTTCTACATATGAGTCCTCCAGGATTTTTCTTCAAGCTATGCGTGGAAATTTCATCCATTGGATCTTGTTACAATACTTAAACTCTCAATATTGATAACCTATTTTCAGTTTCGAAACCCTTCTCTGCACTTGTGTGGAAATTTAGCTGGATTAACCATGAACCAGTGTTCAATAGACCCTAATTTGCATGATACATTCCCTATATTTCATTCTCTGTCCATAGCATTCACCAATTTCGATGCTGGACAGACCTACTCATGACCCTGACCGGTGTACTGGCCTGATTGCCAAATGTCGAGTGGAGAAGGTAGTCATGCTATCGACCATATGTTAAGTTCATGCATATATGACTTATAGGTCCCCCAAACATTTCGAATCATGATTGCAACGAATTAAAATTACAAGCATTTACAACCCTATTAAATCATAATTTGAAATTCGAAACTGACAGCATTTTTCAGAAACTGACAGCATTCTCAAATTTGAAATTACAGCAGAAGCTGTCAGTTCGCCATTTTAAATCAAAATTATGATATTTAGAGCTTCACAAGCATTTGTAATGTTTGTTAATGCAAGAAAATGAAATTTATTTTGAAATAAAAAGTATGAACTAGAGCCAAATCCTAATTTAATTATGAAAAGATAACTAATGGCAAAAAATGTTTAAGGAATGGGGAAAAGCATAGTCTAGATTGATAGAAAATATATACAGAGAATAAGTAAAGGCTAAGTAAATCTTAGGAACAATCCTAGAGATAACATCTGGCTCCGTCTAGGGATAAGGTCTTCTCTGTAAGATCTTAAGAACATTATGACCTGTGCCTTCTGAAACTTGTCTTATTGGGCTAGAGTCTACATATGACTGCTTGAAATGATATTTACACTGACTATGTAAAATATACCTGTCATTTTAGCATGTATGGAATAATTTCAAAAATCATCCATTGACTGGACCTGGAATCTCATTACCACCCAAAGTCTGCAGCACAAATGTGTTGTTTCCCAAGTTTTTTAACACTATGAATGGTCCCAACCACAGTGCATCAAACTTACGATGCTTACCTTTATCTTCATTCTGGGCATCCCATCTTAACACTTTGTCACCTGCTGAGAAAATATTTTTCTTCACCTTCTTATCAAAATTTTCTTTCATCCTGCTTCTATGTATTTTAGCTTTGTCCATAAGGGCTTCCCTTTCTTGCTGTAAATTCTGTGTAATAGTAGAGATAATCCTTCGTATCTTCCCACTGCCTGATAAAAAATTGGTTTAATTCCTCCATAGTATCTATAGAATTTGCTAGTAGTTCCCTGAACCACTTTCTCACATCTCCATCCAAACTCTGTACGAACATTCTCATCCACACATCCCTAGCTTCAATGTTGTAATTATCAGCATAACTGCAAAACTTGTCCCAGTGTTCTTTTGCAGTCCTACCACCTTGGCCATCAAATCTGGGTAAGTATTTTTGGTAATCCCCACCAGGCAAAGGATTTAAGGGTCTGGGCATAACTAATGGGGCATATCTTGCTGTTACCATGCGGTCAAACATATCAGGAGGTTGACTAGCCATATTTGGTGAATGAGATGTCTAAATGACAATTGGCTGATGTTGTAGAGCTGAAGGTTGCACTATATGTGAAAAATGGGCTACTTGTGAAGGAGATAACACCATGTATAGGAGAATTTATTAAAAATCTATGTTGTGATAATCAATGCTTTCGTTCATCTACTAAGTTAGAGGTAGAAAGTATTCAACATTGATATGATAATTTTGCACACAAAGGTAACCGAGATCATTAGAATATTCTATGTAGATGCCATAATTCATGCACCCAACTTAGCATATTATTTCACCAACACTAAAATTATAAGGACAATGGTTAATAAGGTGGTTACAATGTTAACTTTATGCACCTCAAATGAAAAATCAAACATTGTAATTTTGCATTAACTTTATGAACCTCAAATGAAAAACAAAACTTTATAATTTTGTGTTAACTTTATGCAAATCAACTAAGAAACCAAAATTTAAAGCTTGCAAAACCTACTAGTGAATTCAGGGATAGGTTCTTCATTGTTCCTTTTTCAGAGAATTGAACTCAGTAAGATAATAGTTGTTATCCTTCTTGACCCGCCATTTCCACTAGTACAATATGAGAGATAAATGACCAAAAAAACAACCAAACTCCGCATATAAATGACCACTTTTGAGTTGGTGACCACTGGTAGCAAATTAGTGGTCATTTATCACGCGACCAAAAATGTGGTCATATTTAGCTTGGTCATTTCTAGCTTATCTTGTGGTCATATATTTGGTCATTAATTGTCACAATTAATGACCACATTTTTTGTCATGTGATAAATGACCGCTAATTTGCTACCAACGATCGCCAACTCAAAAGTGGTCGTTTATATGCATTTTTTGGTCACTTATCTCTCATGTTGTACTGGTGGTCATTTATATGCAAATTTTGGTCATTTTTTAAATCATTTATCTCTTTTTAGTAGTTTCAGAATATATATAGGGCACGGAGGAATCGAACCACCAACCTCCTTCCTATAAGGCAGGTGCTCTACCATTGAGCTAGCACCCTTAAATAGAATTCCTTATGGATTGATATGAGAATAAAATTTCCAACTGTTAACACTATCTTGCCAAATTCTGTAAAAGGGTCACATACTTAGGTAAGTTCAACAAAAGAGCAACTTTCTTCCTGACAAGTGGTTTGCAGCTGCTGGAAATCTGACAAATATGAAAAGTAACTCACATTATTTCCATCTAGCTAGAACAAACTGCATTACAGTCACAACAGCTCGTTTTATTTACCAGTAATTTTTGAACATCATGAACCAATATAATAACACATAAGCAGATGTAGGACAAGAGAAGATCCAACTTTGAATACAATGAGAATATACTTCCAATGTGAATATAAGAATATTAAGAATGAAATTGATTGGAAAATAAAATATTAATAGAACTGTTCATTATTACTTACATGCACACCATTCTAGAAATGCAAATCAGACATTCAGCTAATAAACAAAAGGCAGATTCTTACTAATTTACAAGTTAGCACTTAAAAGTGATATCTGTTAGAACTTCAACCACGTGACTTGTATCACAGAGTGCACTTACATATTTGAAGATCTATTGCTTTGTCAAGGATATACTTTCAAATACACATGGAGCCCTAATAATTCAAAGAATTCAACATGCATTACACATACACAAATAGATGAGACAAACTCCATTTCCATTTTGGTGCCAAATTACATTTTAAGAAATTGACATCAATACCACTAGCCACTGATGGGCCATAGAAACATTAAAAAATACGTGCATGGAAACAAATAATTATTATTAAAAATGCACATTAATAAATGTCTTATTTCAGATACAATGTATTTGTATTTGTCTTAATTTTAATATTGCACGTCTGATTTCAGAATTCATGATACTTATATTTGAATTTTTAGCATCTTTTTTTGAACCATGATTCTTCTTAATCCTAAATCTCTTAGATTTTCAGAACTTAATGTAACTCAACCCAGATTGATATCACTACCTACCACACATGAAAAAAATATCCATCTAATAAGAGATTGGTATTTCATACATTGTAGGCAATGTCTTTGCATATCCTATCCTTTATTGAAAAATAATAATATATGGGTTTATGGATCAAACCTGAAGCCATGGACTTGGGATTCCATAGTAAGTATACTCCTGTGGAATGTCCTGGATTCTTGCAAGTCGTTCTAAAAATTTCACACACTTTGGTACACAACTCCAGTAACCATCATGGTTGTTTGAAACTAAAGCTACAAGAAGACTCATTATAGTAGTAAGAACACCAAGATCACGCTCATCAAGCACCTGTGCCATGTGATATGACCTGCTTTCATATTGTAGAGGTGTGGTCATATTTGAACACAAATACATCCCATGCAAGCTGGATACAGTGACGAGTAGATTTACGTATTTCCAAAGTCTTATGACTCACCAACCCTCTACATTCACAACATCTAGATTCTTCCTGTACAAGTGAAGAAGACAAAGAGCAACTTTCTTCTTGACAAGAGGTCTGTAGCTCCTGGAAATTTGGCAAATATTAAAAGTAACTCACATTATTTCCTTCTAGATAAAACAAATTGCATTACAGTCATAACAACTCATTTTATTTACCGGTAATTTTTAAACATCAGGAACCAATACAATATCACATAAGCAAATGTAGTACAAGAGAAGATCCAACTTTGAATACAATGAGAATATACTTCCAATGTGAATATAAGAATATTAAGAATGAAATTTATTGGAAAATGAAATTTTAATAGAACTAGTCATTATTACTTACATGCACACCATTCTAGAAATGCAAATTAGACATTCAACTAATAAACAAAAGGCACATTCTTACTAATTTAGAAGTTAGCACTTAAAAGTGATATATGTTAGAACTTCAACCACGGGACTTGCATCACAGAGTGCACTTACATATTTGAAGATCTATTGCTTTGTCAATGTAAAATCCCAAAAATCGCTAAAATTTAAAAAAAATTAATATAGCAAATTCATAGAGATAATGCTAACTGCGGAATGAAAGAGGTTTAAATATTCATCTAATGGCAGCTTCACAATTTTATTTCAAAACATAAAAGACAACAAATTTATAATTTAAATGCGATATAACAATATCTATCCTTTTGTGTTATAATGGTTCTAATAATAAGTACTGATGACTTGTGTGCATATTTTCTGAAGGGGTTCCTACAAGGTGCACTTGGGTTTACTTAGCTTTGATATCTAAAGCATTGGATTCTTTTCTTTCACAGATCTACAGGTAAGGTAATAGAGTAGTTCCAGTATTTCAAGACAAGTTATAAGCTTCAGCTAGTCATCCCTATTTTTAAGATAGATGTATATGCTACCGTACATGAAGATGTCAATGGTAAGTAAGTTTAGTTTATTTTTAACAATCTGTACCATCTTTAACCTAACGCTTGCAAATGTAGCTAAAGATACTTTGCACTATACTTCTACTGAAATCATTAATATTGTTAAATTCGAAAAAAGCAACCGTGTGATGATAATACCATTGCTATGACTTGTAATGATGATGGCCTTCAAAAAGTCTTCAAGACATAATTCATGTACCTTAAATCATATATACTCTGATAATGCTATTTGATTGTGTTACTGTGAGTTAAGATGGTAGTTTGTTTATGTATTAGTGACATCTATTAAAATGTCATAACACTCTATGGAATAATTGTTAGAGATATGATGTTTAACCATATGCAAACTTAGAACTTAGCACTATATTCTATTGAGTGCATAATATGCTTGTGAGTCTTAGCATTCGAATTTACATTATGTACATACTAAGTAATGCTAATTCTAACCTTTAAATTTGAAATGTGTATGCCCTATGCAACTAGGGACTTAACCTAGGAAACATAGATATTATACGATATAATAGAGTTTGGATTTGATTTATATCGTGGTTGTAAATACAAGCTATGGTTTGGTTTTGCAATATATAAATTGCTATGCGAAATGTAATGGAAACATGATATGCATAAACCTATGGTTTAATATGCAATGCACACAACCCTACGATTTATATCATGGTTGTAACTTTATAATGTGACGGTTTAAAACTATGATATGGTAATATCCTATAGTTTGAAACTGTACAGCTGTAATGCAATACCGTGGTAGTAATAGCCGAGATCGTGCTGTGTAATAACTTCGACACTGATATGAAATTAATGTTGTTGCAGTCAAGGGTCTGGAAGATGATATGTGAAATCCAGCATTAAATGCAACTCTGTGTGATGGTAGTGGCTTACCTCGATGGCTCCTATGTGTATCAGGTTCCACGTGAAGAAGTTGTAGAAATTGTTGGGACTTGTCGAGCTGTGAGCTCCTCCCTGGTGATATGGCAATCCATCTGGACTTATTATTTAATGAAATATTTAATGGTAGGTGACAATAGCTCTGTCTGGGTACTGGCATGGCTTGGTTGGCTAAATATCATCCGTTGATCTAACTTGTATCGATCGTAGAGATCTTGAACCCTAAGGAATTCACTATACCTTATTGTTTGTTTGTTTTTCATTAGTTTTGAGTTTTGGTTTTGGGGAGAAGGATGACAGGTCGTTATATAACAAGGGTTGATCTCAGGTCGATTCTTTTGATGATTCTGTAACTATGCACCTCCAGTTTTAATGGTGGAAACCTGTTATAAAATTGTATGGTTTAGCAAGAGGAATAGGTGACGAAGCCTGTGGCTTTCATCGTGTAGCAGGTTAGGGTTGTGAATTGGTGTTAAACTTGAGGTCTGAGCTATAGTAGATGAATGTTGCTTTTGTTGCATCGGCTAGAAGATTGGAAGTGTCACCCATCCATCTTTCTACTCTTACAAAGGTAATCTTGAATGTTTTCGTGAATGCTGTTGCTTATGGTTACAGTTGGTCTTTGTATAACATTCATCTTGGAAATGTCATAACCGCATTGTAGTTTATGTGGCAGGTGCTGCCATTGTCGTGGAGTTTACAATGTTAAAGCTTGTTGATAGTTGTGGGTTCTCTCAACTGGTAAGCCCCGGTGGCAAACCCTTTGTAGGTTCTCCTGGAAGAATGCCCGTCGTTGATGTTGAACCATTATGTGGTCATTGGAATGAGTTTTTAAGTTTTGAGTTAAACTGTAAATATTCTTTTGTCATCGAGGGTTTCAAAGTCTGTCGAGTTTTCAATACAAAAGAAATATTGCCAATCTGTGTTATTGTTGTTGTTTTTGTTTCATCGTTTTGGGGTTTGGTTTGTGAACAAAACATGTGTCTCATCAATTTAAAATGTGGATATGAAACTTTGTGGGTTGGCATACCTCTGCATTTGAATTTGATGTATTATGAAGATGTAGTTTGTGTAGCTAAGCTTTAATACACCTGCTGCAATCGTTTTCTTTGATGTCTATGAGGTTATGAAATATAAACAATGGAGATTTGTAAACTAGGTTTCATTTTCTCTGCTGCTATTGTCTCTTTATGACCGGTGAAACTTGAAAATGTAAATCGATGGAAATGGGTACTAGGTGATGTTTAAGAATAATAAAGGGACTGTGGTTTTACTAAACAATGCGTGAAAGTTTGTAACTAAGGAAGAATTCAATCTGTATGTAGTTCAATGATTGTAAAAGGTGATGCATTTTCATTTCAAGTACAGGGGTTTGTCCTTGTGTAGAAAAGTATAAACCCTAGGTTTGAATAGAAACAAGCTTCTTTTTTGTATAACAAGATAAAGAATGGAGACCTAGAAAATCTCTGTTAATGTTTTGTAAAAATAGATAAATAATTATAATCAAGAAACTTTTCCAATAAAATATAGTGAAATAAATGAGTTGTGATGTGTGTGGAGAAAAGATAAAGATGAAATATGATCGTCATCCTGAATCGTTAGGGTTTAGGGTTTTGTTCAGTAATCTATGGGAAAGGTAGAAATAAACATAGGCTTTGATTTGCAACTGTTTGGTATGTTAATAAACATTTACGAATTGAATAAATAAACAAACAATATTCTTTGATAAGAAATACATGGAAATCATAACATATAGAGCAGAAATGATTTCTTTATTTAATACAAACATTGTTATTCTAAATGGAATAGATTTACTGTTTTGATGAAATAAGATCAATATTGTAATGAATGCAGATATGGGGAAAACCTTAGAATATACCAACTCAATTTAACCACTCACAGTAGGAAATTTTTAAAGAAATAAAACAGTGATATTATTCTCGTCAATCTTGGCAATTTGCCTATCATATCATTCTCTATTTAAATTATCTCTGTACTAGAGTACGATGCTGTTCCTTTTTGCATGGGGAAAAATATAGAGACTATTTTATTCAATCAGATTGATTTTATACAGAATTAATAAATCATTCAGGAAACTGAAATAAACTTATAAAATAAACAGTAAAAGCTAATAGATAACAGAACTTTAAAATATATAAAAATAAATAAATAAGACAATGGAACCTATAGATGACGATAGGGCCGAAAAAAACCCAAGGAGGCCTGTTCCTCCCAACCTGTTTCAGAAGAAGCAGCTCAACTGCTGGCTTCTAGTGAACCCCGAGCCTAATTACTGATCCAATAAGTGGCTGGAATCTATGTAGAAGCAAGGCACTCAAAAATGCCTTCTCCACTTAGCATCAACCTCCTGAAATAGCATGCCTTCTCCAGTCAGCATCAACCTCTTGAACTCAATAAGAGTTTGACAGACTCACAACATGATCAATAATATAGCATATCCCCTCATCAAATCTGATGGGTGCAAACACAACAAAACACCAAGGTAAATTTCCTCGTCAGGAAAAGTGATGAACCTTAGTTCAATATTTGATGGCTATTGTATAGACTGCCTAGGTCTTTTAGTGGTCAGTTTGGAATAAATGAGCCTAAAGCTCCAGTCCCATCTTTCAGGGCACTATGACCACATTTCAAGGGAGTTGTCCCATACCAACAGCTAGTTAGTTGCATCATGATGCTGCCACTTGTCCATTGCCTTCTACCCCAGATTCCATTCCACCTAGTGGATCAGTAACCACTCTTTCAACAGTCCTCTTAGGTGTTTGTATCCTATTTTATTTATTTAATAATAATATATTGTGCAAATTACAGTCATCCTTGGACACGTGTCCAACATAAAACTTTACAATAAAAGTTATAATAATGTTTGCTAACACAAAATGTTTTCCAGCAAAAAGGGTATGTTACAAACACCCCCACTTAAGCTCAACATCGTCCTCGATGTTGCTTATTCATCATCAAGTTCCTCATGGAACAGAACTGGATATGTTGGCCTCATATTACTTTCCAGTTCCCAAGTAGCTTCATCGGGGCGAAGGTGTTTCCATTGCACCTTTACTTTCCCTATGGTGTGATTCCAAAGCATAATTTCCCTCCAGTCGAGAATACAGTCCGGTTCCACCTGAAAATATCCTTCGGGTTCCACCTATATGTCATTCCAATTCAGCACATGAGTATCATTGTGCACATATTTCTTTAAAACAGAAACGTGAAAAAGATTGTGGATTTTTAAATGATATGGCAATGCCAATTGATTTGCAACAGCTCCAATCCTTAATAGGACTTCAAATGGTCCACAATACTTTGGTGCAAATTTAACACAACTCCCGAGCTTCAAAGAACTTTTCTTAGGCTTTACCTTTATAAAAACATGGTCTCCTACCTAAAATTCTCTTTCAGTGCGTTTCAAATCAGCATAGCTTTTCTGCCGATCATGGGCAACCTTTAAGTTACCTTGAACCTGTTACACGGTTAGCTCCATTTGTTTCAATAAATCTGGTCCTAACATCAATCTGTCTACAGGATTATCCCAAGAAATTGGAGTACAACATTTTCTTCCATACAAAATTTCAAATGGACTTAACTTAGCAGATGCTTGATAATTATTATTGTAGGCAAATTCTGCTAAGTGCAAGTAATCTTCCCACTTAGATGGCTGATCTTTAACATACAATTTTAACATGTTTTCTAAAATCTGATTTACTCTTTCTGTTTGACCATCAGTTTGTGGGTGGAAAGAAGTGTTGAAATTTAGTTTAGTATTTAATCCTTTAAACAGTGCTGCCCAAAAATTGCTGGTGAACTTAGAGTCCCGGTCTGAAATAATTACCTTTGGAATTCCATGCAAGCGAAAAATTTGCTTCATGAAAATATCTGCAATGTTAGAAGCCTTGAAAGTAGTTTTAACATGAATAAAATGAGCAGCTTTACTAAGTTTATCAACAACAACCATAATTGAATCATTATGCTTCTGATTTTTAGGCAAACCTGTAATAAAGTCAATGCTTATAATTTCCCATTTCCATTCTGGAATTGGTAAGGGCTGCAATAGCCCAGCTGGATGTTGGTGTTCAGCTTTGATAGTCTGACATTCAAAACATCTAGCTATATATTCAGCAACTTCACTCTTCATGTTGGGCCAAAAATACTCCTTTCTTAACATAGTTATCATTTTCTGATAACCGGGGTGCCCTGAATAAGGACTCTTGTGAACTTCATCTAAAATCAACAACTTAACCTTTGAAAAATTAGGTACATAAATTCTATTTTTATATGTTAAGAAGCCTTTTTTATTAATTCTGTAATATGTTATAAAATTTTCAGATGAATTTTCAGCCACTTTATCATGTAATTTTTGGTAATTTTCGTCTTGATTAATTCCTTCTTCGATCTGATTTTCTAGATCAGTTTTAAAAGTATTGATTGCTGCCACAAAACTCAGTTTAGCATTTCTGCTCAATGCATCATCAACCTTATTCTCCTTTCCATTAATGTGATGAATCTCAAAATTGTACTCGCTAAGGAAAGCTAACCACCTAGCTTGCCTTGCGTTAAGATTTGTTTGATCCAATAAATACTTTAAGCCCTTGTTATCAGACATTAAAATGAATTTTCTTCCGATCAAATGATGGCGCCACATTTTTAATGAATGTATCACGGCTGCCAACTCAAGATCATACGTTGCATAATTCTTTTCATGTATTTTTAACTTCCTTGACTCAAAAGCAATTGCATGACCTTCCTGACTTAAGACCCCTCCAAATCCATCGTTGCATGCATCTGTGCATACAACGAAATCCTTATTGGGATCTGCAATTTTTAAGATGGGTGCTGTAGTTAAGAATTCTTTTAACTTATTAAGACTCTCTTGACACTTTTGATCCCATATGAATTTCTTCCCTTTCTTCTGCAAAGAAGTGATGGGGTTAGCAATTCTAGAGAACCCTTCAATAAACTTTCTATAATACCTCATTATTCCCATGAATGACCGTACATCAGTTACATCTTTAGGGACAGGCCATTCATTTATTGCTTTTATTTTATCAAGATCAACCGAAATACCATCTTTAGAAATTATATGACCCAAATACTAAATTTTATCTTTATAAAAATCACACTTACTGAACTTAGCGTAAAGCTGATGTTCTCTAAGTACTTGTAAAATGATTTTTAAATGTTCGTCATGTTCTTCTTTAGTTTTTCAGTAAACCAGAATATCATCAATGAATACCACTACGAACTTATCCAAATATTTATGCAGA
Source organism: Larix kaempferi (assembly GCA_027924585.1). Taxonomy (NCBI): domain Eukaryota; kingdom Viridiplantae; phylum Streptophyta; class Pinopsida; order Pinales; family Pinaceae; genus Larix; species Larix kaempferi. The sequence goes on from BSBM01000486.1 coordinate 7,554,844, forward strand.
ATGTTGTTCATTAAACACATGAACACTACCGGTGCGTTGGTTAGCCCAAAAGGCATAACTACGAACTCGTAGTGTCCATAACGCGTTCTGAATGCAGTTTTGAATATGTCCTCGTCTTTTATCCGGACTTAATGATAACCCGACCTTAGATCAATTTTAGTGAATATCTCTACTCCGCGTACTTGATCAAATAGATCATCTATGTGGGGTAAGGCATATCGGTTCTTAATTGTCATTTTATTAAGCTGATGGTAATCAATGCACAAACGCATGGTACCGTCCTTCTTTTTAACAAAAATTACTGGTGCTCCCCAAGGGGACACACTGGGCCTTATGTAGTTTTTATCTATTAATTCTTTCAGCTGAGATTTTAACTCATTAACTCTAGAATATTCATCCTATAGGGAGCCTTCGAGTTTGGTACCACATCGGGTACTAACTCAATGGTGAAATCAAGTTCTCTTTTCGGAGGTAATCCTGGAATTTCTTCCGGGAATACATAAGAAAAGTCCCTAAGGATGAGAATATCCTCTAGTTTTAACTTCTCTTCTTTAGATGTGCACTCGTCATTAATAACATTAACAACAAACATTTTATAGCCTTTTTTGGCAGCTCTCTTTACTTGTAAGGCAGAAATCTGCCTTACTAAAATCTGCCTATGAATTCCTTTTACTATTTTTGAATTAACTTCATTATTTACACATGTGAAAGATTTATCATAACAATTCAATAAAACTCTATGCTGTTCAAGCCAGTCCATACCAATCAACAAATCTTATGACCCTAAGGGTAAAACATTTAGATTAATTTGCATTTTCAGCTGACTTAAAAATACTTCACAATTCTTGACATAATCTGTAACCTTTCTTTTAGTTCCTATTGCAAGTTGAACTAACCATGCATTATCAAATTTCTCTATTTTTAGCTCGCAACGGTTTACTAAAGTAGGTGAAATATAACTCAGATTTGCACCTAGATCTATTAGAATAGAAATAGATTCGTTTTATATCATACCTTCAATTTCGACCATGGATGTTTGATGGTCCGCTTAACAATTCTCCAGTGCTACATTTATCCTGGGAATTTCTCTTGCAATATCTCCAATTGTAGGTTCTGCTTGCATAGTATGAATATTGTTGGTTGTCCTCTTGTTGCATGGGCAATTTGCTCTCTTATGTGGTCCGCCACATTCATAGCACTTTATGGGTCCTTTCTGCTCAGCAGACCTGTGTTGTTGTTATTGTTATTGCTGTGATTATTATTATTAGGTATATTTCTTGTAGTAGTAGAGTTGTGAGATGCATTATTCCGGTAATTAGTAGGAAAATTTCTGTTATTAAAATTTTTCTTAAAACCTCTAGAATTATGATTAAAATTCTTTTTTTTATAGTCATATTGATTAGTCTTACTGTTCTTCTAGCCAATTGTTCCTTCCCTTTTTCTATTTTGGTCAAAACAAAAATTTGCCTTCCTCATGGCCTCTTCCAAAGTGGAAGGATTATCATACTCAATACGATCTTTTATATTAAAAGCTAAACAACTGAGAAACCTTTGTACTTTAGGATTTTCCTCCACCATGTAGGGTACGTACCTCAGCAAGCTAAGGAACTTGCTGCACAGTTCTTTCATGTTCATTGTACCCAACTTTAAATCATAAAACTCCTTTGACTTATCTTCAAAGTATTGTTCTCACAAAAACTTCTTTTTAAAGAAACTTTTAAACATTGTCCAAGTTGCTTCCTTTTCTTTTATACTCTTGATCCTTTTAAGATCCTTCCACCATATATCTACCTTCCCGGTCAGATTGTAAATAGCCATATTGACTTTCAGTTGAGAAGAGTAGTCGTAAATATTAAAGTACATTTTCATTCCAGACAACCAAGCTTCTGTTGTCTCACCTTTCTCACTTTCGCCATTAAAGGTGGGTGGTTTAATCTTTTTAAATTCCCCAGTAATCTGTTCATGATGTTTATGTTTTCTCTTTTTAGAGCAACATTCACTGTTACTGCTATCATAAGTAATAGCATCATTACTTGGATCAGCTTTAGAAGATGAGTAACTGTTCCTTTTATCATTTCTTGTTTTCTTATGCTTATGTTGGTGGGACATTATTTTAGAATCAGCCTTCAATTCCGATTTTCTATCTCTTTCATCACTATGATAGTTTCCTTTTAAATTCTATTGTAACTCTTTCTATACCTTAAGGATCCATTCATTTTCTTCTTTAACAACTTTTAACTCAGATTTTAAATCTTGTACAGTGCGTAAAATTTCAGAAGACTAGTTATTTAATTCAACATAGATTCCTTCATAATTATTATGATTAGTACGTTCATTATGAGGAGATCTGTCCTCTACTGATTCTTCTGGTATTTCCATACTTGCAATTTAAAGGTCAATCTGTTCTGTTCAAAAATAAAATTAAATTACAAAAGTTAGTAACATAAACTTTCTGATTTGTTTTCTGTTTGCGCGCATGAGCCTCAATCAGGCCTAGAGTTTGAACTTGTGCTCTGATACCACATGTAACATCCCAAAAATCGCTAAAATTGAAAATTTTTTAATATAGCAAATTCATAGAGATAATGCTAACTGTGGAATGAAAGACGTTTAAATATTCATCTAATGGTAGCTTCACAATTTTATTTCAAAACATAAAAGACAGCAGATTTATAATTTAAATGCGATATAACAATATCTATCTTTTTATGTTATAATGGTTCTAGTAACAAGTACTAATGACTTGTGTGCATATTTTTTGAAGGGGTTCCTACAGGGTGCCCTTGGGTTTACTTAGCTTTGATAGCTAAAGCATTGGATTCTTTTCTTTCGCAGATCTGCAGGTAAGTAATAGAGTAATTCCAGTATTTCAAGACAAGTTATAAGCTTCAGCTAGTCGTCCCTGTTTTTAAGATAGATGTATATGCTACTGTACATGAAGATGTCGATGGTAAGTTTAGTTTATTTTTAACAATCTATACCATCTTTAACCTAACACTTGCAAATGTAGCTAAAGATACTTTGCACTATACTTCTACTGAAATCATTAATATTGTTAAATTAAAAAAAAAGCAACTGTGTGATGATAATAGCATTGCTATGACTTGTAACAACGATGGCCTTCAAAAACTTCAAGACATAATTCATGTACCTTAAATCATTTATACTCTGATAATGCTATTTGATTGTGTTACTGCATGAATTAAGATGATAGTTTGTTTATGTATTAGTGAAATCTATTAAAATGTCATAACACTCTATGGAATAATTGTTAGAGATATGATGTTTAACCATATGCAAACTTCGAACTTAGCACTATATTCTATTGAGTGCATAATATGCTTGTGAGTCTTAGCATTTGAATTTACATTATGTACATACTAAGTAATGCTAATTCTAACCTTTAAATTTGAAATGTGTATGCCCTATGCAACTAGGGACTTAACCTAGGAAACATAGATATTATACGATATAATAGAGTTTGGATTTGATTTATATCGTGGTTATAAATACAAGCTATGGTTTGGTTTTGCAATATATAAATTGCTATGCGAAATGTAATGGAAACATGATATGCATAAACCTATGGTTTAACATGCAATGCACACAACCCTACGATTTATATCATGGTTGTAACCATGGGGGGCTCACTAGCGAGGAAATATCATATCATGTCCATTCATATTGGGGGTTTGAATACTCTTAAAAACCTCAAAAATATATTGCACCATAGTAAGGGGTCAAGGGGTTTTTTTAACTTGACATAGTAATACAAATATTAGGGTTTTTTTATTTGGGTGGGCTAAGGAATAACCTCCAAATCGTGGGATGGATTCATACCTCCAAATCATTGGCTCAATTCATACCCACCTAAAACTTAAGGACCCTCCATTTTTAATTGATATTGTTTATGATCTTAATTTTTGCATAAATTTGATAAAAGTGTACCAATGATAATATTGATGGAAGTCTCTTTGGATTACTGGCCTTGAGAAATCCCCATTTAATAGCTTATTTAGGCTTGGCTTGAATTGATGTTATATTGTTTTTCATCTTTAAGTTAAGAGATGTAGCTAATTACGAGTTCCATAGTTGAACAATTGTAATGTATTTTTTGTAGGCATTCGAGTAAAAGATCTAACTCTTCATTTTTTAGGCTGGGGTTTAGATGAGTATTGAGATTCAATCAAACCTTGCTCCATGACAACCAAGAAAAGTGAGATCAATATTTCTTGGCTCACTGGAGCCAAGAAAAGTTAGATCAATCTTTCTTGTCTAATTATTTCTTTCAACTTTTCGTATTCTTCTTAAACATTTTCACATTGCCAATTATGAATAATTGTTAGATTGATTTATATTTGGCACATTCATAATTGTAATTTCAATTTTTATATGCAAGGCATCGTCTTAATATTGTATTGTAACTGACATGAACATAGGTGAAAATATAAATCCTTATTTACATACCCTATGTGTTATCGTTACCATGAAAATGTATCATATAAGTTTCACCATTGTTGTATATTTATAACTATTGCATGCTTGAAACCTAACAATGGATATTTTTCCCTCTCTTGTAAAGAAAAAAAATAGGTATAACCCAAGAAAAAGTAACTAAATTTTGTTAATTCCCTTGATTGCAAGAATAAATGTAGAGGAAGTGGAGGAAATTCGTTGCATCTTGTGAATGACCCAAATCCAAGCTATGTACATGATCATATGGTGTTATTGGAAAGTAAGGGAATTTTTTCTATGTTCATTTGAGTTCAAACATCAATGATGTTTGTTTTGATAGGAAGGTAGGGGAGTCCATCCACGAAAGGGTTTCGATTTTTGATTTTTATGGATTTTAATTTATTAAGCTTATAGAAAACATGTGATCTGTATGGCTATACTTATATTTACATGATATAAAATTGGTAGATTGACAGGCTGTGGTGTGAAACCTCTGCAATTCTCATCTTTTCTAAGCATTGCACTAACTATTGGACTATCAGCTTTTTACATTCTTTGTTATGTTGATCTCTTGACTGGGTTTCCTTTTATGCATTTTTCCTTCCCTAGTACAATTTCACTATGTCTTCCACTATCCAATGCTACAAATTGATTAGTCACCCCTGCAATCTTGGTGGGATGATTATTAGCATTATACTATTATTTTATTTAGTATCATGTTTGCTTATACTAAGATGTGTTAGGGTTTTTTTTTGTTACAACTTGATAAAATGATATTGTAGTGTCCCTCCTATCCTACAAGGCTATGGAGAGGACACTAACAATAATACTAGACATCTAATCCCATACTTAATCAAATAAGCATTCATATAAATTGTAGATGGAGATATGCAAATGCATAAACATTTCAAAACACAGCAGAATTTAATTCCATTACACATCCATCATACATTCCATATTTTCATGTCATTCATCAATTAAGCAATATCAAATTAGCAAATGAGAATACTTATCTTAAACCAAGTAGTCCCTGAGCAACCAGCTACACTTCTGCAACGCTCCACCCAACCATAGGCTAGTGTGCTCCTCAATCTCTCAGCACCGCTGCCACCCCCGAGTTGGGCATGATCTCCACAAGGAAAAGGGGAAAGAAGGCTCTCACATAGCCAAAGATACACCAGAATCAGCCAAGCCAATCAGCAGTTGGGTTTATCAGGATGCTAGGAGATGCACAGAGGTGAATTACTAGGCTAGTGGCTCAACCATTGAGCTATGGATACTCTTTTGGGCTCATCAAGCCAAATCTGTCCTCTTCCACTCTTGAATCTCCTGCTCACAGGTTCAAACTAAACAGGGAGGGACATAACAGCTAGAAATGAAAGTGATGGGCGTTTTTGCAGTAGGATGCCCAACGATGGGATTTCAACTAGTTCAGAAAAATGTGGGAAAGCCCAAAACGAAAATTGGAAAATGGGAAAACAACCCCATGAGCATAATCATTTTCAGAAAAACGTCCATGGGCATTTCATGGGTAGAAACGACCTCTATAACCCTAGAAAATCGTGGTTCTCTTCTCCCAGCCACTGTGCTAACCAAAAACGAGTTCCCAGGCATGGGAGAATGCAGAGAAATGGTGAAAACGTGAAGGAAAAAACCTAGTTCGCCCCAGGCTGCGTGAGAGAGGAAATTTAATGATTGGAAGAATTTAATGATTGGGGCATAAGCCAAAATGGGTAGTTGGGATTTCATGGGTTTTCTCATTGACTCATGGATTGACTCCATTGGCTCAAGGGTTTGGTTATTTTTCCTCCCTATTCCTTGTAAGATCATGCCCCATCTCTTTGTTGCATTGCATAGCTGGTTGTGGGTTTTTCGTTAAAATTGCATATTTACATGATGTCTGAATTTACATTGTGCACGGCTAGCACAAGAACCATATGCATCTATTCTAATTGCCGATACATAGAACGATAAATCAATGGTGGGGCCTTGGCCTTAAGCTCCTCACCATGACTAAATAACAATATTTACATCATTTACAATATTAATGCAATAGGGTCAAGATGGGGACATTACAGATATAAAGAGGGTATTAAAAATGGGTTGATAAAAATGGATATATACAATATCTGGTGAAACTAGGGGTTTTCTTATTTGGAAAGGAATATTGGGAGGGGGGTTCAACAATAAAATTTTAGGAGGAATTTTCCAATATTTAGTGAAATTAGGGATATTATTTAATATCATGTGAATGATCGTGCTATGTAATAAGTTCACTGAGTGAACCCCCCATGGTTGTAACTTTATAATGCGACGGTTTAAAACTATGATATGGTAATATCATATAGTTTGAAACTGTACAGTTGTAATGCAATACCGTGGTAGTAATAGCCAATATCGTGCTGTGTAATAACTTCGATGATGATATGAAATTTATGTTGTTGCAGTCGAGGGTTTGGTAGATGATATGTGAAATCCAACATTAAATGCAACTCTGTGTGATGGTAGTGGCTTACCTCGATGGCTCCCATGTATCAGGTTCCACGTGAAGAAGTTGTAGAAATTGTTGGGACTTGCCGAGCTGTGAGCTCCTCCCTGGTGATATGGAAATCCATCTGGACTTATTATTTAATAAAATATTTAATGGTATGTGACCATAGCTCTGTCCGGGTACTGGCGTGGCTTGGTTGGCCAAATATCATCCATTGATCTAACTTGTATCGATCGTAGAGATCTTGAACCCTAAGGCATTCGCTATACCTTATTGTTTGTTTGTTTTTCATTCATTTGGAGTTTTGATTTCAGGGAGAAGGCCGACAGGCCGCTAGATAACAGGGTTTGATCTTGGGTCGATTCTTTTGATGATTCTGTAACTATGCACCTCCAGTTTTAATGGTGGAAACCTGTTATAAAATTGTATGGTTCAACAGGAGGAATAGGTGATGAAGCCTGTGGCTTTCATCGTGTAGTAGGTTAGGGTTGTGAATTTGTGTTAAAATTGAGGTCTGAGCTATAGTTGAGGTCTGAGCTGTAGTAGCTGAATGTTGCTTTTGTTGCATCGGCTGGAAGATTGGAAGCATTGCCCATCCATCTTTCTACTCTTACAAAGGTAATCTTGAATGTTTTCATGAATGTTGTTGCTTATGGTTACAGTTGGTCTTTGTATAACATTCATTCTGGAAATGTCATAACCGCATTGTAGTTTATGTGGCAGGTGCTGCCACTTTCGTGAAGTTTACAAAGTTAAAGCTTGTTGACAGTTGTGGGTTCGTTCAACTGGTAAGCCCTGGTGGCAAACCCTTCGTAGGTTCTCCTGGCAGAATGGCCGTCGTTGATGTTGAACCATTATGTGGTCATTGGAATGAGTTTTTAAGTTTTGAATTAAACTGTATATGTTCTTCTGTCGTCAAGGGTTTCAAACTCTGTCGAGTTTTCAATACAAAAGAAATATTGCCAATCTGTGTTGCTGTAGTTGTTTTTGTTTCATCATTTTGGGGCTTGGCCCGTGAACAAAAGCTGTGTCTCGCCAATTTAAAATGTGGATATGAAACTTTGTGGGTTGGCAGACCTCTGTATTTGAATTTGATGTATTACGAAGATGTAGTTTGTGTAGCTAAGCTTTAATACACCTGTTGCAATCGTTTTCTTTGATGTCTGTGAGGTTATGAAATATAAACAATGGAGATTTGTAAACTGGGTTTCGTTTTCTTTGCTGCTATTGTCTCTTTATGAACGGTGAAACTTGAAAATGTAAATTGATGGAAATGGGTACTAGGTGATGTTTAAGAATAATAAAGGGACTGTGGTTTTACTAAACAATGAGTAAAAGTTTGTAACTAAGGAAGAATTCAATCTGCGTGTAGTTCAATGATTGTAAAAGGTGCTGCATTTTCATTTCAAGTACAGGGGTTTGTCCTTGTGTGGAAAAGTATAAAACCTAGGCTTGAATAGAAACAAGCTTCTTTTTTGTATAACAAGATAAAGAATGGAGACCTAGAAAATCTCTGTTAATGTTTTGTAAAAATAGATAAATAATTATAATCAAGAAACTTTTAAAATAAAATACAGTGAAATAAATGAGTTGTGATGTGTGTGGAGAAAATATAAAGATGAAATATGATCATCATCCTAAATCGTTAGGGTTTAGGGTTTTGTTCAGTAAACTATGGGAAAGGCAGAAATAAACATAGACTTTGATTTGCAACTGTTTGGTATGTTAATAAACATTTACGAATTGAATAAATAAACAAACAATATTATTTGATAAGAAATACATGGAAATCATAACATATAGAGTAGAAATGATTTATTGATTTAATACAAACACTGTTATTCTAAATGGAATAGATTTACTGTTTTGATGAAATAAGATCAATATTGTAATGAATGCAGATATGGGGAAAACCTTAGAATATACCAACTCAATTTAACCACTCACAGTAGTAAATTTTTAAAGAAATAAAATAGTGATATTATTCTCATCAATCTTGGCAATTTTTCTATCATATCATTCTCTATTTAAATTATCTCTGTACTAGAGTACGATGCTGTTCCTTTTTGCATGGGGAAAAATACAGAGACTATTTTACTCAATCAAATTGATTTTATACAGAATTAATAAATCATTCAGGAAACTGAAATAAACTTATAAAATAAACAGTAAAATCTAATAGATAATAGAACTTTAAAATATAAAAAAAATAGATATGACAATGCAACCTGTAGATGACGATAGGGCCTACAAACACCCAAGGAGGCCTATTCCTTCCAACCTGTTTCAGAAGAAGCATCTCAACTGCTGGCTTCTAGTTAACCCCCGAGCCTGATTACTGATCCAATAAGTGGGTGGAATCTGTGTAGAAGCAAGGCACTCAAAAATGTCTTCTCCACTTAGCATCAAACTCCTGAAATAACATGCCTTCTCCACTCAACATCAACCTCCTGAACTCAATAAGAGTTTGACAGACTCACAACATGATCAACAACAAAGCATATCCCCTCATCAAATCTCTTGGGTGCAAACACAGCAAAACCCCAAGGTAAATTTCCTCGTCAGGAAAAGTGATGAACCTTAGTTAAATATTTGATGGCTATTATATAGATTGCCTAGGTCTTTTAGTGGTTAGTTTGGAATAAATGAGCCTCAAGCTCCAGTCCCATCTTTCAGGGCACTGTGACCACATTTCAAGGGAGTTGTCCCATACCAACAGCTAGTTAGTTGCATCATGATGCTGCCACTTGTCCATTGCCTTCTACCCCAGATTCCATTCCACCTAGTGGATCAGTAACCACTCTTTCAATAGTCCTCTTAGGTGTTTGTCTCCTATTTTATTTATTTAATAATAATATATTGTGCAAATTACAGTCATCCTTGGACACCTGTCCAACATAAAACTTTACAATAAAAGTTATAATAATGTTTGTTAACATAAAATGTTTTCCAGCAAAAAGGGTATGTTACGGTCAAGGATATACTTTCAAATACCCATGGAGCCCTAAGAATTCAAAGAATTCAACATGCATTAAAGGGAACCCAGTACACTTCTCTCAATTACCACAGATCCAAACAACCATGTATCGTACTATAATAGCATTCAGAATACAAAACGGAATGCATCATCATAGATCTATCATACAACATCTCTACATAAACTCTCAAATCATCACTTACATATGATCAAACCATCTCATTGATTAGAGAGATTGAATCCACTAGACTACCATCGATCATCAATCAACAGAACATAAACTAGCTATAACATAAAAGAAACCAGAATACACTTACCACATCATCTATCATATTTTTTCTACGCTGTGTCATCTTTCTATATGATGCTCTGTTCTATACGCTTTGCTGATATGCTTAGCTCTGCTATATTGTTTGCTTGGCTGGGTTATATGCTCTGCTCATAAAGTTATTTTGTGCTCAGCTATGCTAGGCCTCCATTATATACGCGCTCTCTATGCTTGGCTGTTGTGCCTTATACTATATTATATTCGTTGGCTAATTCATGGCTATGCTCATTGGGCGCTATGCTTATGGGCCAGGTGCTATGCTCATCATTATGAAACATGCCTTTTTAGATATCCACACATGACAAACTCCATTTCCATTTTGGTGCCAAATTACATTTTTCAGAAATTTAACTGTGACTTGGTCTTGGCATTAAAGTACCTGATTACAGACTTTGCTATTTAAGGTTTATTCTCTAATTATGTTTTTACAGCCTCTATCTCTCCATAGCCACGGGTAAGTAGTTCTATGTCATCTTGTATTAACACAAAATAATCACAATATAATAAAATAAAATCCGATATGGCATCCCAGATTTGATGCCTTACTTCCTGTAGGGCTGTAAGATATTGTAATTCATTTAATTCCTTTCTTTTATTTCCTGGCCTCAGCATTCTTTTATATATCATAAATCTTTAAATCTTGTGTGGTGAAAGAGATGATTGAGAGGTGAGGTAAAGACTTGCACCTTCAACTAGCATCAATATACCTGATCTAGACGCCTCTGCCTGCCTCGATTGCATCTTCAATACCACTAGCCACTGATGGGCCATAGAAACATTAAAAAATATGTGCATGGAAACAAATAATTATTATTAAAAATGCACATTAATAAATGTCTAATTTCAGATACAATGTATTCCTATTTGTCTTAATTTTAATATTGCACTTATGATTCCAGAATTCATGATACTTATATTTGAATTTTTAGCATCTATTTTTGAAGCATGATTCTTCTTAATCCGAAATCTCTTATATTTTCAGAACTTAATGTAACTCAACCCAGATTGATATCACTAACTACCACACATGAAAGAAATATCCATCTAATAAGAGATTGGTATTTCATACATTGTATGCAATGTCTTTGCATATTCTATCCATTACTGACAAATAATAATATATGGGTTTAGGGATCAAACCTACAACCATGGACTTGGGATTCCATAGTAAGTATACTCCTGTGGAATGTCCTGGATTTTTGCAAGTCTTTCTAAAAATTTCACACATTTTGGTACACAACTCAAGTAACTATCATGGTTGTCTGGACTCTCCCTTTGGAACTTGGCAAGTTGGAATGGAGCTTGAAAATAACCTGAATAATAAAATAATTTGACTAATAATAACAGTAGTCTTGATGCATTTATGAGGGTTTTAGTATGACAAGGGTTGATAATGTATAATCCTGAGTCACGGTTGTGTGTTTTGCATGTGAAATGGGGATTCTTTATGAATCCAAATCATGATAGGCATTTGCATGTGGCAAGAAAGAATGATTTGTGAGTGGGAACATATCTTATGTGAACATATTATCCATGAGACTCATAAGAGGTGTATTTTTCTTATGGAAACAACTGCATTTTGTGCATGCTATGGGGTATGTGTTGTAGCCAATGCATTTTAGCATTGAGTTATAAATATGGAGAGAAATAGGTAAGAGGTTACAAAAGCTGCTCCAGTTGGGTCCACATGACATATAATAGCTTTGCGGCTTCTGTAAAAACTAAGGCTTGGAAATAATATTGTAACATGTCTTTAAAGAATAATGTGTTAACTCGTATACTCAGTTAACAATGATGTTTTATGTTTTCACATACAAGTTTTTCATGAAATCAAATTCTAACCTCCCTTTTCCAAATCCCAGGTAGATGTTTCTAAGTGTATTTAATGAAATACATTATTAATCATTTTCTGTATTCATTGTAGACAAGCATACATGCTCTTTCCCATTTTCCTTACAACCTAAAGACTGCCACAGACCCACAAAATATAGAACAATAAAATCAATTTATAAGTGTTGATGTATTTGTAACATCGGAAGATATTCACTTGTATAATGTATTTGTACTTTATTGTATCCCCAACAGAGATGTATTATTCCTTTGATTGGAAGTGTCGTCAGTTGTACTTGCAAGTGTCTCAAGTTATATTGTAAGTGTCGTAACTTATACTTGATGGGTTATTAGACCACCTTGATGGGGTAGGCCCTGTGTGAGTCATGTGGGTTAAAGGGTTATTAGACCACCTAGTGGGGTCAGCCCAATGAACATTATGTTAATTGGTTAATTTGGGGCCGGCCTAGTTGAGTAAAGGTCAAGTGAAAGTAAAAGTATAAATAGAGAGTGTGACTCTCTCATTTGATAAATTCTTTCATTCACTTACTTCGCATTAGTGAGAGAGAGGAGGAGTGCACACAAGTGGAGAAGAAGTAGTTGCTGCAGTCATCTATCTCTTGGGGTTTGATCTTTGTGATTTTTGTATTGGTGCTTATTCTATCTCTAAGGAAGTTGGGGGGTTTTTCACCTTCTTGGTTTTTCCCAGTGAAATGTTTTGTGTCTCTTGCCTCTTGTCTCTTATGCTTGATATGCTATACATGTTGTTCTTTCAGTTAAGATCCTAGATCATATTGAACTAAATGTTGAAAAAATAACATGGTATCAGAGCTAGCTTGAAAGAGGGCATGGTATGGCATTTATGACACATGTTGCACTTGCGACAAATTGGAAGCTAGGGCTTGGTATAGTAAAAACCAGTCATTGTGGAAATTTCGCTATAAATCCATTTTGGAAAAGGTTTAGATTCTAAAACTTGTACAGGTCGAAGATAACATCCCCATGTACCTTGCATCCGAAGCACAACATCTAATTTGATGTACTTTCTGTTTTATGATCCGTATACTTTAGGGTTTTTGCCTCTTCCATATCTCAGTCATAAATAGGTGACCTAGGAAAAAAGGTCACAACTTAGGATAGGAAGCTCCAAATGGAATTCCGTAAAATGTAATAGTAAGAGCATGGAATTTAGTTTCACATTTCTAGGTTTCAGAGGCCGAAGTTGAAACAATGACACGTGGCACTCCGCACAAGTTCACTATATTGTTTAATCCCATAAACAGGTCACGTTGCGACATTTGGGATATCCCTCTCTTAGAGAATCCAGTTGAGGTCAGACCTGTGGAGTTGGAAATATGACAGTTCGGGATACCACATGAAAAATTTTCAGACCCTGTGGATCCGATATTTCAGAGATGCACCAGAAACAATAAGGCACATATTTCTGTAAAATAGAATTGGATTTTGAGCATTGACATTTTTGGCTTGTCACTGCTGCGGGAAATTAGGGCTTTTGACAGAAGTGGAATTTTGGAGTGATCTTAGCATAGGATTACTCTCCTCAGAAAAATCAAAATTTAGAGACCAAGTTCAAACCTTTTGGATGGGTAGAACCCCGGGCATTATCAAACCCTAGTTCGGGATCTTGATCGGAAAGGTGGAAAATTAGGGTTTCTGCAAAAGTTGAAATTTTTGGAATCCGTGACCATGGCTGGATGCTCCTTAGAAAAATCAAAGTTTAGAGCACAAAATTGAACCTTTTGGCTAGGTAGAACCCAGAACATTATCAAACCCTAGTTCAAGATTTTGACCAGAATATCTGAAAGTTTCAAAGGCAATTTTGAGGGGTCAAATTTTGGAGATTTCAAAATTGAAGTATACCAGCTTGATCGACTCAACAAGGTGCATCTTTTCATCCAATCAGAAGTTTGAAATTCAAAGTTTGATTTTTTAGGGTTTCTTTGACAAACCCTAATCCAGCTCCAGATCTAGTTTCAACAAATCAAAGTGGATTGGGTTAATCCTAGAAGAGAATGAATTGGACACCTACATAAGTGAAGAAGTTCCAGTTTCATAGGGAGATGAGGCTAAGGCCTTACATAATAAGATTACAAGCTATCCCGATAGGTATGACTTGAAGAGATACAAGTATGTTTTGAAATTTGTTCATGATTAAGTTTATGATATGTTTGTCTTCATTTGAGGTTAGTACAATCTTGTTTAATTTTAGACTTGTCTTATCACCCTAGTAAAAGTATGAATGCATGTGAATATATTCATTGATTAGGGGTATGACACTTATGATTGTACTAACACACTGTGCTGTTGTATGAGGATGATGTTGTCCACTAACATGAAGGGTACATTAAGAAAGACAAATCAAGTTCTAGATCAAGAACATATGACCATGTTTACATGAAGACAAAGACTCATCCATAGTCATGGATCACACAGAAGCTCTACTTACGAGGCATGTATAACTTGGTTCTACAATTATTAACTTATGAGATATGTAGGTTGCTAGCACAAGGTCTCTAAAGAAGACATTGTTTGGATATGCTAGACAAACATGATAATCCACGTATGTTTTCCTATATCGAGTTAGAATCCTACTTTGTGTTAGGATCTTAGATAAGTATACTTTTGTATGATTGATAATGATTATTCCCGAAGTTATAAGTTTGAGTAATCATGGGTTTATGCATATTATAGTTCTTACCTTGATTGATGATATGGAAAACCAGAAGAGTCCTATGGTCAAATAAGAATATGCATGAGTAAAAGAAGTACTCCCTGAAACCTCGAATACTAACGCTTGTGATAAATTACCCGTGTATGAAATGATCATGACCATACATGTTTAATATTATTTAGAATCATAATGTTTTGATAGTATTGAGATTATAATAATGGATGTATGATTATGTATGAGATCTTGAGGATGACACAATGATGACACTAGTGCACACTTAAGCATGCATAGTGGTCCAGGATGGATATAAGTTCAAGGACAGATAATCCAGGAAGCAAAGATCAAGAGGGAGCACACTCCAGTAGTTCCTGCAAGGAAGCAAATATTGAGAGGGAGTCCACCCACAACTAAACAAAGATAAGTATTTGAATTGTCATATGATTACTTGAATAATATTGTCCAGTCATGTACATACTTATGGTCCTAGATTTAGGATGTATATTATGCATATTAGAAAAGTTGCATTAATGAACAAGATACTACTAATATGCAAGTAATGGGTAAGTGGCCTATGGTACTGTACAACATTCCATTGCTACTTATCTAGAATGAAACCTCTTTGCTAACATGTTGGGAGTTGTGCACACTCTTAACAAATGTTTTGGTAGAGATGGAAGGCATCTAGAAACTTATCGTGTGAATACGTGATATGGATAAATGTTGTATTGAAGCATCAGCTAAGATAATTGCATGATTGTATGACATATGTCTTTATGCATAAGAATTTGTTTGGAAAAACTATGAGAAGTTTCTAATCATGCAATTGAATTTGACTTGTAGGAAAGATCGTGTACAATCACCTACAAAAGAAGGACACCAACATTTGTTCCAGCAACGAAGTTCACTATCTATTGAAGATATTGAAGAATCTGAAGTTCCCAGGATCTGGGATGTAGTAATGGAAGGATGCCATGATCGAGGAATACCAATCGATCATGAAGAATGATGTTTGGGATGTGGTCCCAAGACCAGAAGGGAAGTCCGTTGTGACTTCCAAGTAGATCTACAAGATCAAGCATGCTGCAGATAGTAGCATAAAGAAATACAAGGCAAGTGATGAAGTGGAAGATACACCAGATGGATTTCAAGACAACTTTCTTGAATGATGTAGTCAAAGAGGAAGTGGAGCAGCCACTCGGATTTGAGACACATGACAGGGAGTCACATGTGTGCAGATTGAAGAAATCCCTGTATGGCTTGAAGCAAGCACCCAGGACATGGTATGACCGGATAGAAAACTTCTTGTCTAGTTTGGGCTTTACCAAGAGTAAAGCAGATTCCAACCTTTACTACAAGGTTGAGGAAGGAAATCTAGTGATACTCCTATTGTATGTGGATGACCTGTTTGTGATAGGTGAGGATAGGTTGATTTCCCACACGAAGAGGAAGCTTGCTGTTGAGTTTGAGATGAAGGACTTGGGTATGATGCATTACTTTCTAGGTATGGAGGTGTGGTAGAGTGCAGATGGAATCTTCCTTGGACAAGGGAAGTATGCAGTAGAGATCCTGAAGCGGTTCAGGATGATGGACTGCAAGGCCATGGCCACACCTATGGCATCGAACCTAAAACTATTGAGTGATGATTCATCAGAGTCGGTTGATGCCAAGGTGTATCATCAGATGATTGGATCCTTGATGTACCTGACGAACACAAGACCAGATCTTTGCTTTGCGGTGAACACCTTGAGCTAGTTTTTGATAGATCCTAGACATGTTCACTTGATTGCTGTAAAGCACATTCTGAGGTACCTGAAGGGTACAATTGATTATGGGATCAAGTATGATGCGAATCAAAAGTTTAACCTGGAGGGTTATGTTGATTCAGATTGGGTAGGCAGTGCTGCAGATAGGAAGAGCACTTCGGGGTGCTGCTTCAGTATGGGATCAGGTGTGATTTCTTGGTTTAGCAGGAAGCAATCCTGTGTAGCACTGAGTACAACCGAAGCATAGTATGTCGCAGCTTGTTTGGCTAGTTATGAGGTAGTATGGATAAGGAAGCTATTGTCTGATTTATTCGATCTCTAGTTGGATGCTACTTGTATCTATTGTGACAACCAAAGTTGTTTGAAGTTGTGAGAGAACCTGGTGTTCCATGACAATTTGAAGCACATCAAGATCAAATATCACTATATTAGGGATATGGTGCAAAGAGGAGCAATAAATCTCCAGTATGTTGCGACA
Organism: Larix kaempferi; assembly: GCA_027924585.1. Lineage (NCBI taxonomy): Eukaryota > Viridiplantae > Streptophyta > Pinopsida > Pinales > Pinaceae > Larix > Larix kaempferi. The sequence goes on from BSBM01000486.1 coordinate 7,571,858, forward strand.
GATGAGTAGATTGCATATGTGTTGACCAAAGCACTAGCCAGAGTGAAGTTCAAGTACTTCAGAGAGAGGCTTGGTGTCCTTTAGATCGAGGTTCCTTCTAAGGGGAAGTGACGAGTCTAGAAGACGCAGATGCACATGGGATTTTATGACATGGTTGTAGATGTGTTCTCCCATGGTCATGATGTAATTGTTGAGCTTTTCCGACATAGTTGTAGATGTGTTCTTACATGGACGTGATGTAATTGCTGAGCCATTTCTCACATGGTGGCAGATATGTTCTCCCATGGTGAAAAAGTAAGGGCTAGAGCCTTCCTTGAATGGTGGCAGATGTGTTCTCCCATGTTGGTGGTGTAAGTGTTGTATGATGTGCATCTGGTCTGTGCTTCATGGACGATGAGATGATTTGAAGAGGACGATGCTGTGACAACGATCAGGATGATCATATGATGATGATATGCTTCAGGATGATTCTATGATGATGATCAGGATTATGATACGATGATGATATGCATCAGGACAATGCTATGATGATGATCAGGATGATCATGCAATGATGATATGCATCAGGATGATCATGTGATCAGGATGTGCATCGGGATGATGTACTATATGATGATGATCAATATGATCATGAGTATTAGGATGATACTCTGCGGACAGATTGTATAGGTAGCATGTAAAAGATCCTGGGAGATCCGATAGTCTATGCTCGGATGCACTTTCGAGGTTTTCCTACAAGTAGCATAGAAAAGATCCTGGAAAATTTGATAGTCTATGCTCGAATGCTCTTTCGAGGTTTTTCTACAGGTTGGTCGTGGACAGGTTGTGCAGGTAGCATATAAAAGATCCTGGGAGATCCGATAGTCTATGCTTAGATTCTATTTCAATGTTTTGCTACAAGTAGCATAGAAAAGATCCTGGGAGATCCGATATTCTGTGATCGGATGCTCTTTCAAGGTTTTTCTACTAGAGGCATGTAATTAGTCCTGGAGATCCGATAGGTTGAGCTATGTTCTCGTAAAAGTCCTAGGATGCTCTTTAGAGTTCTTACAGGTTGCAAGAAACTCTTTTAAGGTTTTTCCTAACCACATAGAAAAGATCCTGGGAGATCCTATAGTCTGTGCTACGATGCTCTTTCGAGGTTTTGTGGTGGTGGTCACATAGAAAAGATCCTGGGAGATCCTATAGTCTGTGCTAGGATGTTCTTTCGAGGTTTTGTGACGGTCACATGTAAAAGATCCTTGGAGATCTGATAGTCTGTGCTTGGATGCTCTTTCAAGGTTTTGTTGATGCACGTAAGCAGTCCTGAGGATTCCAGAGTATGGCCAAAGATAATGAATACCTACAGGATGCTAGGCCTACAACCAACATCAAAAAGGGCTGGCTCTGTAGAAATTCCTATGACGAGAATAATTATGAGATAGCCCAGTGATCGAGATGACGAGTACAGCAGCAGTGACAATGGTGCTCTGTGATCCAGTGACGATGATCCAGCTCCAGAATTGAAGACTTGTGCCTATATGTATTGATGACTTGTGTCAAGAGAATACCTTCCTAGTTAATAGGGAGTTTTGATGTATTTGTAACTTTAGAATATATTCACTTGTATATTGTATTTGTACTTTATTGTATCCCCAACGGAGATGTATTATTCCTTCGATTGGAAGTGTCATCAGTTGTACTTGCAAGTGTCGCAAGTTATATTGTAAGTGTCGTAATTTATACTTGATGGGTTATTAGACCACCTTGATGGGGTCGGCCCTGTATGAGTCATGTGGGTTAAAGGGTTATTAGACCACCCTAGTGGGGTTGGCCTAGTCAACATTATTTTAAGTGGTTAAGTTGGGGCCGACCTAGTTGAGTAAAGGTCAAGTGAAAGTAAAAGTATAAATAGAGAGTGTGACTCTCTCATTTGACACATTCTCTCATTCACTCACTTTGAATTAGTGAGAGAGAGGAGGAGTGCACACAAGTGGAGGAGGAGTAGCTTCTGCAGTCATCTATCTCTTGGGTTTGATCTTTGTGATCTTTGTATTGGTGCTTATTCTACCTTTGAGGAAGTTGCGAGGTTTTTCACCTTCTTGGTTTTCCCTGGTGAAATGTTTTGTGTCTCTTGTCTCTTGTCTCTTATGGTTGATATGCTATACATGTTGTTCTTTTAGTTAATATCATAGATCAGATTGAATTAAATGTTGGAAAACTAACAATACGTACATTAGAGTAACATATTCAGGCATCACAGAGTGGGGATCAGATCCCTCTGTCTACATAAGCAAAGAGATATCAAGTAAGATAGTCGTGTCTTGGATTCAGTGGAAAGGGGGACACATGGATGATATAGATTGATGGAAGGAGTATGTGATATGTGATAGGAGACAACATTGTAAGGAATGATCACTTGGAAGTTGGAACGTTATAGGCCTCAATTGATTCATTCTGTGTTTTTCTTACTCTTTTCTTCCGAACCTTCCTTGAAGCCTTTGGAGAGGATACCTCTACACTCTCCTGATCTATATTTTCCTTGTCATACTCTTCTCTGTAGTTTACTTCCACTCAATAGTATGATCCCCTAGCTGAGCCTTTTTCTCACTCTGCTGAACTTCAATCCGTCTCTTGGAGAACATTAAAAGGACACCTGTTTTTTGCCTCTCTTTTCCAACTTCCTTTTACCTGCCTTTGCAAAATGATGGATCTTCTAGCTTCTTAATTTTGTGCAGTTTCTTGTCAAGTTATCATATATGAAGTAGAGTCTGAACTTGAATGTTTTTATAAATTAGTAATTTCTATTGGAAATAGTAGAAAAGATGGATACAGATACTCAAAGGCTGGTTTCAGGTTACTTGTATATGTGAGCACACAGTCTTTTTTCTTTTCAACCAACTTAACAATTTCCTTGGTGTAGTCTATAAAATCAAAGGGTAGAATCATACCAAAATTTAAGGTGATCTGGAATCCTTACCTAAACATGAGCTATCATGTGTGAGTCTCTTTATATTTTTGTAAAGAGAAATTCATGACAAACTCATGGTTAGATTTGTTAAATCTGATACTCGAATGGTTAACAATTCAATTCATTATTTCCTGGTGGGTTCCATTCTATTCAATGTCTGTTCTTTTGGATCGAGAATTCCATTAGTCCAGTGTTGCTTTGGATTCAAGAAATTGTGGGATCTTCAATTTCAATTTTCCAATCTAATGGGATTGTATGGCTCAGGATGACATGATTAAGATTCGCACTTGAACAAAACGGCTGTTGTCTTCCCCATAGTTCTCAAGAATAGTAGACTTTTAAGAGTATAAGCATTGCGTTAGTGTGTGTTTCTGTAAAATTTTCCAAATTTTTTGTAATAGGATTTTTCAAAGCTCTGAATTTTGTCTTACATTTATTAATACACTGCCGACATTGGGATTTTATATAAATCGAGTTTGATGGATTTTAGGATCGAAATATGCTATTTTATCAGCTTTTTGTGCTCACGAATTTTCTTATCGCACCTGTCAATTTTTTTTAAACAAAACATTTTTTTGGGTTTACTTTGATGTCAAATTATGAATATTTCCAATTTTAGATGTTAAAAATATCTAAAATTAGACCAAGAATCAAACTTAGACTAGTAAGACAAAACTCTTATAAACATGCCGAATTCCTTACTATTTTGTGGGAGATAATTTCTGTTGGATTCAATGTAGAAGCAAGTGGATATAGTAAAACGATTATTCAGATAATGTGGTTATTAATTGTATTCACGCGCATGACATAATGTGTGCAGGGAAGCAATTCTTACTATGGTGGGGTGTCGAGGTGCGATTGGCGGTATTCTATTCATTACTTTTGGTCACAGAGATAAGCTTAGGGTTGGACCTCCCAGCAACGACTCGCATTTATACTTCCCACCTATATTCCTGAAAGACAGTGAATAAGTTTACCCCTGATGCATTTCCATGAAACCCACTCTTTTTAGACCCGGTATATATGTAGATATCACTTATTTATTTAACAAGCCCCAAGCCAATAAGCCTGCTTCATATCCATATTTTGTGCAATGTGAAGGCCAAGAGCTATTATGTTACATGCCGTGAAGGCTGAGCCAAACAAGGAATAAACCGAGCAGAGCAATAGCTTACCAAGCAATTCAGGCCCATGTTGTAGAATGCCCGAGAACGCCACCACCATGCAGATCAGTTGAAGTAAAATGTGTATTGAAAGAGAAAGAGAAAGTGAACTACATATTGAAGGGATTGGGGAATGAGAGAAAACCCACTTCAACCAAAAAATAAAAACCCTAAGAAAAATCTGCAAATGCTGAAAGAACAACTCTTCTGTGGTATAATCCAATAATTAAAAAAATTGAACCCATCTTTCCATAACCCTGTAAAATATAAAACCCCTCTTGAACTAAAAAATGAAAACCCTAATAAATCTCTGCAAATGATGAAAGAAAAATGGTGAAATTGGGTTAAGGATTGAAAACCTTGATGGGCAGATCACGAACCATTCTCCAACGCTTCTCTCCGCCTCTCTATGATCATTTCATATGCTTAGCTTCTAATTAATTTCAACCTCTGTATCTTCAACTTGTTTAGGAGAATCCCAACCAAATTTTTCATTGATATACGCCTCCCTCTAATGTCCATCCATTCTGGTTTCATTGTGTTTGTTTTTCTTTTTATTTTTTTGTCCATCCATTCCCGTTTCATTGTGTTTTTTTTTATTTTTATTTTTTTATTTGTTAATATTACATATATTATAATATGTTATTATTATTTATACATTGTTTTATTATTATATTATATTACATTATATATTGTTATATTATATTACATATTGTTTAATTTGTATGTTAAATGTTTTAATAATATAGTTTTTATGTTTTTATATATAGGAATTGTATGTAGTAATATATTGTATGTTGAGTTTTATATTGTAATATAAAAATTATATATATATTTTCAAGCATTTTTTATTTTTATTTTTTGGGGTAAGTTTATAAAGATACTAGGTATAAATATGAAAAGCAATCACATTCTATAGTTTTCACTGAAAAATTACTACTATGCATGCTTAGCATCAACACAAGTTAGGCAAAAAAAATGCAGATCTACACTAACACTAAGATCAAGAGTCAACAAAGTAGTAACAAAATTAATGTCCTTGATATTGCAAAAAATATGAACCATAAAGGTAAGGAAGCTATGTGCTTCCTTGTGAGTATTAAACTTCCACTAAATACTTCGTGATCTGCTAGCATCGAATCAAAGAGAACATGCTTGTTCTAGAAATGGTCTTGTTCCTAGTACACTAGAGCCGTCGTTTCCATCTATCTATCGTCATTTATCACACGTCTTCCTGTATTGTTAGCTCCACTGATATTTTGCAACTCCAAGGAAGGCAGAAGATTTGAGTGCTTTCTTTCATCTATGCGAATCACTAGATCCGGTAGAATCACTAGGTCCGTAGAATAAACCACCAGTCAGGCACTCAAGCACGGTCCTTATAACGAGCTTTTAATATAGTCCCTAGGGAAGATTATACATCCACGTCAACTCTTGAAAGAATGAAAAAGAAAAAGAAAAACCTGCTAACGCTAAGGAGGGGGAAATTTCTATTGAGTGAAGTAAAAGGCCTTCTCTATTTAAGTGATTCATCTTGCCAAGGCCGACCCTTCACCACACCCCCCACTATGTGGCCAATGTGCAACACAACTATGGACCGTACAATTACAGTAGGCATCATTAAGCAAACTGCTTGCAATATCTATATTTTTGCATCACAGAAAGGCCCTAAATTGGAAAGAAGAAATAATTTAGTCTTATAATTAAAAACCCCACATGGGGTTTGAATTGGGGCTAAAAATTACCAACTATCGACATATGGTTTGGCCGTTTGAATTCACAGAATATTGAATAATTCCCATAAATAGAATGGAACCGAAGTGATAAGGTTAGGAATTGTTACCTGAAGCATGATTGTGTTGCAGTAGTTGAGCTAGGGTTTTGAACCCACCCCAAATATTGTTGAAAAAATTGATGGCACATAGATGATCTTAAGAAAAATCAAGAATCATATCACATAAAGATCCTTGCAACCATATGGAGAAATTTTCTTCCTGTGCGCAATTCGTGGAGATCAAATGGAGATATTTACAACCATATGGAGAACATTGTTTTCTCTAAACAATTCGTGGAGATCAAATTTATTGGAGGCCCTATTTTATTTTATTTTCCCTCTTAAGCTATTTTCTAATTTATCGCTCATTCACTTTTCACATTTTTTGAGTTTCCCTCTATCTATTACATTTTTTTTTTGTTTATATTCTTCTTTTTCTTAATTTTTTAATACTAGTTACATATATTAATTATATAAATATATATAATAACTATACAATATATTAATATTATATATGGATGAAAATATATACGGAGAAAAGATTTTTGATAATTTATTTATTTTATATGTTAAAGGAGAAGGGGTTAGGGATGATTGGGGTATTATTATTATTATTATTATTATTATTCAACTAGGAGATGGGAACAAAGGCTTTTTACAAAAAGGGAGGAATTATTTTTTCTTCAAAATGGAGCATATTGGCTATTTCTTGTAAGGGAGGGACCTAGGGGGACTTTAAATATTTTCAAACTCAGGTGCAAAGAGAACCATGGTGAATGAATGCAATATATAGAGAATTAATGGAGGTTGTGAAATTGACAAATTTGAGCTAAGATGAGACAAAACACATGAACTTGTCGAAACTTTAACAAACTATCGAGATGGTCAAACGACGATGGTTTTGTTCAAATAAAATATGAACACAACCAATACAACAAGTTGAATGGAGTGACACTAACCTTAGGACATGACAATTCCAAAAGGGAAAGATGAAAAATATCTAAGACTCAACTCAACCACATGTAGAAGAATTCATCTATCACTTGATAAACTATATGCAAGACATGATGTATTATCTAGATATCAACTCACCACACCCAAGGCACTAATTCATAGAGAAACCCCTAATGAGCATCTCCATGAATCTCCTATCATCTAACACAATAGGTATGGGGATGGCCTCAAAGAAATGATCCCTTAAAAGACATGTATTGAAAAATAATCCAAGTTGTATTCTATTAATGTTACAATTTACTAAATTTTAACACTGCAGATGGATTCGGATTCGGAGGACCCCCTAAAGGGGTCAGGTCCTCCGAATCCGAATCCATCTGCAGTGTTAAAATTTAGTAAATTGTACAAATTCATTATCAAATTATAATTTTCCACTGTTGGAATGACACAACTAAAAATGACCACATAAATGACCAATTGTTATGTGGTGATTTTTAGTTTAGTTAATATCTCGTGACCAAATTGAGAATTTATCTTGGTCATTTTTAGTTTAGTTCTTATCTCGTGAGTAAATTGGTCATTTATCTTGGTCAATTTTAGTTTAGTTCTTATCTCGTGATCAAATTGGTCATTTATCTTGATCATTTTTAGTTTAGTTCTTATCTCGTGACCAAATTGGTAATTTATCTTGGTCATTTTTAGTTAGTTCACTTAAAATTTCTCAATTTTGGTCATTTATCCCTTGAAAATGTTGTGGTGACCAAATGTTTTGGTCGCTTGGTCACTTATCTCTCATTTTGTACTAGTGTCCTTTAGGAATTTCTATATGAACTATCCCCAATAGGTTATGGAGTTATTAGGAAAGTTCCTAAACCACTTTCTAGATTCCCCTTCCAAAGAATGAGCAAAGATATTGGAGAATACATCATGCTCTTCCACAAAGAAATGATTAATACAGTCTTCAAAATTAGTGAGGTGATCTTTTGCTTTCAACCCATTCTCTTGGCTGGACTTGCATAAACCCTCAAGATATCCTCTAGTAGATCATCCAATTAGTTTTCTAGAGGAAACACCAAGGATTTGAATCTAGTAGTCAACCGAGGGTTTGGATATTTGGAGTAGCCATATGAGGATTTGGCCCTCGGATTTGTAGTTAAGTAGATTTATTCAAAACAGGGTGAATTGTGTGGTGCACAAATATTTGCAAGGTTGGTATAAACACAACCTGAGGAGGTGAAGGAAGCGAAGGAAAATCACAAGATGATAACATCACGATAAGATAAGGGTGAGGATTTCTCTTTTTTCTTAAAGGGGAGCAATGTGAATAAGGAGTATGTAGTATTCCCAACTAACCAAAGGTAACATAGATTTGGGAGAGGAATATAAACTGAGATCCTAGTAGGGGAGCGAATACTTTATAATAGAAGATAGGTGGTTGAGTATATTGATTGTCTAATAAAAGGGAATGATCGATTCTAGCAATAGTAGAGGGAAATGGGACAACAATATAGGGATGTTTACTACCACTTTAGCTATGAAAATATATTTTCTTCTTCCACACTTGTTCAAGGTCTTCTAGAGGAAGGATTAGCTTTTGTTTTGTTGGATATTTGGTGATTATGGATTGAGGATTTAGTTTTCTGATGAATGGGTTTTCCCCCTCGTTGGCGTCTATTATGAGGGGGTGGAAATTCTTGTTTGGGTACCTATCTCGACTTCACTTCAAATAAGATATTTTTGTATAGGGATACCAAGAACATAGTGAGCCTTTGAAATCTATTGATTCCTTCGCTCTCTAACTTAGGAGAATGAATACTAGTCATTTACTAGGAATAGATTGAATGAAGTATATCCCGAGGAATGGTGCCACTGTGTGTTGTGTTTTGCGATGAAGATTGGTAACACTTTTTGGAAAGAATAGGGTGTGAAGATGGTAGAAAATGAGCTTGATCGAGGTCTTATTAATCCGCCTGTCAATGTTACAAAAATTCAATCGATGGCTTAACCAAGTGCTCGATCAAGATATTTTGAAGAACTCGATAGAGAGTTATTAAAACCCTTTGTTAGCACTCAAATTGACCCTCAAGGTTGTGGGAGAAGGACACTTCAAGGTAACCACAAAACCACTTCAGACTGTATTTTTGACCTAATGCAGTCAGAGAGGGATCTCTCACTATTTACAAAGCCATCTAGTTCAAAATATCCAATCAATAACATTCAGAAGATCATATTTCTGATAGGAAAATTTTCTTTTAAAGTTTTGGTAAGACAATCATGAAGGATACCATTGGGAAATGGAGTCAATAATCAGGTCTGATTTAGGTTGCTAGAGGGAGGGTCTTGAAGGGATCATGGACAGAGGCAAGGTAGACACCAATTCTTCAGTCTGAAGGCTTTTGCAGGTTGATTGGAGGACAAGGAAGACATTCCATCAAACAGAGCACCTAGCTTGGGTGAGTTCTGCAAGAATTTAGAAGAAATGTTTTTTAAAATGCTTGAACCATGGATATAGAGCATACAAGATGAATTCTAGCCCATAACACTGCTGTTCAAATGTGAAAGCAACACAGAATGGAATGTTAAACTGGGAAAAACAGTCACATAGAAGATTACTTACTGAAGAATGTGATGGAACAAGAATCTCATCCATGGAAGACCTCTCAGCATTCCATCTCTGCAACTTTATTCATATACTGAAAATGAAAATCATTTACAATGAAGAGCCTTTGCTCTTGAAAATCCCCCAAATGAAAACTGAACCCCTAGCTCTGCCTATTACATATGAATATATAAGAGAGGCTACCATCAGATTTCAAATTTGAATTACTCTACCCTAGCATCTGGAAACATAATTTTGTTACAGGCATGATGACATCTAGCTAACAGACTTCCTGCTTTCACAGAGCTTGTTGCAACCAAGCTCTTCATTTCTGGATGCGGACTACTGAAAACTAGGCTTCGAATCCCCAGTTGTATGTCCCAAATGGTGACAACTGTGTAAATTCTGAAAGAGGTTTTTGTAATTGGGCATGTACCCAACAAAACCCATGTCTTCATTTGCTCATATTCTCCTCTAGCTCATCGGGATCTGCTTCCGAAGTTGATGATTCAGACAGTAAATTGAAATTCTGTAAAAAATTCCCTGTAAATATCTCTTCGATTACCCCAAACCGTGACACCTGTGAAAAAACGGAGAGAGGTTATTGCATATGGGATCATGCTAAATAAAAAAATATCTCAGTTTCTCAAAATTCATCCCTGTTTGGCGAAGACAACTGCTTGAAAATGGTGAGTAAAAAAATCATTTTCATTAAAAACAAGCATGCTCTTCATAGAAAATTTCGTTGAATCTGAAGTTTTGTTTTCTCCTTGCAATGTTGAAATTTCGGGACTTGCTTGCAACCGTTGATCCTTATTACTATTGATCAAGGCCCTTCAACTTGGTCTTAGTATTACTTTGAGTGGATCTTCATCTCATTTACAAAATCACACTTAAGACCTTTACCAGCTTAACCCTTTCAAATGCTTAGCTAAAAAATGGTGCTAACACCCTTCATCAAGCTTGATATATTTATCGAGAGTTTTATTAAATCTCAATCGGGTGTTTGTATGGGATACAAATATTAAAACAAAACACCATGAAATATTTCCCTCCTAAAGAATTTAAATCTCGATCGAGCTCATAAACTCGATCGAGACGATAGCTTGATCGAGCTTTAAAGATAGATCAAGACAATAGCTCAATCTAGCTTTAAAGATTGATCATGACAATAAATTTATAGTTCCCCGCTTTTAATTAGACTTTGATTATTATCATCACATTATTATGTGTGGGCATTCACTTTCAAATGACTTGGTTGTGTGTGGAAACTAATACTTTGATTAATAAGTGGGTTGTTTTAAAGTTATCGGTTTGAAATTATGATTTGATGATGATTATAATGAGCTATGATTTGATGATGATTATGATGAGTTATTATTTGATGATGATTATAATGCCATGAGATTATGGAATGATGATTAAAATGCAGAAATGTTATCTATAACATGTACTTCTGATGGGTTGTCGAGTGTGACAGAAAAATATAGGTACATGTGACACAAGGTGGCGTTGATACCGAGTAGACTTCAGATTGATTTAGGGTATCCATTATAGGTGATGTTGACATGATGTAATCAATCAATAATGTTTTAATTATAAATATTTGTTACGCGTAGTGTTTACGTGCAGCTGCTGGATTGCGATTGTTGATCGGTCCACATTAGGTAATTGGGTTGAATGTGAATAATATGTAATACTAGTGATTACTCCAAGTGGCAAGTTGAAAAGCGGGAGAGGATTTTTCTTTCCAGATGCCTGTTTCCATGAGGGTAGGCCGCGGATTTGGTCACTCACGAGGTTTATACTAGGGGGGCATGCAATAAGGATTTGGACTTATTCCCTAGGAACCATTAGTCCCTCAACAGGGTCGTCTGGACTGGGTTACTGAGGACTCAGTCATCCTACGAGTCCCCACCACAGAAGGGATATTTTAAGGGCATGCATAGAGCATGGCACCCTTAATATACCCATCACAATGAGAACACAATAGTAAAAACTCAAACACTAAAAAGGGGTAAGAATATGTGTTTTAAAAGAATCATATTACATTCCTCAATGGTCATGCTTTGTTGTGGTTACATTCCTCCATGCCAATGACTATTTGTACACATTAATATTATGAAATTCATATCTAATTAAATTGAAAATAAAAAAGGTAAACAAATCTTAAATAATAATAAAAATATATAATTTCAATATATAATGTCCATTACCTACCATTGATATACTTAAATATTTCTTATATGATAATGTACTACTTTTTAATTCCTAAACCTTGCATATTTATATTAAGAGAAATCAAATGAAGAAAGAAATGATTGACCTTAACACAAAAAATATTAGGTTCTTATAACATATTATAACATGTATTTATTAAAAATCCTATAATATGTTTTTATGAATTAAATTATGTATATATTTATAATATGATTTAGACTAAATGAAATAGATTTTTAAAATCAAACATTTTATAAGTGATATATGAATTTACAATTTGTTAAGGAATAAAAAAAAGAATTAAAGAATAACGTGTTTCCACTTTGTTTTAAATATTTTGTTTCATCCTTTTCAAGATCTTAAATTTCATTTTTATTTATACATATCATGCTACTTAAAGATATTTTGTAGTAAGTATTTTTAATGCACACCATCATACTACTTGCTACTTAAAGATATTTTGTAGTAAGTATTTTTTATGCACACCATCATACTACTTAAATATATACTGTGGTAATTATTTTTAATGCACACCATGTACATCATTTCTTATAATATAAATAGATTCTTTTTTATTTATCTATTTTTTTAAATAATTAATGAATATATAATAATAAAATATCACTTTTTTATATTTATTTTAAGTGTGTTGACTTATGTTGACTTAGTACATTCCTCAATGGTCATGCTTTGTTGTGGTTACATTTCAATGCTATATTTTGCAATGGTTTAATGGCAATGCTTTGTTGTGGTTACATTCCAATGTTATATTTTGCAATGGTTTTATGTTGCACTCATGTGCATCATACTCATATTTTAGTGATTTCACATTGCGATGTTCATCAAAGAGTATGTCACATTTCAACATCCTTAATATCACACATTGCGATGTTCATCAAAGAAAATGTCACATTTTGGTATAATATCGTTTTTGTCGCATTGTGATGTTCATTAAGGCTCAATTTGTCAAGGAATAAAAAGAAGAATTAAAGAATAATGTGTTTCCACTTTTTTTTTAAATATATTGTTTCATCCTTTTCAAGATCTTAAATTTCATTTTTATTTATACATATCATACTACTTAAATATATATCGTGGTAAGTATTTTTAATGAACACCATCATACTACTTAAATATATATTGTGGTAATTATTTTTAATGCACACCATGTACATGATTTCTTATAATATGAATAGATTCTTTTTTATTTATCAATTTTTTTAAATAAATAATGAATATATAATAATAAATTATCAGTCTTTTATATTTTTTTAAGTGTGTTGACTTATGTTGGCTTAGTACAGTCCTCAATGATCATGCTTTGTTGTGGTTGCATTCCTCAATGATTTTATTTCATTATAACATTTAGCAAAGGTTGTCACATTGCGATATTTTGCAATGGTTTTATGTGGCACTCATGTTCATCATAATCACATTTCAATGATTTCACATTGCAATGTTCATAAAAGAGTATGTCACATTTCAGAATCCTTAATATCACATTGCAATGTTCATCAAAGAAAATGTCACATTTCAGCATAATATCATTTTTGTCACATTGTGATGTTAATTAAGGCTTATATTGGATTGCGACATTGCTCCATGGTACATTCCTTAATGGTTCTCTTCCATTGCAACATTCATAAGGGATTATGTTGGATTGCGACATTCATCAGTGCTTACATTGGATTGCAACATTCCTCCATGGTACATTCCTTAATGGTTTTGGTGCATTGACACACTCATTGAGGGTTATCTTCATGAAGTTCATCAATGCAAATGTTGGATTGCAACATTCCTCCATGGTCATGTTTCATTATGATTATGTTCCTTAATATCACATTGCGATGTTCATCAAAGAGTGTGTCACATTTTGGCATAATATGGTTTTGTCACATTGTGATGATCATTAAGGATTATGTTGAAATACAACATTGATCGAGGCTTATAATGGATTGTGACATTCCTCCATGGTACTTTTTTAGAGAATTAAGAAAATAAATGAGTATAGATCGATCTTAAACCCAAAAACCTCTAAGTTGGTTTTAAAATGATCTTACATGAGCTTACAATATGATTGTTGGTTGTGAAATGAGCTTACATGTTCATTTTGTGGATAACAAATAAAAACCTTTCCAGTTGGTAATAGATTGTTCAGTAAATATTTCTTAGAAGTCAGGGAAGTATTTGACCATGAAGGAAACCATAGAGCTAGAATTTTCCTTTACCTGACCCTTGAAAAATTGAATCCAAATGATTGATAAAGAATAAGGATACAACTCAGTGTTGATTTATGGTAGCCATTATTATTGAAAATAAAAGTAGACTAAATCAAACTTAACTTCTACTAGACAAACCAAAATTCAAAATCAAAATGGAGAGAAAACTAGAAACTAAAGAAATTAAAAAAAAAAAACTATGGTACATTCCTAGTCCCAAAGACTAATAGGAATATATTTTGAGGATTTGTGCATTCACTAGATAAATTTAGGTTGACAATCGAGTGTTTGCAATTGAAATGTGTCAGGAACAAATTCTTCTATAATGATTAATGGTCTCAGCCACAAGTGTTGAAACTTAGTATGATCAACCTTATCCTTATGAGCTTTATCACATATGAGAACAAGATCACATACTTGGAAATTCTTATCAGAAGAAGATTTCTCACCAAACCAATGCTTTATAAGTTGTTGATGTTGGTAAAGTTTGTTCTTGGCCTTTTCTCTTTATTCTTATAATTTTAGTAAAGTTTTTATCCTTTGTTCCATAGTAGAGAAACCTTCTTCCTAAATAGATTGGAATAATTGTAAGGAAGGTGAAAATATGTTGGGAGTAAGTATGAATTCTTTCCTATACATAAGGAAAAAGGGTGAATTTCAATGGCATATTTGGGGGTTAGACTATTTTCCCACAAGGCATTAAATAGTGCATTGTGCCAATTCTTATGGTGACTTTTTGTAATCCTTTTCAGAATTTTGATTAGGTTTTTATTGGTTTATTTAGCTAAACCATTTCCCCTAGGGTAATAATTTGCTAAATATTTTATTTTGATTCCTTTATGTAATTTAGACTTAGTAAGATATATAGAATAAAACTAGGATGCATTATAAAAAAACAAAAATTATGGAATACCAAACCTGGTGACGATGTTAGTTTATAGGAAAGAGATCACTTGATTTATATTTACCAAACTGAGTGGAAATGCCTCCAACGATCTAGTAAATTATTCTATGGAATTTAAAATATACTTATCTTGTGAGTTTTTGGTGCATGATAGGGAGCGATGAAGGCAGAAGGTTTCATGGTGTTGCAAGGATAGACTGTCAGATTCAAAAGCATTAAGGCAGGTTTGGATCTAGTTTCGGATCCCCTATTGCAGCAGGTTAACTAGAATGGAGGCTCCAGGGGATGGGGAGGTTCGACCTCTTGACCCTGGAGTGGTTGACAATAAAGGAAAAGGGGTGTTGGAAGCTCCAAAAACTTTGGATGGTCAGGATAAGACTGGACATAGTGGATTAATTAAAGAAACTAATCAAGCTTCTGGACCACAAAAACCAGGGCAATGCATGCCAAAATCAAGAAAGATACCATGAATTCAGATCAAGTCAGATCGAATTAGAGCGGACATACAGTATATGAAAGAGCTTGCTCTCATTGGAAAATTTGTTGGAATTTGGCCATCTGAGAAGTCCTTGTTATGGTGGATAAATACCACATGGAAACCCCAAGGTCACTTCGATCTCTAGCTCGGAGCTAAAGGGTTTTTCATGGTGGTATTCTTTAATGAAGCTGATCGAACTAGGATTTTTGATAATGGCCCATACTTATTCCAATTAGCACGCCTATATCTGAGGCCTTCGAAAGAACATTTTAACCCGGATAAGGAGAATCTTACCATTGTGCCGGTATGGATACGCATGTATTCCCTTCCAACAGAATACTGGAAAGAAGAGATCCTCACCAAAATTGGAAACATGTTGGGAGTATTTGTTAAAGTGTCTGAACAAACAAAACAAATGAGATATACCTCGCATGCTAGAGTATGTCTGTACATGGACATTTCCTAGGATCTACTAGAAGGAATTGAGATATCATGGGATGATGAGGAGTGGTTTCAAGCCATTGATTATGAGAACATACCCTTTAGATGCAGACGATGTCATGAACATGGCCATCTCTTCAGGCATTGCCCCCTAAACAAAAACCTAGGAATGCTCAGTAACCAGGATAAGAAACAAGATGATGGGTTCACCAAAGTCACCAACAAGAAAAGATCATCCAAGAGGTTAGTTGGACCTGAGGTGAACAAGAAAGATCAAACCCACAACAGATATGCAGTCCTGTAGGTCGAAAAGGGAGATGAAACCTCTCAAGGAAACCAAACTCAAGAAAATCCAGGAGCTAAGGTAAATCCTATATCTGATTTAGCACCGGAAGAAGCAATGGAAGAAGTTGAAAATTGGGATGAAGAAGGAGAGGAAATGACATTCGAAGGGATAGATCTAGAAATCCTAGAGGCGGTGGTATAGGCAAAGGATCCAAATCCTCTTTCGCAAAATCAAATCTCCCTGTTAGAGAAAGCCATACTCAAAACTAAGCAACCCAAAGGATTGGGAATCATGTTAGATCCCATGAGAGAATCCGAGGGAGGAAAAAATAAAGGAAGGAAGGATAAACGAGGAAGGCACAGCAATGCGTAGAGGATTCAACTACTAGGCTCTTAGTTGGTTAATTCAGGCCAGTACCTAACTATCGTCGTAGCTCTTGCGACCAACCTCAAATAGTTTAATAATGCAGATTACAACTTGGAATATAAGAGGCTGTAAAAGCCCTCTGAAAATCCAGCTTCTAAAAAGGAAAATTGAAGTGGAGAAACCTATGATAATGCTTCTTCAAGAAACAAAATGTGTAGTGGAAGAACTTAAAGATATCGATAGGAAGGTGTGGCATAACTATGAAGTTATGGTGACATGAGCAAGAGGAATGACAGGGGGCATGGATATTTTGTGAAACCCAAGGAAAGGTTCTCTGTCAGGCTTCTTTGCATCCTAGTAGTATCTCACGGCTGCTTTTTAGGTGTTGGGGACGAAAACCCATGGATTCCTCTCAAATGTATATGGTCCCTTAACGCTAAATTTGAAACTATCTTTCTTGAATTCCTTGCAGTCCCTCAAAGATTAGGTGGGATCTTCTCCCTAGATCTTGGGAGGAGACTTCAACTTGATTCACCATCTTGAAGAAAAAAAAGGTGGCATACATCAGTTGAGTCCCATCAATGAACACTTTAACAATACTATTGAAGCTCTGGGCCTGGTGGATATCAGAGCAACTAATGGTACGTTTACTTGGAATAATAAAAGGGAAGGGGACAGAAGCATTGCTTGTTAGCTGGACCAGTTTCTAGTTACAGAATCTATTATGATGGCGGGGGGGCCTTACAGTGGCTATTCTCCCTTCAGCGGGTTCAGATCACTGGCCGGTCCATCTAGAATGGTCGCAAATTGGGGAAAACCTCCGTAGACCCTTCCGATTTGAACAGTTTTGGTTGCTCAACAAGGAGTTCCTCGAGAAACTCAAATAGTGGTTGATGGATATTCTGACTTTTGAGGGTACGTTGATGTACAAATTCCAACAAAATATAAAATCCTTAAAAAGTAATATTAAGCATTGGAACTTGGAATCGTTTGGAAACATCTTCCAAGAAAAAATGCGGCTAGATATAAAAATGAAAGAAGTTCAGCAGAAAGGTATTTCTGTGGGCTTCTCGGAGGAACTAAAGTAGGAAGAAAAAACTCTGCTTCAAGAATTTAATGAGCGGGAAAGACAGGAGGAACTCCTATGGAAACAAAATTCAAGGAATCAGTGGTTGCAGGAAGGGGAATGAAACACCCAATTCTTTCACAGAGCTGCCATCCAATACTGCCATGCAAATCGTGTGGTGAGTCTCAAAAGAAGGAATGGTACTTTCACTGAATCACAGGAAGATCTGGAAAATACTCTCAATGAATTCTTTAAAGACCTTGTGGAGGAGCCAGAGGTATTCAGGGATGAGACGCAAGCCCAAATCTTGCAGGTTATTCCCAGGGTGATCAATGACGACCACAACCTGGTTCTGATGAAACCTATTGAGATGGAAGAGTTGGAGGAAACAGTTAAGCAGATGGCGAAGGACAAAGCATCGGGCCCAGATGGTTTCACCACTAATTTATTTCACGCTTGTTTGGATTGGATTAAGGAAGAAGTGCTAGCCCTGGTGGAAAACTCTAGAAATTCAGGAACTATTCTCAAAGCCCTTAATGCTACCCACCTGTCGCTCATCCCAAAAGAGTCAGGAACTGAAGATCCAGGGAAGTTTAGACCGATAGCCCTCTGTAATGTTATCTACAAGATAATTACCAAAGTTATAGCGAACAGATTACATCCTCTTCTCTCGCTTATCATTTCCCCTAAGCAAGCAGGTTTTGTGGAAGGGCACCAAATAATTGACGGGATCATTCTGATACATGAGATTATTCACTCCCTTAAAACTGATAAAACCCCTGGTATGGTACTAAAGCTTGATCTTTCTAAATCTTATGATAGAATTAATTAGCAATTTCTTGATAAAATTCTGAGTAAATTTGGGTTCAATAGGGATTGGACTAATTGGGTGATGAGTTTGGTTTCTACTACCTTTTTTTCCATCCTTGTGAATGGCACTCCTTCCAAGCCTTTCCAGGCTTCAAGAGGTATTAGGCAGGGGGACCCCCTCTCCCCTTTCTTGTTTATTATTGTGGCCGAAGGTTTGGGTCGACTGCTTAAATCTTTGAAGGGAAGAAACAAAACTAGGGGTCTTTCCCTATGTGATGGTATAGAACCTCAAACCTATCCGCAATTTGTGGATGATACCATGTTAATGGGCCCTCCGAGCGTGTAGGAAGCCAGAGGGATTAAGGAGGGGTTGGACATGTTTTTATTAGCTAGCGGCTTGGAGGTCAATAAGGACAAGTCTCAAGTCTACTTCTTTAATACCCCGAGAATTACCAGAAGGAATATAATCCACATCCTTGAATTTTCGGAAGGGTCCTTACCTTCCAAGTATCTGGGAGCTCCTCTAGCGGAATCCACCATTTGTCAGATTTCATGGAAAGGCCTACTTGATAAAATGAAGGCTAAGTTGGAGCAATGGACCTTCAGATCGTTGAACCTCCCAAGTCGTATCATTCTGGTGAAATCGGTCCTCCAGGCCATGCCGGTGTATTTTTTCTCTATCTTGGTAGCACCTAAGACTGTTCTCAAGCAAATTCGCAACATTCAGAGAAAATTCCTTTGGGGAGGCTCCGAGGGCCATAGAAAATGGGCCTTGGTCGATTGGGAAACCTTGTGCACACCAAAAATGAATGGAGGGTTAGGCCTTCATGACTCGGTGAAGTCCAATAGTATCATGGGCAGTAAAATATGGTGGAAGTGGATAAATTACATAACAGATCCTTGGGGTAGATTATGGCACATGAAATATGCCCCTCGGTGGTCAAAGCATCAACTCATCCATTTTAATACGGAGTGCCTGGGGTCGAGCATTTGGAAGGCTGCGTTGGAGAACATGGATATTATCCATAAACACGGCTTCTAGGAAATTAGAGATGGGGCCTATGCTCGGTTTAGTGAGGATGCGTGACAACAAATTCCCTGTCTCGAAAATTTGATTATGAGCCCGACTCTCCATTCATACTTTGGAAATAATCAACCAAAGATGGTGCAGGAATTCTGGGAAGCGAATACGGAGGATGTCCACTTTAGAGTGTTGAAAACCAAGGCATGGTGGCAGGCCCTAATGCCGGGTGAGAATATTGAGGAATTTTACTCGAAATTTATTAAGCAAAGAATCCCTATCCTGGATGGGGCAGACAAGATCAGATAAGGTTATTCCTCTTCAAGGAACTTCAATATAAAAGAAGCCCTGGGGATTTCTATGGGTACCCATTTACTGGAAGCAGAGGAACGATGGAAGAAAATATGGAAGGGCCAATGGTGGCCCAAAGTGGTAGCTTTCTGTTGGCGCCTTTTCCACTAGTGAATTTTAACGTGGGATAATTTGAATAGAAGGGGTTTCATAGGCCCTTCCATGTGCCTAATGTGCAGGAAGAATTCAGAGACTATTAATCACCTGTTGGACTCATGCCCGTTTGCCTCATTCCTTTGGGATAAAGGAGGTGAACGCTTCGGTAAGACGACCAGGGTTAAAGAAAGACCTGATCTTTCGGTGGCGAATTTGTGAAAATCCTCACAGCAGATCAAAGAGATGATGTATGCCCCACAAGAAAGTAATTGATTAAGCAATAAAATAGAAGAAGAGTGGTCAATGCAGTATAATGAGCAACAAAATAATAATACAATAGAACTCAGATAGAAGCAAAAATACTTCACACACACTAGTTAGTTAATCACAATATGGACAAATAAATAGTACAATGGTAGAGAGGATTCGAATGCCTAAGGTGGCAATTCGAATTAGCCTTTCAGAGTGATCATAAGATCAATAGAGTGTCATCGGAGCACAACTGGAAGTATTCATCATCATCAATGGAGTCATCAATGCTCAAGTAACTGTCAACCATCAGTCAAACTGAGTCTGGTAGGTGTAACTGAGTGCAACTAAGTGTAACTGAGTGTAATTGAGTGTAACTAAGTGTAACTGAGTGTAACTGAGTGTAACTGAGTGACAACTAGACTGGTAGGTGAAGAAGGGCGAGTTGCTTCCTAAAATCAAGGAAGAAGGGCGCATTAAGCAATTGGAGGGCTAAAACTGAATAGTGAGAATCTCTTGGGGGTTGGCTAATTGAGGGCTAGGTGCTGGACTGATGACTGGGATGCATGCAAACCCTAGAATGCATGCAAACCCTAAAGGTGCATGCATGACTGAAAATGTAAATGATCAAAATACTGGTGGGACTAGGATGGAGTATAGGAATATCCTAACAGAATTGGCCGCCTAAAGCCTTTAAAAATAACATCTTGAATAGGTTATGGGAGCTCTTCCCTGGTTTTTGTTGATGTATATGTAACTTCGGAATGTATTTCACATATATGTATATTGTATTCCTATAGAGATGGTATTATTCCTCTATAAGGAAGTGTCGTCATTTATATTGTAAGTGTCGTAACTTATACTTGATGGGTTATTAGACCACCTTATTTGGGGTCGGCCCTGTATAAGTCATGTGGG
Source organism: Larix kaempferi (assembly GCA_027924585.1). NCBI lineage: Eukaryota > Viridiplantae > Streptophyta > Pinopsida > Pinales > Pinaceae > Larix > Larix kaempferi. The sequence goes on from BSBM01000486.1 coordinate 7,592,723, forward strand.
TCAAAGGGTTATTAGACCACCCTATTGGGGGTCGGCCATGTGGGTCGAAGGGTTATTAGACCACCCTATTGGGGGTCGGCCCACTCAGCATTATGTTATGTGGTTAAGTTCGAGCCTACATGAGTTAGGTAAAAAGGCAAGTCAAGTCAAGTATAAATAGAGTGCGCGAGGCACTCTATTTACTCACTCACTTCTCACACATGCACTCAAGGAGGAGTGGCGCACTTATGGAGGAGGAGGATCTGCTGCTAGGTTATGGATATCTCTCTTGGTTGGTTGTATCATTGCTCTATCTATCTCTGAGGAAGTTATTGGGGTTTTTCACCTTTATGGTTTTCCCCAAGTAAATCTTTGTGTCTCTTGTCTGCTTGCATTATTGTCTCCATGATTGATATGCTGTAGATATGCTGTACATGTTGTTCTCTCAGTTAAGATCCTAGATCAGATTGAAGTAAATTCTGAAAATTTAACATGGTATCAGAGCTAGCCTGAAAGAAGGCATGATATGGCATGTATGACACTTGTTGCACTTACGATGCTAGGGCTTGATATAGCAAAAACCAGTCATCGTAGCACTTTCGCTATAAATCCATTTTGGCGACGTTTTCGGATCTGAAATTTTTACAGGCCGAAGCTAAGATCTCCAGGTATCCTGTGTCCAAAGGACAACCTCTAATTCGTTGTACTTTGTGATTTATGATCTGTACAAGATAGGGTTTCTGCCTCTTCCAGATCTGAGTCAAAATCAGGTGACCTTGGGAAAAAGGTCATATCTTGGGCTAGGAAGCTCCAAATGAAATTTCGTAAAAAGTGACAGGTAGTAAACAGTCTGTACTATCTCAGAAAACGTTTTCAGAGGCCGAAGTTGAACCAGTGACACGTGGCACACCATACAAGTTCGCTCTCCTGTATTATCCCATAAACAGGTCACGTTGCGACATTTGGCATAACTCTCTCTCAGAGAGTCCAATTGAGGTCAGACCTGTCAGGATGGAAAGGTAACAGGCCGAGCTATCTCAGAAAACTTTTTCAGAGGCCGAAGTTAAAACAGTGACACGTGGCACGCCGTACAAGTTCGCTCTCCTGTTTTATCCCAAAACAGGTCACGTTGCGACATTTGGCATAACTCTCTCTCAGAGAATCCAATTGAGGTCAGACCTGTCAGGATGGAAAGATAACAGGTCAGGATATCTCAGGAAACTTTTTCAGACCCTGTGGATCAAAAATTTCAGAGTTACACCAAAAACAATCAGGTACATATTTCTGTCAAAACAGAATTATTTTTTTGGTACCTTCATTCATGGCTTCCGGAATTTAGGGCTTTGGAGAAAGTTGGAATTTTTGTAATCGGAGACCACGGCTGGATGCTACTCATCAAAATCGAAATTTAGAGACCAAGATCAGAATTTTTGGTTGGGCAGAAGGCCGGGCTTGATTAGTCCCTAGTTCGGGACTTTGATCAGAAAAGTGGAAAATTAGGGCTTCTGTAAAAATGGGAATTTTTGAAATCTGTGACCACGGCTGGAAGCTCCTCAGAAAAATAGAAGCTTAGAGCTTTGGATCAAACATTTTGATGGGGAAAAAGAGTGGGCTTCATCAAACCCCAGTTCAGGGTCACGTCCAGTGAATCTGGAAGTTTCAAAGGCAAAATTGAGGAGTAAAACTTTGCAGTTTTCAAATTCTGAATATACCAGTTTGATCAGCTCATCAAGGCGCATATTTCTATCCTTTCAAAAGTTTGAAATTCAAAGTTTGAATTTTTGGGGTTTCTCTGACAAACCCATATCCAGCTCCAGGTCCAGTTCTTGCAAATCAAGTGGATTGGGTTAATCCTAGAAGAAGATGGATTGATCATCTGCATGAGTAAAGAAGTTCCTGTTTCAGAGGGAGATGAGTCTAAGGCCTTACATAAGAAAATTACAAGCGATCTCAACAGGTATGACTCATCGAGGTATGTTTCGATATTTTCCATGATTAAGTTTATGGTATGTCTTCATGTTATTACGGTTAGTACAATTTTGATTTTAGATTTGTCGTATCACCTTAATAAAATTATGAATGCATGATAGAAGATATTCATTGATTAGGGTGTTGACACTTATGATTGTACTAATGCATTATGGTGTTGTATGAGATTTATGTTGTCTACTAACATGAAAGGTACACCAAGAAAGACAAATCATGTTCTGGTTCAAAGAACATATGATCATGATGACATGAGGACAAAGATTCATCCATTGTCATGGATCTCATAAAAGATCCATTTACGAGGTATGTATAACTTGGTTTTATAATGGTTAACCTATGAGATATACAGGTTACTAGCACAAGTCATTGAAGAAGAACAAGAAGACATCATGTGAGTATGTTAGACATAATTAGCTAGCATGCTAATCCAGGTATGTTTTTGCTATATCAAGTTAGAATCTCACCTTGTGATAAGATCCTTTATTTAAGTATACTTGGCATGATTGATTATGATTATTCATTGAAGTTAGTACTCATGGGTTTAGGCATATTATGATTTTTACTTTGATTAATGATATGACTAACCAGAAAAGTCCTATGGTCAAATAGGAATATAAGTAAAAGAATTATGTCTCTTATATTGATTGATTTGACTAACCAGAAGAATCATGAAGGTATAGGTTTGAATAATCACAGGTTTTATGCATATTATATCTCTTATCTTGATTGATGATTCAACTAACCTGAAGAGTCATAGGTTTGAGTAATTATAGGTTTAGATATGTTATGTTTCTTATGATTTGACTAACCATAAGAATCCTGCATAATAATGCTTACTATTTTTGTTTGAAATGATCATGACTATACATGCTTGAGATTATTGTGTTTTAATAGTATACTAATGAATGTATGATTTTATATTAGACCTAGAGGATAACACAATGATGATACTAACAAGCATGCATAGGGATCGAGAATGTATATAAGTTCAAGGACAGGTAATCCAGGGAGCAAAGATCAAGAGGGAGTACACTTCAGTAAGTTTCTGCAAGAATGCAGATATTCAGAGGGAGTTGACCATCTTTCTACATTCCACAACAGAAAGGTGTAGAAGAAGCTACTGCAGATTAGGACTCCAGCAGCTCCTGCAAGAAAGCAAAGACTCAGAGGGAGTCCACCCAACGAACAAACAAAGATAAGTATTTTAATTATCATTTCTTGCATATGTGTTTGTTTAAATAAAATTGTTCAATGATGTATATGCTCATGTTCCTAGACTTAGGATATGTATAGTTGCATTGATGAACAGTATACTACTAATATACATGGGTAAGTGGCCTATGGCACTGTACAACATTCCATTGCTACTTATCTAGAATGAAACCTCTTTGCTGACATGTTGGGAGTTGTGCACACTCTTAACAATGTTCTGGTAGAAATTGGAAGGCATCTAGAAAGTTATGGGATATGGATAAATGTTGTATTGAAGCATTGGCTAAGATAATTGCATGACTGTATGACATATTTCTTTATGTGTAAGAAATTGTTCTGAAAACTATGAGATGTTTTCTAATCATGCAATTTAACTTGTTGTGTAGGAAAGATCGTATGCCATCTCCTACAAAAGGACTACAACATTTGTTCCAGCAACAAAGATATTTATTGAAGATATTGAAGTTCCCAGGATCTGGGATGAAGAAATAGAATGCCATGATCCGTCGATCATGAAGAATGATGTTTGGGATGTAATCCCAAGACGTGAAGGGAAGTTTGTTATGACTTCCAAATGGAACTATCAAATCAAGCATATTGCAGATGACAGCATTGAGAAATATAAAAGTGATGAAATAGAAGATACACCAGATGGATTTCAAGACAGCATGGTGTAGTCAGATATGTGTGCAGAACTTGGTATGGTAAGATAGACAACTTTCTATCCAGTTTGGGATTTACCAAGAGTAAAGCAGATTCCAACCTTTACTACAAGGTTGAGGAAGGAAATCCAGTGATACTACTTTTGTATGCAGATAACCTGTTTGTTACACGTGAAAATAGTTTGATTGCCGACACGCAGCGGAAGCTTACTACCAAGTTCGAGATGAAAGACTTGGGAATGATGCACTATTTCCTAGGTATGGAGGTGTGGCAGAATGCAGGTGGGATCTTCCTTGGTCAAGGGAAGTACACAGTAGATATCCTGAAGAGATTCGGGATGATGGATTGCAAGGCCATGGCCACACCGATGGCATCGAATCTGAAGCTTCTATGTGATGCTTCATCTGAGCCAGTTGATGTCTCTATGTATCGTCAGATGATTGGGTCGTTGATGTACCTGACAAACACGAGACCAGACATTTGCTTTGCTGTGAACACATTGAGCCAGTTCCTGACAGATCCAAGAAGTGTTCACCTGGTTGTTGTAAAGCATGTTCTGAGGTACCTAAAGGGTACAGTGGATTATGGGCTCAGGTATGAGGCGAATCAAAAGTTTAACCTGCAGGGTTATGTTGATTCAGACTGGGCTGGCAGTGCTGCAGACAGGAAGAGCACATCTAGGTGTTGCTTCAGTATGGGATCAGGTGTGATCTCTTGGTTTAGCAGGAAGCAGTCCTGCGTAGCACTGAGTACAGTTGAGGCAGAGTATGTTGCAGCCTGTTCAGCTAGTTGTGAGGCAGTATGGCTACGGAAGCTACTGTCTGAGTTATTTGATCTCCCGTTGGAGGCTACTGGTATCTTCTGTGATAACTAGAGTTGTGTGAAGCTGTCCGAGAACCTAGTGTTTCATGACAGGTCGAAACACATAGAGATCAAATATCACTATATCAGGGATATGGTGCAGAGAGGAGCTGTGAAGCTCCTGTATGTTGCGACGGACAAGCAGATTGCAGATGTGCTGACGAAGCCACTAGCCAGGGTGAAGTTCAAGTACTTCAGAGAGAGGCTTGGCGTGCTTCAGATCGAGGATACTTCGAGGAAGAAGTGATGGACACATTTGCTGAAGCCATTCCAAGCATGTTGGAAGGAGGATCCTTCACATGGCTGTGGATGTAAGCGCTGGATGATGAGCATCAGGATGATGTTCTGGTTTCTGCTTGGATATGATCAGTTGGATCATTTTATGTATGTATGTACGCATCATGTGGATGCTGGATATGATCAGATGGATCATTTTATGTATGTATGTACGCATCATGTGGATGCTGGATATGATCAGTTGGATCATTTTATGTATGTATGTATGCATCATGTTGGATGCTTGGACCATGTATCTGTATATGTATCAGGTGGATACATTGTATGATCAGGTGGATACATTGTATGATCAGGTGGATCATGTATGGTGATATGTATCATGTATTTGTATTTGTATCAGGTGGATACATTGATGATCAGGAGGATCATGTATGATGATATGTATCAGGTAGATACTTGGTATGCATCAGGTAGATGCACTGATGATCAGGAGGATCATGTATGATGATATGTATCATGTATTTGTATCAGGTGGATACATTGATGATCAGGAGGATCATGTATGATACTTGGTATGCATCAGGTAGATGCATTGATGATCAGGTGGATCATGCAGCAGGATGTTGCAGTGATGATCAGGATGATCATAGATGACGAGCTTCAGGATGTTGCTCCAGATGACATGCAGCAGGATGTTGCAGTGATGATCAGGATGATCATAGATGAGGAGCTTCAGGATGTTGCTCCAGATGACATGTAGCAGGACGTTGCAGTGATGATGATCAGGATGATCATGGATACATCAGGATGATGTATGGTGAGTATCAAGTTGATACTCTATGGCCGTGGATTAGGTTGTGCAGATGAGCATGTAATTCGTTTCCCTGGGAGATTTGCAGATGGTCTTTCGAGGTTTTGCCTATGGCATGTAATTCGGTGCCCTGGGACATCTGGCAAATGCTCTTTCGAGGTTTTGCTCTGGGAGGACATGTAATTCGTTGCCCTGGGAGATCTGCAGATAGTCTTTCGAGGTTTTTCCTATGGCATATAATAGCGCCCTGGGATATCTGGCAGATGCTCTTGCGAGGTTTTGTCCTATGGCATGTAATTCGTTTCCCTGGGAGATCCGATAGGTTGGGCTGTGTGCCCGTAATCAGTCCTGGGATGCTCTTGCGAGGTTTTTCCATGACCACATGTAATTCGTTGCCCTGGGAGATCCTATAGGTAGAGCTGTGTGCTCGTAATAGCCTGGGATGCTCTTGCGAGGTTTTGTGGTGAGGTCACATGTAATTCGTTGCCCTGGGAGATCCTATAGGTAGAGCTGTGTGCTCGTAACAGCCTGGGATGCTCTTTCGAGGTTTTGTGACGCACGTAAAAGTCCTGAGGATTCCACAGTATGGCCAGTGCTGACGAAGACCTGCAGGTGGTGGGCCTACATCCAGTATGAAAAAGGACTAGCTCTGTAGAACTTCCTATGACGAGTAGATTCATAAATTGATTGAGATAGCAGCAGCAGTGACGATGATGATGACTCGATGACGATTATCTAGTGACGATGATCCAGAGAAGATGACTTGTGCTAGAAGAACTGTGCTGAGAAATACCTTCCTAGTTAAGAGGGAGTGTTGTTGTATATGTAACTTCGGAATGTATTTCACATATATGTATGTTGTATTCCTATAGAGATGGTATTATTCCTCTATAAGGAAGTGTCGTCATTTATATTGTAAGTGTCGTAACTTATACTTGATGGGTTATTAGACCACCTTATTTGGGGTCGGCCCTGTATAAGTCATGTGGGTCAAAGGGTTATTAGACCACCCTATTGGGGGTCGGCCATGTGGGTCGAAGGGTTATTAGACCACCCTATTGGGGGTCGGCCCACTCAGCATTATGTTATGTGGTTAAGTTCGAGCCTACATGAGTTAGGTAAAAAGGAAAGTCATGTCAAGTATAAATAGAGTGCGGGAGGCACTCTATTTACTCACTCACTTCTCACACATGCACTCAAGGAGGAGTGGCGCACTTATGGAGGAGGAGGATCTGCTGCTAGGTTATGGCTATCTCTCTTAGTTGGTTGTATCATTGCTCTATCTATCTCTGAGGAAGTTATTGGGGTTTTTCACCTTTATGGTTTTCCCCAAGTAAATCTTTGTGTCTCTTGTGTGCTTGCATTATTGTCTCCATGATTGATATGCTGTAGATATGCTGTACATGTTGTTCTCTCAGTTAAGATCCTAGATCAGATTGAAGTAAATTCTGAAAATTTAACAGTTTTGTGGTTTGGGTAACCTGGAAGGAGTGAAACCGACGAATCTTTAAGGGCAAACAAAATACCCCTATGGGGGTGTGGAGTATTTTGGAAAATTATTTACAGGAATCCCTCACCCTGAGATAGTGGAACCAGGATGTTATGAGCAATGATACTTAGGAAAGAATAATTTTAAACGCTTGGGGGATTGTTAACATACCTGTAAGCATTTGCAGTCTGCGTAATTTGAATCCTCGGCCTCTTAGTCCGGAGCATTGGAGCTTTCCGCCTATTGGGGTTGTTGGCAAATTGTTTTCATTGATGTCATAAGTATTTTGAAGAAGGTGCACACACAAAGATGACATGGCAATATACCAAGCAAGCTTATGCTTGTGGGCATGAAAATCACAAGTAAACCTTGGATGGAAAACATGATGATTGCATGTGTTATGACAAAGTGGGAATGATACATCATACAGGCATCTTGTAAACCCTCACGCGGGCATCACTGAAGTCATTTAATAAGGGCAGCAAAAAGAAAAATGAGAGCATGGCGTGAGGAACCACCATGCTTGTGGGTTCAAGCAATGACAATTGTGGGCATGCTAAATAAAGACAAGTGCAACCCCAATACGGGCATGTCATCCAACCCTCGTGGGCATGTAAATGAAGATCATTGTGATCAAGGACCCATACCTTTGCTTAAAAACAAAATTTATCATGTGGAATAAAAATATATATATATATATATATATATATATATCACTTGATATTGACAAGTCGACCATCAAAGAATAGCTTGTTGTTAAATTCATAAAATAAAAATATATATAATGCTATGTCGGCCTCACAATTTCATGGAAAAATAAAGTATAAATAAAAGAGAAGGTTCGCTGTTTTGAAAAAAGTTGAGATAGTAGTTTGATGGTGGAAGTGCACTGAGTTCGGGAGTCATAAGAAGAGGAGGATAGGGCCGAGGACAGGGGATTAGAGCAGTAGTAAAACAATCTTTTCTTTTATCTCTAATTTTGGGTTATAAACTAAGACAACCAATGAATGGATAGACTGAATTCTGGGTAGCAGCATGATATGAACAGTGGATTTGCTTACTGAATAACAAATTGAGACAGCATGAGACAGAATTGTGATGGATAATGTATTGGAAAGAATGAAGATGATGTAACCAAACAAGGGTTTCTTGTTTGAAAATATATGTCTAAAATTTGTATAGGGAGGTAGGGTGGAGCTGGGGAAAGATTGGCAAGTCTTTTCAGCAAGTTGAAGCTTGCTTAGATGTTGGAGGATCCCTTTGTTTATTCCTGGAGGTTTCAGCCTCCTGTGGTGTTGTAGCACCTTATATTTGTAATTCAAATTACTTATATATATATATATATATATTAACTTATATGAGTTGTTGTATGAATTCATGTATGTTCATTGCTTAATGTTATTTTGAAGCATTACTAAGGTTCCAGCAAAAACTGAAGGAGAAAATTGGGAAACAAATAACCAATACTGATTCACCCCCCCCCCCTCTCAGTATTAGGTGTGTTGTTCAATTGGTGTTAGAGCACAAGTTTCTTCAAAAGGCTTAACAACTGAAGAAGGTCCTTTGAGAACACACAATGGGAGGAGCAAAGTTCAGAGATGTTCCTAGATTCGATGGATGCAATTATGTGTATTGGAGCAAAAGAATGACTGCTTATCTAGTTTCTCTGGGGTACAATACTTGGAAAATTGTCAAGGACAGATACAAGGAACCAACAAATGGCCCAACTGTAGCTAGGGTTTTACCCCTAGCTTGTGCAAATGAGCACCCACTAAGGAGAATGGACTCCTTAGTAGCAGTTCAGTAAATGTAAATTATTAAGCTAAAACAAAGATATAAACTACTTTAAACATATGCATGAAACATAAACAAAAGATGTAAATAATGGCTTTTTGTATTGATATTACCTCCAATGTGGAGGTTGATGAAGCTCCTTGCAATGTCCAAGAGGGTTGCTCCAAGCTCCAATGTGCTCCTTCTCTTTCTCCAATGGTGGGAATGGGCTAAAAGTGGCTCTCAAGGTGAAAGTAGTTCAATGGTGAACTAGGGTTTCGAGAGAGATTTTGGCAGAGTAAGGGTATACTTGACTGTGGATACTGGTGAGTCGCATGGCCCAACTCATCGCACAGCAAGCATTTAGGAGGAGCACGAAATACTGGAGGGTTTTTTACTATCTTGGGAGGTGGTACAGTAGTGTAAGGTTGTGAACCTCTGCCCCCAGCGGGTTTGGGAGTAGGAGGGGGAGTCGTGGAGGATGAAGGGGTAGAGACACCAGGAGGTGGCTGAGAGGTAGTAGCCATGGGTTGCACCGGTGGCATCAGAAAGACCCCAGTCTGAAGAAGAGGCCATCCTTAAGGCCCAACAGTTCGACCTCATTTACGCCCAATCGGGTTATTTTTGGAGGAAAAGGGGGTTTTTTAGCCTTTTTGAGGCTATTTTGATGGTTTTGTGGCCTTTTGGAGGCATTTTAGGCCTTTTGGAGGCTTTTTAATGGGATTTTTTGGGATTTTAAGGGAAATATGGTAGGAAAATGGACAAATGAGCCATATAATGTGGTAGATGAGGTAGTGAGCACTTTTTGGGTGTTAACACCAACTTCAGAGGATGAAATAGAATACTATGAGAATAATGGCAGAGCTGTAAATGCAATTCTAGCAGGTCTAAGTGAGTTAGAATTCTATAAAGTTATGAACTATACCTCAGCTAAGGAGATGTGGGATAAGCTGGCCACTATCTATCAAGGAGACTCTAAAGTTAAACAAGCAAAGCTTCAGACACATAGAAGTAAATTTGAGGGTCTCAAAATGACAGAGGATTAAAATATAGCAGCCTACTTTCAAAGGGTTGAGGAAGTAGTAAAAACTATGAGGGGTCTTGGAGAAACAATGGAACTAATACTGGTGGTACAAAAGATCCTTAGAACCTTGACTTCCAAATATAATCCCAAGGTTTCAACTATTGAAGATAGGGAGAACTTGGATGAGCTGAAAATAAAAGAACTTCAAGGAATTCTAATAGCATATGAGATGAGGATTCAAGAACTAGGACCAACTGAGGCAGTTTTCAAAGCAACAAAGAACATACATCAGCATCTTGAATCTTGTTCACCCGATTGTAAAATCTTTGATGAAGAAATAACAAATTTCGTCAATAAGCTTCCAAGAGGAACTGGAAGGTATAAAGAGAAGCTTCCACTAAAATGTTTCAGCTGCGGAAAGATTGGACATTTCGCTGCAAAGTGTCCCCTCAAGAGATTTCAAAGAGGATCGTTTCCACAAAGAAACTTCAAGGATCGAAGAACAGCTGACAAGCAAACACTGTTTACAAAAATTGAAGAAGAATATGTCTCAGACCTTGAAGAAGAAGATGAGGAAGATTTCTTTGAAGATGATAGAAATGAAATTCTTTTCTTGGCACATGACAATGCTAAAGATTAGCCTGATTCAGAAGTGTTAAGTTTAAACCAAATAAACTAGCAAGATCACTGAAAGAAACATAATCACAAGATAGACACAGAATTTACCCTGGGAAACCCTCATGGGGTAGAAAACCCAGCAAAGCTTTCCTCAATAAGATGATCAACCAAAATACAAGATGTGCTCCAAGACTTGTCCTTCTTCTCTACCTCACATGCCGACCTCCCAGACACAAGTGCGCCACTTTCTAAGTTGTGGAAGTGTGTCAAATGAGGAGCTCCCCTCCTCTATTTATACTAGTTCTCGACTAACCAAAAACCCTAATGGGGTCGACCTCTCCTAGAGAAGTCTAATAACCCCTTAAATATAAACTCAGGGCCGACCCCCACATGGTGGGTCTAATAACCCTAGTTACCACAAACCATCGGAGGAATAAACATCTCCGAATACATAATAGAGTCACCTCGAAGGGATGAAACATCTCCGGAATAATAATGTACAAATATAATATTCTTAGAAGTTACAATATTCAACACTCCCCCTTAATAAGAAGGATATTATAACAACATCTGCAGGAGCAAGGAGTTATCGACTACATCACACATGATACATCTGTATATCATTGGAAGCTTTCTTTAATACATCATCATCAGTAACTTAACCAATTACTGGAACATCAACATCATCGTTATCTTACAATCATCAGCATCGTCATCATACAATCATCAGCATCATCATCACATGATCATCAGCATCGTCATCACATGATCATCAGCATCGTCATCACACGATCATCAGCATCGTCATCACACGATCATCAACGTCGTCATCACACAATCATTAGCATCGTTATCACACGATCATCGGCATCGTCATCATACGATCATCAGCATTGTCATCACATGATCATCGGCATCATCATCACACGATCATTAGCATCATCATCACACGATCATTAGCATCTTCATCACACAATCATCAGCATCATCACACGATCATTAGCATCATCATCACATGATCATCAGCATGATCATCACACGGTCATCAACATCATCATCATACGATCATCAGCATCGTCATCACACGATCATCAACATCGTCATAGCATACCCTGCAATACACATGATCCATTTAAGACACCATAACATGTCTAGGGATGATACAGTCCACTCGTCAACTTAGACAAAATCTAAGGACCACTTTCTCAGAGACACATGTCTATGGATCAATTCAAGGACTGAAGTCAGGGGATGATGCAATCCCCTTTCGTCCACTAAGGACCACTTCTCAGAGACATCTGTCTACGGGTCAATTCAGGGACCGAAGTCCAGGGATGATACAATCCCCATCACGTACATTTTGAACTAGTGGTTTTGGGATGATGCAATCCCCATCATGTACATTTTTAACTAGTGGTTTCGGGATGATGCAATCCCCATCACGTACATTTTGAACTAGTGGTTTCAGGATGATGCAATCCCCATCACATACATTTTGAACTAGTGGTTCTGGGATGATGCAATCCCCATCACGTACATTTTGAACTAGTGGTTTCGGGATGATGCAATCCCCATCATGTACATTTTGAACTAGTGGTTCTGGGATGATGCAATCCCCATCATGTACATTTTGAACTAGTGGTTCCGGGATGATGCAATCCCCATCAGTCCACTAAGGACTTCATTCATGGAGACCATATGTCTACGGATCAATTCAAGGGACCAAAGTCCGGGGATGATACAATCCCCACCTGTCCACTAAGGACTTCATTCTTGGAGACCATATGTCTACGGATCAATTCAAGGGACCGAAGTCCGGGGATGATACAATCCCCACCTATCCACTAAGGACTTCATTCTTGGAGACCATACATCTACAGATCAATTCAAGGGACCGAAGTTCGTGGATGATACAATCCCCACCTGTCCACTAAGGACTTCATTCTTGGAGACCATATGTCTATGGATCAATTCAAGGGACCGAAGTTCGGGGATGATACAATCCCCACCTGTCCACTAAAGGCTTCATTCTCGGAGACCATACGTCTACGGATCAATTCAAGGGACCGAAGTCCAGGGATGATACAATCCCCACCTGTATCCTTATCAATACAGATATCATCAAAACATGTATCCTCATCAATAGATCAATAAAACATGTATGCTCATCAATACATCAACAACACATGTATCCTTATCAATACATTAACAAAACACGTATCCTCATCAATACATCAACAAAACATGTATCCTTATCGATACATCAATAAAACATGTATCCTCATCAATACATCAACAAAACATGTATCCTTATCGATACATCTGTTGATGTATATGTAACTTCAGAATGTATTTCACATATATGTATATTGTATTCCTATAGAGATGTTATTATTCCTCTATACGGAAGTGTCGTCATTTATATTGTAAGTGTCGTAACTTATACTTGATGAGTTATTAGACCACCTTGTTTGGGGTCGGCCCTGTATAAGTCATGTGGGTCAAAGGGTTATTAGACCACCCTATTGGGGGTCGGCCATGTGGGTCAAAGGGTTATTAGACCACCCTATTGGGGGTTGGCCCAGTCAGCATTATATTATGTGGTTAAGTTCGAGCCTACATGAGTTAGGTAAAAAGGCAAGTCAAGTCAAGTATAAATAGAGTGCGGGAGGCACTCTATTTACTCACTCACTTCTCACACATGCTCTCAAGGAGGAGAGGCGCACTTATGGAGGAGGAGGATTGCTTCTAGGTTATGGATATCTCTATTGGTTGGTTGTATCATTGCTCTATCTATCTCTGAGGAAGTTATTGGGGTTTTTCACCTTTATGGTTTTCCCCAAGTAAATCTTTGTGTCTCTTGTGTGCTTGCATTATTGTCTCCATGATTGATATGCTGTAGATATGCTATACATGTTGTTCTCTCAGTTAAGATCCTAGATCATATTGAAGTAAATTCAGAAAATTTAACATGGTATCAGAGCTAGCCTGAAAGAAGGCATGATATGGCATGTATGACACTTGTTGCACTTACGATGCTTGGGCTTGATATAGCAAAAACCAGTCATCGTAGCACTTTCGCTATAAATACGTTTTGGCGAAGTTTTCGGATCTGAAAATGTTACAGGACGAAGCTAAAATATCCAGGTACCTTCTGTCCAAAGGACAACCTCTAATTCATTGTACTTTGTGATTTATGATCTGTACAATATAGGGTTTCTGCCTCTTCCAGATCTGAGTCGAAATCAGGTGACCTTGGGAAAAAGGTCATAACTTGGGCTAGGAAGCTCCAAATGAAATTTAGTAAAAAGTGACAGGTATTAAACAGTCTGTACTATCTCAGAAAACTTTTTCAGAGGCCGAAGTTGAACCAGTGACACGTGGCACGCCGTACAAGTTCGCTCTACTGTTTTATCCCATAAACAGGTCACGTTGCGACACTTGGCATAACGCTCTCTCCGAAAATCCAATTGAGGTCAGACCTGTCAAGATGGAAAGATAACAGGCCGAGCTATTTAAAAAAACTTTTTCAGAGGCCGAAGTTCAAACAGTGACACGTGGCACGCCGTACAAGTTCGCTCTTCTGTTTTATCCCAAAACAGGTCACGTTGCGACATTTGGCATAACTCTCTCTCAGAGAATCCAATTGAGGTCAGACCTGTCAGGATGGAAAGGTAACAGGTCAGGCTATCTCAGGAAACGTTTTTCAGACCCTGTGGATCAAAAATTTTAGAGTTACACCAGAAACAATCAGGTACATATTTCTGTCAAAACATAATTATTTTTTGGTACCTTCATTCATGGCTTCCGGAATTTAGGGCTTTGAAGAAAGTTGGAATTTTTGTAATCGGAGACCACGGCTGAATGCTACTCATCAAAATAAAAATTTAGAGACCAAAATCAGAATTTTTGGTTGGGAAGAAGGCCGGGCTTGATCAGACCCTAGTTCGGGACTTTGATCAGGAAAGTGGAAAATTAGGGCTTCTGTAAAAATGGGAATTTTTGAAATCTGAGACCACGGCTGGAAGCTCCTCAGAAAAATAGAAGCTTAGAGATTTGGATCAAACCTTTTGATTGGGAAAAAGAGTGGGATTCATCAAACCCCAGTTCAGGGTCACGTCCAGTGAATCCGGAAGTTTCAAAGGCAAAATTGAGGAGTGAAACTTTGCAGTTTTCAAATTATGAATATACCAATTTGATCAGCTCATCAAGGCGCATATTTCTATCCTTTCGGAAGTTTGAAATTCAAAGTTTGAATTTTTGGGGTTTCTCTGACAAACCCATATCCAGCTCCAGGTCCAGTTCTTGCACATCAAGTGGATTGGGTTAATCCTAGAAGAAGATGGATTGGTCACCTACATAGGTGAAGAAGTTCCTGTTTCAGAGGGAGATGAGGCTAAGGCCTTACATAAGAAGATTACAAGCGATCTCGACAGGTATGACTCATCGAGGTATGTTTTGATATTTGTCCATGATTAAGTTTATGGTATGTTTGTCTTCATGTTATTACAGTTAAGTACAATTTTGTTTTTAGATTTGTCGTATCACCTTAACAAAATTATGAATGCATGATAGAAGATATTCATTATTTAGGGTGTTGACACTTATGATTGTACTAATGCATTATGGTGTTGTATGAGGTTTATGTTGTCTACTAACATGAAAGGTACACCAAGAAAGACAAATCATGCTCCAGTTCAAGAACATATGAACATGGTGACATGAGGATAAAGACTCATCCATTGTCATGGATCTCATAGAAGATCCATTTACGAGGTATGTATAACTTGGTTTTATAATGGCTAACCATTGAGACATGCAGGTTACTAGCACAAGTCATTGAAGAGAACCAAAAGACATTATACGGGTATGTTAGACATAACTAGCTAGCATGCTAATCCAGGTATGTTTTTCCTATATCAAGCTAGAATCCTACCTTGTGTTAGGATCTTATACTATTGTGTTGTTGATAATGATTATTCACAAAGAGTCATAGGTTTGAATAATCATGGTTGTATGCATATTATGTTTCTTACCATAATTGATGATATGACTAACCAGAAGAATCATGAAGGTATAGCTTTTATGCATATTATATCTCTTATCTTGACTGATGATTCAACTAACCTGAAGAGTCATAGGTTTGAGTAATTACAGGTTTAGACATGTTATGCTTCTTATGATTTGACTAACCATAAGAATCCCACATAAACCTTGAATGCTAATGCTTATTATTCTGTTTGAAATGATCATGACTATACATGCTTGAAATTATTGTGTTTTAATAGTATACTAATGAATGTATGATTTTATATGAAATCACAAGGATAACACAATTATGATACTATTAAGCATACATAGGGACCAAGGATGAATATGAGTTCAAGAACAGGTAATTCAGGAAGCAAAGATCAAGAGGGAGCACACTCTAGTTGCTCCTACAAGAAAGCAAAGGAGCACACTCCAGTTGTTCCTGCAAGAAAGCAAAGGAGCACACTGCAGTTGTTCCTGCAAGAAAGAAAAGGAGCACACTTCAGTAGTTTCTACAAGGATGCATATATTCAGAGGGAGTTGACCATCTTTCTACATTCCACAACAGAAAGGTGTAGAAGAAGCTACTTCAGATTAGGAATCCAACATCTCCTGCAAGGAAGCAAAGACTCAGAGGGAGTCCACCCAACGAACAAACAAAGATAAGTATTTTAATTATCTTTTATGCATATTTGTTTGTTTAAATAAAATTGTTCAATGATGTATATGCTCATTTTCCTAGACTTAGGATATGTGTTGTGCATATTAGAATAGTTGCATGGATGAACAGTATACTACTATACATGGGTAAGTGGTCTATGGCACTGTACATCATTCCATTGCTACTTATCTAGAATGAAACCTCTTTGCTGACATGTTGGGAGTTGTGCACACTCTTAACAATGTTCTGGTAGAGACTGGAAGGCATCTAGTAAGTTACAGGATATGGATAAATGTTGTATTGAAGCATTGGCTAAGATAATTGCATGACTGTATGACATATTTCTTTATGTGTAAGAATTTGTTCTGAAAACTATGAGATGTTTTCTAATCATGCAATTTAACTTGTTGTGTAGCCATCTCCTACAAAAGGACTACAAAATTTGTTCCAGCAACAAAGACATTTATTGAAGATATTGAAGTTCCTAGGATCTGGGATAAAGAAATAGAATGCCATGATCCGCCGATCATGAAGAATGATGTTTGGGATGTAATCCCAAGACGTGAAGGGAAGTTTGTTATGACTTCCAAATGGAACTATCAAATCAAGCATATTGTAGATGACAGCATTGAGAAATATAAAAGTGATGAAATAGAAGATACACCAGATGGACTTCAAGACAGCATGGTGTAGTCAGATATGTGTGCAGAACTTGGTATGGTAGGATAGACAGCTTTCTATCCAGTTTGGGCTTTACCAAGAGTAAAGCGGATTCCAACCTTTACTACAAGGTTGAGGAAGGAAATCCAGTGATACTAATTTTGTATGCAGATAACCTGTTTGTTACAGGTGAAAATAGTTTGATTGCCGACACGCAGCAGAAGCTTACTACCGAGTTCGAGATAAAGAACTTGGAGATGATGCACTATTTGTTTTTGGCATGGAGGTGTGGCAGAGTGCAGAAGGAATCTTCCTTGGACAAGGGAAGTATGCAGTAGATATCCTGAAGAGATTCAGGATGATGGATTGCAAGGACATGGCCACACCTATGGCATCGAATCTGAAGCTTCTATGTGATGCTTCATCTGAGACGGTTGATATCACTATGTATTGTCAGATGATTGGGTCCTTGATGTACCTGACGAACACGAGACCGGATATTTGCTTTGCTGTGAACACATTAAGCAGTTTCTGACGGATCCGAGGAGTGTTCACCTGGTTGCTGTAAAGCATGTTCTGAGGTACCTAAAGGGTACAGTGGATTATGGGCTCAAATATGAAGCAAATCAAAAGTTTAACCTACAGGGTTATGTTGATTCAGATTGGGCTGGCAGTGCTGCAGATATGAAGAGCACATCTGGATGCTGCTTCAGTATGGGATCAGGTGTGATCTCTTGGTTTAGCAGGAAGCAGTCCTGCGTAGCACTGAGTACAGCTGAGGCAGAGTATGTTGCAGCCTGTTCAGCTAGTTGTGAGGCAGTATGGCTACGGAAGCTACTGTCTGAGTTATTTGATCTCCCGTTGGAGGCTACTGGTATCTTCTGTGATAACCAGAGTTGTGTGAAGCTGTCCGAGAACCCAGTGTTTCATGACAGGTCGAAACACATAGAGATCAAATATCACTATATCAGGGATATGGTGCAGAGAGGAGCTGTGAAGCTCCTGTATGTTGCGACGGACGAGCAGATTGCAGATGTGCTGACGAAGCCACTAGCCAGGGTGAAGTTCGAGTACTTCAGAGAGAAACTTGGCGTGATTCAAGTCGAGGACACTTCGAGGAAGAAGTGATGGACACATTTGATGAAGCCATTCCTAGCATGTTGGAAGGGGGATCCTTCACATGGCTGTGGATGTAAGCGCTGGATGATGAACATCAGGAGGATGTTCTGGTTTCTGCTGGATATGATCAGTTGGATCATGTATATGTATTTTGTGTATGCATCATGTTGGATATGATCAGTTGGATCATTATGTATGTATGTATGCATCATGTTGGATGCTGGATATGATCGGTTGGATCATGTGTCTGTATTTGGTATATGCATCATGTTGGATGCTGGATATGATCGGATGGATCATGTGTATGTATTTTGTATGAACGCATCATGTTGGATGCTCTTGGATACATTGTGTGGATCATGTATCTTTGTATGATCAGGTAGATCATGGATGATGATGGATACATTGTGTGGATCATGTATCCTTGTATGATCAGGTAGATCATGGATGCTGATGGATACATTGTGTGGATCATGTATCTTTGTATGATCAGGCAGATCATGTATGATTGATGGATACATTGTGTGGATCATGTATCTATGTGTGCATCAGATGGATGCATTGTATGATCAGGATGATCGTGGATGACGAGCTTCTCCAGATGACATGCAGCAGGACGTTGTAGTGATGATGATCAGGATGATCATGGATACATCAGGATGATGTATGGTGAGTATCAGGTTGATACTCTGTGGCCGTGGATCAGGTTGTGCAGATAAGCATGTAATTTGTGCCCTGGGAGATTTGCAGATGGTCTTTCGAGGTTTTGCCTATGGCATGTAATTTGTGCCCTGGGACATCTGGCAAATGCTCTTGCGAGGTTTTGCTTGGGAGGACATGTAATTTGTGCCCTAGGAGATCTGTAGATAGTCTTTCGAGGTTTTTCCTATGGCATGTAATTCGGTGCCCTGGGATATCTGGCAGATGCTCTTGCGAGGTTTTGTCCTATGGCATGTAATTTGCTCCTGGGAGATCTGGACAGGATGAAAAAGGCCTCAGATGCTTCAGCCAGGTTTTGCCATGACCACATGTAATTTGCTCCTGGGAGATCTGGACAGGATGAAAAAGGCCTCAGATGCTTCAGCCAGGTTTTGTGGTGGACCACATGTAATGTGCTCCTGGGAGATCCGACAGGTAGAGCTGTGTGCTCGTAACAGCCTGGGATGCTTCAGCCAGGTTTTGTGGTGAGATCACATGTAATGTGCTACTGGGAGATCCGACAGGTAGAGTCGCGTGCTCGTAACAGCCTGGGATGCTTCAGCCAGGTTTTGTGATGGGTCACATGTAATGTGCTCCTGGGAGATCCTACAGGTAGAGATGTGTGCTCGTAATAGCCTGGGATGCTGCAGCCAGGTTTTGTGACGCACGTAATAAGTCCTGAGGATTCCACAGTATGGCCGGTGATGATGAAGACCTGCAGGTGGTGGGCCTACATCCAGTATGAAAAAGGACTGGCTCTGTAGAACTTCCTATGACGAGTAGATTCAGAGATTGATTGAGATAGCAGCAGCAGTGACGATGATGATGACTCGATGACGATTATCCAGTGACGATGATCCAGAGAAGATGACTTGTGCTAGAAGAACTGTGCTGAGAAATACCTTCCTAGTTAAGAGGGAGTGTTGATGTATATGTAACTTCGGAATGTATTTCACATATATGTATATTGTATTCCTATAGAGATGTTATTATTCCTCTATACGGAAGTGTCGTCATTTATATTGTAAGTGTCGTAACTTATACTTGATGAGTTATTAGACCACCTTGTTTGGGGTCGGCCCTGTATAAGTCATGTGGGTCAAAGGGTTATTAGACCACCCTATTGGGGGTCGGCCATGTGGGTCAAAGGGTTATTAGACCACCCTATTGGGGGTCGGCCCAGTCAGCATTATATTATGTGGTTAAGTTCGAGCCTACATGAGTTAGGTAAAAAGGCAAGTCAAGTCAAGTATAAATAGAGTGCGGGAGGCACTCTATTTACTCACTCACTTCTCACACATGCTCTCAAGGAGGAGAGGCGCACTTATGGAGGAGGAGGATTGCTGCTAGGTTATGGATATCTCTATTGGTTGGTTGTATCATTGCTCTATCTATCTCTGAGGAAGTTATTGGGGTTTTTCACCTTTATGGTTTTCCCCAAGTAAATCTTTGTGTCTCTTGTGTGCTTGCATTATTGTCTCCATGATTGATATGCTGTAGATATGCTATACATGTTGTTCTCTCAGTTAAGATCCTAGATCATATTGAAGTAAATTCAGAAAATTTAACAACATCAACAAGACATGTATCCTCACCAATACATATACAATCAAAAGCATGTATCCTCACCAATACATATACAATCAAAAGCATGTATCCTCACCAATACACATATCATCAAAAAGTAAAAGCAAGTAAAAAATAAGTATTCTAAGTATAAGAGTCCTAAGTCTAAATGATCTAAGTATCCAAGTGTAGTAAACATGTATCCACATCATCGACCTTGCTGTCGATGAGGCAATCTCATCATCAGTGACTACACTACTCCCCCTTTCGAGGAGGGTCCTTTTGAACTACACCAAGCTTGTCTCAGAAGTATTCAAATTTCACTCGAGATAGAGGTTTGGTAAAAATATCAACAATTTGATCCTCAGTGCTCACATACTCGAGCTTAATAGTTGTTCTCTGCAACATATCTCGTATATAAAAGTATCGGATCTCTATGTGTTTTGAGTTATCGTGGAATACAGGATTTTTCTGTCATCTTGATACAACTTTGATTGTCACACATAATCACAGTGGGATCCATTTCTAAGTCAAATACTCTAGATAATAGTTTCCAGAGCCATACTGCTTCATAGCTAGCAGAGCAGGCAGCTATATATTCTACTTCAGTAGTACTGAGAGCCACACTGGATTGTTTCTTGTTGAACCAAGAGATCATGACAGATCCAAGTCCATAACATCCACCTGATGTACTCTTCCTATCTGAAACACTTCTTTCCCAATCGAAATCTGAGTAGCCATGTAATCTGAGTTCATGATTTCCAAGGTAGTAAAGACCAAAATCTAAAGTACCTTTTAGATACCTCATTACATGCTTTGTAGCTATTAGGTGAACCTTCCTTGGTTATGCTAGATATTGACTCAGGGTATTTATAGCAAAGCATATATCTGGTCTAGTATTTGTTAAATACATCAATGACCCAATTATTTGTCTATATAGAGTTACATCCACTAATTCTGATGAGTCATCAACTAATAACTTCAAGTTGGAGTCCATGGGAGTAGCCATGACCTTAGACTCCAACATATCGAATCTTTTCAAAATCCCCACAGCATACTTACCTTGATTTAAAAATATTCCTTTTGGTTCTTGCCATACTTCTAGACCCAAGAAGTAGTGCATTAATCCTAGATCCTTCATTTCAAATTCTGAAGCAAGCTTCTTCTTACATTCGATAATTTGGTTCTCATTTCCTATTAGAAATAGATCATCTACATACAATAGTAATATAACAGACCTTCATCATCCATAACATTGAGATAAATATTTGGACCAACTTTACTCTTGGTAAAGCCCATGCTTGTTAAGAAACTGTCAATCCTTCCGTGCCAAGCTCTGGGGGCTTACTTCAATCCGTACAAAGCCTTTTTTAGCTTGCATACATGTGTTCTTCCATCTTTAACCTCAAATACTTGTGGTTGTTCTATGTACATTTATTCTTCAATGACACCATTCAGGAAGGTTGTTTTAACATCCATCTGGTGTAATTTCCCCTTCATCATAGATGCAAGTGCCAAGATATTTCTAATTGATATGTACCTAGCAACTGGTGCAAATGTTTCTTCATAGTCTATTCTCTCCTTTTGAGAGAATCCTTTGGCTACAAATCTTGCCTTATATTTTTCAATGCTACCATCTGCAGCATGTTTTATCTTGAATATCCATTTGGAAGAGACCACACTTTTATCCTTTGGTTTGGGAACTATATCCCAAACATCATTTTTCATTATTGACTGGTACTCTTATGTCATAGCTTCTACCCATTCTTTCTTCTGAGCTGCCTCATCATAGCTGGTGGGTTGATGATCCACAAGGTCACACATTAAAGCCACATAGTTAGATATTAACTTGGGTTTCTTCCTTTCTCTAGTGGAACCTTCAGGAGCTCCATATTTTTCATCTCCTTGAATAATTTATCTAGCCCAAGCTGGTCTTCTTTTTCTAGATAGATTTGTAATGGGGGGTTCTTGAGGTTCTATCATGTCATGGTCTTCTGGTGTATCATCTTCAGGGATGGGTATAGCTTCTATAACTCTAGGAGGTGTATCTTCTTCGCAGATTTCTTCAAGTTGGCACTTCCTAGATTTCTTGATAGCTGCTTCTTCATCAAATGTTACATCTCTACTTATCTCCATATGATGAAAACTAGGTATGTAAATTCTGAAAGCTTTGGATGTTTCACAATATCCAACAAATATTCCTTTCTTACCAGAGGGATCCAACTTGGTTCTATTTTCTTTTGGAATGTGAAGATACATAGGACATACAAATATTTTGAGATGACTTACCTCAGGCTTCTTTCCTGTTAACACTTCTTCTGGAGTCTTAAATTCAAGAGCACTATTAGAAAGTCTATTTTGTACATAGACAGCTTTCCTGGCTGCTTCAACCCATAGATACATGGGAAGATCTTGATCATGTATCATAGTCTTTACATCTTCCATGATAGTTCTATTCTTTCTTTCAGCAACCCCATTTTGTTGGGGATTGTAGGGAGTGGTTAGTTCCCCCTTGATTCCAGCTTCTCTACAAAAGTCTTCAAATTCCTTTGAAGTGTATTCTCCACCATTGTCTGTTCTGAGAATCTTGATTTTCTTTTCTAAGAGATTTTCTATTAAGGCCTTGAACTCTTTGAATTTTCCAAAGACTTCATTCTTACCTTTTAGAAAGAATATCCAAGTTTTCCTTGAATAGTCATCAATGAATGTGACATAGTATTCATATCCACTCAAAGATGTGGAGGGCATTGGTCCACATACATCAGAGTGTATTAACTCCAAGGTACTTTTAGTCTTTGTTTCACTCCTAGGAAATGGGTTCTTGATATTCTTCCCTTTTGCACATCCTTTGCATGTGCCATCATGATCAATCTTTAAGTATAGCAAACCTATAACTACCTTGCTTACATAAGGTAGTGCCTTGTAGTTAATGTGAGCAAGTCTCCTATGCCATAGCTTATTTGGGCTAATGGTTTCATGTACAAGAGCACCTTATGGATGGCCCTTAATCTTGTACAAACCTCCTTCTTCTTCACCAATGATAATTGCATCCTCGACAGATTATCCTTTGGACCACATTAATACTTGTCCATCAATGAATGCAACCCTATAGCCTTTCTTATCTAATGCTGAGATGGATAACAAGCTCTTCTTCGATCATGGTACATACAATATTTCTTTCATTTTCATGGAGGTACCAGAATCAATCTTGTAGCTTGCTTCACCAAATCCCTTGACGGGATATTGAAAGTCATCTCCTAGAGATAACTTTTGTGGAGAGGTCTTTTCTTCAAGTCTTGAGAGAGTCTTTTTCTAACCTGTCATGTGCTTTGAAGCACCACTGTCAATAAGCCATGTATCTTCTCTAGGAGTTATAGATCTAGAGAGTGCAGAGAATAGAACATATTCTTCTGCATCTTTTTCTTCATTTCTCCTAGATCTTCTCTTGAAGAATGTCCTTTCTTCTTCTTCTTCACTTCTAGGTCTTTTATTGTGAGGCCTTTCTTCCTCTTCTACTTCTTCTTCATTATCATCTTCTGCGATATGTGCTTGATGTTTTTGTAATGAGAACCCTTTTTCTTCTTTAGAGGACAATCTCTAGCAAGGTGTCCTATTTTGTGACAAGAAAAACATTGGAATGAGGAGTAATCTCTTCTTTGATTAGTTCCTCTTTTCTTTTGAAATATATGTGGAGAATGAGACTCCTTGTGACTATCCCTTTTGGAGTAGGATTGATTCCTTCTTCTCTTGGTGTGGGTGGCCAAGGCTTGGTCATCTTCTTTGAGCAAGGATTCTCTATTTGCAACCCTAGCCTCTTCTTGTACACATTCCTCCCAAACTACATCAAACTTCATACTTTCTTTTCTGGCACACATAGTTTGTATGAATGACTCCCAAGGTCTAGTGAGACCATTTAGAGCTGTCATCACAAGTTCATCTTCATCAAGAGTTCCACCAATGGAATCTAGTTGCTCCTTGATTTGGGAGACCCTTGAGAATTAGTCTTGAATGGATTCTCCTTCGTGCATCTTGGTACTCTTCAACTGAGTTCTTAGGTTCATATTCCTATTGATGTTTTTTCCTTCATACATTCTTCCTAGGGCATCATACATTTGCTTTGGAGTCTTCTTGGAAGCCACTTGGGGAATCAAGTTTCTTTAATAGAATCAGCTATGATTCTCTTTGCCCTAATCAAATCCTTCCTATGCTTCTCTTTGGCTTTATCTCCTTCAGGTTCTGCAACTTCATCCTTGATATAATGAGCAAGATCATTTTCTTCAAGAATGAGACCAATTCTGTATTTCCATGCTCGGAAATTCTCTATACCTTCTAGCTTGTCTTCAAGCTTAGTGTTTGGAGCCATATTCTCTTGGGGGAGTCCAAGAGATAAGAGATAGAGTAGTACTTACCCAAAAACTTTAACTTTTTACTTTTCCTGGATCTGCAACAGAATTTCTAGTTTATCGCACTTTTGGTAAAACTAGGGTTTGACTTTCCCGGAGTTCTACCCAACCAAAAACCTCGATCCAAGGCTCAAAAGATACATCTTTAGAAGGGCTATTCAACCATGCAATCAAAATCCAAAAATACTAACTTTTGTAGAAAACCTAATTTTGGGAGAGAGAGAGAAATATAATTTCACCTTGTGAAAGATGTTCTATTCAGGCTAGCTCTAATACCATGTTAATTTTAAACCAAATAAACTAGCAAGATCACTGAAAGAAACATAATGACAAGATAGACACATAATTTACCCTGGGAAACCCTCATGGGGTAGAAATCCTAGCAAAGCTTTCCTCAATAAGATGATCAACCAAAATACAAGATGTGCTCCAAGACTTGTCCTTCTTCTCTACCTCACATGCAGACCTCCCAGACACAAGTGCGCCACTTTCTGAGTTGTGGAAGTGTGTCAAATGAGGAGCTCTCCTCCTCTATTTATACTAGTTCCTGACTAACCAAAAACCCTAATTGGGTTGACCTCTCCTAGAGAAGTCTAATAACCCTTAAAATATAAACTCAGGGCTGACCCCCACATGGTGGGTCTAATAACCCTAGTTATCACAAACCATCGGAGGAATAAACATCTCTGGATACATAATAGAGTCACCTCGTAGGGATGAAACATCTCCGGAATAATAATGTAAAAATATAATATTCTTAGAAGTTACAATATTCAACAAGAAGAAGGGGTTGTAGACCTTGAAGCAGAACTGACTGCAGCCCTAGAAGAGATTGACAACCTGAAAAAATTAAATGAAAAACAAGAACTCCAGCATCAACTTGCAAGGAAGCTTCTGGTCAAAAGATTCAAGGAAGTAATTCATAAGGAGGAAATGGAAATCAACTGTCTCAAAAAGGATCTTCAAAAGTCTAGAATGGTGAAAGGTTCCACCAAACTAGAAAGCTCGATCTTGCATCAGAAAAGAGATGAAAATTCAGAAAAAGTGAGCCATATCTCCAGACCAAATGAGAGCAAACCAAAATGTTCATTGAATCAGGAAGCTCAAGCTATCAGCAGAACTATCAATCAATTGAAGGAGAATCTAGCCAAGATTCATGACCCTTTAAATGAAGTTCAAAGGCAATTAGTCCTAAGAGAGAAAGAGTTTGAACAACTCCAAAGTGAGGTACTCAGCTTGAAGAAGCCTGCCAACTTATAGACAAACAAAAGGACTGAAGATGAAGGCATAAAAATTACAAATCACTTCCAGCCCATAAGAAGACAAACATGTCCCAGGTATCAAAGTTCTTTTCTTGGTCATTGTTATAATTGCTACAAGTTTGGTCACAAGGAAATTCATTGTAGAGGACCTAAAAGAAGTGAGAATTTTCTTAGAAAACAATATAGTGAAGAAAACAATGATAAAAATAAAAATTCCTTCTCTATTCTCACTCAAGAAGTGGAGTGCCCAAGATGTAACAACTTTGGACACACAGCTGAAGATTGCAGGTTAAAGATCAGTCATGATAATGACATCAATAAAGATATTTGTGGCTTGGATTTCTATGCTCATAAGGACAAAGCTAAATGGTATATTGACAGTGGGTGTACTAAGCATATGGCAGGAAATAAGGACAAGTTCCTCACTCTAAAAAGAAACAATGGAGGTGAAGTATCTTTTGGAGACAATGGAACAACCAAAATTCTTGGAAGAGGAACAATAACTTTGAAAGGAAATGCCAAAGCTCAGAATGTCCTCTATGTTGAAGGATTAAAGCATGACTTACTAAGTGTTGGACAACTTTGTTATGCCAATTATAATGTCACCTTCTTTACAAATCATTGTGTATTTAGAAGAAATTGGTCCAAACAAGTTACAGGAAGAGGAGTCAGATCTCCTGGAGGAGTTTACATTTTGGAAGAAATAGAAGGTGAAAGATGCTTTATCAGTCAAAGTGACAATAGTTGGCTCTGGCACAAACAATTAGCCCACTTAAGCTTTGATAACATTGTAAATATTAGTCAAACTGAAGTAGTTCGAGGGATACCAAAGATATCAAAACCTGTAAATAGGCTATGTGGCTCATGTCAACAAGGGAAACAAATAAGAACAAGCTTCAAGGAAAAAGTGCATCAGTCTACCTCACATCCTCTTGAAATCATTCATACATATTTATGTGGGCCTGTAAGAACTTGAACTCTTCAAGGTGAGCTCTATTTCATGTTGTTTGTTGATGATTTTTCTAGAATGACCTGGGTTACCTTCTTGAAAAATAAATTAGAGGCTTTTAAAAGATTTAAACTTTTTAAAGCTAAGGTAAAAAATGAGAGTGGACGTAAAATTAAATGTGTTAGATCAGACAATGGAGGGGAATTCACATCAGGAGAGTTTTAAAATTTATGTGATGAAGAAGGCATCAAGTGACAATACTGCACAGCTCGCACCCCTCAACAAAATGGCATAGCTGAGAGAAAAAAAGGAACTGTCCAAGAAGCTTCCAAAACCATGTTGCTTGAAGCTAATCTAACTGAAACTTTATGGAGAGAGGCAGTATGAGCAACTGTTTACACAATAAATCGAGCACAATTGAGAGTCAATAGCAATAAGACTCCCTACGAATTGTGGACAGGAAAAAATCCCACCATAGATTATTTCAAAATTTTTGGAAGCAAATGCTACATAAAAATCATTGATGATAATTTGGGAAAATTCCACTCCAGAACTGATGAAGGCATATTCTTGGGTTATTCAACTGAAAAAAGAGCATACAAATGCTACAACAAGCGATTAAGGTGAATTGTTGAAAGTATAGATGTTGTTGTAGACGAAGAATTGATGCAAAAATTATCAGAATCAGACCCTATTGAGATTGATGATGAAGATACATATGATGAAGAAGAAACAACAAAAAATCTATCAAAGGATCATATGAGTCAACCTAAAAATATCGAAGACAGTGAATTGATCTCCACCACCACAACAATTCCAAAAGGTAACAAACCCTCCATAAAATCTATCATGCGAGATCATCCCAAAAACCTTATTATTGGAGATTTGGATGAAGGTATGAAGCTTCAGTCAGCACCATTAAAGAGGAATCTAGCCCTACTCTCAACAATTGAACCAAAAAAATTCGATGAAGCTGTTAATGATGAATTGTGGAGAAAAGCAATGAAAGAAGAATTGGATCAGATCGAAAAAAGTGAAACCTGGGAGTTAGTACTTAGGCCCAATGATAAAAACATCATTGACACCAAATGGGTATACAAAAAAAAGATGGATGCAAATGGGAAAGTTATTAGAAATAAGGCAAGATTGGTATGTAAAGGTTACACTCAAATGGAAGGAATAGACTTTGACGAAACTTTTGCTCCTGTAGCTAGGATGAAGCTAATTTGAATATTTTTGGCATTTTCCTGTTTCAAAAATTTCAAAGTTTACCAGATGGATGTTAAATCAGCCTTCTTAAATGGGTCATTAAAGGAAGAATTTTACATTGAGCAACCTGCAGGTTTCGAAACCCTAGGAAGGGAAGACTATGCCTGGAAATTAAAGAAAGCCCTCTATGGACTGAAACAAGCACCAAGAGCTTGGTATGAGCGCTTAGACAATTACCTGATCCAACAAGGGTTTCAGAGAAGTCATACAAACAATAATATTTATATTAAACTCAGTAATGATAAATTATTGATCACAGTTGTGTATGTTGATGATCTAATATTTAGGACCAATGAAGATAGTCTCAGTCAAAGTTTTGCCAAGGAAATGTCAAAAGAATTTGAAATGTCAATGATAGGTGAATTAACATTTTTTCTTGGTCTACAAATTTCACAAGAATCTACAGGTATTTTTATATCTCAATCCAAATATTTGGGATATATGCTTTAGAAGTTTGGTATGAAAGACAGCTCTCCTCTCTGTACTCCTATGATAACTGGATGTAAGCTCAGCAAAGAAGACGAATCTCCTACTGTAGATCAAACACTGTATAGGTCCATGATCAGGAGTTTACTATATCTTACTGCATCTCATCTTGATGTCATGCAAGCAATTGGTTTAGTAGCAAGATTTCAGGAAAATCCAAAGGAATCCCATTTGATCGCTGTCAAAAGAATTCTCAGATATCTTCAAGGAACGATTGACTACAGCTTGTGGTATCCAAAAGATGAAAACTTTGAACTCATAGGATTTCCTGATGCAAATTGGCTAGGTATCCTTGATGATAGAAAGAGCACCAGCAGAAATGCTTTCTTCCTTGGAACTCGGCTGGTGGCTTGGTCAAGCAAAAACCAATCATCCATCTCTCTATCAACCACTGAAGCTGAATACATATTAGTAGCTGGATGTTGCACCCAATTCCTATGGATGAAACAAATCCTTGAAGATATTGGGATCCAATTTAATCAGCCACTTGTAATTTACTGTGATAACACTAGTGCTATCACTATTTCAAAAAATCCAGTTATGCATTCGAAAACCAAGCATATCCACATTAAGTATCATTTCCTAAGAGAGAAAGCACATGATCAAAAGATCAAGTTGGAATATGTAAACTTTAAAGAGTAGATAGCTGACATTTTTACCAAGCCAGTTCCAAGAGAAACTTTTGAAAACCTTAGAGACAAATTGGGAGTCGGGCTCTCTCCTCAACAAAATAAACAATAAAAATATTACCAACATGTACAGCAAGTGCCGGACAACAGAGATAGGGGGAGTAGGATGAAGAGTGTTGGGCAGCATATCTGATTTTCGAGTATGTAAATAGTCCAGAAACATTTGCAGTTGAGGAGCAAATTGGAAGACTTGGACAGAGGAAAAGATCAACAATATTTGGATGATGTGTTAGGGGGAGCAAGTTTTGCAAATCCCTTTTCCATTGCTGTCAAAGAGGGAGAACAATTGAAGCTAAGCTACTCATTTTTCTCTTCTTCAAAAATTCAATTTGCTAAGTTGGGTTGACATCAATGTCAAAGGGGGAGACTGTTGGCAAATTGTTGTCATTGATGTCATAAGTATTTTGAAGAAGGTGCACATGCAAAGATGACATGGTAATATGCCAAGCAAGCTTATGCTTGCAGGCATGAAAATCACAAGTAAACCTTGGATGGAAAACATGATGATTGCATGTGTTATGATAGAGTGGGCATGATACATCATACAAGCATCTTGTAAACCCTCACGCGGGCATCACTGAAGTAATTTAATAAGGGAAACAAAAAGAAAAATGAGGGCATGGTGTGAGGAACCACCATGCTTGTGGGTTCAAGCAATGACAATTGTGGGAATGCTAAATAAAGACAAGTGCAACCCCAATACGGGCATGTCATCCAACCCTCGTGGGCATGTAAATGAAGATCATTGTGATCAAGGACCCATGCCTTTGCATAAAAACAAAATTTATCATGTGGAATAATATACATATATATATATATATATATATATCACTTGATATTGACAAGTCGACCATCAAAGAATAGCTTGTTGTTAAATTCATAAAATAAATATATATATAATGCTATGTTGGCCTCACAATTTCATGGAAAAATAAATTATAAGCAAAACAGAAGGTTCGCTATTTTGAAAAAAGTTGAGATAGTATTTCGATGGTGGAAGTGCACTGAGTTTGGGAGACATAGGAAGAGGAGGAAAGGGCTAAGGACAGGGGTTTGGAGCAGCAGTAAAACAATCTTTGATTTTATCTCTAATTCTGGGTTATAAACTGAGACAACCAATGAATGGACATACTGAATTCTGGGCAGCAACATGATATGAACAGTGGATTTTCTTACTGAATAACAAATTGAGACAGCTTGAGACATAATTGTGATGGATAATGTATTGGACAGATTGAAGATGATGTAAACAAACAAGGGTTTCTTGTTTGAAAATATATGTCTAAAATTTGTATAGGGAGGTAGGGTGGAGTTGGGGAAAGACTAGCAAGTCTTTTCAGCAAGTTGAAGCTTGCTTAGATGTTGGAGCATCCCTTTGTTTATTCCTGGAGGTTGCAGCCTCCTGTGGTGTTGTAGCACCTTATATTTGTAATTCAAATTACTTATATATATATATATATTAACTTATATGAGCTGTTGTATGCATTCATGTATGTTCATTGCTTAATGTTATTTCGAAGCATTACTAAGGTTCCAACAAAAAATGAAGGAGAAAATTGGGAAACAAATAACCAATATTGATTCACCCCCCCCTCTCAGTATTAGGTGTGTTCTTCAGGGGTGTTCAAGCTTAACTTTGATGGTGCTGCGAAAGGTAACCCCGGAGATGCTGGTTTTGGGGGGTCGTCCGTGATAACTCTGGAATTATCCTCGGGGTCTATTGGGGTGACCTGGGACAGAATACGAACAATGTGGCTGAGTTGGAAGGCTTGGTTAGTGGTTGCAGTTGGGCTATTCAGAAAAGGTGGATGCTGCTGGAAGTTGAAGGAGATTCTTTCATCATAATAGCTATGGTAAGAAGGGTGCAGTGTGGATCCGCCATTGATAAAATTGCGAACAACTGTAGATGGGAAAGTCACCTCAGGAGACTGCAAACTCTGGTGCATGGTTCCTCGACTTTCCAGTTTTTGCATATATGAAGGAAAGGTAATAAGGTGGTGGACGGCTTAGCTAATAAAGGTGTCAACGCCAGTATCTCTTTTCACAGAGAAACCATACGGAAATAGAGGATGGGGAACTTAGAGAGAAGTGCAAAAAGTTGGCGGCAGGGGATAGAAGACACAAGGAGGGTTCGATGAAGGACATAAGGGAAGTACATGCCAAGTGGATAGAAGGGCCTTGCTGGATCGGATTGACACCTCGATCCCAGATTTAATAATTGCGATAGATGACACTATTAAAGGCTTACATCACAGCCATCCAGAAACGTGTCAGGGTGGGAGGAATCCCGAGAGTAGTAGAGGTGCGGTGGTTAATAGCGTGATGGCCACATGGGATCCCACCAGTATTATCCAGTCGAAAAACACTACCACAGGGCATGGATCGATATCGGGGATAGAAGCGTCGGCGTAGTGGGGTGGGCAGGCTTTTCGATGGAGCTACCAAATTAATGATTGTCCAAAGTCAGTATGAGTGCCCAACGGTTATAATCCTCCTCCATACTCCAGACGAGAAGTTTAGCAGTACTTCGCATAAATGGAGGAATGTGATGATCAGATTTCGTGTGTGGGGAAGTAATTACACTGGAGATCTTGAGTTAAGGAGGAGGTACGAGTTAATGAAAGGAATTTCTATGGCCGTTGCGGGAGTGATGGTTTCGTATCATTTCCCTGGGTGGATAGTAAATGAGCCTCCCTGGGGTCCATGTATAAGAATGGTTCGTGTAGCAGGTTTTAGCTGCATTCCCAACATATTTATCTGGCTGAGAGGAAATTGTAGTGGTATTTTCGTTCTTTTGCCTCTGTTTGTGTTGCGGGTTGTTTGGGTTTGGCCTATATTCTGGGGAGATATCATGGCTCCATGGATGAGAGCGTGTAGTCGCATAGGGGAAAGACGAGGTGGGAATTTAGGATGCCTGAGAGGCGAAGATTTGGAGGATGGACCGTCTTTGTCTGATCATTATTCTAAAGATTGGGACTCTTCTGAACCTCAGCCGTTTAATTGGAGTCCTCTGTATTTGGAGGAAACTCCCTCCAGCATTGGTTCCAACATTGCTCATAAGGAAATCGGTTTTGTGAATGAAGTCGAATCTCGGCTTGGTCAGAAGGTGGTGGAGAGTCCTTATTGGGTGGCAAGAATCCTTTTGGTGCGAGAAATTCAATCCCACAACCAGCTAGTTTAGGGCATCCGTGAAGCTTTGAATATTATGAAAGGGGGCTAGCAAGCCAATTCCTCTAGGATCCTTGATGGGTCCATTTTTCAGGTATTTTGATAACCTTTTTTCCACAGTCTAGCTCAAGCAATGGTAATGAAATGCACTGAATTGTGGGAAAAGTGTTTTACTTTAATGATTTAATGAAATTGTTTTTATGATTAATCTTGCATGTTAGAATGCGTATCAATTAAACTGATTATATGGAAGCCAAGCATGATTGAGCAGGTTCAGGTTTATTAAAGGAACGATGTGTAGAAGACTAAAGGATCACCAAGCTCGACACCCTATTTCTTGATTTATAGGGGACACACTCCCACTTTCAAGATGAATCGACACTTTGACAATCAGTTAGGATTAGAGTTAAATCGTATAAATATGGACCTCTCAGGTAGCGAGAGGCCCTTGCTGTTATTTTTGTGAAAGACATTATTGTTAACGTTTTCTGCACTATTGAGATACTAAAGTACAGACTTCTATTTTGACATGGATTTTACATATTAATGAAAGATTGATGATTAATTACAGCAAGCGATTCCGAATTTTTATTCTCTCCTGAGTATGGGTTGGGGAGGGCCCCTCCAACATGTAGGTCAAGAGATTCCTATTTGCAGGTATTTTTCCAAGTATGCATTTTACATTGATGAATAGTTCTATGATATATGGTAGCATTGAATGAGTCATTGTTTTCTGTAGTAGTTTAGAATGCATTCCGTAGTACAGTAAAACGATTTCAATAGTCTTGTAGGTTCTTTCTTGCACTGCATATTTTTATCCACGATTACATGTGTAATAGCTTAGCTTTCAATGTCATGGTTAGATCTAGAGTTCACTGCAGTTTCTCATCGTGATTAGTTTCTTTTAACTTCTTGGTAGAAGATGGGTAAGCACAGAATGATTGTATTTCAATTCTAGATTGGTAGAATAAGATAGATCAAGACTCAAATTGTGTGCACAGATAGCTGTTACAGACTTCATTTCCCCAATAGTAAAATAGCTCTGTTATGGTATTTTCATTCTTAGCATTTAGTTATTTCAAATAGATTTACTGTCTTTATATCTTTATTTCTTAGAACAGATCAACATCTAATTACTTCAACATTTTAATTACTTAGAATAGATTCCCTGCTTTACTTCTCAGAACATATTTACTACTTTCAACACTTCAATTCTTTTAATCAGATTCATTACTTTCCAGTATTCAATTTCGAAGCATAATCAGTTTTCACATTAAGTAGACAACCTTCACATTTAGTAGAAAATCTTTAGAACATCGATACCACCCTTTAACTGTGACAAGAGATTATCCTATAAAGAGCACAGACAGTGCATGCATCTCTCAAGTTTGTACATTCCCCTGGGTTGACATTTAAATTAGGCTCTTGGTATAAGCTGCCCTCATTAGGCATCCATATTAGGATCTCACCACTTTTTGGCACCGTTGCCGGGGAGGTGTTAAATATTTTAGGAGACATCACCTAAAAACCACAAAAAGGAAACAAAAATTACATAAAACAAAAACATAAATATCTTCTACCAATGAATGCCTCGTCGGCAAAGGGATAGGCTTGGCTGCTTTCTGCCCAAGCATTCCATGAGCAACAATGGTAATAACAGTTTTTCCCATTCTCAGTTTGAATTTCTACACTCTGAAAATGAGACTGACTCCACATACGATCCAAATAGAAGCAACTTCACTACCAGTTCCAACTCAAACACCTCAATGGAAAATGAAGAGGAAGAACCTAGGGAGATTTTCACTTTTCCCATTAGCGTACCTCTTGGAGATGCCAGAATGAAGAACATCAATCCTAATAATCTGCCAAACTTTCATGGGTTGACTTTAGAGGATCCTGACACATTCCTATTTGAATTTGAGGTAGTTTGTAGATCATTTGATTACACTACTGATGCACAAAAGCTTAGGCTTTTTCCTTCCACACTAAAAGACCTATCACTTCGGTGGTTCATGAGACTTGAAGGAAATAGTATCTTTAGCTGGGATCAAATGAAACAGTCATTCTCAGAAAAATATAGGGACTACTGCAAGGCCAAAGATACTAGGGATGAAATCTTTAGGATGCAAAAAGGAGATAGAGAGTCATTAGACGATTATGCCCAAAGATTTCAACTCAGCTACAAACAAGCCAACCATTGCACATTGGATCCTGAATCACTAAAGCTTGTCCTTCTCAGGGGTGTAAAAGAGGAGAATTTGGAAGTCTTAAATATCCTTGGAGATGGAAACATATTCCAAAAATCTTTTGACCAGATCCTACAAATCTTCAAAAACTACTCAAGATCTAGGAAAACTAAGAATGGGACGAGGGATACACATACAACCACCAGTGGATCATCATCCTCACTTACAAAATCTGATTTAGGAAACCTGCTGGATGACATGAAAACGGACATACTGCAATCCCTAGCCATGCAACTTGATGCTCTTCAAATAAAAAAGAAACAGGATGAAATTAACCAAGCCTTGGCAGTATTTTGTCCTCATTGTAGGAAGAAGCATGAGAAGGGGCAGTGCACCTTAAACATAATAGAAGTATGTGGTCTCTGCACCGATGACCATTCCATTGATAAATGTCCCCTCTTACCCTCATGTAAGGCAGCCATTCAAGACCCAACAACTGAAGGAACTGTAGAACAACTCTGTTTTATAAATCAGAGGAGGAATAATTTTGCTAGGCCATATCAACAGAGCAATCAAACTTACTATAATCAAGGATAGCCAAATTGGAACTCTGCACCGACTCCATGGAAAGCACAACCAAATCAAAACCAATGGCAACAAAACCAGCAAGCATATCAACCATCCTATCAATAGCCATATTATCCACCGTCTTATCCTCAATACCCCCCACTATTTCCATCCACCACAAACTATGCAAACCAGTACCCACATCCATCAAATTGGAGGGTGCCATTACAACAGCCACTCATTATGCCACCCCCATAACCTCAACCACCCCCCAGACCTCCACCTATTCTATCCCAACCAATTCCAAATCCTAATAATAACAAGCCCCCACAATAACAACAGGCTTACAACACTGATATCACACAATTCCCAACTTATGTTGTAGACACCATAGAAATAAATGAAATAAACCTACGATCTGGAAAAACGTTGCAGAATACACCCCCACACAACATCCAACAACCTGTACCTGAAGCTCAGGACCACACATCAGAACCCTATGTTCAGCATCCTAATGAACCAGAACCTCCTGAGGAAGAAATTATACCACTAACACGAAATAGAAACCCTCCATTTCCAGAAAAACTTGTCCAGAATACAAAAGAAGAGGAAGAGAATATAATCTTAAACGAATTCAAATAGTTAAACATCCAAATCCCAATCTTACAAGCCATAAGGGATGTGCCGATCTGCAACAAATTCATCAGAGAGAATTTCCTAAAGAAGCCAGGAAGAAGGAAGCGTGACCCACCAACTATCAATGTAGTGGTACAATTGGCCGATTTGATGCTAGGTGTCATAACAAATCGTAAATATCTTGATCCTGGTAGTCCTATAGTAAGTGTCACCATAAATAACAAGCAAATAAATAAAAGCTTAATCGATCTAAGAGTTGTGATCAATGTCATGACTAAAGAAACCATGTTATACCTAGGACTCCAATCAATGGTAAGACCAACTACAACAGTACTCCAACTAGCAGACACATCCACTGTGAAGCCCGAAGGAATGCTGGAAGACATCATGATAAATATCGAGTCCTGGGAATACCCAACGGATTTTATAATAATCGAAATAAAAAGCAAACTTAGTGGCTATCCAATTATCCTGGGTAGACCTTGGTTAGCAACTGTGGACGCTTACATAGGTTGCCGATCAGGAAATATGACAATCACCAGTGGACATACCAGGAAGAAGATAACAATCTACCCACCAACAATGAAATCCTCGGAGTTAGAATATCAAAATTGGACTGATGATTACCAGAACACACCAAATCAAAACCTCCGACCTATCCTAACAATTGATGCTGCAATATCTTTAAAGGCAATAGATGAAGATGGCCATATAGATAGATTTATACAAAATATATCTCCTAACAATGATGTTATTCAAGAATTTTTTCTACAGAAACAGGTGAAAGTTCAAAATAGAACATGGATGACTTATGGATAGAAGTGTTGCCAGAATAGATTGAGAAGGTAAAAGTCGTGGAAATTAGCCCTGGCAAGATAGTCAACATAAATTCCAATTTAAAACCAGAGCAAAAAGATAAATTGATGAAGATACTAACACGACAAATTAAAGCATTTGCCTGGACATATACAGATATGAAAGGAATACATCCTGATATCTGCAAACACTACATTTACATCAAAGAAGGTTCTACTCCCATCAGGCAACCACAAAGAAGGATGAACCTTGCACTAAAAGACATAGTCAAAATGGAATTACAAAAGTTATTAGATGCAGGGTTCATCTATTCAATATCTGATAGTGAGTGGGTCTCACCACTAGTCATAGTGCCCAAAAAAGGAGGCAAATGGAGAATTTGTGTGGACTACAAGGAGCTGAATAAAGCAACAAAGAAGGATCATTTTCCACTTCCATTTATAGACTAGGTGCTGGATACATTATTTGGAAACAAGTACTTTTCATTCCTATATGGTTTCAGTGGTTACAACCAAATTTTAATACACCCAGCTGATCAAGATAAGACGACCTTCACATGCCCATGGGGAACTTACGCCTATAGGGTCCTACCCTTTGGTCTATGTAATGCCCCAACAACATTTCAAAGAGCCATACTGAGTATTTTCTCCGATTTTCTGAATAACAAAATGGATGTATTCATGGATGATTTCACACCTTATGGACAGAGCTTTGACTAGGCATTGGAAAACCTTGAATTAATATTGAAAAAATGTATTGAGATGAGCTTGTGCCTAAGCAATGACAAATGCAGGATGTTAATGGAAGAAGGAATTGTTATAGGACATCATATATCTCAGAGAGGTATAGAGTTGGATCAAGCCAAAGTATCAGTAATGAAGACATTGTCCCCACCTGTCAAACAAAGAGATGTGAGAAGCTTCCTTGGACAGACAGGGTACTATAGGAGGTTTATTGAGAATTATAGAAGAATTGCTGCCCCCATGTTTGCACTTCTCACAAAAGACAATGAGTTCATATGGACAAGCAACTGCATGTCAGCCTTTGAAAGTCTTAAACAGAAAACCATCACAGCACCAATACTTCAAGGACCAAACTGGGAAATTCTATTTCACATGCACACCGATCCATCAGATAAAGCAATTGGATCTGTGCTTGGGCAAGAACAAGACAAGAAACCCTATGCCATATACTATATAAGCAAAAATTTGGCTAGGGCAGAACTCAACTACACAGTCATAGAGAAGGAATTTCTGGCAGTCATACATACAATCAACAAATTTAGGCATTACATTACAGGATACCAAAGTTTTATCCATACTGACCACTCAGTGATCAGATATCTTATGAACAAGCCTAATACAAGTGCAAGAATTATTCGATGGATGCTACTTCTACAGAAATTTGACATCACTATAATAGATAAACCAGGCAAGCATAATGTCGTAGCAGACTTTTTGTCAAGAGTAACACATGGGACAGATAATGAATTGGTCCAAGATAACTTCCCTGATGAGCACCTTTTTTCCATATCAATAAAAAGTCCATGGTTTGCTGACATAGCAAACTATTTGGTTTCTAGGAAGTTTCCAGAACATTACAGTTATAAAGAAAGGACAAAAGTAATAAGACAAAGTGCCACATATACATGGATAGAGGGCATGCTTTTTAAACAGGGACCAGATCAAGTACTTAGAAGGTGCATTAGGGAAGATGAGGTACATGACATAATGCATGCCACCCACAATGAACCCTGTGGAGGACACTACGCTGCAAAAAGGACAGCCTATGATCTTGCAAATAGGGTATTATTGGCCAACACTCCACAGAGATGCTTATGAGTATGTGTCCCATTGTGACGATTTCCAGAGAATGGGAAAGCCAACACAAAAACAAGAAATGCCACTACACCCACAAATATCTTTAGAAGCATTCGATAAGTGAGGATTCGATTTTGTTGGCCCATTCAACCCACAGTCCAATTAGAAGAGCTACATCCTTGTATGCACTGATTACCTTACAAAATGGACCGAGGGTAGCAGCACTGGTCGCTGCAAATGAAACTAGTGTAGCCAAATTCTTTACTGAGTAGATCTTTCACAGATTTGGGGTGCCAAGAGAAGTAGTTTTAGATCAAGGACCACAATTCACATCTAATTTAATTGAAGATTTGATGAAAAGAAACAATGTAAAGCACAGACAATCATCCTCCTACCATCCTCAAGGAAATGGTCAAGCTGAGGTAACCAACAGGGAATTAGAAAGAATCTTGACAAAAACTGTCCAAATTCACAAAAGAGATTGGGCTGACAGACTTAGTGAAGCAGTCCAGGCTTACAATACTACATGGAAAACAATAGTAGGATTCACACCTTATGAGCTGGTCTATGGGAAAAAGGTCATGCTACCAATCGAATTTGAAGTAAAAACATTAAGAATTGCAGCTGACCTAAATATGAACCTATCAGACATTAAAAAAGAACACATGCTACAGCTAAATCAACTGAATGAACACCACCAACAAGCACTTACACATATTGAAATCATCCAACAACAAAGAAAGAAATGGCATGACCAACATTTGAAGGATAAGAAATTCAAAGAGGGTGATTAGGCACTACTCTATGACTCCAGATTTCACACATTCAAAGGGAAGCTAACCACTAGATGGCTTGGACCTTACAGTATACATAAAATTTATGATAATGGGGCCGTGAGAATTATTACAATTGATGATGATGAGTTCCCCATGATCGTGAATGGGCATCGCCTAAAACTCTACAAACAACCAAAGTCCAAAGATGAATTTACACAAGTACTCTACCAGCGACAATTGATGCTGATAGAGCATGCTCCAAAATAGTAAGCTTCAGCACATTTCATGAAAAAAAACACAAAAAAAGAGAAAAAAAAAAGAGAAAACAAAACAAAACAAAAAAAGAGAGCAAAGGAATAACAGAAAGTACAGGGCATCAACCTATTCAAGCGAGCCTGCATAATAATTCAAGCAAGGCTGCCAGCAATTCAGGAGAGCCTGCAAAATATATCAAGCGAGGCTGCCAATAATTCAAGTGAGGCTACCAATAATTCATGCGAGGCTGCCATCAATTCATCCAAGAAACAATTTATATCAAGTGAGCCTGCCATCAATTCAAGCGAGCCTGAAAAATAAATCAAACGAGGCTGCCATATATTCAAGTGAGGCTGAAAGCAATTCACATGAGCCAGCCATGTCTACATGCAAAATAAGTCTTCATCTACTACGGAATTCATGAAAGACACACCACGCCAACCTTTTTCAAACATATTCAAGAGAGCCTGCAAAGTTATTCCAGGGAGCTAATCAGATCCAACCATGCAATCATCCAAATATAAAGCACAATCTCCTAAGTCAAATCAACAACTGGCACAATTTTCAAAAGCACATACTCAACAAATTCAAAACGCGCATAACGGAAAAAGCCCCCTACGCATGTAACTACTGACATGCAGAAATCAACTACAGAGACCGCCAAGATTACTACAGAATCCACTGCGCATGAAAAATGGACCAGCTCATCAATGCAGGTACACATACATACGAAGGTAATCTCTAAATGATTTTAATTGATTTTTACGGTAAAACACTTTCCCACAATAGAGTTGTTTCTAGTCAGCTGAGGACAGCTTCAATTTTAAATCGACGGCATGGTGGAATGACCTTCATAACTCATGATTGCTACCAAAGTCCCATCACCCTCAACAAATCATGATCGAAACCTTCACCACATGAAGTACAGAGGTCGATCATAAGAAGGCAGAGATCAATCATGAAAGATAGGGGATTAGAAGTGGCAAGTACAGGTATGATGAAAAGAATAGGTGTAGAAAGGCAGTGAATTTAGGTGCAGCATATTCCACGATTTTGCATATAAGTAACCACCCAAAATTCTCGAGAAGCAACCACCATTGCATTGCTTGAGCCCGTAGGCATAGCCCGACCAAGTTGAAAGTATAAAATTGCATCCCAAAGCCCTGGTTTGTCTAGTTATAGAGAAGATTCAAAAAATGATGAAGGGTTTTAAAAAAAGTGAACCGGAAGATCACAGTACCATTTATCAAAGATCGAGAGTCCTACAAATCATTCGCAACTCAGGCTGGATGCCATTTATCCTTGGACTGAGAGGATACCACACAGGGGTAGCCCAGGAGTTCACAAGAAACTTCAAGCATATAAAAGATGAAAAGTACGTCACCCGAGTGAAGGGGTTACGCATAAAAGTGGATGAGGACATGATAGCCAAACACACTGGTCTTCCAATGGGCCTGCATTGGAGCAGCAACAATCGGGAGGCAAACCACATAGCAAAAGCAGCATTCTTTGAGCGTGGAGAAGTTTATGATGAAGACAAAAATGGATTCAAGAGACCCTCCATGCGAGCACCATGGGATGAAATGGCCACAATTGTCCTAATGTATATTACATGCACTGGAATATTAAGCTATGTTCCCGTTTCCATTTTCGTATTTTAGAGCTTCTCACGAACAGAAGTCACATTTCATCAAACAATAATATTAGCATTCCATTTTTCCTACTCCAATCCCTAGCAGAGATGAGCAGGAAGGTGGCTAAGGGAAAAGATGATGCTTTGGCCCATCATGGGCTGATCAAACTAATAGTTGGTGAGGAGCTAAAAGCTCAGATTCCAGAGCTCTCCTGGGAGGAGTTCATTGTGGTATCTACTGAGGATGTTCAAAGAATGAGGACTACGCCCTTGCCACCTGAATCAAAAAGTAAGACCACCTCTGTATCAGGGGCAAAAAGAAAAATCGACTTGGACAGTGTGGCCGACACCTTGGTCAAAATAAAACACTCCAAAAAGGACTCCCCCAAATCAGACCCAGATATTCCTACCAGTAGTTAGCGGTCGGAGAGGCGTAGCAAGAGATTCACACAGGTATCTAAAGTCTGAGTCTCCAAGGAGAAAGAAAGGGAACCCATCCCCCTAATTACCAATGTGTTTGATGATGACATTGATCCTTTTATAGATCAAAAGGATCCCACTACGGATGAAGAAGAGGATGAAGAAGAAAAGGAAGAAGAGGATGAAGAAGAGAAAGGGAATGAAGAGGAAAAATAGGATACGGAAGAAGAGATGGATAAAGGAGAAGGGAAGAGCTTACAGGAGCAAGGTAACTTTCAGGAAAACTCTCCAGAACGTAATGAAGACCCCGAGGTCATTTCCCAGCTCGCTTAAGCATGAGCAAAATTTGAAAGGCTTAGAAATGAGTTGGCAAAATTAAGAATTTGGCCAAGAATCTAGGCCACACCTCCCCCATTCTCAGCCGAGAAGACACAAATCCTAAAGATGCACCATGCAGAAGAGCTCCGGCTGGCCGAACAGAAGAATTTAGAGCTGCAAGAAAACTTGGCCGAAGCACAGAGTAAATTGGCAAGGAAGGACTAGGAAATTATCAAAATTAAGGATGTTCTTGCCACTACTATCAACATATATGAGAGAATGCATGACCTCAGACCACCATCGACGGTCTATGTAGTTTATTTACAAGAAAAATGGGGCAAATTCCAGCTTCAGAGATTGAAGAAAGATCTCCCTATAGAGGTAAGCACTCCTAAGGAATTTATTGATGCATCATTGAACTCCACAGAGCTGGAGAAAGACCGATTGAGTGAGTTCTTCTTGCACAATTTCGTAGTTTCTGGCTCGCCCAACTGGTCACCAAACCCATATGTGGGTGATTTCCAGTTAAGGGCATTGTGTTCGTGGATGAACCACAAAATTGAGCGAGCCCAGGACTATCATGTCTATGTGGCATCCAAATGGAAAACTCCATTAATGATTAGACTTGAGCCCACTCACCCTCAGGGAATAATTTATAATCACAGGATCCTCACTTAGGAAGAGGAGTTGATACCCATTCTCCTCACAAAACAACAGGAGGCGGTGAGTCACTTCGAAATTACACTTCGCAGCATGCAAAAGGAAGTTGATGAGTCCATCAGGGAAAGGTGGAGTAGGGTGGAAAATGATATAAAACGAAGAGAACTCCAATCTCCCCTCAAGATTAAGGATGCTCTCTTCAAAACCA
Organism: Larix kaempferi; assembly: GCA_027924585.1. Taxonomy (NCBI): domain Eukaryota; kingdom Viridiplantae; phylum Streptophyta; class Pinopsida; order Pinales; family Pinaceae; genus Larix; species Larix kaempferi. The sequence goes on from BSBM01000486.1 coordinate 7,635,636, forward strand.
TACTCTATAAAGAATCCCTAGCAAGAAACCAACTAAGGTGGATTGGGGTGAGATTGAATCCTCCATTCTTTCTTTCCCCAGTCCTCAAAGAACAGATTAATGAAGAGGAGGAGAGGAAGGCATGGTCTAGGGAGGATCAGAATTTTGGGTATCTCAGACAGGTAGGGGCACCTAAGGTGGCAGCATGGGATATGAGGGAGGTCATCGATGAAAGGAATAGGTCACCCAAGGATGGGTGAATCCTTCAAGTAGGGGAGAGAATGATGGGTCCATTTTTCAGGTATTTTAATAACCCTTTTTCCACAGTCCAGCTCAAGCAATGGTAATGAAATGCACTCAATTGTGGGAAAAGTGTTTTACTTTAATGATTTAATGAAATTGTTTTTTATGATTAATCTTGTATGTTAGAATGCGTATCAATTAAACTGATTATATGGAAACCAAGCATGATTGAGTAGGTTCAGGTTTATTAAAGGAAGGCCGTGTAGAAGACTAAAGGATCGCCAATCTCGGTGCCCTGTTTCCTGATTTATAGGGGACACACTCCCACTTTCAAGATGAATCGGCACTTTGACAATTAGTTAGGATTAGAGTTAAATTGTATAAATATGGACCTCTCGGGTAGCGAGAGGCCCCTTCTATTATTTTTGTGAAAGACATTATTGTTAACGTTTTCTGCACTATTGAGATACTGAAGTACAGACTTCTATTTTGACATGGATTTTACATATTAATGAAATATTGATGATTAATTCCAGCAAGTGGTTTTGAGTTTTTATTCTCTCCTGAGTACGGGTTGGGGAGGGACCCTCCAACACGTAGGTCAGGAGATTCCTATTTGTAGGTATTTTTCCAAGTATGCATTTTACATTGATGAGCAGTTCTAGAATATATGGTAGCGTTGAATGAGTCATTATTTTCTGTAGTAGTTTAGAATGCATTCCGTAGTACAGTAAAACGATTTCAGTAGTCCTGTAGGTTCTTTCTTGCAACGCATATTTTTATCCACGATTACATGTGTAATAGCTTAGCTTTCAATGTCATGGTTAGATCTGGAGTTCACTGTAGTTTCTCATCGTGATTAGTTTCTTTTAACTTCTTAGTAGAAGATGGGTAAGCATAGAATGATCGTATTTCAATTCTAGATTGGTAGAATAAGATAGATCGAGACTCAAATTGTGTGCGCAGATAGTAGTTACAGACTTCGTTTCCCCAATAGTAAAATAGCTCTGTTATGGTATTTTCATTCTCAGCATTTAGTTATTTCAGCAGTTTAATTATTTCAAATAGATTTACTGTCTTTATATCTTTATTTCTTAGAACAGATCAACATCTAATTACTTCAGCATTTTAATTACTTAGAATAGATTCCCTGCTTTACTTCTCAGAACATATTTATTGCTTTCAGCACTTTAATTCTTTTAATAAGATTCATTGCTTTCCAGTATTCAATTTCGTAGCATAGCCAGTTTTCACATTAAGTAGACAACCCTCATATTTAGTAGACAATCTTTAGAACATTGATACTGCCCCTTAACTATGACAAGAGATTATCCAAAATAGAGCATAGACAGTGCATGCATCTCTCAAGTTTGTACATTCCCCAAGTTGACATTTAAAGTAGGCTCTTGGTATAAGCTGCCATCATTAGGAATCCATATTAGGATCTCACCAATCCTTCTGATGAAGAAAGCACTTAAGGAGGCTATGGAGACCCCTCGTGAAGATATAAGAGACGAGATGGAAATTTTCATCGAAGGAAATCTGGCTTCATAGGCTTGGTGGTCTGGCTCTCCCTCTCGTCCCTTGCCTATGGTGTTAGCGGTCTGATCAGTGTCTGCATTGTGGGAGGCGTCCGATGCTTCTCCTGGTTTTCGGAAGAATCCAGTGGTTCAATTTTGGCTCAGGTGTCTTTGGACCCTCATGTTGTTAGTTTGGTTTTATGTTGATTTTGTTGCTTTTGTAATTTCTGGATGTCCTGTTGTCCATTTTTGAGCTTGGACTCAGCTTGTGTTGTAATCTATCCCTCTTTTGGTCTTTTCTGAGATGTCGGCCACGCCAAGTCTTTACGGGTGGCATGAGCCGAAGTAGCTCGTTTGTAATCATTTTGTAACATATTTTTCCCCATTAATAGAAGTTTTCAAGCTTACTTAAAATATATATATATATATATATATACTTATCATGCAAAGATGAAGGGGGATTGAATGTTCCAACAGTGTCCAAATCCCACTATTGAAAAGGATTATCAACAATACCTGGTTGAAGTGGGAATGTTGATTTCTGAACTCTGCTAGAGGCTTTCTGGAAAACTTCGCATATGCACGCAAAAGCATGAGTGTCCTTAAACAATGTCAGCCAATAGTATACATCCCTCAAAAACTTATGAGTGGTAGTATCCCCACCAAAGTGACCTCCCGCGAATCCTGCATGCAATTCCATCCTTGTCTTATCAACATCACCTTTTTCAACACAACATAAAAACACCGCATGACAAATTTTCTTCAATAATTTATTATTGATTAATTGATATGGAGCAACTTTTAATCAAAGGGATATCCACTTTCTCGGTTCTAAACTTGTAGGATCATAGCCATGTGTTAATAAAAACATTATATTATGATACCAAGGGTCATACACCACAAGAAAATAACAAATTTCACTTTGAACAAGAGATTCTTCATTTTACTAATCGGATCCTCATTGTAGTGTTTCAACAGATTATGCAGCTAGTTGGCATAGATCTTGTCCTTTGACAATTTTAGTAGGTCTAATTTCAATATCACACTCTTGTAATGCAGTCATCTACTATGCTAATTTTTCCTCAACCTCCTTTTGAACCAATAAGTTTCATATTGGAGAATAAGGAACTATAATTTTGGTTTTGGATTTTAGAAGATAAGGCCTGAAATGTTTGACTACTTTGTAGACAACATAAGCTTTCTTGTCCACTTTTGGATAGTTGATATTAGGTCCTTTGAATCCAAATCTCATAAAAGATATGGGAACCTCATCCCATTGCTGATTCCGTTGTGTTAAAATTGCAACATAAGACATATTAGAGGAAAAAGTATACAAAATGAAATCCTTTGAAAAATCATGACTAATCAATGCAAGAGATTCAACAATAGCTTCCCAAATCTTAGAAAAATATTTCTTTTTTAATATTACCCCATTTAAACATTGCATATTTCTTGATCATATCTTGCAAAGGTTTAACAATTTGTGCAAAAATGGGAATGAATCTCCTAACAAAATTAAATTTTCCAAGGAAAGACTGCATATATTTCATTAAACAAGGATGGTTGATATTTGATATGGCTTGGGTTGTTTATGGGTCTATCATTAGCCCATGCTTAGAAACTACAAATACTAACAGTTTCCCTTTTGTGATAACAACAATAGATTTCTTATAATTAATAGAGATGTTGAACTATTTACAAAGCTCAAACACTTGCTTGAGGTGGAAATGATGATCTCCCTCTTCTATTAAAAGATAGCAATGTCATTCATATACACAACCACACATTGATGAATGATTCCCATGAAATCAATGTCCATTTCTCTCTGGAATGTATCCCCCAATTTTATCAACCCAAAAGGCATTTTCCTATAGGAAAAGGTTCCCCATGGGGTTCTAAAGGTTGTTTTTAATTGATCCAGTTGTGAAACCAATACTTGATTATAGCCCGAGAAACCATCCAATAGAGAAAACATCTTTGATATGGACACCCTTTCTAACATTTGTTCCATGGGTGGAAATAGATAATTTTGTTTCTCAAAGGCCCTATTAAGATTGTTGAAATCAACACAAAGTCGAGTATCCCCATTCTGCTTTCCTATGGGTACTAGATTTGATATCCACTGAGTATATTGGACTGGAAAAATGATCCTAGCAGCCATAAGATTATGTAGCTCCCTTTTTATTAAGGTTTCCAGGTTGGGATGCATTTCCTAAGTTTCTATTGGAATTAATTTGAATGGGGTTTCATCGAGATGTTATGTTGCATCACATTTGGGTCAAATTTTTTCATATCATTCTAGGTCAAGGTGAACACAGCCTTGTATTCCTTGAACAAATTGATGAAAGATGATTTTTTAGTGGGTGTGCACCCTATTCCAAGGTTGATGTTTTGGGGTTTTTGCTCAGTGAAAGGGTTGACAATTTGTAAATATTTTGTGACTTTTATAAATTTCATGTACAAGGCATAAAATTTCTCTAACCTAAAAATTCATTTTTGAATCAAGTTACTAGGGGTTTGTGGGTTCTATGCGATATGATTGGAATCCGTTAAATTTTGAAAATATTTATCATGCACAGCTTCATTAATTGTTGTATCTTTGAAAGTATCCTGGGAGGTAAGAAAATTATGATCTACCGATCATCATCGAAGGACTTCCAATTGGTTAAATTGTTTGGAATTGAAGGCATGTACATTAATTTGATAGAAAATGCATATGGGAAAAACCTTTTTGTGAAATCATCTTAGATGCAACATTGGATAATAAATATGATCAAGGTTTTGAGATTAGGGTATGCAATTTATGTCTAAGGATTGAAAATTATTAATTAAATTCCATACTTCAAAATGATAATGTTTAGGTGGTTAGAGACACAATGAACTGAATTTCTAGCCTGCCCAATGATAATTTTTTGAATCTCCAAAAACTTTTGATACATCACCATTCAAATAAATTTACTTCCCAACCCCTTGTATAAGGGCTTCATACTCAACTACATTATTAGCACACTCAAACTATAACTTACAAGCAATAAAAAATTTGGTTCCTGATGGATCAATTAAAAAAACTCCTATTGCCAGCTCCTTCTTTAGATCTAGAGGCATCAAAAAAGAAAGTCTGGAAAGAATATCTAGTCTAAAGTTGTTATTTACATTAGATACATTATGTACAATTGATGAGGATGACTCAATCTCAGTACAATGAAGAATTTCAGACTAGTTAGAGGAATTGGAAAAAGGTGATATCTCCATAGGAAGATCTCCAAACAACATGTCAAGACTATAATTTCCCAAAGGTGAGTCAAGTAATATAACAAGTTCAATAGTATCATCAAGGTTTGTTACAGTATGTTTCACATATGGTTCTCTATCGACCCTAATATTGTTATGTTTCCCATTATATGGTAACCATAAGTGTGACCAATTGGTAGCAAAATATCCCTTAAGTTTCTCAGACAAGTCTCTACTCAACCATATTATGTAGGCCTATGGAACATAGGCCACATCAATTTCAATAGCCTGATGGATTCATTGGTTAGAGGATGGTCTAATCAGTAGACCTTTTAGTTCACCCACAATTTTAACTTTTGATCTATCTAATTGCACTATCTGTGTAAGACAACGTTTCATATCAACATTCAAATCCACACACACAAAAAGGGTCATAACATTTGATGATGCCCCACAATCCACCATGCAATTTTGTACATTCCTGTTAAAAATTTCAAAGTTAAGTAAGGAAGTTGGGGTTCCTAATTTGTTACTAGTTGAAGGAGTATTAGAGGTGGATTCCCTTTGCCTAATATAATTATTTCTTGTAGGTGTTTCAAGGTTGTTGTTTTCAATGGTTTTTCCCCTTCTAGAACTATTTAGAGCAAGAGTTTTGAAAACCTTCTCTTGAATAGGGGGAACTTAAATAGTTCAAACATAGATATGTTATCATTTAACTTCTTGAGGACCTCTATAGGGTCATATTCTATATCAGGCATGGTTGTTTCTCTAAGGGTTTTAGGATTTGCTTTAGTGTTCAGTGGAGGATTCCTATTGGAATTTGTCACATACCCGAATTTCATAAAAATTTAAAATTTTTTAAATTAGTAATAAATACGGAAATTGTCAATGAAGAAAATAAAATAATGGTTAACTCTTTTTATTAACTTAATTAGCAATAATAATACATTTTAGTTCGTAAGAACAATTTACGACAATGGTCGTATTTGCAAACACGGAAATAAAATGGGTATAAATCTTTTAACAAAAGTCAACTACGATGTCTACGAATCACCTACTCCATGTGTAATCATATAAATTCACCTATCGTATGAAATAGTAATTATGCAACTTCTTTATTACAGAAGGGAAAGTTTGTATATTGATTTTATTCAAGTATCCCAACAAATGATGGGTACAAAAAAAATTAAACAAACCATCTAACAAATTGGCTCATATATGAGTGTTTTTATGCAGATCTTACTCATTAGTGGTAATCTTATTTGTGCTAGGACTAAACAATAAAATACATTCATGTGGCCGTCAATGAATTGAACTTCACAAGAACAATATGACACAATAATGAATTGACTTTTACTGAGAATCCTTAACATGACGTACACATAATCCATAAGGCACAACCAAAAACTGATGATTCCTTAGCTGTATTAGTTCGTAACATCTTCCTGAAATTCTTATAATAACTTAAATGTGTCTGAATATAAAATGATACATATATTCATATCTCATGAACAACATAAGTCAATGTACTCTAAGAATCGTACTATAATATAGCTGTAACATGCACCACCCAAAACTCCAAATACACTGCATGATCAAAATAGAGTCAATTTATACTCGATCAACCATTTCCCATAGTCCTGAAATTAATAGTATCTAGCACACTCATCATTATTTATATATAAATACTCAACATATAAACACATGAACAAGTAACTCACAAGGTACACATATAAACAATTGATTTCAAACACGAGTACACACATGCAATAATCACAGTCATACATAGGAGACCAAAAGTAATGTGGTTCACCCGTACATGGGCTAGTCCACACAGGTGTGTGCATCTTTTATTATAATTATCGAATCAAGTGGAGTATTACAAAAATGACAACTCACTTGCTTACAAAATTCTTATCATTCTTGATGCTTCTCTCCTAGAGAGCATTTTCTCTTCAAGATATTTGAAGCTAAACTATGGGTCTAAAATCTAATACAATAAAATCAATATTCTATAATCAAACTTTTTACCAAAAGAATTCTTTTTTAATATTACCCCAATATTCTTTTTTAATATTACCCCATTTAAACATTGCATATTTCTTGATCATATCTTGCAAAGGTTTAACAATTTGTGCAAAACTGGGAATGAATCTCCTAACAAAATTAAATTTTCCAAGGAAAGACTGCATATATTTCTTTAAACAAGGATGGTTGATATTTGATATGGCTTGGGTTGTTTATGGGTCTATCATCAGCCCATGCTTAGAAACTACAAATACTAGCAGTTTCCCTTTTGTGATAACAACAAAATATTTCTTATAATTAAGAGAGATGTTGAACTATTTACAAAGCTTAAACACTTGTCTGAGGTGGGAATGATGATCTCCCTCTTCTTTTAAAAGATATAAATGTCATTCATATACACCACCACACATTGATGAATGATTCCCATGAAATCAATGTCCATTTCTCTCTCGAATGTATCCCCCAATTTTATCAACCCAAAAGGCATTTTCCTATAGGAAAAGGTTCCCCATGGGGTTCTAAAGGTTGTTTTTAATTGATCCAGTTGTGAAACCAATACTTGATTATAGCCCGAGAAACCATCCAATAGAGAAAACATCTTTGATATGGACACCCTCTCTAACATTTGTTCCATGGGTGGAACTGGATAATTTTCTTTCTCAGAGGCCCTATTAAGATTGTTGAAATCAACACAAAGTCAAGTATCCCCATTTTGCTTTCCTATAGGTACTAGATTTGATATCCACTGAGTATATTGGACTGGAAAAATGATCCTAGCAACCATAAGATTATGTAGCTCCCTTTTTATTAAGGTTTCCAGGTTGGGATGCATTTCCTAAGTTTCTATTGGAACGAATTTGAATGGGGTTTCATTGGGATGTTATGTTGCATCACATTTGGGTCAAATTTTTTCATATCATTATAGGTCGAGGTGAACACAACCTTGTATTCCTTGAACAAATTGATGAAAGATGATTTTTTAGTGGGTGTGCACCCTATTCCAAGGTTGATGTTTTGGGGGTTTTGCTTAGTGAAAGGGTTGACAATTTCTTAATTTCGTGACTTTTATAAATTTCATCTACAAGGCATAAAATTTCTCTAACCTAAAAATTCATTTTTGAATCAACTTACTAGGGGTTTGTGGGCTCTATGCGATATGATTGGAATTCATTAAATTTTGAAAATATTTATCATGCACAACTTCGTCAATTGTTGTATCTTTGAAAGTATCCTGGGAGGTAAGAAAATTATGATCTACCGATCATCATCGAAGACCTTCCAATTGGTTAAATTGTTTGGAATTGAAGGCATGTACATTAATTTGACAGAAAAGGTATATGCAAAAAACCTTTTGGTGAAATCATCTTAGATGCAACGTTGGATAATAAATATGCTTCATGGTTTTGAGATTAGGGTATGGAATTTATGTCTAAGGATTGAAAATTATTAATTAAATTCCATAGTTCAAAATGATAAATTTTTAGGTGGTTAGAGACACAATGAACATAATTTCTAGCCTGCCTAATGATAATTTTTTGAATCTCCAAAAGCTTTTATTACATCACCATTCAAATAAATTTACTTCCCAACCCCTTGTATAACGGCTTCATACTCAACTACATTATTAGCACACTCAAACTATAACTTACAAGCAATAAAAAATTTGGTTCCTGATGGATCAATTAAAAAACTCGTATTGCCAGCTCCTTCTTTAGATCTAGAGGCATCAAAAAAGAAAGTCTGGAAAGAATATCTAATCTAAAGTTGTTATTTACATTAGATACATTATGTACAATTGATGAGGATGACTCAATCTCAGTACAATGCAGAATTTCGGACTCGTTAGAGGAATTGGAAAAAGGTGATATCTCCATAGGAAGATCTCCAAACAACATGTCAAGACTATAATTTCCCAAAGGTGAGTCAAGTAATAGAACAAGTTCAATAGGATCATCAAGGTTTGTTACAGTATGTTTCACATATGTTTCACATATGGTTCTCTATCGACCCTAATATTGTTATGTTTCCCATTATATGGTAACCATAAGTGTGACCAATTGGTAGCAAAATATCCCTTAAGTTTCTCACACAAGTCTCTACTCAACCATATTCTGTAGGCCTATGGAACATAGCTACATCAATTTCAATAGTCTGATGGATTCATTGGTTAGAGGATGGTCTAATCAGTAGGCCTTTTAGTTCACCCACAATTTTAACTTTTGATCTATCTAATTGTACTATCTGTGTAAGACAATGTTTCATATCAACATTCAAACCCACACACACAAAAAGGGTCATAACATTTGATGATGCCCCAGAATCCACCATGCAATTTTGTACATTCCTGTTAAAAATTTCAAAGTTAAGTAAGGAAGTTGGGGTTCCTAATTTCTTACTAGTTGAAGGAGTATTAGAGGTGGATTCCCTTTGCCTAATATAATTATTTCTTGTAGGTGTTTCAAGGTTGTTGTTTTCAATGGTTTTTCCCCTTCTAGAACTATTTAGAACAAGAGTTTGGAAAACCTTCTCTTGAATACGGGGAACTTAAATAGTTCAGACATAGATATGTTATCTTTTAACTTCTTGAGGACCTCTATAGGGTCATATTCTATATCGAGCATGGTTGTTTCTCTAAGGGTTTCAGGATTTGTTTTAGTGTTCAGTGGAGGTTTCCTATTGGAATTTGTCACATACCCGAATTTCATAAAAATTTAAAAAAATTTAAATTAGTAATAAATACAGAAATTGTCAATGAAGAAAATAAAATAATGGTTAAGTCTTTTATTAACTTAATTAGCGATAATAATACGTTGTATTTCGTAAGAACAATTTACGATGATGGTCGTATTTGCAAACACATAAATAAAATGGGTATAAATCTTTTAACAAAAGTGAACTACGATGTCTACGAATCACCTACTCCATGTGTAATCATCTAAATTCACCTATCGTATGAAATAGTAATTATGCAGCTTCTTTATTACAGAAGGGAAAGTTTGTATATTGATTTTAGTCAAGTATCCCAACAAATGATGGGTACCAAAAAAAATTAAACAAACCATCTAACAAATTGGCTCATAATTGAGTGTTTCCATGCAAATCTTACTCATTAGTGGTAATCGTATTTGTGCTAGGACTAAACAATAAAATACATTCACGTGGCCGTCAATGAATTGAACTTCATAAGAACAATATGACACAATAATGAATTGACTTTTACCGAGAATCCTTAACATGACGTACACATAATCCATAAGGCACAACCAAAAACTCGTGATTCCTCAGCTGTATTAGTTCGTAACATCTTCCTGAAATTCTTATAATAACTTAAATGTGCCTGAATATAAAACGATAAATATCTTCATATCTCATGAACAACATAAGTCAATGTACTCTAAGAATCGTATTATAATATAGCTGTAACATGCACCACCCAAAACTCCAAAATACATCGCATGATCAAAAGAGAGTCAATTTATACTCGATCAACCATTTCCCATAGTCCTGAAATTAATAGTATCTAGCACACTCATCATTATTTATATATAAATACTCAACATATAAACACATGAAAAAGTAACTCACAAGGTACACATATAAACAATTGATTTCAAACACGAGTACATACATGCAATAATCACAGTCATACATAGGAGACCAAAAGTAACGTGGTTCACCCGTACACGGGCTAGTCCACAAAGGTGTGTGCATCTTTTATTATAATTATCAAATCAAGTGGAGTATTACAAAAATGGCAACTCAGTTGTTTACAAAATTCTTATCATTCTTGATGCTTCTCTCCTAGAGAGCATTTTCTCTTCAAGATATTTGAAGCTAAACTATGGATCTAAAATCTAATACAATAAAATCAATATTCTATAATAAAACTTTTGACCAAGATAATTCTTCAATTTAATATACTCATAAAGATCTACTTAAATATTATATGTGAAGGGATCTTCATAAGACCCTACTAACTTTCACAACCTCTACAAAAGAATTAATGAACCTTTTATAAAAATGATGGACCTATTTAATTTTAAAGTGAACGTACTCCTTAGTCCTTAATTCATTTAATATATTAGCGATTTAATATATTCACCAAAGCTTTATTTTATTTTTCTTACAACCATGTAAGCCTTAAGGAAATTCGTTCCAACCTAAAAGATTGAGAGACTTCTCATTATATCACTCCTACAACAAGACTACTCTAAGGGTCTATTTAAATAACTTTCCATATAAAATCCTTATAAGTAAGTAATAACCATAATATAATACCGATTTTATGCTTCTTGTAATTTAAAATTTCGGTTTACATCCCTTTTATTTCAAAACTAAAAATATTTTTGTAGTATAAGGGGAGGGTTAAAAGAGCCCCTGGTTTTTTTATAAGTTAAAAGGGCTTTTAGCGTGGGACAAAATTCCTCGAAGTAATCATAAGAAAGCATCACCTTTCACTACAACAAAGTATAAATAATTTAATCCAAACTCCTTATATATATAAAAGGGTTACTCTAATCCCCTTTCCTTGCTAGGGTATTTAGGAAACTATATCTTAGATAGTACTTATAAAGCGTCGTATTCGTTGGAATATAAAGTAATTCGTAGTAAATAAAAAAATAGGGACGTTCTTGAGGTCGGGCGTTGACTACCAATAATGAACCCTGCCTCCTCTTACTGGTTATTATCTCAAGACGATAATGAAAGCTTCAATTCATAAACGCTCGGAAAATCTACAGAGTTATATTCTTATCGTTTTAGCCGTCTACTTCAGTTGACCTTTAAAGATTTAGACAAAGTTTTGATGCTAAAGTTCCTGAGATGAATCCTGACAGCACAATTTCTTTTAAGGATGAAGTGAGGGTTTACTTACAAAATTGGCAAGACTCGATCCTTCATCTTCTAAAGAATTTATTTGATCGCGTTGTACAACAACAAAATTTTACAATTGATCCCATGCGATCTCATTCCAGAATATAATTATAAATGTTGAAACATTGAAATGGAGGTTTTGCAATAAGGTTTCTGCGATTATAATACAATATAAACGTAAACCTGAAAGACTTCCATCTAGCTTTATAAATCAGATAAGAGCAAATTCCCAAATTTGGAAGTTGATTTCATCAAGGCTCAGATCTATATGTCGGCAGTCTATTCGCAAATAAAAAACAAGTGCTGCAATTTCCTCAGCCAACAATGAACAACAGTATTTCATCATGGAAATCGATTTTACCAACAAACTCACATCTACGTTTTTGACAACCTAATTCGAGTGCTGCTATAGCCTGCAACCCTGCGCTGGGAAGTTGACATAGACAACGTATATCTATAAAAATAACACAACAAGACTACGGCGATCGGGCTCTAGTAGATCTAATCCCAAGTCTCCGTGCAATTTGCATGTATCAACACTTAGGGTTCGGTGCTCCTATTAGATCCGTCGATTCCGAAAGGATCTCTGCGTAAGGAACTCTACATTAATAAGCAAACATTTAGTACAGACATGCTTGTAGAAAACGCACTCTGGCAAGATGAGCTCTTCCCTATGCAACAACGAAAAGGGGATGTATTCCAGAGATTAAGGTAGAGATTAAAGTCAGCTAAACCCATCTTCATGTGAAAATCTTACAACGGTTAAGTGAGACGTCAAAATTGGGAAAGGCTCTTCATGGCCGAGCTAGCGGGGATTTGACATTTTCCTCTTCTTATTACCTAACAACTGTCTCTTCAGAAAACTATAATTCCATTATAAAACATTTAGGTTCTCCGAATCAACTAGCAGTTTTCAGAAAATTTCTTGAGAATATGAAGTTGGACGGTCATCCTCAGGCTACTTCTAACCATTCTCCATAGACTGGAAACAATGTTAGGTTTCTGAGAATCTGACAGAAGGTGTTCCCACAATACAACTCCCGGGTAGAATATATATAAAGGCTATTTATTACTACTCAGATTCAGAGAAATATATATCGATAGCAACCAGACAACAACACGTATATACTAACGCAGATAAATAAATCAATATGACATAGATATCAACTAGGCGCGAAGAGAAATGATTTTGACAAGGAAAATGCATGGCTAAAGCCTCTGATGGAGAGCACAAAAATGTAGGAGAATAATTGAGCAGAAACCAGAACTATCATCATGTAGTTGAAGACGCCAAGCTCTGATACCATTATTGGGATGCGTACAGATAATGAATGACTAAACAAAGCATAGAGATAGAGAATCGGGCGTGAAAGCTAACATTAACCTGACAGCGTTACATCGGAGAGACTAAAATCATTGAATACAAAATCAGACATTGAAGAGGGAATCCTTCCAATGCTTAGCGCAGAGAGAAATAAATGGTCAAGCGTTCCCGATCTTTTATTAAGGAGATGAATCCGTGGTATCCAAGGAGTAACCTTTTTGCAGGAGTAAAAGTTTTATGCAACCTTTCCACCATAATACTGATTAAATATATTTAGTAAAATGTTGTCAACCACTTCAAGATAATGATCTAACAAGAACATGCAGAAATCTAACACTTATCTTTTCAATAGACCGCGGATCCAGGATGGCCGAGCTTCTTGCCGCTATCACCACTATCTTCTATGCTCCCATCTCTCTCAAGCTACAAACGCTCTCCTTATTCCAGCCACTCCATTCCCCAGAAACGTCCTCTCCTTTCTTCCAAAAAAAAAATTCATGGTTAACACTTCCACCACCCACGTATAAATACCCCTATCATCGCAAGAACTGGCAGTCAAGGTAACTTAGGATTCTACAAAAGAAAACAGTTGGCAGGAACGCGTCCCTTAAGTGATGCCGTGTGACGATGGTAGTATCCCACTACTGAGACAAGATTACAACATTTTCTCCCCACCTCTACGACTGTTACACATAGAGTCAGAAACGATAACCATACCGAAAAGCTCTTATTTTGATTATGAGCGTTTTTACCAATCATACATCAACTTCATCCTCTAAAATATAAATATACATAACATTCCTCTTTAGTATTTTTTTTCATCCTTACCATGCATATCATCATGTATATATAAATTTTTTTTAAGAAGGTAGCCTTCCTTTAAAAGAATATATACTCCTATTGAGATCAAGGCCATAATCGTATCCATTTACATGTATCTTAATCATTTTGTCGTTATGATTCTCTTTAAACTTATCCATATAACGTATATATATAAAAAGGTTCTATTATCTTTTTTATTACTTTATCCCTTCCTATATATGTTTACTTAGTCATCTCTTTCACCCTTACAAAACACTTGATATCTTTTATATGGAGTAAGAATCAATTTCTTATTATAAAAACTTATTATTTAGATCTTTGTCGCATGTAACCCAATTGTTATAACAACCATTAGATTTGTCCTTTAGGATGGTAGGTTAATGCGTGGAATTAGGTCGAAGCCGCATAAGTTTACTATTTAATTATAGTAGTTTAGGTCTTCTACTTAGGGATAAACTCTATTTGTATGGCGCCCTAAGATTGTCATGGTTTGTCTGCCATCTCATCTTTTCTTTTGGATGGGTTTGGTCGCTTATCGTTTAGTCACATTTACTATTCTTATCTTTGTAGTCTTAACTAAGACTTATAATCATGACACTGACTCGAGGTCCACTGGTGGGGCCTTGGCCTTGAGCTCCTCACCATGGCCTATTTACATAATTATAATTATTTTACAAGAATAATAATAATAATTAGGGTCAAATTGGAGGGATGTTACAGAATTAGATGAGGATGGAGGATCTTGGGGTATATGTCCCTGTCTATGGGTGTTCTAAGGGTGTTGAATAGCATAAATTGACCTAGGATCTTCTTCTTCAAAAATTCCTAGAAAATAGGAAAAATTATTAATGTTTTGATGTTATTGACCCTCATTGTCATCTAGTGCTTCTCTATCATATCCCATTGGTTCATTAAAGTTTCTCTTGGCCCTGTTAGGAGGAGGTTGAGGAGTATATATTAAGGCTCTTAGTATATCAATTAGTTCTTCAGTATCCATTCCTTTTGAATAGGGATCCTGTTGGTTGGTGGGAGGCTGATAAGGTATCCTGACAAGGGGTATATAATAGCCTTGATTTGAGGGACCTTCATATGAATTTTTCCTAAGATCAATTGATTCATTTGATGATTGTTTGATAACCCTTTGTGTATTTTCAAGATCAAGTGCATCTAGATATTTCTTAACTACTGGGGGTTTAGGAATTGGTTCAGGTTTCTTTTGAGAGGTAGTCGATTGATCATTTTTAGAGCTACGACTCTCTTTCAAACTAAAAATGTATTTTTCTACCAAAATGACATCATCAAAAGTATAAAGAAAAGTTTATTTATGATATATTTTAATCCACATGGAAAAAGGAAGAGGTAAGGCTTTAGTGTAAATTGTAATGGAAACATCCTCGACAGGCCCGGATGCAACAAGGATATTATTTCTCAAAGTTAAAAACCTCTGGTTTAAATATTTAACTTTTTCCTTTTGATCCATTTTAATTTTAGACAATTGTTGTACTAAGACTTCAGGGGTTTTATCATCATCGAATTTTTTAAGGAAATTAGATTCAAACTCATCCCATAATGTTATTGATTGGGGTTGCAACAAAAAGTACCAAGTGGAAGATTTCCCTCAAAAGAATAAGGAAAAAACTTACAGATAATGTCGTCATGTTCAACATTTATGATCCTTACGACCAACATAATTTTTTGATATTGTCATTCACGAGATGCTTAGTATCACAATCAAACTTGGGGAGTTTCTTGGGATGTTTAGCATGGTAATTTTTAGGGGCAAAATTTCGCCAATTGGCTATTATTTGGGCATTTTAAAAAAATCGCTATTTGGTCATTTTTAGTCTGCAATTGTGCCTATATTTACATAAAATATGTTTTTTGATCGTAATATTTGCGAAAAATTACATGTTTTGGTAGTAAAGTGTATGTTTCATATTTAATATTCGCCTGCCTATCTATATATATGTTTTTTTCAATCCAAAATAATTGCCTAGAATACTATACTTAAGTATAATTGATCCTTAAAAAATACCCTGATGTTTAGGTAAAGGGTGTTGACATCTGAGTATGGAAATTGAATCTCGATGTTAGTTTTTCATCATTTAATTCAATATGATCTAGGATCTTAACTGAGAGAACAATATGTACAGCATATCAAACACAAGAGACAAGAGACACAAAGCATTTCACTGAGGAAAACCAAGAAGGTGAAAAACCCCGCAACTTCCTCAGAGATGGAATGAGCACCACACAAAGATCACAAAGATCAAACCCCAAAACAAGAGATAGTATCCTAGCAGTTGCTCCTCCTCCCCTTATGTGCACTCCTCCCCTCTCTCACTAATGCGAAGTGAGTGAGTGAGTGAATGAATAGAACATCCACATGTCACTGGTCTGACCCCAATAGGGTGGTCTAATAACCCTTTAACCCACACTGGGACAACCCCTCTAAGGTGGTCTAATAACCCATCAAATATAAGTTGTGACACTTACAATAATACTTGCGACACTTGCAATTACAAATGACGACACTTCCAACCAGAGGAACAATACATCTTCATTGGCGATACAATAAAGTACAAATTTAATACATACAATATATAAGTGAATATCTTTCGAAGCTACAAATACATCAACACTCCCTCTTAACTAGGAAGGCATTCTCTTGACATAGGTCATTAATACATATAGGCACAAGTATTCAATTCTAGAGTTGGATCATCATCACTGGATCATGGAGCATCATCGTCACTACTGCTGTACTCGTCATCTCGATCATTGTTTCTATCTCTCAATTCTTTTTTCCATAGGAAGTTCTATAGAGCCAGCCCTTTTTCATGCTGGTTGCAGGACTAGCCTCCTGTAGGTATTCATCATATCTGGCCATCCTGTGGAATCCTCGGGGCTGATTACGTGCATCAACAAAACCTTGAAATAGCATCCCAATACTTTTACAAGATTACTACTCAACCTTTCGGATCTCCCAGGATATTTTACATGTGACCTTCACAAAACCTTAAAAGAGTGTCTTGCGACCTGTGAGATCTCTAAAGAGCATCCTAGGATCTTTTACGTGCCTAGCACAACCTGTTCATATATCCAGGACTGATTACATGTGAACTCACAAAACCTTAAAAGAGTGTCTTGCAACCTACAAGATCTCTAAAGAGCATCCCAGGATCTTTTACATGCCTAGCATAACCTGTCCGGATCTCCAGGATTGATTACATGCGATTCTTACAGAACCTTAAAAGAGTGTCTTGCAACCTAAAAGATCTCTAAAGAGCATCCCAGGATCTTTTACGTGCATAGCACAACGTGTCCGGATCTCCAGGATTGATTACATGCACCTGCACAACCTTTCCACGACCACAGAGTATCATCCTGATACTCATGATCAACTTGATCATCCTCGTATTGAGAATCATCCTACTGCTCATGATCATACTGATCATCACCATACAGTGCATCATCCTAATGAAAATGATCATCCTGATCATCATCATAGCATAGCATCATCCTGATGCATATCATCATCACATGATCATCCTAATCATATACATAGCATCATCCTGATGCATATCATCATCACATGATCAAATTTATCATATACATTCCATCATCCTAATGCATATCATCATCATATGATCAACCTGATAATATGCATAGCATCATCCGAATGCATATCATCATCACTTGATCAACCTAATCATATACATAGCATCATCCTGATGCATATCATCATCACAGGATCAATTTGATCATAGAACATCCTCCGGAGCATTGTCCTAAATCTCAATATACATCACTTACATCCACAGCCATGGGAAGGATCCTCCTACCACCATGCTTGGAATGGCTCATGCAAATGTGTCCCATCACTTCCTCCTCGAAGTATCTTATATCTGAAGAACACCAAGCCTCTCTCTGAAGTACTCAAGCTTCACTCTCGCTAGTGGTTTGGTCAACACATCTGCAATTTGCTCATCCGTTGCAACATATAGGAGATTTATTGCTCCTTTCTGCACCATATCCTTGATATAGTGATATTTGATCTCGATGTGCTTCGACTTGTCATGGAACACTAGGTTCTCTGACAACTTCACACATCTCTGGTTGTCACAATAGATACAAGTAGCATCCAACTGGAGATCAAATAAATCAAACAGTAGCTTCCTTAGCCATACTGCGTCACAACTAGCCAAACAAGCTACGACATACTCTAATTCGACTCTACTCAATGCTATGTAGGATTTCTTCCTACTAAACCAAGAGATCACACCTGATCCCTTATTGAAGCAGCACCCTGAAGTGCTCTTCCTATTTGTAGCACTGCCTGCCCAATCTGAATTAACATAACCCTCCAGGTTAAATTTTTGATTCACATCATACTTGAGCCCATAATCAACTGTACCCTTCAGGTACCCCAGAATATGCTTTACAACAATCAAGTGAACATGTCTAGGATCCATCAGGAACTGGCTCAAGGTGTTCACAACAAAGCAAATATCTGGTCTTGTGTTTTTCAGGTATATCAACAACCCAATTATCTGATGATACATCGTGGCATCAGCCGACTCTGATGAAGCATCACTCAATAGCTTTAGGTTCGATTCCATAGGTGTGGCCATGGCCTTGCAGTCCATCATCACGAACCGCTTCAGGATCTCTACTGCATAATTCCCTTGTCCAAGGAAGATTCCATCTGCACTTTTCCACACCTCCATACCTAGAAAGTAATGCATCATACCCAAGTACTTCATCTCGAACTCGGCAACAAGCTTCCTCTTCGTGTCGGCAATCAACCTATCCTCACCTATCACAAATAGGTCATCCACATACAGTAGGAGTATCACTGGATTTCCTTCCTCAACCTTGTAGTAAATGATGGAATCCGCTTTACTCTTGGTAAATCCCAAACTAGTCAGGAAGCTTCCAATCATGCCATACCATGTCCTGGGTGATTGTTTCAAACCATACAAGGCTTTCTTTAATTTGCACACATGTGACTCCCTATCATGTGTCTCAAATCCGAGTGGCTGCTCCACATACACTTCCTCTTCGACTACACCATTCAAGAAAGTTGTCTTGACATCCATCTGGTGTATCTTTCATTTCATCAATACAGCCAGAGAAAGTATTGTTATGATTGAAGTGTATCTGGCTACAGGTGCAAAAGTCTCTTCATAATCTATCCCTTCTTTTTGGGAGAAGCCACGAGCCACAAACCTTGCCTTGTCTTCCTCTATGATGCCATCTGTAGCATGCTTGATCTTGTAGATCCACTTGGAAGTCACAATAGACTTCCCTTCTGGTCTTGGAACCACATACCAAACATCATTCTTCATGATCGACTGGTATGGAATCCTTCCATTACTACATCCCAGATCCTGGGAACTTCAGATTCTTCAATATCTTCAATAGTTAGTTTTCTTGAACTTCGTTGCTGGAATAAATGTCGTTGTTGAGTCTTCGTCGCTTGTTCTTTGAAACAAGTCTCTCTTGTAGGTGATGGTACATGGTATTTCCTACAAGACAAGTTCAATTGCATGATTAGAAACATCTCATAGATTTCAAAACAAATTCTTACACATAAAGATATATGTCATACAGTCATGCAATTATATTAGCTTATGATTCAATACAACATTTATCCATATCCCGTAACTTTCTAGATGCCTTCCATCTCTACCAGAACATTGTTAAGAGTGTGCACAGCTCCCAGCATGTCAGCAAAGAGGTTTCATTCTATATAAGTAGCAATGGAATGTTGTATAGTACCATAGGCCACTTACCCATTACTTGCATATTAGTAGTATCTTGTTCATTAATGCAACTTTTCTAAAATGCATAATATAAATCCTAAATATAGGAACATAAGTATATACATGACTGAACAAAATCATTTAAGTAATTCAAATACTTATGTTTGTTTGGTTTTTGGGTGGAATCCCTCTCAATATTTGTTTCCTTACAGGAATTACTAGAGTGTGCTCCCTTTTGATGTTTGCTTCCTTGCAGGAACTACTAGAGTGTGCTCCATCTTGATCGTTGCTTCCTTGTAGGAACTAATGGAGTTTTCTCCCTCTTGATCTTTGCTTCCTTGATTATCTATCTTTGAACCTATATCCATCCTGGACCACTATGCATGATTAAGTGTGCACTAGTGTCATCATTGTGTCATCCTCAAGATCTCATACATAATCATACATTCATTAGTATAATCTCAATACTATCAAAACATTATGATTCTAAATAATCTTAAACATGTATGGTCATGACTATTTCATATACAGGTAATTTATCACAAGCGTTAGTATTCAAGGTTTCAGGGAGTACTTCTTTTACTCATGGATATTCTTATTTACCATAGGACTCTTCTAGTTTGTCATATCATTAATCAAACTAATAAGCATAATATGCATAAACCCATGATTACTCAAACTTATAAATTCATGAATAATCATTATCAATCATACAAAAGTATACTTATCTAAGACCTTAACACAAGGTAGGATTCTAAATTGAAACATAAAAGACATACCTAGATTATCATGTTGCTAGTTATGTCTAACATACCCAAACAATGTCTTCTTTGTTCTCTTCAATAATTTAGAGACCTTGTGCTAGTAACTTGCATATCTCATAAGTTAAGTATTATAGAACCAAATTATACATACCTCGTAAGTAGAGTTTCTATGTGATCAATGGCTATGGATGAGTCTTTGTCTTCATGTCACCATGGTCATATGTTCTTGATCTAGAACTTGATTTGTATTTCTTGATGTACCTTTTATGTTAGTGGACAACATCATCCTCATACACCACCACAGTGCATTAGTATAATCATAAGTGTCATAACCCTAATCAATGAATGTCTTCTATCATTCACATGCATTCATATTTTTACTAAGGTGATAAGACAAGTCTAAAAATCAATCAAGATTGTACTAACCTCAGTAATATGAAGACAAACATATCTTAAACTTAATCATGAACAGATTTCAAAACATACCTGTATCTCCGGAAGTCATACCTATCGGGATTGCTTGTAGACTTCTTATGTAAGGCCTTAGCCTCATCTGCCTCTGGAAATGGAACTTCTTCACTTATGTAGGTGCCCAATTCATTCTCTTCTAGGATTAACCCAATCCTATACTTCCATGCTCGGAAGTTATCGGCCCCACTTGATTTGTTGAATCTGGATCTGGAGCTAGCTAGGGTTTGACAGAGAAACTCTAAAAATCCAAAATTGGAATTTCATAATTCTATCTAGACAGGGAGATGCAATTGACTGAGGCGAGCAATTTGGTGTGCTGATATTTTGAAAACTCCAAAACTTAACACTCCAAAATTGACCTACGAGTTTTGTATCTGCAGTTTCTATCAAATTCTGGTTTTCTGGGTTTTCTGGTCAAAATCCTGAACTAGGGTTTGATAGAACCCAGGGTTCTACCCAACGAAAAACTTCGATCTTGGTCTCTAAATTTATATTTTGATGAGGATCATCCAACCATGGTCTCATATTCCAAAATTCCAACTTTTTTCAAAAGCCTTAATTTCCCTCAGCAGTGACGAGCCAAAAATGAAAGTGTTCAGAATCCAATTCTGTTTGGACAAAAATATATTCCATTATCTCTGAAATTTAGGATCCTAGGGGTCTGAAACTTTGTCCTGTGGTATACTGACCTTTCATCTTTCCATTCCCATAGATATGAGCTTTAATGGATTCTCTGACAGAGAGATATGCCAAGTGTCGCAACATGACCTGTTTATGGGATGAAACAACATAGCGAACTTGTATGGAGTTCCACATGTCACTATTTCCACTTTGGGCTTTGAAACCAGGACCTATGAAACAAAATTCCATGCCCTAACTGTCACTTTTTACAGAATTCCATTTGGAGCTTCCTAGCCCGAGATATGACCTTTGTGCCTAGTCACTTGTTTAGGGATGCATTCTGGAAGAAGCAGAATCCCTAACTTGTACAGATCATATCTCACAAAGTACAACAAATCTGAGGCTGAGATTTGGATACAAAATACATGAACATTTCATATTCATATTGTAAACATTTCAGATCCTGAACCATCTCCAAAATGGATTTATAGTGAAAGTTCCACGATGTCTGGTTTTTACTATACCAAGCCCTAGCTTCCAATCTGTCGCAAGTGCAACAAGTGTCATAAATTCCTTACAGTGCCTTTCTTCAGGATAGCTCTGATACCATGTTTTTTTTTCATCATTTAATTCAATATGATCTAGGATCTTAAATGAGAGAACAACATGTAAATCATATCAAACAAAAGAGACAAGAGACATAAAACATTTCATCAGGGAAAACCAAGAAGGTGAAAAACCCCGCAACTTCCTCAGAGATAGAATGAGCACCAATACAAAGATCACAAAGATCAAACCCCGAAACAAGAGATAGTCTCCTATCAGCTTATCCTCCTCCAATTGCACGCACTCCTCCTCTCTCTCACTAATGTGAAGTGAGTGAGTGAGTGAATGAATAGAATGAGAGACACACACTTTCTATTTATACAATGACTTGACTTGCCTTTAATCCTAACTGGGCCAACTTCCTAAGGAATCCTAATAACCCATCCACATGTCACTGGGCCGAATCCACTAGGGTCGTCTAATAACCCTTTAACCGACACTGGGATGACCCCTCTAAGGTTGTCTAATAACCCATAAAATATAAGTTGCGACACTTACAATAATACTTGCAACACTTGCAAATACAAATGACGACACTTCCAATTGAAGGAATAATACATCTTCGTTGGGGATACAATAAAGTACAAATGTAATACATACACTATATAAGTGAATATATTCCGAAGTTACAAATACATCAACACTCGGTCAAGCCATTCCCTTTTCTGATTGTTAGCCATCCTTGGTGGGGTTCGAGGTTTATATGACTGTGAACATGATTAAGAAGAATGTCCTCCTAATGGTTCCTTGTCTGTAGAATTTGCACAAGAGGAATGCAATGGTGAGTTAGGGGGAAAGGGTGGAAAACCAACACCTCCTAAAGAAATATTGGTCAAGATATTATGCAAGTGATAGTTTAGAGAACTAGTTATTGGAGATGGGTCACATTGAGGGGATTCTTTGTTTCACTAATGGGCATGCCAAGGTGGATCTTATTCTATAGGTGGTATGACAGTGAGTCTAGAATGTGCTTGAGTAAGGACCCGATGATAGTTTTGGATCAATTCATCGATTTCTCATATATTCTGTGGAGCAGATGAGTTTAGAGGTTCACCTATAGTTCATTCAGAAAGAGATGGTGGGGTGGAAATGAATTCAGGTTGTGAGACATTAATAGTTTATGAAGATATTGATGGATTAGTGTAGTCACAAGATGTGTCTGTGACAAGGGAGTGATTCTCCAGAGTCCTACGATTTTTTTCTTCTGTCATTCAAGTTATTCAATGCCTTATTTCTATTGCCATTTGTTAATGGGGAAAACCTAACCTGCTCATGAACATAAGGGAAATAATCCGATCCAGGGCTTTTCCAAGTCCCCAATTGTTTGATGTGACTATTTCTATTGGTATTATGCTGGCCCCGTTGCCAATAGTTGGTTTTCTCCTCAGAAAGGAGACTTTTATGTTTTTTAAATGAAATTATAACTAAATGTGCAGATGCAGACCTGAGGATAATATAACCCTAAAATATTAATGGGAAATCCTGTTAATAGACAGTTGACTACAGAAAAATAAATAAAAACTGGTAAAAACCTAAGAGAACTAACCTAACCAATTTATATAAATATTAATTATGTTGCAATCCAATCAAAGATAAACCAAGGATTATATCAAAACCAATTTGTAATATGGATTATGAAAATTCAATAAAATATTAATGAAGGTACATGAACCACTTTATAAACTATTTGTTTGTAGAACTATGATACTTTCTTTTGAAATAAATCCCCAAAATTGACAGAAATCACTATAAAATTATAATATAAATAAATCATTCACTATCTTATGACTAGGAGAAAGGTAAAATAGATTATGTCACAAGAAGGGCGTAGTCGAAATATCCAGAAAAAAACTATTCATAACACACTCAAATAGGATCAATACTAAAATTAATGAAAAATCTCAAAAGTCAAAGTATAACCATTGTAATGCAAATCAAATAATGATTTATGTTCTTGAAACACATTCCACGGAAATTAATTTAAAATAGGATCATAAGAACAATAAGTGAAACATGAAAAATATTCAAATTTTACTCATCAGGATGAAACTAGATTGTAGAAAAGGCTCCAAGCTCCATTAATTAGCTCCAAAAAACATTACGGAGTTTCAAAAAGTAAGTTATAGGCTATTTGACAATGTCTGATGCAAATTCATTTTCAAAAATGGTGTTATCACTCAATATTTTCCTTTGGATGTGGGAGGAAACCTAGAGGTAACCTTTTAAACCAACTTGTAGATTGGAAGATAGCCCTTCCAACCCAGAGAGGGCTCTCTCTAACAACTCAGATACCTAGTGCCACCTCAGTAACTGGTTGTAGAATCATATCAGTGACTAGATCTTCTGTAGGATAGGAAATTGGATTTTGGAATTGTGGTAAGGTTTAGGAGAGATCAACCATTGTGCAATGGCGTCAAGGAATATGAGTTTATATAGATTATCAGTGGTTGGTAGAGTGATCCAGGAAATAGAGGCAAGGTAGACGGTATTTCTCCATGATATAATCATTGTAGTGTGGTGGCAGAATAAAGAAATCAACAAGCCATTACACTAAGGGAATCTAGAAAAGGATGAATTCTTAATGTAACTTTAGAGGAAATTTGTGGAATGTTTAAATGCTATGAAACATTGCATCAATCATGGATGAATTCTGATCATGTAATTTCCAATTAAACATTGAAGAAAACAAAATAATGAAAAATTGAGAAAAGATATCAAATACAAATAAGAAAAGAGACAAACTTCCAAAACACCATCATCATGAATCTCTGGTAGGAAAAGGCACTATGTATTTCTGCATTGATTTTATTAATACTCAGAAAAAGGTTACAAAGCATATAATCAGTTTGTATTCTCCAAAAACTCGAACCACCCCCCATGGACCTTCATTTTCATTCAATATATAGCCTCTGATACCATCTTCCCCTGAGGAGGTCAAAATCATTCTTTAGAAAGAAGTTACAACTGCTTAGGAAATAAGTAGTTACAAAATTAGGGTTTATTTATTAATTACATCTGGAGAAAATCTAGAAACATAGGGCGCAAATTTCCATTCGAATACCCCAAACCACGACACCTGTGCAAAAACTGAGAGAGGATTTTATGGAAGAACCCATCACTTGAGAAAGAAAGTCTTTCCATTTGTTGAGTTCAATTACAATATTCTTGGAATATGCGC
The DNA here is from genome assembly GCA_027924585.1 of Larix kaempferi. NCBI lineage: Eukaryota > Viridiplantae > Streptophyta > Pinopsida > Pinales > Pinaceae > Larix > Larix kaempferi. The sequence continues at coordinate 7,661,063 of BSBM01000486.1, forward strand.
TGAAAGTTGATGACTAAAACATGAAATTATGTAATGCTGAAATTTAGAAAAATGGCTTCAAAGAACCAGTCGAATATCTCAAACCATGACACCTGTGCAAAAACTAAGAGATTTTTTTGTGATTTTTCCCGTTCTTAACAAAATCCTATTTCGGTTTTTAGAAAATCGTTTCCAGTTGCTCAAAATATATACTTGAAGTTGATGACTAAAACAGGAATCTACAAAACTTATGTAGCACTTTCCCCTGTTTTTCTTCTGCTGGCGCTATGGGATTTTCAGAACTTCTATATAGAGTTCAGTTTAAAAATAGGGCTCAGCTCTACAAAAGTATGTAGTTATCATTAAACATCATAGGATGCATAGGTATGTGTGTGGAAATTTTTATTTTGATTCAACATAACCTTGTCAACATTAGACCACCCCTCTACACCTACTTTAGAGATGATTATGATGTTTACAACCTAGCTCACTATCACCATTTTTCCTCCCATATAATAAGACTCTTGAAGGTTGACATAGAAACAAACCAGACTTGACCAAAACTTGACAAAAAAATAGCAGAATAATTTTACCATGATGCATTTATAAGTGCTAACAAATGGTCTGATCGATATCTAGGTATCCATCACATTACAAGAATTACAAATAAATAGAAATAAGTGGATATGGAAAATCCACAAATTTCTAAAAGACCTTCTTAAAATTAAAGACATATAACTACTATGATGACAAGTATTAGACACACAATGTTTCCATTTATCATGCATTTTAAGTACATGAGTAATATCTTCATAAAATACATGTTTTAGCTGAAGCTATGCCTTGCAAATAAGTGAACGACTATGCTTCTGTCTAACATTAGTCCATATTCATAGGAAATCAATGAGATGAGTCTTCATGGAAATTGTGTGAGAAATAATTAACTTCACAGTTGGAAAATCCAACTGACTAAGAGTAATGATTTGTAAAACTGAGTCATCCCTAGTTCAATCAACATCATTGAACTTAAGATTACATGCTATTGAATCAACCAACTCTTAGAATCTCTGCATGATCATATCTTCCAATATCTTGTTATTTTCTACCCAAATTATACTACAAATTTTTTGTCCCTTCTCAACCATTCTTGTGACTTCATGACAAACAAAGTTCCAAGAATTAAGGGAAATATTTACCTTCTTTAACTACATAGCATGCAATCTAGGTAAAGTTTCAATAGCATTTTTTAAAAAGGCGATCCAATTGACTAAATTTTCAAAAGATATATTAGAAATATTCTTTTCCTTTCTTTGCTTATCCAGTAAATTAGAAAGATAAGATGAACAAATACATTGAAATCATACTGAAGATTATTCATTTGAGAGAAGAATCTTCTTTTTATTTCTCCATACTCCTTGTTCACATCCAATGCTACCACTTTAAACTCCTCTAAAGTAAGCTTACAAGACTGGCTAGAAGTAGTTTGTGTTGAAATTTGGTTGTCATTGATGTCAACTGATGTCAAAGAGGATTCAACATTCTAATGCCAGTTTGAAGAAGTATACGAAAGATACTTTGAAGAAGAATATGAATGCCAGTATGAAGAAGTATATCCATAAGTACATCCATCCTAAATAAATATGGTATAGGTGTAGGTCTCAAGTCCAACCAGTCATACTCCTTCAATGTAAAAGCTAAAGAGTTGGTTGGACAAACTTTCGGGAGTGTGCAAGCAAGCCAAATATTTGATTGGAAAAGGTTCGAGAAGTGCGCAAGCATCTGGGAACAAGAAACAATTGAATAAGGAAGGAAGCCCCAAAATCATGCAAGACTCACCAATCGGAAGAAGCTTTCAGTTGTTGAAGCACGAAAAAGTACCAAGAAGGTAGTAGAGGTTGAAGATGTCAAGTGTGCAATTCCCACAAGTAATGATCCATCAAGGGCATAAGACCACACCGCAAAGGTGAAAGTACCACTAGGTAGAGGACCAAGTATGTGCAAGAACCACAAGAGATGAAAGCTGAGTGGTGTAGAACATGACAAGTGGTGGAAGCATGGAATGTGAAGCAAATAAGAAGGAAATCCACAACCAATTTGTGGACATACAATCCGTGCAATACAAGTATAAATAAGAAGCAAGTTGGAGATTTGATGCAAGATTGAAGTATGCTTTGAAGTGGAAAGCTGGAAGATATAGATTTATCAAGATTCTAATATTCGGGTCATCAAAGGCTTGTGGAACCAGAAAATGATGATCTAGAAGAGAGCCGACTGCGCACAAGTATAATTACAGAAGATGCAAAAGTTTGTGAATATTGAATGATAGTATCGCAAATATCATGGAGACAATGACAGATGATCTAAGAGGTAAGCGTAGAGACATATTTGAAGTATATATTGTGATGTGTGAAGTGAAGAAGTTTATCTGATGAGCAAAGAAAGAATTGCATCACAGTGAGAGATGCACATTGTGATAAAGATGATCTAAGGCAAGTGCGTTAAACAGAAAGGACAAATCATATGATGCACAGAAGGTCGTAGATTGTATAAAGAATGTTGCACCAAGACAAAACATAAACATCTTAGAAGGTGCACATTTCCATTTGATATTGATGTGTGAAGTCAAAACAATAGGACATCAATAGATGTGTAGTATCAGTTGAAGTGTAGTAGCACAGAAACAAAACGACATACAGAATATGAGTGCAGACTATAGATGCAACACATAGTTCGTGGAGTGTGAAGTCAATTGTAAAGGTGTGAAGTGTTTAATTGAAGTTCGTGATACAAAAAAATAGTTGCAATATCTCAAGGTTGCAAAAGGTGTGCAAAGTATAAAGAAGAGAATATTATCAGAAGTGTGCATGGATCAGAAGTAAAGCAAAGCACTATCTTATTCTTATATATCTAGGCGGCAGGACAGAGCAAGGAGCAAGGGGTCGCAGCCTCCTTCCAGTTGGTATTGGTAAATCATGGAATTGGTGCTTCCTTTAGGTAGGTGCATGTAAAACCAGTGGATCGGTGCCTCTTTTCAGTCGGTGATGGAGAACTTAGGAAGTTGATGCTTCCTCGAATGTAATATTTTTATCATAAAAGAGCAGTCCATGTTTTTCTCCCATTTGGGTTTCCACGTAAAAATTATGTGTGTTCTGTGTTTTTCTTCATGTATGGATGAATGTTTTATTTATGGTGAATGCATAGTTAATGTTCAAGATTAATCAGTTAAGAAGATAAAAACTATTCATAATGGTGTTAATACTAATTCACCGCCCCTATCAATATTAAATAGATTCCACAATTGGTATCAGAGCGGGTGTCTTCAGTAACAACTTAACATCTGGAAGATATATTTCTCCATGCATAGTTATGGGAAGAAATTAAATAACCGCTCAAATGGAAGCACCATGGTTACAAGAAAATGTCGACCTAGAAAATCTCTCTATTGTAGAAACAAGGAATATTATTCGCACACAAAGGAAAACAATAGAAGAAGTTAAAAGGGTAGCAACCAACATTATGCAAACCCTTAAAAGTAAAGAAGAAGAATAAAAGGATTGGAAGCATACTTTACCATCTAGTTACAGGAAATGAATGAGACTTGTCAAACTGAAAGACTGAGGAATGATACTCTAGAAAGCAAACTAAAGAAATCAGTCACAGAGAATCAAAGGATGCAAAATGAGATTACACTTCTAAGGAAATAATTGGGAGATACTAAAGAGGAGAAAGAAGAAAAAGTCAAATAAGTATTGTCCCTGAAGAATCAGTTTAAAACATAGTGTGAGCAAGACAATTGGATACCATCTCTCTAAAAGAGAAGAATTCTGAGTATGAAAAAGTGCTTTACGAACAAAGGATGCAATTACAAGTAAAATAAAATGAAGTTTAAAGGATGCAAGACCAATTTAGGACAAATGAAAAGTTTTTCAAAAACATAGAAGTATTGAATGATATTCTAAGCAAGTAGAGATCACCATTTAACAAAACTAGTGTAGGCTACAAGGATGATAGCAAGGAAATTGATTAAGAGAAAAATACTATTGCGCAAATAAAAGAGGTGTCTATGCGCATAACTGTTCAATGTTGGAAATGCACAATGAATGGACATGTTGGAAGATACTGTAACAATATTATTTGTTACAATAGTAACAAAATTGGTCACAAAGCTCAGAATTATGGAAAGTCAAGAAAAATTGTCAAATAATGGAAGAAGAAAACAAGTTAGGAATCCCAACCTATTATTTACTGGTGTAGTACTTATGAAAATGAAGGAAAATAATAGTGCAAGATTATTTGGAAAAGGAATATTATGAACAATGGCTTAGACATTGTCAAATATCTAAATGAAAATGTGGAGTGCTTGGGATACCAATTCATCTCCACTCCAACATGAGGTTAACTCACAGATTGTTGGACCTGTCATAGTGAAATAAGTTTGCACCAACATAGACTGCGACAAAAGGTGAGCATTGATTCATACTAGTGGAGTAGTGACATGAGTGGTAATTAATTCTTGGAAGGAAACAACATTTAATGATAGAAAGTGGTCAAGTGAATTTGGACAAGATCAATTTAAATCTTGAGAAAAATTGAAACTTTCCAGTTTTCGAAAATGTACGAAGTCTAGGTAAATCCACAGAAAATGGAAATCATTAATGATAGAGGACGGAAGAAAGAATTTTATAAACCATGGGAATCATCAGTATGAAATATTGTGTCTATTAATAATAGTAGCTACATGGTGAACAATGTGTGTGTGAAAAATTGAATCTTGGAAGCCATGGCACCTAGGAGACAATGTAGATCACATAATCCATCAGTAAATGTGCAGGGAATTTTTTCAAACACCGAAGCTGCATCTTCATCGAAACCGGCAAGGGTTTATTGTGACTACATTCCATCTCAAATACCTAACGCTCCACATGCTACCCTGCCAAAGGTAGAAGATACGCAAATACAAGGCCAGAAGGGCTCTAAATGTGTAATTGTTGAGGAAAATATGCACAGACAATTGTACAAGTTCACATTTGCAGATCACGATGTCACTGACCTTGAAAATTTCCTGGAACTGGTCATGGAAAAGTATATGGATAGGAAAGAGAGCCTAGATCCTAAGATACCAACTGTGATGGAGCTCAAGGAATGGGAAAAAGGACTATCAAAATCAAGGATACTGAACCTGTTGGAAATTCTTCATTTTGTAAGATCCCAAGAAGTAAAAATGTGTGTGAAATTGTTGTTATCGCAAGTGCATGGTGGATACATATGGATGAATAGACCTATATCCATTGATGCTAAGACAATCGTGGAAATAATTGGGCTACATAATGTAGGGGAAGATGTAAGTCTACTTATTAACATAAGTCAAGAAATATCCCTTGAAAATAAGATGGATGAAAAATACAGAATGCAATGAGAAAGCAGAGGATTTTCACCCACACAAATAAAGGACGATGCTATGAGATTACCTGCCCAGCTACTAGCATCGCAAGATTTTCTGGAAGAGTCGCTAGGACAAAGTCTTGACAACAATAATTGTAGAAACATAAAAGTGTGTGGAGGGAGTATAGATGAATTGGTCAACCTTCTTGCTGAATGAGTTTCTTGAATACTGCCTGGAAGCGCAAGAAAAAAGTAATCATACTTGGTTATTGATCTATGTTGCACTCACGGGATTGAAGGAACCCGATGGGAGTCAATTCTTTGAGAGGAACAGGAGGTCCTTCTAGGATACAAGGTATAAAAACATGTGGTATTCCAATATTGCTCGTATACAGGAGGAAAACAACGTCAACTTTTTCTTATACTGTGAGGAAATCAGATTCATTTTAGGAGAGACTCCACACATACAACGTCACATAGTTGAAGCATACACGGGGTTCATGCATTTCAAAACTGGAATGCATCATACTTACATATAGGAGAAAAAGGACCCTAACAAACAATGGTTACCCACCAGGTTTACTTGTTCCAAAGAAGCTATTGCGCAAATTGTTTAAGAATGGGATGCAGAGTGGAATATTCCATTGAGAGTGGAAGAAGCGGCGGTGCAATAGGAAAAACCAAATAAGCCAACTCCCATAGTAGAGGAAAATGTAAACACGGATATTCCTCCTAAGACCACACAATAGTCTACGCAAGATGAGAAGAGAAAAGAAATGACGCAATCTGAAGTGCCTTCAAAGAAGAAAAGAAAAACATCCAAATCTAGCTTTATTCAAACATTCACGGAAGATGATTTTGAGAAGATTGGCATAGAATTCAGGAATACTAATGAAGAATCCATGGAGAATATGATTACAAAGAGCGAGATTGCATAATTTGCTTCACAGCAAGAAGAAATATTGCTACAAATCAAAGAGAAGTTTGTGACATTGAATTAGTTGATACAGAAAACCAAGGGAGAAAATAAAATATAGAGGATGCAAGCTTAGAGGCTTACCCGAGTAGTTCGCAGACATACCCTATTGCACAGAAAAAGGAAACAGAGCCACACCAAAAACTGAATATATCATATGCATCCTTGACACCTCCCACTTAAGAGATGCATAATGCGGTAAGTCATGTAAAATTAACCCTATCACACTTACCTTCGAATGAATTACATGCACTACATACATCTATTTCATAGGAAATCATATGGAGACATGAGGTTGTTATAGTTGATTGCTACAAAAGCCAACGTGAGAGAGAAGCTCTACAAGAGGAATGTTCTAGGATGAAAATTGAAAAATAAATGACTGCGCAAAATACTTCAAAATTGGAAAAGGAAGCGAAGGAAGCCATCACAAGAGGAAATCATTTGGAGTAGGAAGTGGAGAAAGTAAAACAAGATTCCTTAAAGTTACAAAGGGGAGTGGAAAGAGTGTTTAACACGCTTCCAGAGGTTCAAGACGATGAAGACACTTTCCATAAATAAAAGTTGTGAAGATAGGTGATGTTATTTAAGGGATGCAAGCCAGGATTGAAGAACTATCACCAAAAGAACCTCCAGGAAAACATCTAGAGGTCAGAGAAGAATGTGAAAATAGGTTAGAAAGGGTAAAAATTTCAATCAAGAACATTAGAACCTTGGAGTTGAAGTGTAAAGAGCTACATGAAGAAAGTGTTCAACTGTAGACAAAATTGGTTGAAGACGAGTAGCTGAAGGAAGTGAACCAGAGGCTACAAGCTGTGCAAGAGTTAGAGAAAAATATCCATGATAGTTTGGACTATCTACCTATTATTGAGAAGATGAGAAAAATGGGAGAATACAAGAAGAAGAAAAAAGAAATAAATAGATTACAGGAGGAGCAACGAAATTTAATTGAAAGGCTTGAATCTCTATAGGAAGAATCCTTCAGTATTACAGAATCCTTCCCACAGTTACAAGGGGAAATCAAAGAAACAATTGATGATTGCATAGAGAATCTAGAATCAGTTTCAAATGAAAAGGCGGAAGAAAATATTATAACCAAGGAAGAGGAACTAAAAGAAACATTTGCAGCTGTAAAGACAAACCTACAAAAATTTAAAACTACAGTTCATTCAGGAACATAAACAAAAATTTTCCTCAGCAAAAGAATGAAGCATGAAGACAGGGGGAGTAAATCCCAACAAACAAATATACGAAGGCCAACACAAAAAAAATAAAGAACCAATAATTGCGCAGTAATGGCACCTATTTTCCATTGATGTCAAAGGGGGAGAAAGAGCATGAAATTGATCATGAAGCATGTAGCAGCATTGTGAGAATGATCATAAGCATGCGATCCACAAGGAAGTAATGGAAAGCTTAAAAACATTGATAACAGAATGTGTAGATGTCAAAGGATCAAACTGGAAAAGAACACATGGGGAGTGCTGTGACAAGCAAAGATGAAGCGTACAAACTTCAAGAGATTATTATGCATAGCTTCATAAAGTGTTGACATCAATGCCAAAGGGGAATATTGTTGAACTTTGGTTGTCATCGATGTCAACTAATGCCAAAGAGGATTCAGTATTCCTCTTCCAGTTTGAAGAAGTATATGAAAGACACTTTGAAGAAGAATATGGATGCCAGTATGAAGAAGTATATCTAGAAGTGCATCCATCATGAAGAAATATGGTACAAGTGCAAATATCAAGTCCACCCAGTCATACTCCTTCAAGGTAAAAGATAAAGAGTTGGTTGAACAAAATTTCGGGAGTGCGTAAGAAATCCAAAGAGTTGATTGGAAAAGGTTCGGGAAGTGCACAAACAACTTGGAACATGAAATGGTTGAATAAGGAAGGAAATCCCAAAAGTGCACAAGACTCACCAATCATCATGGGGGATTCACTCAATAAACTGCTATCATAGCACGTTCATTCGTGGCATATGAAACAATACCCCTAATTTCACTAAATATTGGAAAATACCTTCCAAAATTGTTTGTTTTAACCCCCTCCCAATATGCCTTCCCAATTGAAAAAAACCCCTATTTTCACTAGATATTGTATGTATCAATTTTTTCATTAACATTTTTTATACCCCTTTATATTTCTACCTAGTGTATTGATATGATACCCCTCTTATGACCCGACATGCATTCTATAATGCACCTTGCTTCTTTCAATGTATATTGTGGATGCACATTACTTCACCCACAATGCAACTACTCAACCACATATCATTATGATTTGCAACATCTAATGGTCTAATGAAGAGATAGGAGATCACTTCTTGTATGTCACTAGAGCCAATGCACATAGTACAACATTTATATTGCATGTTGCAGTTCCCCAATCATTGACTAAGCCTATTGTGGGCTAGGTATCCAAGCCCCCAGGGCCTGTAACAAGCTCTAGAAGGATGACGAAACCTCCCAAGGCCTGTAATAGGCATGAGTGGTTGGGTATTCAAGCTCCCAAGGCCTATCAAGGGCCTATAACAGGCTCTAGAGGCTCAGAGCCTCCCAAGGCTATTGGTAACAACTAGCTGAGTGCTATTGGTAACAATTGGCTGTCAATGACCACTGTCTCTCGACTATGATCAATTAGAAACCCACTTAAGCACAAAACCCCTGGCCTAAAGCATGCCTCAAGACGCAATTTCCCTGCTTACTATTAAGCCTGAGCCTTGCCTCAACCCGATTTCTCATCCGGCCATGATCCCTCCATCTCCATTTGGAAGATATTTGTTAGCCCGCCCATATAAAAAAGACCCCAAAGTATTTTTGTATTGTTACATTAAATATAAAAAAACCTTTACACCTTAATATATAAGCAATATAATTTTTAGGTTTTCATGAATATTTAATACCGCAATATGAATGAACGTGATATTATATTGCCTTCTAGTGAAGCCCCTATGCCAATCGTAGGAAGCTTTCAATTGTTGAAGCATGCATAAGTAACAAGAAGGTAGTAGTGGTTGAAGATGTCAAGTGCGCAAGTCCCACAAGCAATGATACATCAAGGGAACAATACCACACCACAAGGGTGCAAGTCCCATTAGGAAGAGGACTGAGTATGTGCAAGACCCACAAGAGATGACAAATCAGTGGCGTAGAATATGACAAGTGGCAAATGCATGAAATATGAAGCAAAGAAGAAGGAAATCCACAACCAACTTGTGGACATAAAATCCGCGCAAGAAAATTATAAATAAGGAGCAAGTTGGATATTTGATGCAAGATTGAAGTATGATTTGAAGTGGAAAGCTGGAAGATATAGAGTTATCAAGATTCTAATATCTAGGGCATTAAGAGCTCATGGAACTAGAACATCATGATCTAGCAGAGAGCCGAGTGTGCACAAGTAGAATAGTTGACAGTGTGTAGAATGATGCTGTGAATCGATTATTTTGCACCATGACAGAAAGGTATAATTACATAAGATGCACAAGTGCATGAATACTTAATGACCATATCATAGATACCATGTAGACAATAACATATGATCCAAGACAAAAGCATAGAGATATATTTGAAGTATATTTTGTGATGCGCGAAGTGAAGAAGTTTATTTGATGCGCAAATACAGAATTGTAGCACAATGAGAGATGCACATTGTGATAAGGATGATATGAGACAAGTGCATTAAACATAAAGGAAAAATGATATGATGAACATAAGTTCACATATTGTCTAAAGGATGTTGAACCAAGACAGAACGGAAACATCTTAGAAGGTGCACAGTTCCATCTGATACTGATGCACGAATTCATAACAGTAGGACATCAGTAGATGCACAGTATCAGTTGAAGTGAAATAGCATAGAAAATGAACGACATATAGTATATGAGCACAGGCTACAGATGCATAACATAGTTCATGGAGTGGGAAGTCAATTGTAAAGGTGTGAAGTGTTCAAGTGAAGTTCGTGATCCAAAAACATAGTTGCAATATCTCAAGGTTGCAGAATGTGTGCATAGTATAAATAAGAGCATATTGTCATAAGTGTGCGTGGATCAGAAGTAAAGTATAGCAATATCTTATTCTTCTGTATCTAGGTAGCAAGATGAGGCAAGGAGAAGGGGGTTGTAGCCTCCTTCCAGTTGGTGCTGGTAAATCAGGGAGTTGGTGCTTCCTTCAAGTCGGTGCCTATAAAACTAGGGGGCCATTGCCTCCTTCCAATTGGTGCTAGAGAACTTAGGAAGTTAGTGCTTCCTCGAATCTAATATTTTTATTATAAAAGAGCATTCCATGGTTTTCTCCCATTTGGGTTTCCACATAAAAATTCTGTGTGTTCTGTGTTTTAGCAAATATGTGGATGAATTTTTTTATTTATGGTGGATGCATAGTTAAAGTTCAAGATTAATATGTTAAGAAGATAAAAAACTGTTCATAAATGCGCTAATACTAATTCACCCCCCCTATCAGTATTAAATAGATTCCAATAGCTTGACAAATAAGATATTGAATAATTTGTTGGAGGTCTTAAATTTGAATGTTATGCTCAACAAAAATTTCTTCCTCTTTATTCTTTTCATTAGAAAAAGAATTTAATTGTTCCCTCAAATCATCTAGTTCCCTTTGATGTTGATTTTTGAGGTTATCAATCTACTTGGAAAATTCTGCATGAAGATACAATTTCTCAGCTTCCAAGGAGGCTACTTTAGCCTTCTCTGTTGATGTATATGTAACTTCGGAATGTATTTCATATATGTATATTGTACTCCTATAGAGATGGTATTATTCCTCTATACGAAATTTTTTGTATTCCTATAGAGATGTTATTATTCCTCTATATGGAAGTGTCGTCATTTATATTGTAAGTGTCATAACTTATACTCGATGGGTTATTAGACCACCTTGTTGGGGTCGGCCTTGTATAAGTCATGTGGGTCGAAGGGTTATTAGACCACCCTATTGGGGGTTGGCCATGTGGGTCAAAGGGTTATTAGACCAGCCTATTGGGTGTCGGCCCAGTCAGCATTATGTTATGTGGTTAAGTTAAGGCCGACCTAGTAAAGGTTTTTAGGCAAGTCAAGTCAAGTATAAATAGAGTGCGGGAGGCAATCTATTTCATCATTCTATTATCTCACACACTCTCGGGAGAGTGGCACACTTGTGGAGGAGGAGAAGATGCTGCTAGGAGATGTCTATCTCTTATGCTTGGGTTGTATCATTGCTCTATCTATCTCTGAGGAAGTTATTGGGGTTTTTCACCTTTATGGTTTTCCCCAATTAAATTCTGTGTCTCTTGTGTGCCTGCATTATTGTGTCCATGATTGATATGCTGTAGATATGCTATACATGTTGCTCTCTCAGTTAAGATCATAGATCATATTGAAGTAAATTCTAAAAAATTAACATGGTATCAGAGCTAGCCTGAAAGAAGGCATGGTATGGCATGTATGACACTTGTTGCAATTGCGAAGCTAGGGCTTGATATAGAAAAAACCGGTCATCGTAGCACTTTCACTATAAATATATTTTGGTAAGGTTTCCAAGTCTGAAAATAATACAGGGAGAATCCAAGATCCCCATGTACCTTCTGTCCAAAGGACAACCTCTAATTTGTTGTACTTTGCGATTTATTATATGTACAATATAGAGTTTCTACCTCTTCCAGATCTCAGTGATAAATAGGTGACCTTGGAAAAAAGGTCATAACTTGGGCTAGGAAGCTCCAAATAAAATTTAGTTAAAAGTGACAAGTAGTGAACAAACTTTATTTTCTCAGGTAACCGTTTCAGAGGCCGAAACTGAACCAGTGACACGTGGCACGCTGTACAAGTTCGCTCTCCTGTTTATCCCATAAATAGGTTAGGTTGTGACACTTGGCATAACTCTATCTCAGAGAATCCATTTTAGGTCAGACCTATGGGGTTGGAAAGATGACAGGTCGGGCTATCACATGAAAGTTTTTAGACCCTATGGATCGAAAATTTTGGAGTTACACCAGAAACAATCAGGTACATATTTCTGTCAAAAAAAAATTATTTTGAGCACCTTCATTCATGGCTTCCGAAATTTGGGGTTTCGGAGAAAGTTGGAATTTTTGTAATCGCAGACTACGACCGAATGCCACTCATCAAAATTGAAATTTAGAGACCAAGATCAGAATTTTTGGTTGGGAAGAAGGTCGAGCTTGATCAGATCCTAGTTCGGGACTTTGATCGGAAAAGTGAAAAATTAGGGCTTCTGCAAAAATGGAAAATTTTGAAATTTGTGACCATGGCTGGAAGCTCCTCAGAAAAATAGAAGCTTAGAGATTCGGATTGAACCTTTTGATTGGGAAGAAGGGTGGGCTTTATCATACCCTAGTTCGGGGTCATGTCTAGTGAATCCGAAAGTTTCAAAGGCAAATTTGAGGGGTGAAACTTTGCAGTTTTCAAATTATGAGGATACCAGCTTGATCAGCTCATCAAGGCGCATATTTCTATCCTTTCGGAAGTTTGAAATTCAAAGTTTGAATTTTTAGGGTTTCTCTGACAAACCCTAATCCAGCTCCAGATCCAATTCCTGCAAATCAAGTGGATTGGGTTAATCCTATAAGAGAATGCATTGGTCACCTGCATAAGTGAACAAGTTCCTGTTTCAGAGGGAGATGAGGCTAAGACCTTACATAAGAAAATTACAAGCAATATCGATAGGTATGACTCATCCAGCTTTGTTTCGAGATTTGTTCATGATTAAGTTTATTGTATGTTTGTCTTCATGTTATTACGGTTAGTACAATCTTGATTAAATTTAGACTTGTCGTATCACCTTAATAAAATTATGAATGCATGATAGAAGATATTCATTGATTAGGGTGTTAACACTTATGATTGTACTAATGCATTATGGTGCTGTATGAGGTTTATGTTGTCCACTAATATGAAAGGTACACCAAGAAAGACAAATCATGTTCTAGTCCAAGAACATATGATCATGGTGACATGAAGACAAAGATTCATCCATTGTCATGGATCATTTAGAAGATCTATTTACAAGTTATGTATAACTTGGTTCTATAATGGTTAACCTATGAGATATGTAGGCTATTAGCACAAGTCATTGAAGAGAACAAGAAGACATCATGTGGGTATGTTAGACAATAACTAGCTAACATATTAATCCAGGTATGTTTTTCTTATATCAAGTTAGAATCCTACCTTGTGTTAGGATCCCTTATATAAGTATACTTGGTATGATTGGTTATGTTTATTCATAAAGTTAGAAATGTAAGTAATCAAGGGTTTATGCATTTTATGTCTCTTATCTTGATTGATGATTTAACTAACCAGTAGAGTCCTATGATCAAATAAGAATATGCATGAGTAAAAGAAGACTTCCCTGAAACCTTGAATATTAATGTTTATTATATGTGTTTGAAATGATCATGACTATACATGTTTAAGATTATTGTGTTTTGATAGTATTAAGATGAATGTGTGATTATGTATGAGACCTTGAGGATAACACAATGATGATACTAATAAGCATGCATAGTGATGGATATGAGTTCAAGGACAGGTAATCCAGGAAACAAATATCAAGAGGGAGCACACTCCAGTTGTTCCTGCAAGGAAGCAAAGATCAAGAGGGAGCACACTCCAATTGTTCCTGGAAGGAAGCAAAGATCAAGAGGGAGCACACTCCAGTTATTCTTGCAAAGAAGCAAAGATCAAGAGGGAGCACACTCCAGTTTTTCTAGCAAGGAAGCAAAGATCAAGAAGGAGCACACTTCAGTAGTTTCTTCAAGGATGCAGATATTTAGAGGGAGTTGACCACTTCTCACAATCCACATCAGAATGGAGTTGCAGAAAAGAAGCAAAGACTAAGAGGGAGTCAACCCAACAAACAAACAAAGATAAGTATTTGAATTATCATTCCTTGCATATTTTATTGTTTAAATAATACTGTTCAATAATGTATATACTCATTCTCCTAGAATTAGGTGGTGTATTATGCATATTAGAATAGTTGCATTGATGAACAATATACTACTAATATACATGGGTAAGTGGCCTATGGCACTGTACAACATTCCATTGCTACTTATCTAGAATGAAACCTCTTTGCTGACATGTTGGGAGTTGTGCATACTCTTAACAATGTTCTGGTAGAGATTGTATTGAAGCATTGGCGAAGATAATTGCATGACTGTAAGACATATTTCTTTATGTGTAAGAATTTGTTCTGAAAACTATGAGATTCTTTCTAATCATGCAATTTAACTTGTTGTGTAGGAAAGATCGTATACCATCACCTACAAAAGAAGGACTACAACATTTGTTCAGCAACAAAGTTATCTATTGAAAATATTGAAGATATTGAAGTTCCTAGGATTTGGGAAGAATGCCATGATCGAGGAGTACCAGTCGATCATGAAGATGTTTGGGATACAGTCCCAAGACCTGAAGTGGAGTCTGTAGTAACTTCCAAGACGATCTACAAGATCAAGCATGCTGCAGGTGATAGCATAGAGACTTTTGATCCTGTAGCCAGATACACTTCCATTAGATCCATACTTGCTCTAGATGCAGTGATGAAATGTAAGATACACCAGATGGATTTCAAGACAGCTTTCTTGAATGATGTAGTTGAAGAAGAAGTGTATGTGGAGTAGCCACTCGATTTTGAAACACATGACAGGGAGTCATATGCGTGCAGATTGAAGAAATCCTTGTATGGCTTGAAGCAAGCTCCTAGGACTTGGTATGGTAGGATGGACAGTTTCTTATCTAGTTTGGGCTTTACCAAGAGTAAAGCGGATTCCAACCTTTACTTCAAGGTTGAGGAAGGAAATCCTGTGATATTTCTCCTATATGTGGATGACCTATTTGTAACAGGAGATGATAGACTTCCTGCCGATACAAAGAGGAAGCTTGCTGTAGAGTTCGATATGAAGGACTTGGGGATGATGCACTATTTCCTAGGTATGGAGGTGTGGCAGAGTGCAGATGGGATCTTCCTTGGACAAGGGAATTATATAGCAGATATCCTGAAGAGGTTTGGGATGGTGGATTGCAAGGCCATGGCTACACCTATGGCATCAAACCTGAAGCTTCTGTGTGATGCTTCATCTGAGCCGATTGATGTCTCTATGTATCATCTGATGATTGGGTCCTTGACGTACCTGACGAACACAAGACCAGATATTTGCTTTGCGGTGAACACATTGAGCCAGTTCCTGACGAATCCGAGGAGTGTTCACCTAGTTGCTGTAAAGCATATTCTGAGGTACCTAAAGGGTGCAGTTGATTATGGGCTCAAGTATGATGCGAATCAAAAGTTTAACCTACAGGTTTATGTTGATTTAGATTGGGCAGGCAGTGCTGCAGATAGGAAGAGCACTTCTAGGTGTTGCTTCAGTATGGGATCAGGTGTGATCTCTTGGTTTAGCAGGAAGCAGTCTTGTGTAGCACTGAGTACAGCCGAAGCAGAGTATGTTGCAGCTTGTTCTGCTAGTTGTGAGGCAGTATTGCTTTGGAAGCTACTGTCTGAGTTATTTGATCTACCACTGGAGGCTACTGGTATATTTTGTGACAACCAGAGTTGTGTGAAGTTGTCTGAGAACCCAGTGTTCCACGACAGGTCGAAACACATAGAGATCAAATATCACTATATCAGGGATATGGTGCAGAGAGGAGCAGTGAAGCTCATGTATGTTGCGACGGATGAGAAGATTGCAGATGTATTGACAAAGCCACTAGCCATAGTGAAGTTTGAGTACTTTAGAGAGAGGCTTGGTGTTCTCTAGATCGACAACACTTCGAGGAAGAAGTGCTGGAGAGATTTGTTGTAGCCATTTCTAGCATGGTGGAAGGGGGATCCTTCACATGGCTATGGATGTAAGCGCTGGATGATGAGCATCAGGATGATGCTCCAGTTACTGCTATGTATATGCATCAGGATGATGTTGGATATGATCAGTTGGATCACTTATATGTATATGCATCATGTTGGATGCTGGATATGATCAGTTGGATCATTTGTATGTATATGTATGTATGCACCATGTTGGATGCTTGGACCATGTATCTATATATGTATTAGGTGGATACTATGTATGATCAGGTAGATCATGTATGTTGATATATCAGGTGGATACATTGTGTGGATCATGTATCTATGTATGTATCAGGTGGATACATTGTATGATCAAGTGGATCATGTATGGTGATATGTATCAGGTAGATACTTGGTATGTATCAAGTAGATGCATTGTATGAGCAGGATGATCAGGATGATGTATGGTGAGTATCAGGTTTATACTCTGTGGCCGTGGACAGGTTGTGCAAAGGAAATCCTAGATTTGTTCTAGGTCACATCCAATATGAAAAAGGACTGGCACTGTGTATCACATGTAAGACCTGGGAGATATGATAGGTTGGGCTGTGTGCCCATAATAAGTCCTAGGATGCTCTTTCAAGGGTTTGTGATAGTGGGCCACATGTAAGACCGATGAAATTCAATAGGTTGGGATGCGTGCTCCTAATAAGTCCTAGGATTCTCTTTCGAGGGTTTGTGGTGGGATGCTACATGTAAGACCTAGGAGATCCGATAGGTTGGGCCGTGTGCCCGTAATAAGTCCTGGGATGCTCTTTCGAGGGTTTGTAGTAGAGGTCACATGTAATCAGTCCTGGAGATCTTGCCGGTCATGCTTAGGCACATAAATGTTCTTGGGATGCTCTTTAGAGTTCTTTCCGGTCATGCTATGCACATAAACGTTCCTAGGACACTCTTTTAAGGGTTTGTGACAGTCACATGTAATAAGTCTTCGAGATCTGGACAGGATGAAAAAGGCCACAGATGCTCTTTAGGGTTCTTGCTAGTCAAGAGACTCTTTTAAGGTTTTGTGACGCATGTAATAAGTCCTGAGGATTCCACAGTATGGCTAGTGATGATGAAGACCTGCAGGTGGTGGTCCTACATCCAGTATGAAAAATGATTGGCTCTGTAGAACTTCCTATGATGAGTAGATTCAAAGATTGATTGAGATAGCAGCAATAGTGACAACGATGATGACTCTACGACGATTATCCAGTGACGATGATCCAGAGAAGAAGACTTGTGCTAGAAGTCCTATGTAGAGAAATACCTTCCTAGTTAAGAGGGAGTATTAATGTATATGTAACTTCAGAATGCATTTCATATATGTATATTGTACTCCTATAGAGATGGTATTATTCCTCTATATAGAAGTGTTTGTATTCCTATAGAGATGTTATTATTCCTCTATACGGAAGTGTCGTCATTTATATTGTAAGTGTCATAACTTATACTTGATGGGTTATTACACCACCTTGTTTGGGTCGGCCTTGTATAAGTCATGTGGGTCGAAGGGTTATTAGACCACCCTATTAGGGGTCGGCCATGTGGGTCAAAGGGTTATTAGACCACCCTATTGGGTCTCGGCCCAGTCAGCATTATGTTATGTGGTTAAGTTAAGGCCGACCTACTAAAGGTTTTTAGGCAAGTCAAGTCAAGTATAAATAGAGTGCGGGAGGCACTATATTTCATCATTCTATTCTCTCTCACACTCTCGGGAGAGTGGCACACTTGTGGAGGAGGAGAAGCTGCTGCTAGGAGATGTCTATCTCTTATGCTTGGGTTGTATCATTGCTCTATCTATCTCTGAGGAAGTTATTGGGGTTTTTCACCTTTATGGTTTTCCCAAAGTAAACTCTGTGTCTCTTGTGTGCTTGCATTATTGTGTCCATGATTGATATGCTGTACATGTTGTTCTCTCAGTTAAGATCCTAGATCAGATTGAAGTAAATTCTAAAAAATTAACATTCTCATCATCAATCATGTTATTCAAAGTAGAAATAGTATGATAAATAACCCCAGAAAAAGTTCCCATGGCATATCTATTCTCGGTATCTTCTTTTTTCACATCAATGGCTATTGGTTTCCAAATAATTAGATGCTTAGGGGGTGTAGTAACATAATCATCAAACCTAGACCTTTTAACACCTTTCTTAACCACAACCTTCTATTTCCTAGTGAAGAAGTAATCTCTGAGAGAAACTACTATGAATCCTCCAAAATCCAATATATCTTGGGAGGATGTAACCAAAGGGCCGACATACAATACAATATGCATATGTTCATTAGAAAAAATGGAAAAAGCTTGAGAAGAAACATTGGAAACTTGAATATGTGGTTGAACTAGTATGTGAAGAACCTGCGATAATTAATTAATGCAAATACATGAGATATCAGAAATAATAGAACTTAGAATCACTTTTATATTGATCACGGGCCACTTCGAGGGGGCAACCTCCTTTTAGAAATCTCAATACAATTAGCTTCACGGTGCCTTCAATGACCTCAACACACACTTATATACTAAGTCTATGCCCAATACTATGAGTCAAAACCATGGGACATATAATACTACGGGATGACTTACAAAGCATATGCGTCCAATACTATGGGCTAATATAAATTATGGATCAACAAATACTACTGGACGAATTACAAAGCATATGCATCCAACAACAATATACTAACATAGTAAAGAGAAGGGTTGACACAGGTTCCTAACATCCCCTCTCCCTTAGAAAAGGCTTTGTCCTCAAAGCTTTGGTTGGAGAAATTGCTGCAAAATATGAAGAAGTGGATCCTTGGTAGCATCCTCCAGTTGCATTCCAGGCCACTGATGCCTTTGGAGTGTCAGGGAGGATTGGTTGGAAGGCTGTAGACGAAGAAGAACCCCATCAGCTATGCAGAAAATGTGCTCAGAACGGTGTTGATCGGCTTGTTGTTTCAGGTGAATTCTGGCCATGTGAAGATTGTCCTGCAGAATGAGAAGAATCTGATCGCGGTTTCGAAGAACTGAGTCAATTTCCTGAAGTGGGGATCTGCTAAGGGTGTATGGAAGAAGAACTGGTGGTGTCTATCCGTAGACTGATTCATATGGTTTCCTTTGAGATGTGGTATTGTGCCACCAGAGTGTTGCTAGGAGATCCATAGAAATAGTTGGCCAAAGCTATGTAGGGATGGGCAAGGGTTTGAGCAATCCCGAAAGGAGTGTCATTTCACCCTTGTTGACCTGGAATGTATCACAGTTAGCCACCATCTGTTGAATTGTCATTTTCAATCCCTGCCAAAAGAAGTTACATTGTTCCTGGTCATACATTTTGAAGAACCTAGAGTTCCCTGCATGATGAGGTCAACGATGTGATCAAGGTGTTGAAGTCGAGCATGTGAGAAACAACCATTTGGAGAGGCACTGAGGACTCTTCTCGAAATGATTTGTAGGCACTCATCATAAATGGTGATGAGTCCAAGACACAAGGTCCTCTAGGTCTATCCTCTGGAATAAATTTGGGTGTCATTGACAGAGGGAGACCAGCAACTAATAAGGCAATGATGTTTCCTTGATAGGAGCATGAGGTGTAGAACTGAAGTGTGGTAGTACTGATGGTAGGACTGGCATACTTTTGGGGATGGGAAGTAACTGGGGTCATAGAGTGGGTATACTTTAACTTCCTTTGTTTAGAGCATGATGACATGGTTGACCTGGCAGCATAGGGAACTGATTTGTAGGTGTGGGGATCATAGCTTTTAGGGACTGAAGGGTATGTATTGACTCTGGGGGGTCAAGCTGATGGGTGCTGTCAAGGGATTCTCAGGGTGACATACTGCAGAATACTCTGAACAAAGGCGACCAAAATGGGGAAGCTGCCATATGAGTAGACGTGATATGTTGTGGCACCGAGAAGCACCATTGGGTCCTTGTTCGTAGTTTTAATGAGCTCCAAGAAGGGATAAAAGTGTGCTCTGAAATGGTACTGTCCTGTGGATTTTGTGAGCCCAGGACTATTCGTGCTCATGGGTGCTTTCATTTTTAAGGAGTCTGAAAATGATAAGAAGACTCTGCAGTGGTTGTGAGTACCATCCTGTGGGTTTTTACGAGCCCAAGATGGTGATTGCTCGTGGTCGCTTTCATGTTTAGAGAGTCTGAAAGTGGTAAGTGGACTCCATTGGTGTTCTTTTTCGTAAGTTAGTCTCCAAGGCCCGAAAAAGCATAAAATGATGCAAATGGAGAACTCTTCTAGCCGATGTGACTAGAGTATTCCTTTTTCATAATTAGTCTACAAGGTCCTGAAAAGGGGTAAACTTATACCATGTAGACGCCCTTTCAGATACATTTAGCGAGCATGAAAGGAAGCAAGGTTGCTCGACAATCTTTTCATTGTTTTAGGAGTCAGAAAAGAGCTTAACAGAAAGTCCCTAAGTGCCTTTTTCGTAAAAGGGATTGCTCAGCCCGAAAAAGGGGTAAAACTATACCGAACAAAAAGGGATTGATGAGAGTGAGAAAATGTCTCAAGCATCGTCATGAGTGCAAAATACGAAATCCAGTGACATAAATATTGTCAAAAAGGGGCACCGGCCAATGTGGCACGTAAACCGAGGTGATGAGTGGCATTTTGAAAAAATGCCTGAAAATTATGGGGTGAGAGCGAGAAATGATCTCAAGCATCATCATGAGCGCATAAAACTGAATCCGACAATATCAAACTTGTTAAAATGGATGACGACCGATGTGGAACGCAAACCGAGGCGACGAGGGGGCATGGGAAAAAATGCCTGAAAAATCTAGGCGTGAGAGCGAGAAATGATCTCAAGCGTCATCATGAGCATGGAAAACTGAATCTGACGATATCAAACTTGTCAAAAATGGACGACGGCTGATGTGGCATGCAAACCGAGGCGACGAGGGGGCATGGAAAAAATGCCCAAAAAATCTCGACATGAGAGTGAGAAATGATCTCAAGCATCATCACGAGCGTAGAAAACTGAATCCGGTGATATAAGACTCGTAAAAAATGGAGAACGGTCGATGTGGCACATAAACCGAGCAAAAAGGGCGTGAAAAAATGGTCAAAAAATGGACCTCGTGAAAATAGGAAAAGGAAAGGACTATCATGAAGTTCTTGCTCTGCTGATTCCAACGGTACCAATGGTTTGAGGAACGAATGTCGTATGATACTGCAATTGTTGTTTGAAAAATGGTGAAATTTCTATAAATAGGGTGTGGGGCCCATATGACGTGCCATTGTTACGTGTGTGTTTGGCAGAGCAATCAGAGCTCTTTCTTGATTTCCAAGAGATTTGACTGTTGGTTTTCGATTCCGCAAGTTTTAGGTAACCCTATTCGCCTTAGCCTTTTTAACTATGTCTTTTTTGGTTAGCAACGTGCCCCCGAAGGCCGCGAAATTCCATGTTGGCCTTCCAACATGGAATATCGCGGGTTTCACGTCTTTTTCCGCGATGAACATCGTGGGTTAGGGGCTGACAGTCGCGATGTTCATCGCGGTTGTCGCGCTGAAAGTCGCGATGTTCATCGCAGCTGTCAGGATGAAAGTCGCAATGTTCATCGCGACTATGGGGTTGATGGTTGCGATGTTCATCACAATTGTGTGGTCAATACGTGCGATGTTCATCGCGAGTTCTTGGATGAAAGCCGCAACTTTTGACGGAAAATCCGCGATGGGATTTTTTGAAAAAAAAAAATCGGTTCTAAAAAATTTCTTTGTTTTTTGGCAGGATGTTGAGGAGACCATTGGTGTCATGGTGAGAGCGGGAGATGGAGGAGGATTTGATGATTCAGATTTAGACCGATTAGGGGTTCCGACAGGTTCTGGCTATGAGTGGGCTCCTAAAGTTCTCTCAGATTCCACTGATGTGTTCAGTAGGACCACTACTGAACAAATTGGTGAGTCTTTGGGTCCCTGCAGAGGGTGCGTTCATTGTTGGGGGTGAGAGGTTAGAGATCACCCTTACTGATGTATACTTTCTGACCAGGTTGCCTCGCTTAGGGGAGGTAGGGGATCTTCTACTGAGGATCTCGGTCAGTGTGGATATCGAGGATCTCTTGAAGACCTTTTGTGTTGCTGGGGCGATTGTGCAGAACATCGCTTTGAGCCTGAGATCTTAGCAGGATTGGGACATGCAGGCTGTTGGGGCTTGTGTTCTATGGGTGTTGGGTGCCGTGGTGCCACATCGTTTGTCAGGGGGACAAATGATGATGGTGGATTCTATTTTGAGGGGGACCTACTATGTGTGGGGTTGTTTTTGGCTGGTGTCCGAAGTGATCTGGACAAGGTCAATCGGGAGGGGGGAGAGTTTTGCTTTGCCTCCTTCCTGCGTTGTTTCTTCTTTGAGCGGGTACTGACTTTGCGGCCATGGGTGCCGGTTCAAGATGGGTTGGTGAGCAAGCTGTGCATGGTGCGGTGGGGGAAGATGATGCCCCATGGTGGTGGTGGTATCTGTAGCTTCTTTTCACAGGATATGTATGAGCAGTGGGAGCAGATCCCTCTGCTGATTGATGACTATCCATATGCCGGTATGGATTATTGAGGAGATCCAGAGATGCCTCGAGCCAAGGGATAGGCTTGGGGTTTAGATCATATGTTTTTTTGTTTTGTTCTCTACTATTTCATGTGTATTAGTTGTGTTTGTTATGATTAGTTAGATATTTATATGATGGTTCATTTGCATGATTGTGTAGATGTTGGTCCTGTACCACCGGCCGACCATGTGGTTCGTAGGGGACGGGCGATGGTGGTCATTCCACCTCCTGTAGCGGTACCGCCTCCTCATGCTTGAGGAGTTGGGGCTCGTAGTCGAGGAGCTGGGCCTCGAGATGATGCCATGGTGGGTGTCCAAGAGACACTAAACATGATCCTGGCAGGATTTCCAGAGGATGGGTGGAGGGATTTGGATTGGGACATCATCGAGCATTGTTTCGATGCGCCTCGTGAGTGGCGCTCGATCTTGCTCAGAGCAGCATTGTTGGCAGCTGAGTGGAGGGATGGGGCTCAGCATGATCTAGCAGGGTCGATGGAGGGGAGGATTCGGGTGTGAGATGATCCAGTGGGGCCGGCGGAGAGGAGAGTTTGGGCTCGGCATGATCCGGCGGGGCTAGCGGAGGTGGTGCCGGAGGATCCTGGAGACCATGATGATTAGATGAACTTGTATATGCCCCCAAATGCTGATGAGCATATGGGGAAGTACCTATTTATATGGCTGTTGTATTTTTGTATATTGGGTGCTGAGGGAACCTATGACATGTTTGACTATATTATGATGTATGTATATATATGATTTGGTATATAGTCATGTATGCACATGGATGCATTTATTGTCTTTTTGCTTGCCCGTGGAGGCACATGTTATGCACGTGGATGCATTTTTGTTTAAGCCCATGGAGGTACATTTGTGTTTACTATATGGTTTGGTTGGTGTGCCAGTCAAGAATGTTGTTAGCCATATGGTCTGCTACACCATTGAGATTCCTTGGGACATGTGTGAATGAAATGGATTCAAACTATCGAACCATTTGTTTAGTGTGCAAGAATTTTATGAAAAGACAAGGATCGTGTAGCTGGTAATCATTGTTGAGCTGGGAAACAAGGAGTTGTGAGTCCAAGAAAAAGTTAAGGTGAGTTATGCTCGTTTGGAGTGTTGTGGCCAGGAGACCGGTCACGGCACCTACGCACACTCCGTCGATGTGGATCAACTCATGTGAAGGGGAATATATTACCCAAGCTGCGGAGGCCAGATTGAGGGACCAACAGATTGCACCATCAGTGAAACCGACATAGCAGAGTGGAACAGGATCCATCTGTGGTGATGCAGAGAAAACAAATATTTAGGTTTTTTGAATTTTTTGTGAAAAACAAAATAAGACTGTACAATAATGGACGGTGGTGTCCATCAGATTTTTTATGGGTAAAATCGCTTGAGGTACAAGCCATTGCGTTTCTTGCGTAGGGGGTTTCCTTCTGAATCGGTCAGAACGTATGCCCCCTGTCCGAGGCAAGTGTGTATAATGTATGGGCCTTGCCACATGGACACAAACTTTCCTTTTCCAGTTTTGTCATGAGCTTGATCATAGGCGAGGACAAGGTCCCCTTCAGTAAAAGTTCTTGGGTGGACATGTTTGTCGTAACTTAGTTTGGATCAGTTCTTGGTTGCTTCCATGGTTTGGAGGGCTGTGTGTCGATCTTCATCAGCTTGCTCTAGGAGTAGTAAGCGTTGCTCAATTGGGGACGTGTTCGGTAGGAGTTCAATGGACATATGTAGGGCTGGAATCTGGCATTCGATGGGGTGGACGGATTCGACACCATGAACTAGATGGAAAGGGGTAAAATCGGTGGCGGTTTGGTTGATGTGCGGTATGCCATTAGTGCTGGTAAGATCACGTGGTGCCAATTTGATTTGTGTTTGTCTACAGTGCGCTGGAGGATGGTCTTCAAAATTTTATTAATCGCTTCGACTTGGCCATTTCCTTGGGGGTAGTAGGCGGAGGAGAAATGGTGTTCAAATTTCAATAAGGTTTATAATTCTCTCCAAACGGCATCTTCGAAGTGAGAGCCGTGGTCTGAGATGAGTTGCTTTGGCACTCCAAAATGAGCGATAACATGGTTGAGGAAAAAATGTGATGCGGTGTCGGCTTTGCAATTATAAGTTGGCATGGCTTCCACCCACTTGGTGTAATAATCTACGGCCACAATGATGTGTTTATGACCGCCGGCTGATGTGGGATTGCAATTTAGGAAGTCGATGGCCTATTTGCAGAATGGTTCGACAGTGACGACTGGATGAAGGGGGGCAGGTGGGGTTCTTGCCTTAGGGGCAAAAAGTTGGCAGTTTTGACAATGTTTGACTACAGTGATGCAATCAGTAAATAATGAAGGCCAAAAGTAACCTGCGCGAATGATCTTTTGGGCGGTGGCCATGCCAGAGAAGTGGCCTCTACAGGCACCTCTATGGCAGTCATTAAGGACTTGTTCTACCTCGTTATGAGATAGGCAGCATCATAAGATGGTATCGACGCTGCGTCGATAAAGTACATCGCCTAATAGGAGATATCGGGGGGCGTGGTGTCGTATACGACGGCGTCCATCACGATCGATGTGGGGTCAAAATTTTTGTGTGCGGAGGTAGATTAAGATGTTGCCATACCATGGGTCGTCAGAAGAAATGATGAAAATGTGATCGTCAATGAGATCTGTTTGGATAGAGAGTGATGACGAAGAGGATGGGAGATCTGTGATGAGTTGAGCGAGTGCTAGGGCCTTGGTGCTCTTTGGGGTTTTGAAAGATAGGTCGTATTCTTGCAGGATAATCACCCATTTAGCTACGCAGCCTTGAAGGAGGTGACGTGTCAAGAGGTGAACCATTGGATTGGAATTGGCTACAACCGTGGTGTGGTTCAGGAGAATGTAATGTCGCAGCTTTTGTACTGAAAAGACGATGGCGAGGGCCATTTTTTCTTCATGTGGGTAGTGGAGGGGTGGGCCTGACAAGGTCTAGCTCACATAGTAGATGACATGCTCTTGGCGGGCAGTATATTCTTGCACAAGAACTTTAGATATGGCATGTTCGGATGCTAAAACATAGAGGGTGAAATATTTTGTGAAATCTGGAGGAGAGATCAACGGGGCGTTTGTGAGTGCTTTCTTTAAGTCGGTGAAAGCTGTTTCTGCTTGTTGGTCCCATATGAAACAGGTATGCAGACGTAGTAGTCATAGGAAACCATGGACCGTTGTGGCATATGTCAAGCACTCTATTTGCAGATAATTAAATATCAAACACACAGAACGTATGAAATTTATTGTCAACCCGAGAAAGTCTTTTTATTTCAAAGGACAAGTGCACAATATATGCTTAAACACAAAACCATTAGAAGTGAATACTTTTATCTTCTATCATCCATGTTCATCCCAAGAATCTATGCAATCCCAATTGCCTTCTAACTGCTATACTACAATTCTTTTCTATTATGCATCAAGAAGAAATGGTATCAGATCTAATCAACGATTGCAAGAAGGAAATCTCATTCGCATTCTAAAATAATCACTTGTCTAATCTAATCAAGATGGGAATCACAAAGCATGACCTGAACATTGCTCTAGAACTTTAATGAAAGAGATTGAAGCAACTGTTCTAAGAAACTGAATTGCAAAATATAAATCAATCAACACATAACAGGAAAGCTAATTTGTAAGAGCTCCTGGGATTACGTCTCAGCTGTAGGATGAACACAGCAGTGTGAACATAAATTGAAATATGTAAAACAAACCTGACTCAGTCGACTGTTATTCGATACCATTCACCAATCTCACGAAAGTATAATCATTTACTGAGAAATCCACACAATGAATATTGCTGCTGCGTACAAAAGAAAGAACAAAGCATCACACAACAAGAAAGATGAAATCCTAAATTAACACAGCAATCTCTGTGGAAGACGGGCCCAGTCTTCACACAGAGACGCTGGTTGAACAACACTCTCTTTAACTCAGAAGTAACTCCTTATATTAACAGAAGAATGAGTACACAGTTTCGGCTCGGCTGCTAATACAAGATAAATTAATTGTTTGCTGTCCAACCCCTCGGTCGAGGCAATACCACATATTTATACATACAGTTTGCAACATCTAAACCTATAATTGGGCAGCCATGAAGATCTCTGATCTTCAGGCGCCCTAAATAATCTAGCTGTTACAATGCGTGGCAGAACTGAAATATCCAAATATGAGAGGAGTTATCAACTGTCCCAAGAGTGGCGATCCTTCCAGCTCACAGCTGGATTCGAGCAGCGACATACTTAAGATAGCACTTTATGTTACAGCTGCCCTGCCACGACTGTGCCTTGATTGACGATTTGAGCCCCAAGGAACCTTCTACAAGCAGTGGGCGTCCCTTCCTCCATGACTTGTTCAGCTCCGATCTTCCTGCAGTCTATTTGTCTTACTACCTTCATAAATCGCATCATGTTAGCACAAATTAAGAGATGCACAGCTTTAATCATCACAATCATAAGTATTAATACAATAAAACAATAATCGGCCATACCTTGGTAAATTGGGGAATAAGATAAGGACAATAAGTCGAATTGCCAAGGTAATTGGTGTGAGACAAGGGAAGGGAAGATGATAAATGATGGTCAAAAAGGGCCAATTCTGGGCTCAACATCTCCCCCCAACTACCCTGTTGCATGTCCTCATGCAACAACCTGCATCTGAATCTTGAACTGAGCTCTGTCCAGGAGAGAGGAAGGAATGTAGGTAAATCAGGCACCTCATCTACCTTTTTGAAAAGCTTCTGTGAGCAACCCGGCATCTTCCAACTTCACTGTTTCCCTTCCACTGCTACTTGCTGATATCTGAGAATGCACTTGGTGTGGTGGGAATCTTTCTGCAGTTCTCTTATGCTATGCCTGGGGAAGTTGAAAAGACACCCTCAATCTGAATCCAACTCAATGACACCTGTAGGAGGTGGAAGCACTGGTTCTTGTGGGACAGTGTCTTCCAGCACATCTAATGTTAACAGGAGATTTGCTGGTTCTTGTGTAACAGCAACATCCTTTAACCCGTCTTCAGCAGCTACCTTCATTGCTTTTGGAGACACTGGTTCTTGTGTAACAGTGTCTTCTTTGTCATTCTGCTGCTGAGACTGAATATCCTTTTCAATTTGCAGCTCCTCCTCCAAGATTTCAGTGTCACCTGAGCATGGTGTCTGTACCAGTTCATTGTCACTCCACTGTGTGTCAGGGATGATATCCACTCCCAGGTTATCTCCCAGCTGTAATTCAGGAGTTTTTGTTGCAGCCTCCAAGGATGTTGGTTCTTGTGTAACAACATCCTGGCTTACCTCTTCATCCTTCTTCTGCTGCAGCTCCTCTTCTATGAGTTCCGTATCATGGGAGCTCTCTGGGGTTACAACCCAGAGTTCATCATTGAATGCCAAAGTATCCTCTGTCTCAGCTTCTTCTACTGTCTGCTCAGCCGGTTGGACAGTCCTATTCAGGATTGCTTGTTCTTGTGTTGCAGCATCCTGTTCCAACTTATCACTGTCCTGCCTTTCCGTTTCTTCTTCTAAAATTATTGTGTCCTGGGAACGTTCTGGGGTTACAGCACAAAATTCTTCACTATCCTCCAGAGTATCCTTCGGCTCCATGATCTCTGTATCAAGGGAACATTCTGGAGTCTCACCATATTCTTTTATAAGCTCCAGAGCATCCTTCATTTCCCGTTCTTCTCCCATCTGTTCTATGATTTCTATGTTGTGGGAGCATTTTGGGATTGCCATACATTCCTCATAAATATCCAGGGCATCCTCCACTCCCTGTTCTTCTCCCATCTGTTCTATGACTTTTGCATCATGGGAAGTGGCAGCTGCAGCAAGGATGTTTAAAGGTGCTGGTTCTTGTGTAACAGCACCTTCTTTCTCCACTGCTTTCCCTTCTGTGGCTACAGGCTGTTGTGCTGAATAGGTGCTAAGTAAAATTTTATGGCCTGCTTCCTCAAAGATCTCCCCACAGGTGGGGCAGAGTATTCGCTCATCCTTTTCTCCAGCTCCAGCAGAAGCTGATTCCTCCACTTGGTCTGCAGCCTCTATTAATGTATACATCTTTCTTCCACCCTGCTTTCTGCAGATTTCCTTCCATGTTTCCAGCTCCTTTCTAAGTGCTTGGAGGTCCTCTTTCAGCATTGCATTCTCATACAAGAGTCCCTCAATTTCAGGTTCTTCCTCCACTGGCCTTTGTGGAGCATCCCTCGGTTTTGGTGTAAGGATTGATGGTTCAACCTGTGTTTCTAAGGTTGCCCATTTTGTTCTAGCTGCCTCTGCTGCTGTGATTGATCGAGTTCGTTTCCTTCTAATTGGTGCCACTAAATCAAACTCATTGGTGGCCCTCTTCCTTTTCTGTGGCGTTTTCCTTTGTGACTTTCCTTTTTGTGATGTTTCTTCTTGTGGAGCTGGAATATAGGGGGGCAAAACTGAAGTTAAAGGAATATTTCCCTGCCCCCCATGCTGTTCTTCTTCAATCACAGCTGCTCCTCCTGCCCACTCCGGTGAAGACTCGATTGTGACCAGCTCAATATCTTCTTCCATTGCTCTGGCTCTGTCATCTTCAGGTTCCATTGTCGCAGCATTTGATGCTGCTCCAATTTCACCTTCTGCTGTCAGAGCTGCCCTGTTATCTAGGTTTTTCGCGAGGGTTTCATCTACATTGTCGCCTGATGGCTCTGTTTGTGCTTCCCCTCGCTCTCCTTCAAATGTAGTGTCATCCCCCACTGGTTCTGCTTGTGCTGGGGATTCATACACCTCAAATGGCTCTGCCTGTGCCCCTGTTTGTTCTTCCTCTGTGGTTTTATCCACCCCGGATGGTCCTTCCTGTGCCCCATGTTGTTCTTCTTCCGTTTCATCCCTCCCGGATGGTCTTGCCTGTGCCCCCTGTTGTTCTTCTTCCGTTTCATCCCTCCCCCCAACTTCACTGGAGGAACTCCGGTCCTCCTGTTGTGGCGGAACCGGTATTTGCTGTAATGGAATGACCCTCAAGGGAACAGGTTGCTGTGGTCGGGTAATGAATTGCTCCCATGTTATATTATGTTGGGCCAGGGTTCTTACAATAATTAACTTAATAAGGCCATGGTGGGTGAGGGAGGATAATGGGTGCTTTGCAGATTGAACAAATGTTGCCATATGGCGCAAGTCGTGCAATAGATAAAATGGAATATTCAACAAAATGCCATGACGGAGATGAGAAAGCAAAGGAAGTTCAGAGTTGTACACAGTTTGGTATCTACCTTCGCAGGTAATGTACTTCTTGAGGAAGACAGCAACCTGGTCCCATGGCTGCGGCAATGACTTCAGTGCAATCCCTCTCCTGGATGCTTCAACTTGCTCCCCTGGAAGTAAAAATTCTTCCCGTGCAACCGTTGCAAGGACTTGACGGTTAAACCAAGGTTTTCCCACCATCGGGATAGCTGTAACCTCGGATATAATGACCTCAGAAACATCTATACACAGCCCCCACACCGTGGAGTGTGTTTTAGTAAGATTCAAGGCAAATTGCAGGGCTGCGTCCCGATCAAATCCATCCAATCGTTCAAAGAACTCAACCCAGCCAGCAGCTTGAAAAATGGCCAGAACTTGCAGATTCCATCTAAGTTCCCTGGTATTGAAAGGTTCATGGCGAACTGGAATGCCCATGGTCCTGGCTGCAAGATGAAACTGCTATTCGACAGAGTACAGGATCCCAGAATGGAAGTTGCAGCACAGAGAATGCACGAATCGTTGAGCGGAGACGTTGAGCGAATGAGCTAATTCGGAAAGTTAAGCGCAGAGAGTTTAAAATTTTCATGCCGAATTGGGGAAGGTGGCAGTTATTAGTATTACGTCGTACGAGGGAAAGGTTTAATCAGATATAAATGGTGGTACGAGTGAAGGTATGGCCAATCTCGTTTAAATGATATCAATACTTAATCACGTGATAAATGAAAGCCATACCTCATAAAACTGTGCGTCGGAAGGCTGCGGAAACTGGTGGAGCATGCAGTTGGTGACGTCACAGAGCCGGACGCGTGCAGAGTCAGCCGTGGGATCATGATGACTCGGATAAGGCACTAATTTCCTTCGCCGATGAAACACAAGGCATCGCATCCTCGGGGTTAAAATGATGAGTTCGCCGGCGGAACTGGGATGAATCAGCATCATGATTAGCAGGTTGCAGCAATTCTTCTGTTAAAACGGGAGTTACCACTGCAAGTTTCCAAAGAAATGATAACACGGCCGATGAAAAAGCTTGTTGCAGCTGGCGGGAAAGAAGTTACAGTTACCGGAAAAGAATTCACGACAGCCGGAAATTTTATTTTTTTACGATATCGGGGAAAATTACGGCTATCACGGAAAAGTTTTACGGCGGCGGGAAAAAAACTTACAGCGGGCGAAAAAAAAAGATTTTACGGCTACGGGAAATATGTTGCAGCCGCTGGAAAGAAATGGCAGCTGCAAGGAAATGATGTGGCAGTGAGTGGTCAATGAGGTGGCAGCCGCTGGAAAATGAGGTAGAGGTCGCTGGAAAATGAAGTGACGGCTGCGGAAAAAAGATGTTGCAGCTTCCGATATTGCAGCCGCTGAAGTCGCAGCCGCCGAAGTTGCAGCTACCGAAAAAGATTGACGGCTGACGGAAAAAGGACATTACGGCTACCGAGAAATGAAATGGCAATTTGCTGGGAAATGAAGTGGCAGCTGTTGGGGAAATGGAGTGGCAGATGCGGAAAATGAGATGGCAGCCGTGAGAAATGAGGTGGCAATAGCTGGTGAATGGGGTGACAACCATGGGGAAGATGAGGTGGCAGCCGCGGAAACTGAAGTTGCAGCCGCCGATGTTGCAGCCGCTAATGTTGCAGCCACCGATGTTGCAGCCGCCGATGTTGCAGCTGTCGGGAAAGATTGACGGCTGACGGAAAAAGGGCATTATGGCTACCGGGAAATGAAGAATATGGTTTCCGAAAAAGGATATACAGCTGCCGGGAAAATATGTTGCAGCTGCCGGAAAATATGTTGCAGCTGTCGAAATTTTTTTTTTTTTTTTTACACACAAGGACAGCACAGGGCGATTTTCATTACGGGCCCAAAACTGGTCGTTCTCCTGGCGCTTCCCTGAAAATTTTTAAAGATGACAGCAAGCAAAGAGAAAGAAAACGACAACTATACACTACAGCAAGACATTATTTATGTACAACAAATATAATTTTCAGTTTAAGATTTGGCAAAGGTAGAGAAATGTTCCTGCTCTGGTGCCAATTGATAGTTTGGATCAGCAGCAATCTGTGAAATGAATGCATATTTCGAAATGGGCTTCCGATACAGTCGCAATCTGTGGCCATTAGCAAGTAATGGTATACGGTTTTCATCAATGGTGACCAGGCGAACAGTGCCGTTGTCAAATAACCTGTCAACCAAATATGGACCCAGCCATCTTGTGCGTAATTTCCCTTTAAAATCCTTCTTGAATCTGGAGTCGTACAATAGTGCCCAGTCTCCTTCACGGAAGATTTTCTTTTTAATGAATCGGTCATGCCAATTAGATCTTTGTTGCTGAAGCAGCACAGTCTGGTCTACTGCAGCTAATCGTTTCTCATCCAACTCATTTAATTGATTCAATCTTCTTTTCTGGGCTTCTGTTACATCCAGGTTCATTTCAATGGTTGTTTTCAGGGTCTTGATCTCAAATTCAATTGGAAAAATGGCACTCTTTCCATATACCAAATCATAAGGAGAAAATCCCGTGGTGTTACGCCAAGTCGTGCGATATGCCCACAGTGCTTCTGGAAGCCTGTCAGCCCAATCCCTTCGATGGATTTTAACTGTTTTAGTAAGGATTGCTTCGATAACTTTATTAGTGCTTTCCACCTGGCCATTAGCCTGGGGATGATAAGGTGAAGCTATCTTGTGCTGCACATGATACTTCCGGAGCAAGGATTCAAATTGGTGTGAAATAAATTGTGGTCCCCCATCGGTAACTACTTCCTTTGGTACTCCAAAACAGGTAAAAACTTCACTGTACAGGAAATCAATCACCGCCTGGTCATTTGCCTTAGCCAAAGCTACAACTTCTACCCACTTGGTCATGTAATCTGTACACACCAAAATGTAAACCTTCTGTTTGGAAGGAGGGTTGATAGGACCAACAAAGTCCAATGCCCATCTATCAAACGGTTCTAGTACCACTTGGGGCTGTAAAGGCATCTGATCTGTCTTATTAGGTTGGCCCATCCTTTGGCAGCTGTCACAGGACTGAACATATCTCTTAGCATCTCTGAACAGTGTCGGCCAATAATAGCCCATCCGCAACGCCTTATGTCCTGTTCTTTTATCTGCAAAGTGTCCTCCGCAAGGTTCATCGTGACAGGCCTTCAGTATATGAAAAATCTCATCTTCCCTTACACATCTTCTAATTTCAAGATCAGGTCCTGTGTAAAAGAGATGGCCTTTGAGCCAACAATACCTGGCACTTTGCTGAATAATTTTTCTTTTCTCTCGTTTAGACATATGTGGCGGAAGCTTCCCTGCAACCAAATAATTAGCAACGTCTGCATACCAGGGTGAATGAGCTGAGAGTGCGAATAAATGTTCATCCGGGAAAGCATCCTCAACAGGTGAACTGTCATCACTGTTAGTAAATCGTGATAAAAAATCAGCAACAACATTTTATTTTCCAGGTTTATCTATAATAGTAATATCAAATTCCTGTAATAATAAAAGCCACCTGGTTACTCTGGCATTAGTGACAGGTTTATTCATTAAATACTTAGTGGCAGAGTGGTCAGTATGCACAAATGTAGGATACCCAGTAATGTAATGCCGAAACTTATTAATAGAATAAACAATAGCAAGTAATTCTTTTTCAGTAACAGTATAGTTTAGTTCAGCAGGGGCTAAGTTTTTACTAACATAATAAATAGCATAAGGTACTTGACCATCCTGCTGTCCTAGTACTGCTCCAATGGCGGTATCAGAAGCATCTGAAGAAATGTGGAAAGGTATGGTCCAATTAGGTCCCCTCAAAATAGGGGCTGTGGATAGTTTCTCTTTAAGCTTATCAAATGCTGTCTGGCATGCTGTACTCCATACAAACTGTGCGTCCTTCATTAACAATGAAAACAAAGGAGAAGCAAGTTTGGAGAAGTTTTCTATGAATCTCCTGTAATACCCAGCATGTCCCAGAAAACTTCGCACCTCTTTCTGAGTTGAAGGAGTTGGTATATTCTTTATCACCTTAATTTTTGAAGGATCCACTTGAATACCGTCAGTAGAGATGAAATGTCCTAATACCACCCCCTCACTCATCATCATGTGGCATTTTTCAGTGCTTAGTGAGAGGCGAGCCTGTTCACAGCGAATTAAAACTTTCTTCAAATTTTCCAGTGCTTCCTCAAAATCCTTGCCATAAGGAGTAAAATCATCCATAAAAACTTCCATGCTATCATTAACCAATTCAGAAAATATGCCAATCACAGCTCTTTGGAACGTTGCAGGTGCATTGCACAATCCAAAGGGAAGCACCCTGTAGGCGAACGTTCCCCAAGGGCAAGTGAAGGTGGTCTTATCCTGATCCTCTGGAGCAATCTGAATTTGATTGTACCCACTGAACCCATCCAGGAAGGAGAAGAACTTCTTCCCAGATAAGTTATCAAGTACCTGGTCAATAAAGGGCAGAGGAAAATGATCCTTTTGTGTAGCTTTGTTCAGCTCCCTATAATCGACACAGACTCTCCATTTACCATTTTTCTTGGGTACAATTACAAGTGGGGAAACCCACTCACTATCTGAGATAGGATAGATAAATCCTGCTTCCAAGAGTTTCTAGATTTCTTCCTTCACTATATCCCTCAGATTGGGGTTCATGCGACGTTGGGGTTGACATACAGGCCGGGAGTCGTTTTTAATATAAATATGATGAGTGCACAGACTAGAAGGAATACCCTTCATGTCTGTATATTCCCAGGTGAATGCCCCCTTGCGTTCCTTCAAGAGATTGGTTAGGCGCATCTGTTCTTCCGAGGAGAGACCAGGGTTGATGTTCAAACTTTTTCCAGACTCTACCTCAATGGGAATGCTTCTGGAGTTTTTCAAGACTGGGATTATGTTTGTGTCATTGACTAGTGCTTCCTCCGTAAGCTGTTCTTGTTCTTCCTTCCCAAGGGTACTGTTCAGGAGTTGATAAACTTCCTTATCTACTGAAGCAGGCTCGCTAATGAAATTATTAATGGCATCGTCTTCTGTTTCGTTTTTGAATGTTAGTGCCTTCCCTATTGTTAGTAATGGTTGAACATCTTCCTCCTCTTCCTGTTCTATCCAAAGGGAAGTTTCAGTTTCTAGACTCGGCCGTGCTGGAGGGTACAGGGTGAGGTTTTTGGTTTCCATGCCATTAGATATAGTCATAGATCCTGATCGATAGCTGATGCAAGCATCAGCTGTAGCCAACCAGGGCCTCCCCAAAATCAATGGATGTCCCCCCAATTGTGATTTTGGTTGTAATACCAGAAAGTCGGCAGGGTATTCCCATGAGTCTACTGAAATAACAAGGTCGTCCAAAATCCCTTCGGGTCTAATGGTGGATCTGTCTGCCAATTCTAAGATAGTAGGGGTCGGTCTAATATTGGTGAATCCGAGCTTCTTTACAGTCTCCATTGTTATAACATTGATCGCAGCTCCTAAATCTACTAATACGTTGGGTATCTGCGTTTGTCCTATGTGTACAATGACGGTAGGATTGCCGGGATCCTCATACTTGGTTATAGGGGTTTTTCCAGTCATTAAAGCGGATAAATTCCCTATAACATGAACAGTAGGGGGATCTCTTGGTTTCCTTCCCGGTCTTTTAGTGCACAGGTCCCGAACAGTTCTAGCGTAAATAGGTACATCTTGAAGAGCTTGTAAAAGGGGAATCTTAACATAAAGGTTCTTCAATTCTCCTAAGAGATTGAACTGAGGTTGCCCCCCTCTTTGTGATAGCATCAATCTCTCAGGGTATGGTGGTTGCCTTACCAGCTGGGTAGGCTGCGTGTTATCCACTTTATTGTCTAATGTTTCAGCCGTCCCATCTGAGGGATGCTCAGCACCTTCAATGTTAGGAACCAGATCAAATGGATGCTGGGAACTCTCTTCTTTGTCATGCTCAGATGGTGGAATATTTTCTGAAGTTACACGTTCTACTATCTTTCCAGACCGTAAGCAAATATCATTACAAGGTACAGGGGAGAGAGAGTAGGCCGGCATATTGAGAGCTTCCAATTGTTGGACTGTTTTATTGTTTGGGTTAGGGTTAGGTTGGGCAGGCAGCTGAGGCCGTATCGGTAAGTTAGGAACATGATTATTTTGCAGCTGCAGTTGCGACTGCTGAGGTGGGTATTGAGGATATTGATGAAATTGAGGATATGGAGGATACGGTAACTGTTGAGGTGGAGGTGGTTGAGGAAACTGGTTCCCAGGATGGAAGTTCCTCCATCCAGGAGACCATGAAGTAGGCTGATGTGGTGGCTGTGTCCAAGGACTCCATGAATTATAACCTTGCATCGCAGGTTGAGGGGAATTCCACTGGGCATAATTCGAAGGGAATTGTGTATTCACATTTTGCATATTAGTATTCCAATTATTCAAATTATTCAAAAATGGAAATGAATCGGGAGACATACCTTGATTCCGGGGTTGCCAGGGTTTCTTCTGTGCAATGAAGTAGGCTGAATCTACCTCTGGAGTTGATGCCTGCAGAACAGCCTTTACTTGGGGTAATGTCGGACATTCTTTCATATCATGGTTCAGCTCGCACAGCTGACACACTTGTATTTTGTCAAGAGGGCATTCTTTCAGTGGATGAGTCTTTCTACATCGGGGACAAAACACACCTAGTGTGAGATCCTCCACTGCCTGTCTTTGCTTGGCCTTCAAGACATCAATCTCTGAAGAGATAGAGCTCATCATTTCTGTTTTAATGTTTTCAAGAAGATTGCCTATCTCTGCACGTGTAGCTCCCCCATTGGATGACTTCTGAGTTCTGTCGAAGACATCACGTTCCAGCTTATCTCGTTTATGCTGCTTATTATGCCTAGAAGATCCCCTGGAATATCTCTTACATAATTCCACAATTGTCTCAAAAGATTCTTTAGAGATATCCCCCTTTCCTAATAAATTTAGCATGTCTAAACAATCGTCCCTGATTCCTCGAAGCAGGATTATCTTAAGCACATCTAGTCCCATGTTCGTCTGTCCGGCTCTCTGCACATTGTACAGCAACCTCTCCACAAAATCCTCCAAACTTTCATCCTCCTTCTGTACCATCTTGAATAACTCCTCCCTTTTGTCCCTGGTGTTGCAATATTCTTGATATTTTTCCAGGAACACTTGCTTCATCTTGTTCCAATTAGCAACAGTTCCTCCCCCAAGGCTCATGAACCAACGTAATGCATTGTCCTTCAGGGTGGCAGGAAAAAGCTTCAACTTTTGAGCATCTGTGACATAATCATAGCTGCGACAGAGGATATCGAATTCAAACAGGAATTCGTCAGGATCCTCTGCCGCCCTGCCATGGAAGCGGGGTAACACCGACGGTGAGATGTTTTTCATAGGAGCTGTCCCCTCTAGCTGCTGTATTGGGAATTGTAATGTAGCCATAGTTTCTGGCGGGGAATCATCTTCATGATGGTATTGTACCACTGCTTCTTCCTCTTCGTTCTCATGTATGTTATTCATCTTTTCTTCTGTATCTTCTCCTTCGTTTGTTCCTCTATCCCTTACCTCAGTTGTAACAGTTGCGTATTCTTCGGTTGTAACAGCTGCGTATTCTTCGGTTGTAACAGCTGCGTATTCTTCGGTTGTAACAGCTGTGTATTCTTCAGTTGTAACAGCTGCGTATTCTTCAGTTGTAACAGCTGCGTACTCTTCAGTTGTAACAGCTGAATACTCTTCAATTGC
The DNA here is from genome assembly GCA_027924585.1 of Larix kaempferi. Lineage (NCBI taxonomy): Eukaryota > Viridiplantae > Streptophyta > Pinopsida > Pinales > Pinaceae > Larix > Larix kaempferi. Next base: position 7,698,709 of record BSBM01000486.1, read on the forward strand.
AACAGCTGAATCAGCTGTTCCTTCTTTAGCAGGAGTATATGCAGGAATCACAGCTGCTCCTGTATCTTCCACTGTAGATCCTGATGCTAACGCTCCAGGATCAACAGGGCCTCTTTTGATAGGAGTCTCCCGTTGACGAGATCTGACAGCTGAATCAGTTTTGTCAACAAGGTCATCAATAAATGTTCTTCTACCCAACGGTGGACCTCGACCACGACCCGAACCACCTGCACTGTTAGTAATTTGTGGAGTTTTGGGGGTTGGGAGGTGATCGCGTTTTACCCTCCTCGTATTCATGCGAAGCAGATCATTTCAAAAACAACCAAAAGACTGACTAAAAGCAATTATCAGATACAACTAATGACTAGTGTTTAATTTTCATCCTTCCCCGGCAACGGCGCCAAAATGTCAAGCACTCTATTTGCAGATAATTAAATATCAAACACACAGAGCGTATGAAATTTATTGTCAACCCGAGAAAGTCTTTTTATTTCAAAGGACAAGTGCACAATATATGCTTAAACACAAAACCATTAGAAGTGAATACTTTTATCTTCTATCATCCATGTTCATCCCAAGAATCTATGCAATCCCAATTGCCTTCTAACTGCTATACTACAATTCTTTTCTATTATGCATCAAGAAGAAATGGTATCAGATCTAATCAACGATTGCAAGAAGGAAATCTCATTCGCATTCTAAAATAATCACTTGTCTAATCTAATCAAGATGGGAATCACAAAGCATGACCTGAACATTGCTCTAGAACTTTAATGAAAGAGATTGAAGCAACTGTTCTAAGAAACTGAATTGCAAAATATAAATCAATCAACACATAACAGGAAAGCTAATTTGTAAGAGCTCCTGGGATTACGTCTCAGCTGTAGGATGAACACAGCAGTGTGAACAGAAATTGAAATATGTAAAACAAACCTGACTCAGTCGACTGTTATTCGATACCATTCACCAATCTCACGAAAGTATAATCATTTACTGAGAAATCCACACAATGAATATTGCTGCTGCGTACAAAAGAAAGAACAAAGCATCACACAACAAGAAAGATGAAATCCTAAATTAACACAGCAATCTCTGTGGAAGACGGGCCCAGTCTTCACACAGAGACGCTGGTTGAACAACACTCTCTTTAACTCAGAAGTAACTCCTTATATTAACAGAAGAATGAGTACACAGTTTCGGCTCGGCTGCTAATACAAGATAAATTAATTGTTTGCTGTCCAACCCCTCGGTCGAGGCAATACCACATATTTATACATACAGTTTGCAACATCTAAACCTATAATTGGGCAGCCATGAAGATCTCTGATCTTCAGGCGCCCTAAATAATCTAGCTGTTACAATGCGTGGCAGAACTGAAATATCCAAATATGAGAGGAGTTATCAACTGTCCCAAGAGTGGCGATCCTTCCAGCTCATAGCTGGATTCGAGCAGCGACATACTTAAGATAGCACTTTATGTTACAGCTGCCCTGCCACGACTGTGCCTTGATTGACGATTTGAGCCCCAAGGAACCTTCTACAAGCAGTGGGCGTCCCTTCCTCCATGACTTGTTCAGCTCCGATCTTCCTGCAGTCTATTTGTCTTACTACCTTCATAAATCGCATCATGTTAGCACAAATTAAGAGATGCACAGCTTTAATCATCACAATCATAAGTATTAATACAATAAAACAATAATCGGCCATACCTTGGTAAATTGGGGAATAAGATAAGGACAATAAGTCGAATTGCCAAGGTAATTGGTGTGAGACAAGGGAAGGGAAGATGATAAATGATGGTAAAAAAGGGCCAATTCTGGGCTCAACAGCATAGTCAGGGAGAAAGCGGGGGAGGAAGTTGGACCTCCCTTGAAGGCTTTGAAGTTGTCTTAATGTACGGGGTGACGGTAATTCTACAATGGCTTGGACTTTCAAGGGGTCTATAGAGATTCCTTTTTCTGAACTAATGAACCCCAGAAGGTGACCTGATGTAATGCAAAAGACACACTTGAGAGGGTTCAAGTGGATGTTGTATTTTCGACAACGCAAGAAAACTTGTTGAAGGTCGTCTAAATGGTCAGATCGCTTCTTGGATCGAGCGGTGCAGTCGTATAGATAAACTTTTATGATTCTGTGTAGATCGTGGAAGCAATAAGTCATGGTGCATTGGAAAGTGGCTCCAGCATTCTTGAGACTAAAAGGCATGATGCGATAGGCGAAGTTGCCCCATGGGGTAGTGAAAGCTGTCTTGTATTGATCTTCTTTACGGATTTTGATTTGGTTATATCTTGAGAAACCGTCCATAAAAGAAAGGACCTCATGTCCCGCACATTCATCGATTAGTTGGTCAATGAAAGGTGTGGGGAAGTTGTCTTTGGAACAAACGAGGTTGAGGTCTCGGAAATCAGTACAAACGCGTATGGTGCCCACTTTTTTGTTTACTGGCATTGGTTTTGAAACCCAGGTGGTGTAGGCAATAGGATATATGAATCCCACTTTTCAGAGTTTCTCAATCTCAACCTTAACAGCTGGGAGCTTGGACGGGCGAATTGGTTGTTGTTTCTGTCGGACAGGAGGCACATTGGGCCAAGTGTCGATGTGATGTTCCACAATTTTGGGATCGAGACCAGGCGAAGACATCACGAAACTCTTGGAAGAGTTTCTTATATGCCTGAGTTTCCACTTGAGTGGATGATGCACCTAGCGAGATGAGCTCAGGTTTTCCAGGTGTGGTGGAAATGTCGATTTGTATAATAGGGGAAATGTTGGATATGTTCCCTTCTTCGAAGGCCTCTGGTGCTGGGATGGGGTCTTTGAACCAATCAACCTTAGTTGGTAGTAAATATTTCGATTCGACTGATAGCTGGTTTTCTGCGGTGGATGTAGATGCCTCAGGGAGGAAGTGTGAGCGATGATGCATATTGTCCCAAGGGTAGTCCGGTGCAATGAGTGTTTCTAGAATTTGCTCATCAGTATGAAAATAATCAGTCCATAAATCAATGGGTTCTGGTTTGTATGTGGTTAAAATCATATAGATGGTATTGATTTCTTCCGTAGAAGATGATTTCGGAGGGTAGATCTCCTCGATGAGGGGAGGAGATATCTCTAAGTTAGCATTGTTCATCTCGTATAAGGCTGCTCTATAATCTAGGAGATCAGGGAAGTGGTGTGAATAATGGCCATAAATACCGCATATCGCACAAGGGTGGTTAGTGCGGAGCATTTTGTCGCGAGGTTGAGGAGGTGGCTCAAGTCTTACCACTGAAATTCCGGTGTCGTCATCCAACATATTCATGTGTTCTTGGAGTGCAGGTAATTGTGGACATTGATGAGTGGCATGGCCTACGTCATCACACAACGAGCACTTAGGGGGAATGCGAATAGTTGGGGGTTTTTTAGCTACCTTGGGGGTTGCTGGGGGGGTGTGAGTTATGATTCCAGTGTTATAAGTTGGTGGGCCTCTGCCCCCTGTGTTCCGTAACAGAGGTGGGGCGTTTCTGGATGTTCACACCGTAGTGACTATTGGGGGTGGTCTGTTTTGCAGATGAGCGACCGGAGGGGGTGGGTGGTTGGTAGTAGGGATAGGTTGTACTAGTTGTAAAATAACAGTCGGAGTCGGTGGGGGGCTCGGAGTAGGTAAGTACCATACAGGTATCCCTAATGTTAAACAAGGAAGGTTGAGTGTAGCCATTACTGGCGAACTGACAACTCCGGAAGATGGGAACAAGAACGGGATAGTATGAATTGGCGTTGTGCCAATATGAGTAGGCACTGTGGGTGTTTGTGGTAGTGACGAAGGCTACTGTGTGGTGTGCGACAGGGTGCACAAATCTAATGTTTTTGTTATCGGTAAAGGTGGTGAGATCGATGGAAATGTGGAAGTCATAGGTGACTCGGTGTAGATTCCAGGACCAATTGACGACACAAATGATGTTGGTGCGGTTTGAATGGTTTGTTCAATCATTGGTAGCACATTTTGAGGAGCTGCGGGGGCATTAGGATCATAATATGTGAGTTGATCAATCTTGATAACGTGTCCTTAATGTGGGAACATCATGAGGCGAAAAACAAATGAAGCCACTGCTTTCATTTTGTACATATAGCTACGTCCAAGAAGGAGGTTGTAGTCGAGCTGGGCATTGATCACTTCGATGTCGATAAGAACTAATTTTCCGCCTAGTTCTACGGGTATGTTCGCTAAGAGGCCTTGTGGTTGAGCTGAATGTCCGTCGTAAGCTCGTAATTCCATGGTGGATGGTTGTAAAGCAGGGGAGCCAAGTTTCTACCACACAAGGGTGGACATAACGCAGGTTGAAGCTCCTTCATCGATGATGTATCGATGCACAACAAGGTTTTGAATGTTTACTGACACTTGGAAAGCCAAATTTGATGGCAATTGAGGTTCGGCTTGGTCTAAGTCAAAATCCATCATGTGTGTGTCATCAGGGTCTACTCCTCCGATGGCCAATAGTAGTAGTTTTTGTTGTGCAGGGCATGTTTTCAGTACCTCTAAAGCAGACATAGTAGCGGGGGATTGTGCTAGGTCTTCCACGATGTTATAATTGGATGCTGCGTGAGCATTAGGATTGTTGTTAATCCTTCGCAAAGGGATGCAAGGGATCTTAGGTCCTCCGTCCAACAGCATATTTGGTATGCGTAGTGGTTGATATGGTGGAAGGGAGGTGGATGCGTCAATGGGAGGAGTTTCTGGGGGTGGGCCGTATTGATTCCTACGAGTTTGGAGGTTAATGTCATTGGATGACATCATTAATAAATGGTGTGTGCCTGTATCCCTATGCTGAAAATCAGTTGCGGCATAGGTGATTTGTTGCTCGGGTACAGCAGATCCTTGTGGGGGGTCCATAGGGCAAGTATTTACTACTCCCTGGTTTGGATATGGGTTTTGCAATATCATGGGTTGCGGTTGATTAAGTGGAGCTGGCTGTCCAGCGTGGCCCTGGCGTTGGGCATCGTCAGCCCAAATTTTACGTGCTTTCTCTAAATGGGGGCAGTTATGAGTGTAGTGTCCATAGACTCCACATATAGAACATGGATGGTTTGTTCTCAGGTTATTGTTTTTTGGATGCCTGGGATGACAATCAGGATTCTGGTTGGGAGGAGCAGCATTGTTATTATTTGGAGGATTAGGAGGTGGTGGACCTTGATTATGTTATTGGTTGTTGCCGTGGTTGTCCTCTTCCACGGTTTTGTTTTCCACCCTGGTTGCGTTGGTTGTTTTGATGTTGGGGCTGATTGTGTTGTGTCTACACTTGCCCTTAAGTAGTGGGAGGATTTTGGGGTGCCGCAGGTGTGGGAGCAGGTTGCAGTGGATAATAAACTGGTGGGGCTGGAGGTGGTCCAGTTGCCTACTGGGGTTGTTGGTAACCCTAAGCTATTGGAAGTGTTGGGTTAACTGGTGTAGCTTGCTGTGGGTAATACATTGGTTGTGCTGATAAATGAATTGGGTTCTGGGTGGCCAGTTGGTTATAGTATGTGGGTGGTACATATGTCAATGGGGCTTACCCATAGCAATGTTGTGGAAAATAGGGTCCATGAGTGTGATGAGTCTGATTCGTTGGAGCGTACGAAGTTGTTGCTCCAGAATCAGATGTAGCCCTAGAGAGTTCTGGGGCATTTATGGTGCTCACAATGCTAAAACGTTTATTTTGTGACGTGACTTGGCCGATAATACCATCAGTGGCATGTGATGCCCCTGGAGCGTCACTGCGTGAAGAATCACCTCGTGGGGCATCTGGTATGATGGTGTAGAGATAGCCTGACTGGGCATAAACCAGGTCGAATTGCTGATCTTTTAAGATAGCTTCTTCCTCTGACTGGGGTAGTTCGAAAGCTATATCTTTGGCTATGAGGGGTAGGAGTGATTTAAGAAACTAGTCCAAAAATATTCGGTCATGCAGTTTTATCTTACAGAGGCTACGATGCTTGCGCCACTCATGGATATGGTCGGTGATGTGGGTAGTGGTGTTTTGTCTGCAAGACAATAGTATTTCAACTCCTGCATAATAGCGTATAGGTAGCTGAAAAAACTTAAGGAAAGTGGAGGCGAGAGACGTATATGTATGGTGGGTCCCATGTGGTTGTTCGATGTACCACTTGGTTGCAGAGCGAGTGAACGTTCGTTGCAACAGTCTTAGTCTAATGGAGTCATCCACTATGGAGTTAGATGAACACAATAGGTGAAATGACATTATGTGGTTTTGGGGATGCTCCCCAGGTTTTCCTTCAAACTTGGGGATGTCCAAGGGGAGCTTTGTAGGCATGGGTGGCCATGTAGGGTTGTGCGTGATAAGATCATTGGTTAGCATGGCTAGGTCTGGTAAGTTCAGACTAGCTATGTAAGATAAACTAGAAGATGGGTGTGGCGTAGTGACTGGGACATAACTATTAATGGTGGCATTATGTAGTGGTCCAGTAGCCCCTAAGGGTATGTTAGGTATTGAAGGTATGTGTCCTCCAACCATTGTGGTTTGGGATGGGCCAGCGCTCCCAAGTGCAACATGGGTTGCAGAGGGGTTAGGAATAGTGCCAAGAATTCCTGGGATCTGGGTTGTGGTAATGAGAGGTGGCGTGATTCCTATGTTGGGCATACCCATAATAGGAGGTAGTCTTGTGTTGGGCATACCTAACGGTGGAGTGGCCCCTATATTAGGCATGCCTAAAGGGGTTGTTGTTACCATGGATGGCACAGTAGTAGAAGGGTTTGTGGATGTATCTCCAATAGTACTGGTGAAAAGTGGGTCGTATTGTGATCCAGCCATGAGGTTGGTTGGTGATATTTCAGTAGGGTTTTCAGATTCAGCCTCAAAATCAGATGTGAAGTGAGGCGTGTCAGAATCGGATGACTGTGTGTTTGGCCGATGACGTGTCGAGTCAAGGGATAAGGCTCCACGTCGGTGACATGTAGAGCCAAGTATACTGAACTAAGGGGGTTCACCCTAAAGACGACGAGATCGTCTTAAATTCTCAATGGTGAGAAATATTTTTAAAAATTTCAGTGTAAGGTGGTGATGTAAAAAACTTGAAACCCTAATGCAACAATGAGTGCAAGAGGGGAGTAAAAAAATAAAGGCTCTCAGGCCAACAACCAACCTCAAAAAGCACTTATTATAGCAGTTGTGCTATAATAAGTGGAGGGATGCAACAAAATTGGTTAGAATACCAAAAGTCAAACAGTTTCTAGAAAAAAGGGGTGTTACTAGACCAAAGGTGGGTAATGTATCATGCAAACACCTAACTAGAAGTATTGTGAGTCAACAAACCATATCCTCTGCAAGGTGATGAAATCCAAGTCAGACAATATAGAGTTTTGAATCAACAGCTAGATATGCCCCTACCGGGAGGGATACCGGGTAGACAATCCTAAAGCGTGGCAACTAGGATACCCCGTTCATGACACGTTTGGTTGGGTGAATTTGCAGTTTGGTTCTATCACTGCTGTACACCCTCTTGGGTGTACACCGAGAACTTCAAAAGGTATCCTTCGGTTACTGAATGGATTGCGATATTCCACTCAGACTTCCGGAACTAGTCTGGCTACTTCAACCCTCCTAAGGGAGAGGCCTTCCCGATAAATTGGTTGATAACCATGTCAAAATTATAAGGGATTTTGGTATCATAAAGGACAACCACTATGTCTCAAATGTAATAATTGAGGGGTGTTATTGGAACACCTATCCCCTCAATTCTACCTAACTACAAAATTCTTTGAAGTGCTCCCCAAGTGGGGTTAAAAGTTTGTTGAGTTTAAGGTAAATTTTAAGGCTCAGTTTAAATTATGTGACAGAGTGGTTGCAAGTGTGGTATTTAAACTGAAATTGATTTGCCTCGCTTGGGGGATTGATTACAAATGAAAGAAAAGACGCTTCCAGTTTTGCAAAAAATAAAGGCGTTTTTGAAATGTAAATGCTTGAAAAAAAACTATTAAAAAATAATGGATCTTTGAAATAATTTGAAGGAAAGCAAATAACATAAATATTTCAAGAAATAAATGGATCTCTTAAAATTGCTTGGGCAAAGTATCAAGCAAATAAACAGTAAAACCTTGATCTAAATAAAATGAAGAAAATCTTTCTTTCAATTACTGAAATTTTTTAAAAAGACTTTTAATGGAGCATATATAAATAGTAAAAGATTTAATATGGCTGTAAAAATGCAAAAAAATTAATGCTGTAAAATATGCTAAATGGGAAGAAAATACAACAAAAACTATTTTCAAAAAATTGGCCGAATTCAAAAAAAATTGCGTCGCAGGTTTTGGGAAAACAGCCGCGATGTGCAGCGCGGGTTTCGGCCGCGCAGTCGCGATGTGAAGCCCGGGTTTCGGCCGCGAAGCCGCGATGTGCAGCGCGGGTTTTGGTCACACAATCGCGCTGTGCAGCATGGAAAATGGCTGTAAAGCCGCAATGTGCAGTGCATAAAATGGTCGCGAAGCCGTGGCATGCCACATGGAAAGAAGCAGCAAGGTCGTGTTGAGCAACGCGACTGTCGGGTGAAAAGCCACGAGGCGAAAGCCGAAAAATAGACGCCGAAAAATGAACCCAAAAAGGGAAATTTCAAGCTGTTAATGGCAATAGAAAGGGCCAAGATCTAGAACAGCAATGGATCTGCTGTCTAAGATGGCAAATCTATGAATTAAAATGATTAAAACTAAGAAAAACTAAGATGTAAAGCAAAAAACTGAGATCTAAGAATTCGAAGCCAACGGAGTCGCCAAAAACTGTTGGCTTGGTTTTGCAACCAAGCTTTGTGCAATGGGCACCTATCAATAATGTGATAGCAGTTTCAATATTGAAAGCAAAAACAATTATAAATTAAATCTAAATCTAAACTAGCATGTGCATATAACAAATAAATTTTTCAAAAACGATTCAAGAACAAGAAATAAAAGAATAAGTATTTTGTATTAAGATACCTCAAATGGTGAGGATTTGTGTTGAGAAACTCCCAAGGTGAGTAGTTCCAAGCTCCAAAGGTCCCTTCTCCAAGATGCTGAAAATGGCCAAAAGTCTCATAAGAGATTTTGATAGCGTGAGGATAGGATGATGGGTGGATGGAAATTGAGGAGCCCCTACCACATTTTTATAGTTTTTGGTGGTGGAGAATACCATTATGGTTTTGAGGAAACCAATGGTATTGACCAACATGGTTTAGGTACCTTTTCCCTCCTTTTTCCTTTTTTGAATATTTTGAATATTTTTATTTCCTTTTTAATATTTTTGGGAATTCTAGACCCTTTTTGAGGGTTTTTTATGCTTTTTGAGGAAAAATATTCATTTTGAGGAGGAAAATGGGGCATATTATGGTCTTTTGGTGATTGTTTGATGGCTTTAGAGGCTCAAATGGTGGAAAAGTGGACAAATGGGTCATGTGAATAAGGAAATGAGCTAGTGAGCACTTTTTGGGTGTTAACAGCATGGAGCTCATAGAAGAGATGGCCCTGTTGAACATATTGCAACCGATTTGGAACAAGCAGAGAAAGAGCTGTAAGAGAAACTGGGTCATCAATTGTGCGAGAAGGAGCATCTGCCACCATATTGTCCTTACCCTTCTTGTAAGTGATCACATAGGGATAACCCATTTCAGGTGTCTTGAGGAGGAGACCCATTGTTCCAGAAAATTTTCCAGACTCTGGAGATCAGTCTTGATACAGAAATAATTCCGTAATAGGTATGGCTGCCACTTTTGTGCTGCATGCAAAATAGCCATCAGTTCCTGCTGAGAGGTAGATGTGACTAAATTCTTACCGAAAAGGTCTCTTGAAGGCAGAAAGCTCATTGGTTCAGCAAAGACACCTGCATATCTATCCAAGGAAGTAGTGGAGACCGTTGATGGGTGCATCTGAAGGGAATGGAGCTGAGCAATGATACCATGTGAATTCTTCTTAAGGATTTTTTCTAGGTGATGTGAACTGATGATGCAGAGAGACCCTGGTTGTAAGCTCATTAATTTGTTTTGTGCCCCATTTACTGAAAACTGCATCCAAAGTTCCAAAAAATACCATAAGATGGGGCCAAGTGTGCGTAACCATTGAATGCCCAAAACCACATTACATCCGCCTAAGGACAAGGCAAACATGTCAGAGCGCAGGTTATAATCTTCCATAGAGATACACACATTGTGACACTTCCCCTTGCAAGGTAAGGTGCCCCCATTGGCAACCATGACTTCAAAGTTGGAGCAAGGATGGACAAAACAATCAGCCTGTTTGGCAATCCGAGGGTCAATGAAGTTATGAGTGCTACCAGAATCAATGAGTATGGTAAGAGGGAGCTTCTTGAAGTATCCCCTGACTCGCATTGTTTGTGGGGTGGTGACACCGGTTACAGCATGGAGAGAGAGCTCGGGTGGGTTGTCCTGAGATGGGGTGTCAACAGGCGGGTGTTGAATGTCGACCTGATCATATATTGTATCTGGAGCTTCTTCATCAAGTTCTGAGGCAGGTGGAGAATCCACATCCAAGAGATATAGCTTTTGTTGAACACATCTATGTCCCCGAGTGAATTTCTCATCGCAATTATAACAAAGCCCTTTTTCTCGGTGTGCCTACATCTCTGTTTCAGACAAATGCTTGATAGGAGTTGGTTGCGGGGCAGGTGTGATGGGAGGTCATTGGGAACCCATATTTATGAAGGGAACAAAGGTGGGTTGGGAGCATTGTTGAGTTGCGATCTGGTCCTCTGCCAACTTAGCCAACCCTAGGACTTCCATCATTGTGTTGGGACATAACATTTTGACCTCTGAGCGGATTTCATCCTTGAGACCACTGATAAAACAAATCCTATAGAATTCATCAGACAATCCTTCTGTGTGATTGGCCAGTTTCTCAAATTCTGTCTGATAGTCTCTTACTGTGCCAATTTGGTGAAGTTTAGTGAGTGCTCCTGTGAAGTCATCAAAAGCACTAGGACCAAATCGTGGCAAAAGGAGTTGGCAAAAATCTGTCCAGTTTGGCTCGGGATGAGCTTTGATGTACCAACGGTACCATTGAAGGGCTTCTTGTTCCAAATGAAAGGATGCAGGTGGAACTTTCTGGACATCAAAGGTATTATGCAAACTGAAATATTGTTCTGCTCGGTATATCCATCCAGTCGGATCAGTACCATTGAAGCGAGGAAAATCAAGCTTCGGCCCACGAAAATTGCTGGAAAAAGAGAACCCGGTGGCTGCAAAAGATTCTGGCTGTCGGTTATTGTTCATGGCCGAATGCCGAAGATGGATGCTGAGAAATTTTTCATCCAGATCTTGGAGTTTGGTTTGGATGCTTGCAAGTGCTTCCTCCATGGTTTTTTTTTTTTCTTGGAAATGAATAGAAAAACACAAACAAAAGCTTATTTAGTAAAGGAAGATTTGGATTTGGGAAAAACTTAGATGGGTAATTGGGGTTTGACTAGGTTTTGGACACTTTCTCATAGACAGGGAAGCAAAAAATGGGGATTTCAGAAGCGGGGTGAAAGAATGAGAAAATTTGGTAGAGAGGGACAAAGAAGCAAAATTAGGAAAGGAACACGGTGGCAAAATTTGATGGCGTTTGGGTGAAAATTGAAGGAGTTATGGAAAACCCTAAAAATAAACAAATGTGAGATTTCTGGTCTTGGGAAGTGGAATTTGGGATAGGATCTTTAGGAATGAAATATGTAGAATGGGATTGCAGGGATGTTAGTGAAGTTTCAGGGGAAACAGAGTTGAAACAAGGAAGATATGGCCGAAAAATAGATTTTTTTTTAATTTTTTTATACCAGAAATGGATCGGCAACAACGGTGCGGAAGGGATCCACAATAGATGGATCTGCAACAGTGTGGAAATGATCGAAAATGGATGGATCTGAAACGACGACTGGATTTGGAATGACTTTCAGAATAGATCTGAAATGGTTGGATCTGGAGCGGAAGTGATCGGCAACAGTTCAGCTGAAAATAGATATGGACCCTAGGTATGTGCAGCTTCCTAAGGGTTCAGGGGATTCATTCGGCCACCAATGATGTCTGACGGCTTGCGTATTGGGGAAGTACCCCTCACTCCACGCCTCAGGTAAAACTGATAACCGCTTTGCCACAAATGACAGCTCTTGGTTTACCTCATGGGTGGGAATTAGTCAATTAGGTAGGGGTCGTTGCCCTTTTCACTGGCAGGTCCTCTCAATGGGCCAGCTACTTTGGGGTTCCTGTGGTACTCCTCACAATGAGTTTTAGGGCTTATTCCCAAGTACTTCCCACAGTTAAGTGGATAGGGGTTATCCCTAGATCTGAACTTGCAATAGATCCGAAAATTTTTTTGGCAGAAATTCCACCCAACGAGCCCAAGAAAGTGCTCTGATACCAGATGTGAAGAACCTGCAATAATTAATTAATGCAAATACACAAGATATAAAAAATAATAGAACTTAGAATCACTTTTATATCGATCATGGGCCACTTCGAGGGGGAAACCTCCTTTGAGCAAGCTCAATACAATTAACTTCATGGTGCCTTCAATGACCTCAACACACACTTATATATTAAGTCTATGCCCAATACTATGAGTCAAAACCATGGGACATATAATACTACGGGATGATTTACAAAGCATATGCATCCAATACTATGGGTCAATACTATGGGCTAATATAAACTATGGATCAACAAATACTACGGGACGACTTGCAAAGGATATGCGTCCAACAATAATATACTAACATAGTAAAGAGAAGGGTTGACATGGGTTCCTAACATAGTAAAGGGGTAGGGGTGGTAAAATTTCTTGGTTTAGACTGAGAAGTTTGAGCAGAGGGAGTGGTATTTTTAGACTCAAAAGTTAAGCTAGCACTATCTTTAATCAAAGAAGCAGTATCAATTTCCATATGTTTAGCTTGTTCCATAGAAGGAGGGTTTTATGGAATATCATGGGAACTTTGGGATTGATAATGTATCTACTCAACAAGATTAGATAGGGGTTGATTATGGGAAAATGGATAGGTAGGGAGAATATTCAAAGGGTCTTGAATAGGATCATCATTGGATACTTGATTTTCCTTCCCATTTTCTTGATATGAATGCAGTTGGGAATTTGTGACTAAAGTGGTAGATGGTGTACTTGAAGTGGATAAAGGTAAAGGGACTAGACCTTCTTGAATAACTTGGGTAGATTTAAAAATTTCTTCATATTTCTCCAAGTCCAGATCAATGATTTGGATAGAGGACTTGGTAGGGACACGTTTAGGAATAGTGGTGACTAAAATATTCCCATCTTTAATCACTATACTGGAAATAGTCTGAGAGATAGAAGCTACAATGACATGGGTTTCAGAACTTTTAGGTTCCTTATGTTTAAGAGATTGTGCTTGTTGATTAGGATTAGATGCATGTTCAACAGGTATCTAAGCCTCATATATGTTTTTCTATGATTGCTCAAGGGATTATTGTACAAGACCCATAGTCTGTGTAGTACTTATAACTAAATCCTTTCTATTTGCTTCTAGTTCTTCTCTCTTATATTCCTTTTCTTCTACAAAGGCATTATTCCTCTTTTACAAGACTAGGACCTTTTGTGTTTTTTGGGCTTCATGTATCAGGGCTTGTTGGGCAGGGCCCAAGTTGGAATATTTGCACAAGTGCTGAAAAGTGCGCATTGCAAGCTACAACAAGGTATGGGGGTAGTTTTGAGAATATAGCGCGCAGTGGCAATGGCTAAGGCAGGATTACGCAATACGTTGATGCGCAAGACACGCGTAGTAGCTATTTTTTCCTAAGAAATATAAGTAAAGGTCAGACAAGGACGTGACCTATTTTGAGTAAGGAATAGGTTGGAGGAAGAAGAAAACGACTTGTCAAGAAGAGTGGCAGCAAGAAGTTGAGAAGCTAGGTCACTACGCCGACAATGATAGGTAGGCAGAAGATGCGGAAAGGGACATGCCATGATGCAGTTCTAACCGTTTTGGTGACTGCGGCTGTAAGAAGAGCGTGTGAGCCACGAGTGGCCCAGCTGGAAGGCCTGGAGCAGGCGGAGCAAGCTGTTAATGGCAACAGTAAGGTTGGAAGCTATCCACACCAAGTTTTGTAAACCTAAGGGTTTATACCTACGAATTGTAAAGACATGACCTCCAGGCATGATCTATAAATAAGGCATGATTTTGTAAGGGAAGGGTTGGTCATTATTGAACATTGTTAGAATCTTAAGGCTTGAAAGCTATTGTAAAGGCTCTGCAGCTGTGTGCGCAGAGACCTATCTGAGAGAGAAGAGAGTCTGCAGCTGAGTGCGCAAACTAAGAACTATTGTACCCTTCCCAAAAGACCAATATAACAACAGTTCTTGTGGATGTAGTCTCCATTCGGGGGGTGAACCACGTTAAATCCTGTGTAGTGTGATTGTTTTTTTGTTTTTTCAACTGTTCATTTGGTTAGTATGGATGCTTAATGTCGTAATTATTTGTTATGTGGTTGCTTTTATATGTATTTGCCGCAGGAATGATGGGAATAATATGTTGAGTAATACATGTGTGGATGAATGTTAAGTATTCAACACATCTAAGTATTTGAATGCATGAATCTATTGGATAATCTCATAGCTAAGCACTGGATTTGAGCGTAGTGTTGGAGCGCGTAGTATGGTGTGTTTCATTCATTTACATACACCATATAGATAATAACCTAAGTGTTGATTGAATGGATAAGGATAGTTAAGTGAAGTTGATTAGAATTGATCAAGTCCTGAAGTGGATGCGTGGTCTAGTTGACGCGTTGACTCATGGTGAGTACTGTGAGGTAAGCTGTTCATAGCTTATCGTCGTAACTCTGGAAGTATCCAATACTACGCAGTCCTTGGATGCGCTGGTTGCACAAGCACCTCAACTTTCCAAAGTGTCCATAGCAAGAGTCCTTTACCGCGCTTCCCATCAGTCTCTTCGACACTTGCATCACTAGGTTAGGGAAACCTAATTCGGCAACCACCCCCTTAGGTTTACCTCGGGTGAGACCTCAGGCTGCTCGCAGTTTGTTGCCAAAATGGCCGGTGAATAGGGGTTTTGTTGGTTCCTTGAACCGCGAAGTACCTGGGTCTACATTGGAAACCTCTAGATCAGTTACATATGCCAACAAATGGTTCCGTCTGGGCTAAGACATAGTGATGCAATAGTGTATTTGGAAAGTAATATGCGACGAAGAATATCAGTTCCCATTGGTTTCAGACAATTGGTATCCCGAAAAGAAAGATATCTGGGACTGGTGTGATAAGACCAAAAGAGATGTTGCAAAGAAAGAGAATAGACACCCGCATCTATATGACGCAGAGTGGTTGAATAGATATTTGTAGAAAGATATTCACGAGATATTCTAGGATTCGTTTGGAAACGAGCTGAACGAGTGGATATCCAGACACGCAGAGAGGAAAAACTATTTTCAAGGAGGAGTACCTACAGAGTGGACTCCAGAGCTCACTATGTAGCTCAAAGCAATAGACAACCCACTTTCGCGAGGAGTTGACTTCTGGGTTCATAGCATACTTGAAGGATTTGTAATAGAATTTGCTATAAACACGTTGAAATCCTACAGCCAAGCTGAAGCATACTTTTTCGAAGGATTCAAAGGTAAGTACCCGAACAATCTTAGTCTATACATTAAAATGCTTTTAGCTGAGAAAGGCGTTTTAAGAATGCAGTAATATTTTTGAATCTATCATGGCAGAAAGTATATATAGTGGCTCTAATGAATAAATCCATAATCTCAGAAGTGGAAAGAGATATAAGTTTAATAAATAAAAGAATCTCAGAGGACCTGGACTTCGCGTGAATACCGAAATCCCATGTGACCTTACCAATCAGACTGCGCCGCCATTAGCCACAATCCATCCTATTACACCTCAGAACCCACCGATTGCAAACACCATGCCTCCCCTATCTCAGAACCTGTCTGTTGCGAGCATCGCACAACCCATTCCATAGAACATAAATACTGGTAACACCATAGGAGCGGGTGCTCAGACCATTCTGACTCACACTATTCCAGTCTAGAATACACAGTCTGAGAATATTGCACAGAGTAGTATCCCTGGCACTATTCCGAGTACCACATTTACTTTTCCAGCTCAAGAACCCCACGCAGAATCATAGCACTACTTAGGGTGATACACAACCAGGAAGGAGAATGATAGATAACGATATAAAACTACCAATATTTAAAGGAATGGGTCTAGAAGACTCTGCTTAGCACTAGTTTCTATGTGAAGCCGTATGGAATGTAAAGCAAGTTCAAGATGATGCTGTGAAGAGAGCGCATCTCATGACTACTTTCAAAGACAAAGCCTTGCATTGGTTTATGAAATATTCTTAGGAACAACCGAGAACCCTAGTAGAAATTAAGGCTGTGCTCTCAGCAGAATTTAAGAAACCAAAATTCGAGTCGCAGTGCATAATAGAGTTAAAAGAAATTAAGTAGAAACCTATCGAAACGGTTTGGGAATTTGACTAAAACTTTAAGACATTCTTGGACCAAGTGAGCTTTGCTATAGCTCTGCAACAGCATCAGGAATGGTTCATCGCTATGCTGTTGCCCCACATCAGACAACCATTGATGCAGTAGAAGGTTTCATCATAGGCAGAGGCCTTAGAGATCGCAATGAAGCTAGAGGCTTCGTCGATCGACCCGACTAGCTCTGGAATGTCTTAGATCCAGAACCAGTTGACCACCTTAACATTAGAATTGCAAGCTATGAAGAATGGAAAGGAACAAACATATGAATAGAGGCATGAGGTTTGGTGTACATGATGTAAGGGGGAAGGCCACACCAGAGAACATTGCCCCTTATTTCAAGACTATCTCAATAGTGGTGCACCGACCCCAATGAATCAGAACCAGGCATCGTGGTGTGAAATCTGTAGAACTAGAGGACACTGACCTGAGGACTGTTATTTAATACATAAATACGTAAAAACACCAGAAAACTTATATTGTAATTTATGTAAATCAGTTGGACATGATGAATCCAACTGCTGTGCATATGAGCTCATGAATGAAAGAAAGTGAGATATGGAAATGATGCAAGGTGCTGGAATGTACCATGTCCAAGAAGAAAATCAGCCAAAACAAGAGAATGCTCAGTACGATCAGGGTGGATATAGAGGCCGTGGTGGTGGATACCGCAGGAGAGGAAGAAATGCCAACTTAGCCCAAGGAAGAGGCCGAGGCCAAGTAATTTGTTATAACTGTGGCCAACCAGGTCATGTATCTAGAGATTTACCAACCCATGCACTATGTGTAATTATTGTAAATCATTTGATCATGTTATTGAAGACTCCCCCGTACTAGAAGTAGAAATGCAGAAACAAAGAAAGACAGAACCGTCGAACCCCAACATTCAACTGATCACAGCAGAGAGAAGAACTGCGGATCCGAGTATAAACATGGTAACATGCAGTGGAGCTGATACAGGAAGAGATAGAGGCGCAGAAGCGTTGACTTTGGGAACATTCGATACTAAGTAGATTCCTAATGAACCAGTATGGATTAGAAAAGATGCTAGGAGAACACCTGGTTTGGACTTACAGAAAAATAAGGGAGCATTCGAAGAAGCGCGGGACATGTTCAAAACACTGCCACCTACCTCACCGAGAACCTCGTTCCATAGTGAAGTACTGCAAATAGAGGATATGCCAGCGGCATATGATCCGACGAGTGGTGCAACGGATACAGGTACCTCTATTGCACAGTTCGTACAGAGCCACATGAAGTTATTAAAGAGCGCAGATGATCTTGTGGAATTTGAGAAACTACTCAATCAGTACGAGCCACGCAGTGAGAAGGGGGCTTCCCATGGCCCAGTCCATAACATTAGGAGTCCCAAAAGAACAGGAAGGGAAATGAGGTTCACTGCATAGATTGGGGACTATGAGATGGATGAGATCATTCTTGATCTTGGATCCAAAGTAAATGTCTTGACCAAGCAGACATGGAAGCAGATGGGAAAACCAAAGTTATAGTGGTCACCTATACATTTAAGAATGGCCAATCAAGCGATAGTTATACCTTTGGGAAGGTTACCCAACACCGTTGTTGACATTGACGGAGTGTGAAGCTATGCAGATTTCAAAGTGATTGAAATCGTGGATGGAAACCATCCTTATCTAGCACTACTGGGTATCGATTGGGAAATGACTAACTCTACCATTATAAATTTGAAGACCATGAAAATGATATTTGAAGGCAATGATATAATGGTCATCACACCATTGGACCCCTTGTAGGGTGAACAATATGTTGAACCGATTCAGGAGGAATCCAGCGCCCAAGACTTGGACCGTATTTACAAGATGACAACGAATGCTGCTGATTATACTAATCCAACTATGGATGGAATGCTCGGCTATCGCCATGATAGCTCTTGCATCTCAGACTTTGATGCAGGACTGGAAAATTGGCAAATCAGATTGCATGAAGTATCTGCTAGGAGATGTGCGCAGATCACGAAGTCACTCCGCTGCATTGGAAAAAAGGTAACTCCAATCCCTACCTATGATGGTTTATCTAATGTTTATTTCTTTGTCAAAGAATATATTGCAGCAATTGCAGATTAATACCGCATATCAACATTAGACATGGCACTGCACGAGACACTTGCCAAATGGTGGGCTGTGCATAAGCAGACACTGACAACATGGGATCAGTGCAGAATTAAGATGCAAATCAGGTTTGCTGAGAAGGTTACACTACCTTTTGAAAAATATAATGGATAGACAGATCCAAGGGATCATATTGAATCCTATTCACAAGTTTGGGTGGAAAGGCCACAAACAGAATGGGTGCATCTATTTGTGCATATGCTGGAAGAACCGATTCCAAAGAAATGGTACCTAGACACAAAGTTGCACAGGGGGACAGCGGATTGGTCTACCCTAACTGTGAGTTTCCAGACAGATTTCAATTTCAAAGACGAACATCCGAGTATCAATGACACGCTGTAGGTTATTAAAGAAAGAATTATTAGAAAAGACCAAATAGGGAAACATGACATTAGAAGAATTCTTTGGAGCAGACATCGTACCTGCGCGCCTACAATGAAAATGGGAGGAGAAACAAGAGTATGCTCTTGATTGTTATAACATCGCTAAAGAATGTGAGGATAAAGAAGACAATGATGAGGAGGACCCGCACAACATAAAGATACCTGAATCAGAGGGAGCGCGTGAGGTAGAAGGACTTCCACTAGAAATTCCCGATATGAGTGGACCTGTGAAAACAAGAAAAGTGAACACTGGAACCAGTGAAGAGCCAAAGTTTGCAGCGATCGGAGACTATTGGGATGAAGACACAGTCGAGGAGGTCGCGGGCATACTACAGGAATATCAAGAATTATTCCTAACCAAGTTCATAGAGATGAAAGGTATTTTGGGAGACTCAGGAGTGATGAAAATTCCTCTTAAGTCTAGCGTGAAACCTATGAAGCAAACACCATATAGACTAAACCCGCGCTACAAGGAATGAGTTAAGGCAGAACTCGATAAGATGCTCGATGCAGGGATCATTGAGTCGGTTGAAGAATCTGAGTGGATAAGCCCAATGGTTATCAAGGATAAGAAAACAAAGGGTGAGATCAGGATATGCGTGGATCTCAGAAAGATGAATGACGCTTTGATGCATGACCCATTTCCTACCCCTTTCACAGATGAAGTGCTTGATAATGTTGGAGGGAATGAGGCGTATTATTTTACTGATTAATTATTTGGATACCATTAGATCAGGATTGATCCCACAGATAGGCACAAGACTACTTTTGCTACAGAATGGGGGTCGTTCCAGTACATAGTGATTCCTTTTGATCTGAAGAACGCACCTACCATATTTTCTGGAGTGGTAGTCGCAGCATTTAAAGATTTCATACATAAGTTTTTAGAGGTTTCTTTTGATGATTGGACTATTTTCGGTTTACTAAAGAACCATGCCGCTAGGGATAATTTTAAGGACCCATACTTATTTAAAAGTGTATAAACCTTGGTGAATCTTACCAATTCTTAAATTGTCAACTATAAAATATTTGGCGATATTTTTCTTAAATTATTTCAATTTCTAAGGATTTTATATAGTTTATATAATAATTTGGTGATTTTTAGAGTGAAAAAAGTTTACCCCATCAAAATTAGGCGAAATGGGGCTTTAAAAAATGCAAATTGATGAATCTTTTTTTGGAAAAAAACATGGAAAAATAGCCCATGGGCTAAATTTCGCCCCTAAAATTATCCTTGCATGCCGCGAACCTCAGGATGATGCTAGAAAAATGTAGACAACATCAAATTTCATTGAATCTGAAGAAATGCGTTTTCTGTGTTCCCTATGGAATTTTGTTGGGACACATTGTGTGCAAACAGGGCTTGATGGTTGATCTTGCGAAGATCGCAGTCATTGTAAACTTTCCCACACCAAATTCAGTGAAGCAATTGCACACTACATTAGGACATACTGGTTACTACATAAAATTTATAAAAGGGTATGCGCAGATAACTGCAGCCATGGATAAGCTGTTAAAGAAAGATGTGTCATTCATCTGGAACGTAGAATGCGAACAAGGCTTTGACACATTAAAAGAAAGGATGGTCACTGTGCTGATCCTAGTTTTTCTAGACTGGTAGAATCCATTTCATTTCCATGTTGATGCTTCATGTATAGCATTGGGCGTTGTTCTTTCTCAGCCAGGAGAGGGAGGTATTGATCATCCCATTGCATTTTCCAGCAGAAATTTATCATCCACTGAGAAGAATTATACCACTACTGAGCGAGAAGGACTCGCTATGGTATATGCGCTGGAGAAGTTTAGGCATTACTTGCTTTGTGCACACTTCTCTATGTTCACTGACCATTCTACTCTGAAATGCCTGGTCAATAATCCAGTGTTAGGGGGGCGAATATGCAGATGGTTACTACTCTTTCATGAGTATGACTTTGAAATTGTTGTTAAGCTAGGCAGGTTCAATTTAGGACATGATCATCTGTCAAGGATTGATTTAGGAGAGGAACCTACGAACCTGGAATCCAATTTGCCTGATGCGCAGTTGTTTGCTATACAAGTTGCCAATGATTATTATAAGGACATTACAAAAATTTTAACCATGGGGTTGGCACTTGTAGAGTCAATACCCAACAGAAGAAGTAGCTGGCAGTGCAAGTCGCAGACTTCACCATTATTGCAAACCAACTATACAAGTTGCGACCCGATGAAGTACTATGCAGATGTGCATTGGAGCATGAGAAACTGTTCATATTGGCTGATGCACATTTAGAAGTCGCAGGGGGTCACTACGTAGGGGGAGCTATTGCGCAGAAGATATTGTGCACAGGTATATGGTGGCCTACTATCCATAAATATTCAAAGGAACATTGCCAGAGTTGCGATGTATGTCAAAGGATGGGAAGGTCATCGCGTAGCGATGAAATGCCATTAAATCCACAGTTTACATTTCAGTCCTTTGAGAAATGGTCCATTGATTTTGTGGGTCCTATTAACCCACCGAGGAAAAAAACGGGTGCGAGGTACACTATTACTGCAACTAACTGTAATATCTCGAATTTTGGACTCACTATTTTATGATGTTATATTGGGCCATGGCCCCAACACATGTGATTTATTCTGATTATTGGGCATGAACCCTAGTACATATGATCTATTCTTTTGTAGACTGACATATTGGGAATGGACCCGGACTGAATTTCATTATTTGATTATATACTAGGCAAGGAAGCCCCAATGTTCTGATTATGTTTTGATGTGGTACAAAACCCTAATATACTAAGATTACCTTTTCTTACATACTGTGCAGTGATGTGAATGACATAATTGACTTATATGGTGTGTTGAGCATGGACTCAGAAACACATAAATTACCTATGTACTGGGAAAAATCCCCGATGTACCTAGAGGAAATATGATGTAATGGTAGTAAGCCCTGATGTACATTGAGTGTTGGGAATAAGCCCTGGAGCACTCCAAGCTTGATGAACGAATACCGGATTCGAAGCAACTTAAATATTCTAGATGTGCCTCACAACCACATTCTAGCACTAGTGTTGAGCAGGGAATCTGGAATTGCACTAGAGTAACGCCCATGTGAGAGTGTTGAGTTAAATGGCTCTGAAGAGCACTCGGGGTTACGGAGTTTCAAAGTGTTGAGTCAGAAAGAATCTGAAGAGCACTTTTATCACATTTATTTAACTGACTAAATGATTCATCTTTTTCTATCCATCATCACCTACTGCCGGACCTACGATGTTAAACGAGGGAATCCAACATGCAAAGAGAG
This sequence comes from Larix kaempferi, assembly GCA_027924585.1. Classification (NCBI taxonomy): domain Eukaryota; kingdom Viridiplantae; phylum Streptophyta; class Pinopsida; order Pinales; family Pinaceae; genus Larix; species Larix kaempferi. The sequence goes on from BSBM01000486.1 coordinate 7,720,983, forward strand.
AGACTAGAGGCACCTAACAAAGCTGACCACGCCCGTCAAAAAGAAGTGGACCATGCCCCTAAAAGTTAAAGAGAAAAGAGTGTCATGTGACGACACATAACTAAAGAAAAGATAATTATCAGTCGTCTCTTATGACTAACCTAATTAAAGGCCTCCAAGTTATTATTATTATTATTATTATTTGTTATTAAGAGATTTAAATAATAATAGGTGTTATTTTAATTATGGGATATAATTAGTATATCTGACTTATGCATTATTTAATATTTTAAATAATGTATTAATAAGTTAAGTGACATATAGTTAATATAAGAATAATGATTAGGATAATTATTGTTATTATTAAGAGCATAAAGAAAAAATGACTTATAGTCAAATAGTTAGAAAAGTCCTAGTTCGAGAGGACAAAGTTATTTAATTAAATAATATCTTTTAAATTATTAAATATTGAATTTAAAGAAACTAACTACTTCAAGAGTCCTAATAAAAGATTATCCCTATTTAAAGAGGGAAAATCCCAAGTTTTGGGATCATCTACCATTCTTGGTTATTATCATTCTCTTATGGTAGTCCAAGAAAGACTATTCTACTCCAAGAAGCTGAAACAGGCTTACCTAGATATTCTCAGACTAAACCAGAAGTGGATCTAGGGCCTCTACCTTTCATTACATGTTGGAACCAAGCTCGGGGGGATCCAGATAGAACCAAGAACGGTTCAGGGGTCAAGGTTGGGAGGAACGTGGTAGTCCCAAAGTTATCCAGCTAGAACAATCTTCTTAATAGGTCAGCTAGATAAAATAGGTTCAGCATTAATTATTATTGAGTGTGCAGGTATCAACAGGAAGGGATCAAGTGCCAAGCAGCCAGGATAATACAGGAGAGGATCGAGTGCCAAAGCATCCAGGTATGAATCAGTATTTATTTACATTCATTTTCCAGTTGTATTAAAACTAGGCTTCTATACAAAATTAATATTTCAGCATTGTCTCATACAAATATTATCAACTTAGAGGTTCTTCCCAGAACCTAGTGGAGGATCTAGCAGGTCTAGCCAAGCTAGCCTATGCTAGATAACAACTATTAAGGAAGCTTAGAATCATTATATCGTTTTTCTTTAAAAACACTCATGTTTGTCTGAATCGTCTTATTACTTGTTAGTACCAGAATCGCTTGTGATCTTTGAAATCATTTATTATTATATTCAGGATGCCTAAAGAAACTTTATTATTTTTCTGTCGTATTGTACAGTTACGTTGTTTAAGCTCCACATGATCCAACATCTAAACAAAACCTCATACCCTAGCTAAGAAGGCAATCAACCCATTACAGAAGTCATGGAAATAACTTGGACTCAAGTTTATGTTATTACTCCTGCATTATCATTTTCTTTTAAAATACACAAGTCAAACAATCAGATAGTTTCACCAAAACAACCATGCTATTATTCTTTATATCAAACCATAGTCTAAACAATCTACATGATCATTACTTCTCTACATTTTTCTTTACCTCATCTAACAACATTGTTATAGCCATCATAATAAGAGTCACGAGATCAAAACCCCTCAAGGTTTTCAAGAAGACCCTGCTAGCTTTAAAATAATCAAAACAACATAGTATTACTCATAGAGCTGTATTACATCCCACGAAAACATTTCACCATCATCTAGTAAAGGGAAAACCTATAGCCAGCCTTTTAAACACATACCCAGGGCACGAGATCGAATCCCACTACATCAAGCCTAGGCTTCTATACAAACAAAACAACTACCAGGAGGAAAACGCAGTAAGATGAATTCAAGTAAAAACCATAGACATACGAGAGGACCAGTTAAGGATTTCGCTCTACCTGTAAAGCATCATTACTGGAAATTGCTCAAATGTTAAATACTTGCAAGCCATTCAACAGACAGACACATAGAATGCTAAGACCCTTAACCATTTAGTTTTCTTATAGACAAAATGCAAAGAGTAGTTTCAAATTTAAAGACTCATAGCAGAGGCAAAGGCCAACCATTCTCTTTTATCAAATCATACAGAGCCAAACCAAGGTGCAGGGTTATAACCTACTATGACACAATTGTCACAAGATTTAAATTTCTTCAAGCCTTCCTTTCATGAAGCATTTTTCTAGAATAACATATCCTTCATTGAAAATATAAGGTTCTTCCTATAATAATACAAAGGTTGATGTAAATATAAACCTTTCTACATCTTCTAATGCATAACCCCTTCTACTCTAGAACTTGTATATCTAATATATGTCATAAATCACATAATAATGTAAAGATACCAAAGTCTAACCATGTATATTATAATATTAGTAACATAACTCAAATATACTCCCTAGTGAGTCATAAAGTAAGTTCTTCTCACTTATTCTAAGAGATTATGTTAGAACTAGCATAGAACAACTACTACATGCAAGATTTCTTGCAAGATTTCTTGTCCTCCCTCGTTTTTCCCAACAAAGACATCTTTTTAGTTTTATATTTATATAATTATTCCTACAAATAGTAATATATACATGGAAAACCCTTTTCACTTATTCTAAGAGATTATGTTAGAACTAGCATAGAACAACTACTACATGCAAGATTTCTTGCAAGATTTCTTGTCCTCCCTCGTTTTTCCCAACAAAGACATCTTTTTAGTTTTATATTTATATAATTATTCCTACAAATAGTAATATATACATGGAAAACCCTTTTCTAAAATATGAGCATGTATAACTTATTACAAATCCTTTTCTTTTTAGGACAAGAATAAATTTAGATGAGGTTCTTTTTACTTTTAATATTATAATTGATGCATACTAAAAGTTATAGTTTGAACTGAAACCCTTTAAACATTTATTGAAACAAATCTCAAACCTTTTTATTTAATTCCATATATATATATATATATTTAAGGGATTTTTCTACTATAATATTACACTTTTGAGAGCTCGTAAACTCTCTTAGTCATAAAACTATACCCTTCGTAAATATCATGGACAACTTGATATGACTCTCCCTCTAATAACTAAATATGATTATAGTATTCAATATAGTCTTAAAGAAATAATTCCTCGATACCGAAATCTTAAATATTCATAAAATATAGAACTTCAACTCCATACTTTATTAGATTGAAAATGTGATCACATCATTATTTTAATAACATAAGACCAAATCTATATATGTAGCTGTCTATTAAGATTGACCCTATATACAATAATTTATGTAGAGTATATGTTTACTGTGAATGATCAAAATGATGCTAAGATATTCTATCGCATACAACGTTTAGTGTTGTAAGAAACGCAGTGTGTAAGGTATGACAGCCACCTGTCGCATCTAAGGGTTGACCTTCAAACAAGGAGCAAACTATATTTATAGATCATATCGACCGTCTATATAATACTCATGATCTTACCAAGAAATTAATGCCCTATTTGTATGAGCAAGATTTCCAGAAGATAAATATTCCACATAATAAAAAGGAAATACGTTGGCTACATATAACAATATGCTGAGAAAAATAGAGGCAATCAACGACCGGGATATTATTAATATACAGAAGCTGTCCTACTAAACGAAAGACTAGAATCAGAATGCTCATGTTAGGGATAATTCTAAACCTCGTCACACCACGATGCTGAGATTCCTCGGTCCTGATAAAGAGGATGCAGCCATGATATGAGGTCGCAGACCAGGGTAATGATGACTGCTAAACTCAGTATTCGATTTGGGACACAAGGGTCACTTGTGGCAAGGGTCACTATGTTTAGCAATAAAACTATGTTCCTAAAAGAAATCCTCGTTCTAGGTTATAGTAAAATGAACTTACTCAGAGTATGTATACTAACCTAGATATCGGAACTCAAACCAACAGAGAAACCAATCCCAAAAACGTTGGTAAATAACAGAACGAATGCTATACTGATAAATACATATATCGACTGAACTCGAGCCAATCAATACAAGACATTGGCATGTACCAGATTAAATCAACGCTTGACAAAACTATAACAAGACAAAGGTCAGATCTTTGTATCATCCTCTCCGGCAGAATCCATTGTTTTCGGCTGGAATCAACGCCAGCATCCCTCATTAAAACTAACCAGAGATCTAAATAGATTCATACTAGCATCAAAATAATATTAGAATAGAGATAAACAACAACGGATCGAAGCTAGCAATATATATATATACATATCAACAGGATTTTAAGTCGTGTGTACCTCTGCGAAAGACCCAGCCTTCCGACTTGGGTTGTAGCCCTGCCCTGGATCATAAGCGGAGTTCACCTGCTGCAGCGATTGCCACCATCGTAATGGTTCACTTTCCCCAGGCCAAGAAGTACTGGGAGAGGATATCTCGCCCATTTGTCACTACCATTCCCTACAATACTATTCCTCGCATGCGTAGATGGCAGTAACTCCTACTTCCTCCTTACCTCCATTCACCCCCTCTTCAAAAGTTATTAATATCTATAAATAGAAGAATAGGGTGTAAGTTCTTGTGAGCTGCCCCTCTCCTTACTGTCTGCATGTTCCACGTCTTCCACACTGATACAAATACTCCTCTTCAAAAATCGTGCAGTCTCCACGATCTTTACCTCTCATAATGGCTCAGCATGAGTTTAAGGGACAATATGTCCGGAGATCAAAGGCTGCTCCCTCTACTGAGAGATGGTCCCTCTCTTATCGGCGTAGCTTAACTTCCCCCAACTTTCAAACAAACTCCACTATCTCGTAAAGTAAGGCGATACATTACAAATGTCATTCCGAGTTGATCAAAAGCATAAGCTGGAATAATATTTAGTGTGTTTTCAAACAATAAAATGCTACGTGGCTAATCAAACTATACTTTTAATTAAAAAGGTGGGAATAACTCCCAAAAATGTAGTGCATGTGCAATACATAATTCTCTCTATTTCGAGGTCTCTTACATAACCTCCACAATACTCCCTCCCTAGTTCGGAAGGTGGGAAATAATAATAATAAAAAAATGGTTTAAAGTTCTTTCAAACGATTCTTGAGATAACAATAATATAATTACTTCCATATATACAAAACTTATATGATACATAATATATCAAAACTTATATTTTTTTTTGAAATGACATAAATTCATTTTCATATAATATATATAGATATATATATAACTCCAATAACTATATACATTTCCATATGACTAATATATATACATTTTTGCATATTAATTTATATTTAACAATTTGTTCTAATTCCTAAAATATCTTATAATTATCTAAATAATACTATTAAAATAGTAACTAGATAATGACTATTATAGTATTTAGCAAAATACAAAACTATCTCCTATTTAAGAGTATTTATCTACTAACATAACTTAAAGTTAAGTATATATATATATATAAATATTAAATGACTATTCCTTGCCAATAGTCCATCTACCCCTTTATCTATAGGTGTACAAGACACACACACACACACATATATATATATATATATATTTCATCAAATCATTTAATTTATGTTAGACTCTAGTTAGGTGGATTCTTTAAGAAATTAAAACATCATTAGTTTCTTCATCCTCATTGTTTACGAAATAAAACATGAATCTCAAGGCTTCCTAACCATCTTATCTTTTCTTAAGGGTGGGTTTTGTTACTTATCATTTGGTTGCATCACCATTCTTAATATTCTAGGCTTAAACTAAGATTTTTAAATATAACACTAACTCAAGGTCCAGTGGTGGGGCCTTGGCTTTGAGCTCCTCACCAGGGCCATTTACAAAATATTAATAATAGGGATCGAATTTTAGGGATGTTACAATGAATCCCCCATAACTTATACCAACGACCTCAACCCACAGGGGCGAGAGGAAGAGTGAAGAGGTGGCAACTCTGAACTTACCATTTTTAAACGCCTCTATGGTCAAGTATGTGACCAGCAATACAAGAGCCACGCAGAAGAGAGAACCCCCAATACCTACCAAACAACATTTCACACGCAGTCAAAACTTTAGATTATTGTTCCAAACTATAATGTATTGAACTAATAGGAAGTGTAGCATGAGTTTTACCTTCGTAGCAGTCTTCACCTCGGCCTATTGAGTCATGAGGGTGCACAGGCCATGACTAAGAGCTCAGGCCAAAGCACGCAAAGAACCCCAACTGTGCACATGATGAAGTAGGTGAAACAAACTGTGAAAGTGGATGTCGTGGGTGTAGAACCCCATGGAGTAAACCCTCAGTACAACTGGTAGCATGGCCATGTGCCAATGTAGAGCCTCATTAAATTTGACCACCAACCACCAATATCGATATCAACTCTATTCTCCATAGTGGTAGTGGCATATTTTTAATCCACAAGGTTTTAAAAGCGCAGGTATGATAAGTCCACTAGCATTATATGGTACCCATAAATACATCATCAAGTTAACATATATTACAAAATAAATACTTTTGCCGCCACCCTTCAAAGGCTTAGGGAGCCTTCTCTCAAAACACTTCACACTTAGACTTAAGTATTTGCTGGCATGGTGACTTCAACATCAGATAAGAATATCGTCATAGGTACACCTGCAAAACCAAGAAGATAGTAAATGCATTAGCGAAATTAACTAAGTAAGTCGGATGGGCCAATACTTCTTCACCCTACCTCTCGGCAGCGCTTCCAGGTTACATTTTCTCCTTGGGGATGGAGCATCTCATCATGGGCCTCAATGGTCATCCACAGGGGTCCATCATACCTGAATTATCAGTTAATATTTTTATAAATATGAGCATAAATCCTTGAGACAATAAGAAGGATATTTGTAATTATATTACTCTAAACATTGTATTGCAACATCATAGTCTTAGCTCTACCCCTTTACATCGCTTCCGCCAAACTGTAGGATTCAAAATCATTAAGACCTTGTTAATTGAGACAATTAAGTGACACAACTTACTTCAAGAATAGTGAGTATCTATCAGTGCTGAAGTTAATTTTGCTTATCATCCTATCTCATGTAGTTTATTTTAGTATTATAATTTTTTTTTTATTTTACTATTTGAGGGACATTACAAGTGGTATGAGAGCCCAGTTACAAAACTAAGTGACCTATTAGGCTCATTACAAACATCTGCTGCAGATATACAGTAAGCAGAAACATACAGATACATTTTATTTTGTTTTATGAAAGCTAACATGATTTCTGTTCCTTATACTTATATAACTTTCCAGGTACAAACACTCTCTAAAAAATGAATGCAGAATAGGGAAGCAACATTCATGGGAATCTGGACTCACCACCCCGAGAGCAAGAGGTGGTGGTTGAACTAAACTCAGATTGGAGATAGTCTATGCAAAACCTGCAAGTAGAGTTTCGAAGCTTCGAGATGAAAGCATGCAAGAAAGAAGAGAACAACAGGGGCCATAAATGAGGCGCTGCTTCAGACCTTAACAAAGGCCAACCCTCTCGGACAACCCACACTCTCAGTCAACACCCCGAAGAAGGGAAACAATCACACAAAAAGGACTGCTAGCCCTAAGGGAGAAGAGCAGGGAGAACACATACCTAAAACAATGGAAAGAGATTGTAAGAACTCTTCCAATGATAAGAGTTCACCATCTCCTTGCAAGAAAAGGAGGAAGAGTGATGATAGTCTGCAAGGGGAGTTTAGGAAGATAAGAGCCCCAACTTATGATGAAGAAATCAACTCTGGGGAGAAGGCTGAAGAGTGGCTGCTAGGAATGAACAAATACTTAAAAGTTCATAACTACTCTAGCGAAATGCAAGTCCGACTCGCCATATACAACCTAAATGGTAAAGATACCAGATGGTGGCGAGACTTGAAACACACCAAAGGACAAGAATTAAGAGACATAACCTGGGATACTTTCAGCAGAATATTCCAAGACAAGTATATGTCTAAAAAATTCTTCGACAAGAAAATAAAATAATTTCATGAATTAAAAATGGGCTCTCTGACTATGGAAGCATTCATAAATCGATTCTTAGACTCGTTGCACTATGTGGCTTATATTAAAGACAAGAAGGTAAAGATTCAACAGTTCTTGGGAGGATTGCCCCTAAACTTTAGCGAGAAGATAGAGTTTGACATGCCCAAAACCCTTGATATAACCTTACATAAAGCAAGGCTATGTTATGAACACGGACAACCAAGGAATGACAACATCAACAGAAATAGAGATAGGTTCATAACCTTCTCAAACAACCGTAGACTGGGTTTTAAATGCCCACCCTTCCAAAAACACAACAACATTTTTCCACCTAACAGAGGCTTCAACTGACCTCAAGCACGACCAAGTGCACCCCCACCCCCTGTCAACAGGCCAACATTCAACAAAGGGACCAAAGCTGTCCCACCCACCATTTCTTGCTGGAAATGCCAAGGGCCCCATTACTACAGAGACTTCCCCAGCAAAACGGAGGGAGTTTTACACAACATCCAAACAGATACTATCGTAGGAGACATGGAAAAGACATCAAGAATATATGTCGCTCTCGACGGTCGACAGGCAGATCACCAAGCCACCATGGTGGAATTAGAGGGTAAGATCTCTAACACTACAGTTTCAGTTTTAACAGATCCCGGCGCTTACCGAATTTATATATCCCCTAAGTTAGTGGACACTTGCAAGTTGAACCAAGAATCTCACAAGAAACCGTGGCTGGTACAACTAGCCACCAGTACTAAACAAAAGATCTCCAAGTTAGTTAAAACTTGTGAGATAAACTTAAACGGTTTTCAAACTAGGTTAGATTTAAACATTCTACCCCTAGGGTCATATGACGTACTCATCAGCATGGATTGGTTGGAAAGACACCATGTCCTCCTAGACTGCTTAAACAAATCATTACTTTGCAGGGATGACCAAGGAATTTCGAGGACAATTCAGGGCCTCCCTAAGAAAGTGTCAGTAAGACAAATATCTGCCTTACAAGCAAAGAAATGTATCAGAAAGGGATGCAAACTCTTTTCCGTCAACATCCAAAACATAGAAACTGATAGGGAACATAAGATCAAAGACTTCCCAGTCCTTGTAGAATTCAAGGATGTATTTCCTGAAGAAATACCAGGATTACCGCCTAAACAAGACTTAGACTTTTCTATCGAACTGACACCTTCTAAATCCCCTTACTCCATGAGCACACCAGAATTGGTGGAGCTCAAACTTCAGTTACAGGAACTAATTAACAAAGGGTACATCTGACCTAGTGTGTCCCCTTGGGGCGCACCGATACTCTTCATCAAGAATAAAGACGGCACGATGTGGATGTGCATCGATTACCGCAAACTCAACAAAATGACAATTAAGAACCGCTACCCACTCCCTAGGATCGACGACTTGTTTGACCAAGTCGGAGGGGCAAATATTTTCTCGAAGATCAACTTACAATCCGGATACCATCAAGTGAGGATCCATGATGAGGATATCAACAAAACTGCATTTCGAACCCTGTACTGCCACTACGAGTTCTTAGTGATGCCCTTTGGGTTGACGAACGCATCGGTCAACTTTATGTGCATGATGAATAGTATCTTTAGAAAATACCTCGATAAATTCGTTCTAGTCTTTATCGATGACATTCTGACCTACTCCAAGGATGAGATAGAACATGAGGAGCACCTCCAAATTGTTTTACGGATACTGAGAGGACACGAACTTTTCACCAAGTTTAGTAAGTGCGATTTCTACATACCATAGATTCAATACTTGGGACATATCATTTCCAAGAAAGGAATAGCCATTGACCCTGAAAAGGTCAAAGCTATTGAAGAATGGCCCACACCTACTTGTGTATTCGACATAAGGTCATTCTTAGGATTAGTCGGCTACTACCGAAAGTTCATTGAGTACTTTTCATGGATCGCATGTCCCATGACCACCTTATAGAAAAAGACAAACAAGTTTATCTGGACGGATAAGTGCGAAGAGAGCTTTCAAAAGTTGAAACAACTACTGATTAGTGCACTGATTCTGCATATTGTGGATCCCAATGGGGACTTCGTCGTTTGCACGGATGCAAGCAAGGAAGGACTCAGGGGAGTCCTTATGCAAGACAATTTTCCCATATGATATGAATCGAGGAAACTAAAAGAACATGAACAGAACTACCCTACTCATGACCTCGAACTAGCCACCATCATCCATTCTCTGAAGATGTGGCAACATTATCTCATGGGGAAGAAATTTCTATTGATGACTGATAACATGAGCTTGAAATACCTTTTCGACCAACCCGACCTAAATGCCAGGAAGGCCAGGTAGCTAGCCTTCCTTAGTGAGTACCATTTCGAACTAAAGCATATAAAAGGTAAGGAAAACAAGATTGCAGATGCCTTAAGCCATCGAGCACATATGCTCTATGAGGTCACGGTAACCCAAACCGACTCCGACTTACACCACAGAATTCGAATGGCATGTAAGAGTGACCGTTATTATATGGAAACTAGCCCCAATATTTTGTGGACCTTTCAAAATACTAGCCAAGAAGGGCCCAGTAGCGTATGAGTTGGCCTTACAATCACATATAAAATTTCATAATGTTTTTCATGCTTCATTATTAAAGAAATTCGTATATGATACTAAACATGTTATTGATTGGTCCTTATTACAAGTGGAGCCCGAAGGGGAGTTCACGCCAGAACCACTCCACATTCTAGACAAGAAAGAGGTCCAGCTTAGGGGGAGGACCATTACTCAGCTGAAAGTGAAATGGAGGCACTTTGGATCAGATGAGGCTACTTGGGAGAATGAGGCCACCATGAAAGAGGCATACCCCGCCTTGTTTCATGACCTCATTCCTAGTCCCTAGAAACACCGGGACGGTGTTGTTCTAAGCGAGGAGGGATGTAATATCCTGAATTTTGGACTGACTATTTTATGATATTATATTGGACCATGGCCCCAGCACATGTGATTTATTCTGATTATTGGGCATGAGCCCTAGTACATATGATCTATTCTTTTGTAAACTGGCATATTAGGCATGGACCCTGACTGAATTTCATTATTTGATTATAGACTAGGCAAGGAAGCCGCAATGTTCTGATTATGTTTTGATGTGGGTACAAAACCCTAATATACTGAGATGACCTTTTCTTACATACTGTGTAGTGATGTGAATGACATAATTGACTTATATGGTGTGTTGAGCGTGGACTCAGAAACACACAAATTACCTACGTGTTGTGCAAAAGCCTCGATGTACCTAGAGGAAATATGATGTACTGGGAGTAAGCCCTGATGTACATTGAGTGTTGGCCATAAGCCCTGGAGCACTCCAAGATTGATGAACGAATACTGGATCCGAGGAATTTTAAATATTTTAGATGTGCCTCACAACCACATTCTAGCACTAGTGTTGAGTAGGGACTTTGGAATTGCACTAGAGTAACGCCCATGTGAGAGTGTTGAGTTAAATCACTCTAAAGAGCACTCAGGGTTACAGAGTTTCAAAGTGTTGAGTCGGAAATACTCTGAAGAGCACTTTTATCACATTTATTTAATTGACTAAATGATTCATCTTTTTCTATCCATCATCACCTACTGTGGGACCTACCATGTTAAACGAGAAAATCCAACATGCAAAGAGAGAGACTAGAGGCACCTAACCAAGCTGACCACGACCGTCCAAAAGAAGTGGACCGTGCCCCTAAAAGTTAAAGAGAAAAGAGTGTCATGTGATGACACATAACTATAGAAAAGATAATTATCAGTAGTCTCTTATGACTAACCTGATTAAAGGCCTCCAAGTTATTATTATTATTATTATTATTATTTATTATTAAGAGCTTTAAATAATAATAGGTGTTATTTTAATTATGGGATATAATTAGTATATTTGACTTATGCATTATTTAATATTTTAAATAATGTATCAATAAGTTAAGTGAAATATGGTTAATATAAAAATAATGATTAGGATAATTATTGTTATTATTAAGAGCATAAATAAAAAATGACTTATAGTCAAACAGTTAGAAAAGTCCTACCTCAACAGGACAAAGTTATTTAATTAAATAATATCTTTTAAATTATTAAATATTGAATTTAAAGAAACTAACTACTTCAATAGTCCTAATACAAGATTATCCCTATTTAAAGAGGGCAGATCCCAAGTTTTGGGATCATCTACCATTCTTGGTTATTATCATTCTCTTATGGTAGTCCAAGAAAGACTATTCTGCTCCAAGAAGCTAAAACAACCTTACCTAAATATTCTCAGACTGAACCAAAAGTGGATCTAGGGCCTCTACCTTTCATTGCATGTTGGAACCAAGCTCAGGGGGATCCATATAGAGCTAGGAATGGTTCAGGGGTCAAGGTTGGGAGGAACATGGTATTCCCAAAGTCATCCAGCTAGAATAATCTTCCTAATAGGTCAGCTAGATAAAATAGGTTCAACATTAATTATTATTGAGTGTGCTGGTATCAATAGGAAGGGATCAAGTGCCAAGCAACCATGATAGTACAAGAGAGGATCGAGTGCCCAAGCATCCAAGTATGAATCAGTAATTATATACATTCATTTTCCAGTTGTATTAAAACTAGGATTCTATAAAGAATTAATATTTCAGCATTGTCTCATACAAATATTATCAACTTAGAGGTTCTTCCCAGAACCTAGTTGAGGATCTAGCAGGTCTAGCCAAGCTAGCCTATGCTAGATAACAACTATTAAGGAAACTTAGAATCATTATATCGTTTTTCTTTAAAAACACTCATGTTTGTCTGAATCGTCTTATTACTTGTTAGTACCAAAATCGCTTATGATCTTTGAAATCATTTATTACTATACTCAGGATTCCTAAAGAAACTTTATTATTTTTCTACCGTACTGTATAGTTAGGTTGTTTAAGCTCCACCTGATCCAACATCTAAACAAAAACCTCATGCCCTATCTAAGAAGACAGTCGACCCATCACATAAGTCGTGGAAATAACTTGGACTCAAGTTTATGTTATTACTCCTGCATTATCATTTTCTTTTAAAATACGCAAGTCAAACAATCAGATAGTTTGACCAAAACAACCATGCTATTATTCTTTATATCAAACCATAGTCTAAAAAATCTACAGGATCATTACTTCTCTACGTTTTTCTTTACCTCATCAAACAAAATTGTTATAGTTATTGAAATAAGAGTCACGAGATTGAAACCCCTCAACGTTTTCAAGAAGACCCTGCTAGCTTTCAAATAATCAAAACAACGTAGTATTACTCACAGAGCCTTGTTACATCCCATGAAAACATTTCTCCATCATCTAGTAAAGGAAAAACCTACATCCAACCTTTTAAACACATACGTAGGGCATGGGATTGAATCCCACAACATGAAGCCTGGGCTTCTTTACAAACAAAGCAACTACCAAGAGGAAAATGCAGTAAGACGAATTCAAGTAAAAACCACAAAGATACGAGGGGACCAGTTAAGGATTTCGCTCTACCTGTAAATGCATCATTACTGGAAATTGCTCAAATGCTAAATACTTGCAAGCCATTCAACAGACAGACACATAGAATTCTAAGACCCTTAACCATTTAGTTTTCTTATAGATAAAACGCAAAGAGTAGTTTCAAATTTAAAGACTCATAGAAGAGGCAGAGGTCAACCATTCTCTTTTATCAAATCATACAGAGCCAAACCTCTGCTCATTTTAACACGAGTTTTGGAAAAGTCATAGTTTCTTTATGTAATTTCTCAACCGATGATTCACAGAGCAAGGGAACAATATCAACAACACATAAATAAAAAACTACTCTTTTCGATTGAGAGAAATAACATAGAGTGTAGAAAATGTATACATCAGATATAAAATTGTACATAAGGCAATTCTTCCATTCACAAGTCCAAGGTTCTTTCAACCAAGCATTAACAAAGACACATAAACCCCAGAATTAGAAATTGGGTGTTATTACATTGAGTCTCAAAAGAATCAACATTCAGCCGAATGGACAACCTCCACACTAACACCCTCCAGGGATATCAAAACCATTAAAATACTTTGCATAAGGGTCTAGCCAACGATGACCACTAGGAAACCAAACCATAAATTGATACAGTAAGCCAAACCATAAGCATGAATCCCCCATAGCTTATAACAACGACCTCAACCCACAGGGGTGAGAGGAAGAGTGAAGAGGTGGCGACTCTAAACTTACCATTTTTAAATGCCTCTAGGGTCAAGTATGTGACCAGCAATATAGGAGCCACGCAGAAGAGAGAACCCCCAATACCTACCAAACAACATTCACAGTCAATCAAAACTTGAGAGTATTGTTCCAAACTATAATGTATTGAACTAATAGCAAGTGTAGCATGATTTTTACCTTTGTAGCAGTCTTCACCTCGGCCTATTGAGTCATGAGGGTGCGCAGGCCATGAGCAAGAGCTCAGGCCAGAGCACGAAAATAACCCCAACTGTGCACACGATGAAGTAGGTGAAACAAACTGCGAAAGTGGATGTCGTGGGTGTAAAACCCCATGGAGTAAACCCTTAGTACAACTGGTAGCGGGGCCATGTGCCAACGTAGAGCCTCATTAAATTCGACCACCAACCACTAATATTTCTATATCAACTTTATTCTCCATAGTGGTAGTGGCATATTTTTAATCCATAAGGTTTTAAAAGCGTAGTTATGATAAGTCCACTAGCATTATATGGTACCCATAAATACATCATCAAGTTAACATATATTACAAAATAAATACTTTTGCCACCACCCTTCAAAGGCATAGAGAGCCTTCTCTCAAAACAATTCACACTTAGACTTAAGTATTTGTTGGCATGGTGACTTAAACATCAGATAAGAATATCATCATAGGTATACCTGCAAAACCAAGAAGATAGTAAATGCATTAGTGAAATTCACTAAGTAAGTCAGATGGGCCAATACTTCTTCACCCTACCTCTCGACAGCTCTGCCAGGTTACATTTTCTCCTTAGGGACCGAGCATCTCATCATGGGCCTAAATGGCCATCCACAAGGGTCCGTCATACCTGAATTATTAGTTAATATTTTTATAAATATGATCATAAATCCTTGAGACAATACGAAGGATATTTGTAATTATATTACTCTAAACATTGTATTCCAACATCATAGTCTTAGCTTTACCCCTTTATGTCGCTTCCGCCAAACTGTAGGATTATAAATCATTAAGACCTTAATTGAGACAATTAACTGACACAACTTAGTTCGAGAATAATGAGCATCTATCAATGTTGAAGTTAGTTTTGCTTATCATTCTATCTCATCTAGTTTATTTCAGTATTAGAATTTTCTTTTTTATTTTACTGTTTTAGGGATATTACACTAACTACCTCACTAGATGGGCAAAAGCTAAGCGAGTGAAATATTGTAGCATAGCTATAGCCATGGAGTTCAATTTTGAAAATATCCTTACAAGCTTTGGATGCCCGAAGATTTTGATGAGTGATCAAGGCACTCATTTCCTAAACAAAACCATCGAAGCTTTGACCGAAGAGTTCCACGTTCATCATCAGTGCAGTACGCCTTATCAGCCACAGGAGAATGGAATTGTTGAAGTATTCAACGAAGTGTTGGAGAATGCACTAACCAAGATATGCAATGTCAATCGGGACGATTGGGACCTGCGCATTCCATCTGTATTATGGGTATATAGGACTACCTGCAAGAAATTGACAGGCCATACGCCTTTCAGATTGGCTTATGGGAAAGAAGCAATAATGCCAATGGAATATATTGTTCTGAGTTTGAGAATAGCTGTGTTTACAGGCATGGTAGAACGCACAGCGCTAGAAGAAAGGTTCCTACACTTGGTTGGGTTGGAGGAAGATCCCTTCATCGAAGGATTCCACCAACAAGTCTAGAAAGAACATGAAAAAGCGTGGCACAATCGTCACATCAAGAACAAGTCTTTCCAGGTAGGTGATCTAGTCCTCCTATATGATAGAAAATTCATGAAATTTCCTGGAAAGTTTAAGATGCACTGGCCTGGCCCGTATACTGTAATGCATATTACTAACGGTGGCGCAGTTCAGTTAGCTACCCTATCCAGTGATACCTTGCCAAGTTTGATAAATGGAAGAAGACTAAAGCTTTACCGTGATAGCCTTGCTTTGCAGAATCCTGTATGATCAAAGGGAGGTGTACCGTGCAGCATTGCTGAAGTAGTGCATGAAAAAAAAAATACAAATCACGTAGACAAGGCAGAACCATAGCCATACAGAAGAGTAAGTAGAATGAGCATCCGTAAGTGACACTCGTACGAGACTGCCAGCACATCATGACGGAAATCGTTACCGTTGCATTCGTCGACCAGTTAGCGGTTCATTACCCAAATCGGCTGCTCTAGCAAACTTCAAATAGTTAAGACAGATGTGACCCTTTGGAGCACCATAAAGACCGAAGTGACTAAGATAGTACTGGAACCCGGCTAGTAGGATGAGCAATTAACGCTGACCTAATGGAGTTGATAATCTGGCCTACTTGGAAACCTTTTGGCATTTAAGGAAATAGAGTTGGCATGCCAAGGAGGATCAAATGGCAGGGCCGAGATGTTAAGATTCAATATGCTAAGACAGAAAATATCAACATTGCATTTCATTTCACAACAATGGCATATATAAGATCACTGAAAGAAAAACAAGCACAACAAAAACACAAGAGACATTGATTTATCCTTGGAAACCCTCATGGGGTAGAAAACCCAGCAAATCTTCCTCAATATAGATGACAAGTAAATACAAATATGTAAACCCTATACGTGAGCTCCTTCTCCTCCATAGCAGATCTCTCCCTCACCAATGCGTTATTCACAAGTGAGTGTAATGTGTGTTAAATGAGGAACACACCTCCTTTATTTATACACAACTCCGACTTGACTTTTACACTAACTAGGTCGGCCCCAACTTTAACCGCTGGGTTAAACACCCCATTACAATAGACTTTGGGCCGTCCCCTTTAGGGAAGTCTAATAACCAAAGTTAACACATTCCGATGGAGGAATAAAAATCTCCAGATACACAATAAGGTCTTCATGGAGGAATGAAACATCTCCGGAATAATAAAGTACAAATATAATATTCTTAGAAGTTACAATATTTCAACACTCCCCCTTAACGAGAAGGATATTATAACAACATATGCAGGAGCAAGGATTCATCAACATCATACATGATACATATATAAATCATTGGAAGCTTTCTAAACATCATCAGTAACTCAACCAGAAGGATATTATAACAACATCTGCAGGAGCAAGGATTCATCAACATCATACATGATACATATATAAATCATTGGAAGCTTTCTAAACATCATCAGTAACTCAACCAGTTACTGGAATATCTTCAGGTCTTCAATAATGGAGTATTAGCATCGTCAATATTGAGTCTTCACCTTCTCCAGCACTGGAACAACTATAGTAACATCATCATCTGTATCATCTGATCAACAGCCTCATCATTTGGATATATTGATCATCATCATAACAGCATCAACTGGATCCTCTTGATCAACATCATCACATCATCAACTGGATCCTCTCGATCAACAACATCTAGATCGTCTTGATCAATAGCATCTGGATCATCTCGATCAACAACATTTGGATCATCTGGATCAACATCATCTAGATCATCTCGATCACCAGCATCTAGATCATCTCGATCGACAACATCTGGATCATCTAGATCATCTCAATCAACAACATCTAGCTCATCTCGATCAACAACATCTAGATCATCTCGATCGACAACATCTGGATCATCTGGATCTACAACATCTGGATCATCTCGATCTATAGCATAATTTGCAATACACATGATCAAATTCTAGGATGATCAATCCTTATCAATTTTAGAAAAGTCTCATGTCTATGGACGATGCAATCAAGATCTACTTCCAGGATGATCAATCCTTATCAATTTTAGACAAGTCTTATGTCTATGGACGATGCAATCCAGATCTAATTCCAGGATGATCAATCCTTATCAATTTTAGACAAGTCTCATGTCTATGGATGATGCAATCTAGATCTACTTCCAGAATGATGACTCCTTATCAATTTAAGACAAGTCTCATGTCTATGGATGATGCAATCCAGATCTACTTCCAGGATGATCAATCCTTATCACTTTAGGACATGAGTCCAAGGATGATGCAATCCTATCATGTACATTTTGAACCAAATGTCCACGGACAATGCAGTCCTATAATCAATTCTCGGAGACAGATGTCTTCAGATCAATTCTGGGACCAAAGTCTGGGGATGATATAATCCCCACATTCTCGGAGACATCTGTCTACAGATCAATTATGGGACCATCATCTGGGGATGATACAATCCCCACATTCTCATAGACATCTTTCTACGGATCAATTCTGGGGTCGAAGTCCAGGGAAGATACAATCCCCACATTCTCGGAGACATCTATCTACAGATCAATTATGGGACTAAAGTCCAGGGAAGATACAATCCCCACATTCTCAGAGACATCTATCTATGGATCAATTCTGGGACCGAAGTCCGGGGAAGATAAAACCCCCACATTCTCGCAGAAATTTGTCTACAGATCAATTCTGGGACCGAAGTTCGGGGAAGATACAATCCCCACATTCTTGGAGACATCTGTCTACGGATCAATTTTGGGACCGAAGTCCAGGGAAGATATAATCCCCACATTCTCAGAGACATCTATCTACGGATATCTTTTAGTACATGTGTCCAGGGATGATACAATCCCACCTCGTCCACTTAGACAAAGTCTAAGGACCATATATCGACCTCATCGTCCGAACTAGTAACCTCATCATCGATATAGTATCCTCATCATCGATACAAGTGTCCATATCTTCAATACAGTATCCTCATCATTGATACAAGTATCCACATCATCAACACAAGTATCCTCATCATTGACACAAGTATCCTCATCATCGATACAAGTATCCACATCATCAATACAAGTATCCTCATCATCGACACAAGTATCCTCATCATCGATACAAGTATCCACATCATCGATACAAGTATCCTCATCATCGACACAAGTATCCTTATCATTAACCACATCACTCCTCCTTTCGAGGAGGGTCCTTCTGAACGACACCAAGCTTGTCTCGAACTTTACTCGAGATAGAGGTTTGGTCAATACATCAGCAACTTGTTCATCAGTGCTCACATACTCAAGCTTGATAGCTCCTTTCTACACGATATCCTGTATATAAAAATATCAGATCTCTATATGTTTTGACTTATCATGGAACACTGGATTCTCTGCCATCTTGATACAACTCTGGTTGTCACATAGGATCACAGTGGGGTCCATCTCTAAGTCAAACAATCCTGATAACAACTTCTGAAGCCATATCGCTTCACAACTAGTAGGGAAAGCAGCTATATATACCGCTTAAGTTGTGATAGACTACTTCCTGCTAAACCACGAGATCATGGCAGATCCTAGACAGTAACATCTGCCCGATGTGCTCTTCCTGTCTGATCCACTTCCTTCCTGGTTAGCATCTTTGTAGCCATACAATCTGAAATCATGATCTCCAAGATAACATAGGCCAAAGTCTATCGTACCCTTTAGGTACCTCATCACACGCTTTGCAGCTATCAAGTAAACATGCCTAGGTTCCACTAGATACTGTCTCAAGGTGTTTCACAGCAAAGCACATATTCGGCCTTGTATTCGTCAGATACATCAATGACCTAATAATCTGTTTGTACAAAGTCACATCCACTAACTCTGATGAGTCATCCGCTAACAGCTTCAAGTTGGAATCCATGGGAGTGGCCATGGTTGTACATTCCAACATATCAAATCTTTTCAAGATTTCCATAGCATACTTTCCCTAGTTGAGAAAGATTCCTTCTGATCCTTTCCATACTTCCAGACTTAGGAAGTAATGCATCAATCTGAGATCTTTCATCTCAAATTCTGTAGCTTCTTCTTTCATTCCATGATCTGTTTCTCATTCCCTGTCAAAAAGAGATCATCCACATACAGTAATAGTATGACAGGTTCATCATCCATAACCTTAAGGTAAAGGTTAGGATCAGCTTTACTTTTGGTAAAGCCGAAGCTTTTCAAGAAGCTAGCAGCTCTCCTTTTGTGACTGAACATCATCTACACTTTGCAGTGAGTGTTCTTCTGCATATCTATCCATGCCATCTCTTGTCAGATGGGTCTATTGATATGAGCCTCAATATCATTCAAACTCTGTGGTGAGTTCCTTCTTGAATGTCATCTATGTATAGATACCATCTTCAACCTTGTAGCAAAGGTTGAAATCCGCATCACCCATGGTGATCATTAATCTCATCAAATGACTATCGATCATGGGTATCCATACAAGCTTTCTTCAATTACACCATTAAGAGAATGGTCTTATCTAGCCACTTGGAGAAAACATATCGTCATGATCCTCTTCCTCTTTCTAAGAGAATCTTCTAGTCACGAGCCTTCTATAGTATGTTTGATTTCTAAGTCTTCTTGTTGAACATCCATCACTTGTTCGGTGTTCATCATTCTTCATGATCTTACCTACAAATCAAAGTTAATTACATGATTAGAAATACTTCATAATCATAAAATCATGTTTACATGATAACCTTATTATGCATACAAATATGATTCACATGGTTATGCAACTATCTTGACCAATACTTTGGCACAACACTTTTCCATATCCTGTATGCATATAATGGTTATCTAGATGCCTTCCATCTCTACCAGAACATACTATCGAGAGCATGCACAGCTCTCATCATGTCAGCAAAGAGGTTTCATTCTAGACAAACAACAATGGAATGTTTGTCCAACTTACCCATCATATGCATATTAGTAGTATATTAGTAGAAGCTTGGGGCTAAGGTAGAAACCCTCACATCAGATACGATACAGATGGAGACTTCCTACAAAGG
Source organism: Larix kaempferi (assembly GCA_027924585.1). Lineage (NCBI taxonomy): Eukaryota > Viridiplantae > Streptophyta > Pinopsida > Pinales > Pinaceae > Larix > Larix kaempferi. Next base: position 7,741,889 of record BSBM01000486.1, read on the forward strand.
GAGGATTGCACAGCTGGAGGCTAGGCACCCAGTTATACCACCAGATCAGTGCATGGCTCCAATTGAGGAAGTACAGGAAACCATGTATAGCATTTCGTTAGAAGTGACAAAGTGCCAAGATTTAGTTGAAGGACTAAATATATCATTGATAGGTTTGAATGATGATCTCGTGCTTCAAAAGATAAAGGGGGATCTGCAGCAGACACAGCAATAGGTAGAAGCTGCAAATGCAGAGTTAAAAAGTGCGCCGACCAGGGAGAAAATAGAGAAGTACAACAAAATCAAGGACCTGTAGAAAGAGTTGGCCACGCTTAGAGAGAAAGAGGATGCCACATCTACCAGGTTGCAGCCCATTGAACAAGAAGGCCTTGAACTAATGCAGCAATTCGATGAGAAGTTTGTAGAACTTTAGGCAGAGGAAGGCACCATGAAAGAGCAGGTGGCCAAAGAAAAGGTCTCGTAGGCCACTCTAGAGACGCTTCGAGGATTTGAGAAAAAGGCCAAGGACATGGTTGCAGAGCTAGCAATCACTTTGCAAAATTTTACTTCTAAGATAGGTACACTAGAAGATGCGGCACCACCGTCCGCAAGTGGAAGTGGCTCGAGACGAGCCACAGTTGAGTGTTAGGGGCCTGTTGGGCGGGGCCCAAGCTGGAATATATGCACAAGTGCTGAAAAGTGTGCATTGTGTGTTGCGACAAGGTATGGGGGTAGTTTCGAGAATTGCGTGTGCAACGACAATGGATAAGGCAGGATTGCGTAGTACGTTGATGCACAGGACACGTGCAACAACTATTTTTGGTAAGAAATATAAGTAAAGGTCAGGTGAGGACATGACCTATTTTGAGTAAGAAACAGGTTGGAGGAAGAAGAAAGAGACCTATCAAGAAGAGTGGTGGCAAGTAGTTGAGATGCTAGGCCACTGCGCCAATAAAGATAGGCAGGCGGAAGACGCAGAAAGGGACAGGCCATGATACAGTTGTAACTGTTTTGGTGACTGCCGTTGTTAGAAGAGCATGTGAGCCACGAGTGGCCCAGTTGGAAGGCTTGGAGCAGGTGGAGCAAGCTGTCGATGGTGACAGTCAGGCTAGCAACTAGCCAACTTGGAGCAGGCGAAGCAAGCTGTCGATGGCGACAGTCAGGCTGGCAGTTAGCCATGCCAAGTTTTGTAAACCTAAGGGTTTGTGCCTACGAATTGTAAAGACATGACCTACGGGCATGATCTATAAATAAGGAACGATTTTGTAAGGGAAGGGTTGGTCATTGTTGAACATTGTTAGAATCTTAAGGCTTGAAAATTATTGTAAGGGCTCTACAGCTGTGTGCACAGAGACCTATCTAAGAGAGAAGAGAGTCTGCAACTGAGTGCGCAGACTAAGAACTGTTGTAGCCTTCCCAAAAGACCAATATAACAACAGTTCTTGAGAACGTAGCCTCCATCCGGGGGGTGAACCACGTTAAATCCTGTGCAGTGTGATTGTTTTGTGTTTTTGCAACTGTTCATTTGCTTAGTATGGATGCTTAATGTCGTAATTATGTGTTATGTGGTTTCTTTTATATGTATTCATCATAGGAATGATGGGAATAATATGTTAAGTAATACATGTGTGGATGAATGTTAAGTATTCAGCACGTCTAAGTCTTTGAATGCATGAATCTATTGGATAATCTCATAGCTAAGCATTGGATTTGAGCGTAGCATTGGAGTGCGCAATATTGTGTGTTTCATTCATTTACATACACCATAGAGATAATAACCTAAGTGTTGATTGAATGGATAAAGATCGTTAAGTAAAGTTGATTAGAATTGATCAAGTCCTAAAGTGGACGCGCGGTTTAGGTGACGTGCTGACTCATGGTGACTATTGCGAGGTAAGCTATTGATAGCTCATCGTTGTAATGCTGGAAGTATCCAATACTGCACAGTCCCTGGATGCACTAGTTACGCAAGTGCCTCAGCTTGCCGAAGTATCCGACGTGAAGTAGAGACTTCGCGCAGTCTTTTGTCTGTAGCAAGAGACCTTTACCGCGCTTCCCATCAGTCTCTTCCACACTAGCATCACTAGGTTGTGGAAACCTGATTGTGGAAACTCGACCATCGAGATTGGAAATTAATCCTTCAAAATAGGTTTTAAGAAGTAAATTTGGAGTTAAGTGTAGATAAATTAATAACTAACTTAAAGAAAGAAACTAAGAAACAAAAAAAAACAAAGGAAATTTAAATGGATTCCATCATTTTCATAAGAAAAATGGTAGGATCTATTGTGGCTACAACAGGGTCTAATGTGAATATGCCCCCAAACAAATCCTGGGAAGCAATGGGTTTTCCTTCTCTCACCTACTCCCCTATTCAATTGAGAATCGAAAACCAATACTGCATTTTACCTGTCGACCGAATGTAGAATGTTGAAGTTTATTTATCAGGTGTAGAAACCTTCTCTGATTTTGAAGTAATTGAGATTATGGGAACGAGTTATCCCGATTCTATTCTATTGGGAATATAATGAGATTATGGGGAATATTGAGTGATCGATTCGAAGAATGGGAAAATTTCCTTCAAATCTCACTATATGAAGGTTATGCAACCTTTGGACCCACCGCAGGGAACACAATATAGTGATCCAGTCCATGAAACAATGAAAGAGATACATCCTAGACAACATATACATGTTGACAACAGGAGAAAGAGGAGACTATGTGGACCTGATAGAAGAAGGCTCTATACGTTGAAGAAGCATTACCTCCTTTGATAGAAATTATAAGGAAGCATGGGATAATTGGAAAAATGCGAGACATGAACCCTTTTATTGACACTGTACAATGATAAAATGAGCTTTATGCATTGGAATAGAAGTGCAATATCCCCCATTATATGATGGAATCAATGGTTTAGATAGATTCCTTTAGAAAATGGATTCCTGTGTTGCAAAAGAATATTGCATGGATGTTTTGGATACAACACTTAGAGGAAATATTATAATGTGGTGGGAAACACATAGAGATGATATACTTGATTGGATTACCACCCAAATATCCTTAATGATGATTTTTAAGCTTTCCAAACACGTTAACAAAGTGGTGGAAATTTACATGGGATAGACAAATCCTTATGCTGAAATTGATCAGTGTGAACATCAGTGGTAGATAGATAGATTGCACCCAAAACTATAGTTCCATCATTTATTGCATGATTTAGGACCTATCACTAAGTCTTGGTACTTGGAAAAAGAAATAAGATGACAAACTGGGTGCTGGAAGAAGATTCACACAAAATTTTTCCAAGAATTCTCATTCTTGGCAACTAACGATTCAGTAACATAAGCACTAACAATAATTCAAGGAGTATTATTCACTAATCAATGTGGAATGTGGGTAGATCATATATCTATTATGTAAACCAATAAAATATAGACATGACCTTCTCAATCCCAAAAATGGCATCTCCGCTCTGTTGCAAAAAGTTAGAACATGAAAACTCGGATCTGAATGATTCAGAACACTTGCAGCATTAACCTTCAAGAAATTTGAGGGATCTTGGGAAGTAAAACAAACAAAACTAGAATAAAGTGGATCCCTTTATATGTAGGCATTGAAACTATAGAAATTTAATATTGTCACAAAAGATAGCCCAAAAATGATGGCTATATGTGACTATTGGGATAAATAAACAATATTTGAGAAAACCTCACTACTAAGGGAATTTGAAGATTTGTTTCCACAGAACTTTACAGAAATCAAAGGAATTCAAGGGTACCTAGATGAGATGAAGATTGCATTAAAAACATATTCCGAACTACTGAAGCATCTACCATATATATTGAATCCTCTTGTGAAACAAAAGTTGAAAAATAAATTGATCGAATGTTGAGTGTCAGTCTAATTTTCCCAATGGATGAATCAGAATGGATCAGCCCCATAGTAATCCAAATAAACTAGGATATGGAGGATATACAAGTTTATGTCAAATATCGCATCGTGAATGCTACATGTGTCCATGATCCATTCCCAACACCCTTTAGCAATGAAGTCCTAAGTCAACTCGCTAGAAATGAAGCATGCATCTTCATAAACGGATTCTTGGGTTATGACTAGCTTAGAATTGTAGAAGAATATAACAATAAGACAACGTTTACAACAAAATGGGATTTAGTTTACTATAATTCCATGCCATTTTGATTGAAGAATGCACATGCTATTTTTTCATGAATTGTAATAGCAACTTTCAGGGAGTTTCTTCATAAATTTTTGGAGGTATATCTGGATGACTAGATAGTTTACATCTTGGTTAAAGATCATGTCACATTGCTCTTACTGATTCTATACCACTTGGTTAATACTTGGGCCCTCCAATCCCTAATGGTCTAGGAAGAAGAATTGAGTGGAGGATAGTTAATTGATTGGGATAAATTTTGTTACAAGGCCTATAGTGATTAATAATTTAATAATTATTTCCTTATTATTATTAATCAAATTTTTGGAAAGTGGTGATGTTCACATGGATAGGAGGGCGCATGAGGACAAGGCAGACCTCATCTACTTGTTGATGTATATGTAACTTCGGAATGTATTTCACATATATGTATATTGTATTCCTATAGAGATGTTATTATTCCTCTATATGGAAGTGTTTGTATTCCTATAGAGATGTTATTATTCCTCCATATGGAAGTGTCATAACTTATACTTGATGGGTTATTAGATCACCTTGTTGGGGTCAGCCCTGTATAAGTCATGTGGGTCAAAGGGTTATTAGAATACCCTATTGGGGGTCGGCCATGTGGGTCAAACGGTTATTAGAACACCCTAGTGGGGGTTGGCCCAGTCAGGATTATGTTAAGTGGTTAAGTTGAGGCCGACCTAGTTGAGTAAAGGTCAAGTCAAGTTAGTGTATAAATAGAGAGTGTGTCTCTCTCATTTTACACATTATATTCTCTCACTCACACTTGGGAGAGTGGCGCACTTGTGGAGGAGGAGGCTCTACTGCTAGGAGAAGACTATCTCTTGTATTCTAGTTGTATCATTGCTCTATCTATCTCTGAGGAAGTTATTGGGGTTTTTCACCTTTATGGTTTTCCCCAAGTAAACTCGGTGTCTCTTGTGTGCTTGCATTATTGTGTCCATGATTGATATGCTGTACATGTTGTTCTCTCAGTTAAGATCCTAGATCAGATTGAAGTAAATTTTGAAAATTTAGCATTGTATCAGAGCTAGCCTAAAAGAAGGCATGATATGGCATGTATGACACTTGTTGCACTTACGATGCTAGGGCTTGATATAGCAAAAACCAGTCATTGTAGCACTTTCGCTATAAATCCATTTTGGCAAAGTTTTCGGATCTGAAACTTTGATAGGTCGAAGATCAGATCCTCATGTACCTTTTTTCCAAAGGTAAACCTCTAATTCGTTTTGCTTTGTAATTTATGATCTGTAGAATATAGGGTTTCTGCCTCTTCCAGATCTGAGTAAAAATCAGGTGACCTTGGGAAAAAGGTCATAACTTGGGCTAGGAATCTCCAAATGAAATTTCGTAAAAAGTGACAGGTAGTACACAGAATGTACTATGTCAGCCAATGTTTTCAGAGGCCGAAGTTGAACCAATGACATGTGGCATGCCGTACACGTTCGCTCTCTTGTATTATCCCATAAACAGGTCACGTTCCGACACGTGGCATAATTCTCTCTTAGAGAATCCAACTGAGGTCAGACCTATCGGGATGGAAATATAACAGGTTGGGATATCACAGGAAAATTTTTCAAAGGCTGAAGTTGAAATAGTGACACGTGGAACGTCGTACAAGTTCGCTCTCCTATATTATCACATAAACAGGTCACGTTGCGACACTTGGCATAACTCTTTCTCAGAGAATCCAATTGAGGTCAGATCTATCAGGATGGAAAGATAATAGGTCAGGCTATCTCAAGAAACGTTTTCAGACCTTGTGGATCAAAAAGTTCAGAGTTACACCAGAAACAATAAGGTACATATTTCTGTCAAAACAAAATTATTTTTGAGTACCTTCATTCATGGCTTCCGAAATTTAGGGCTTCAGAGAAAGTTGGAATTTTTGTAATCGGAGACCATGGCTGGATGCTACTCATCAAAATCAAAATTTAGAGACCAAGATCATATTTTTTGGTTGGGTAAAAGGCCAGGCTTGATCAAACCCCAGTTTGGGACTTTGATTGAAAGGATGGAAAATTAGGGCTTCTGCAAAAATTGGAATTTTGGAAATCTGTGACCACGGCTGGAAGCACCTCAGAAAAATCGAAGCTTAGAGTTTTGAATCAAATATTTTTGTTGGGTGAAGCTCCAGGAAACTCAAATCCTAATTTAGGGTCTTCCCTAGTGAATTCAGAAATCTAAAAGGCAATTTTGAGGGGTGAAACTTTGCAGTTTTCGAATTCTAAATATACCAACTTGATCAGCTCATCAAGGTGCATATTTCTATCCTTTCGGAAGTTTGAAATTCAAAGTTTGAATTTTTGGGGTTTCTTTGACAAACCCTAATCCAGCTCCAGGTCCAGTTCTTGCAAATCAAGTGTATTGGGTTAATCGTAGAAGAAGATGGATTGATCACCTGCATAAGTGAAGAAGTTCCTGTCTCATAGGGAGATGAGGCTAAGGCCTTCCATAAGAAGATTACAAGAAATCTTGACAGGTATGGCTTACAGGTATCTTTCATGGTTAAGTTTATCATATGTTTGTCTTCATATCATTATAGTATAATCTTGATTAATTATTGGACTTGTTGTATCACCTTAATAGAAGATATTCATTGATTAAGGTTTTGACACTTATGATTGTACTAATGCATTGTGATGTTGTATGAGGTGTATGTTGTTCGCTAACATAAAAGGTACACCAAGAAAGACAAATCATGTTCTACTTCAAGAACATATGATCATGGCGACGTGAAGACAAATATTCATCCATTGTCATGGATCACATATGAGATCTACTTTCGAGGTATGTATAACTTGGTCCTACAATGGTTAACCTATGAGACATGCAGGTTACTAGCACAAGTCACTGAAGAGAACCAGAAGACATTATGCGGGTATATTAGACATAACTAGCTAGCATGCTAATCCAGGTATGTTTTTCCTATATCAAGCTAGAATCCTACCTTGTGTAAGGATCTTATATTGTTGTGTTGTTGATAATGATTATTCATGAAGTCATAGGTTTGAATAGTCATGGCTATATGCATATTATGTTTCTTACCATAATTGATGATATGACTAACCAGAAGAATCATGAGGGTATAGGTTTGAGTAATCATGGGTTTATGCATTGATGATTTAACTAATCGGAAGAGTCCTATGATCAAATAAGAATATGCATGAGTAAAAGAAGACTTCCCTGAAACCTTGAATACTAATGCTTATTATTTCTGTTTGAAATGATCATGACTATACATGCTTAAGATTATTGTGTTTTGATAGTATTAAGATTATACTAATAAATGTGTGATTATGTATGAGTCCTCAAGAATAACACAATGATGATACTAACAAGCATGCATAGGGATCGAGAATGAATATAAGTTCAAGAATAGGTAATCCAGGAAGCAAAGATCAAGAGGGAGCACACTCCAATAGTTTCTGCAAGGATGCAGATATTTACAGGGAGTTGACCACTTCTCACAATCCACATGAGAATGGAGTTGCAGAAAACGAAGCAAAGACTGAGAGGGAGTCAACCCAACAATCAAACAAAGATAAGTATTTTTATTATCATTTCTTTCTTATTTGTTTGTTTAAATAAAATTGTTCAATGATGTATATGCTCATGTTCCTAGACTTAGGATATGTATTGTGCATATTAGAATGATTGCATTAATGAACAGTATACTACTAATATGCATGTGATGGGTAAGTGGCCTATGGCACTGTACAGCATTCTAGTGCTACTTATCTAGAATGAAACCTCTTTGCTGACATGTTGGGAGTAGTGCAAACTCTTAACAATGTTCTGGTAGAGACTGGAAGGCATCTAGAAAGTTGTGGAACATGGATGAATGTTGTATTGAAGCATTGGATAAGATAATTGCATGACTGTATGACATATTTCTTTATGTGTAAGAATTTGTCTGAAAATTATGAGATGTTTCTAATCATGCAATTTAAATTGTTTTGTAGGAAAGACTGTATACCTTCACCTACAAGAGAAGGACTACAACATTTGTTCAAGCAACAAAATTATCTATTGAAGATATTGAAGTTCCCAGGATATGGGAAGAATGCCATGATCCGTCGATCATGAAAAACGATGTTTGGGATGCTATCCCAAGAGCTGAAGGGAAGTCTGTTGTGACTTCTAAATGGAACTATCAGATCAAGCATGCTGCAGAAGGTAGCATAGAGAAATATAAAAGTGATGAAATAGAAGATACACCAAGTGGATTTCAAGACAACCTTCTTGAATGGTGTAGTCATATATGTGTGCAGAACTTGGTAGGATAGACAGATTTCTATCCAGTTTGGGCTTTACCAAGAGTGAAGCAGATTCCAACCTTTACTACAAGGTTGAGGAAGGGAATCTTGTGATTCTACTCCTGTATGTGGATGACCTGTTTGTAACAGGAGATGACATGATTGCCGACACACAGCAGAAGCTTGTTGCCGAGTTCGAGTTGAAGAACTTGGGGATGATGCACTATTTGTTTTTGGCATAGAGGTGTGGCAGAGTGATGGAATCTTCCTTGGACAAGGGAAGTATGCAGTAGAGATCCTGAAGAGGTTCGGGATGATGGACTACAAGGCTATGGCCACACCTATGGAATCGAACTGAAGCTTCTATGTGATGCTCCGTCTGATTTGGTTGATTATGGGCTCAAGTACGATGTGAATCAAAAGTTTAACCTACAGGGTTATGTTGATTCAGATTGGGCATGCAGTGCTACAGATAGGAAGAGCACTTCTGGGTGCTGCTTCAGTATGGGATCAAGTGTTATCTCTTGGTTTAGCAGGAAGCAGTCCTGTGTAGCACTGAGTACAACCGAAGTAGAGTATGTTGCGACGGATGAGTAGGTTGCAGATGTATTGACCAAGCCGTTGGCCATAGTGCAGTTTGAGTACTTCAGAGAGAGGCTTGGTGCACTTCAGATCAAGGTTCCTTCCAAAGGGAAGTGATGAGTCCGGAAGATGCAGATGCACATGAGCTTTTCTGACATGGTTGATATGTTCTCCCTTGGTCATGATGTAATTGTTGATCTATTTTTCACATGCTGGTAGAATTGTTCTCCCCTAGTGAAAAAGTAAGGGTTGGAACCTTCCCCGAATGGTGGTAGATGTGTTCTCCCATGTCGGTGGTGTAAGTGCTAGATGATGTGCATCTAGGTTGTGCTTCGTGGACGATGAGATGATCTGAAGAGGACGATGCTATGATGATCAGGAGGATCATGGATGATGAGCATCAGGACAATGCTCCAGTTACTACTCTATATATGTATATATGCATCATGTTGGATGCTTGTTCTGCTCAGTTAGGATCATTTATATATATATGCATCATGTTGGATGTTGGATATGATCAGTTGAATCATTTATGTATGTATGCATCATGTTGGATGCTGGATATGATCAGTTGGATCATTTGTATGTATTTTGTATATGCATTATGTTGGATGCTTGGACCATGTATCTGTATATGTATCAGGTGGATACTGAGATCATGTATGATTATATGTATTAGGTAGATACTTGGTATGCATCAGGTGGATGCATTGTATGATCAGGATGATCGTGGATGATGAGCTTCTCCAGATGACATGTAGCAGGATGTTGCAGTGATGATGATCAGGATGATCATGTGTACAACAGGATGATGTATGGTGAGTATCAGGATGATACTTTGTGGCCATGGATCAGGTTGTGCAGATGAGCATGTCTCAGAGATCCTATAGGTTAGAGTTGTGTACCCGTAACAGCCTGGGATGCTCTTTCGAGACATTGCTCTTAGAGGACATGTAATTTGTGCCATGGGCGATCTTCAGGTCGGAGTTGTGTACCCGTAACATCCTGAGATGCTCTTGCGAGGTTTTGTCCTATGGAATGTAATTTGCTCATGGGAGATCTGGACAGGATGAAAAAGGCCTCAGATGCTTCAGCTAGGTTTTTCCATGACCACATGTAATTTGCTCCTGGGAGATCTGGACAGGATGAAAAAGGCCTCATATGCTTCAGCCAGGTTTTGTGGTGGACCACATGTAATGTGCTCCTAAGAGATCTGGACAGGATGAAAAAGGCCTCGGATGCTTCATCCAGGTTTTGTGGTGAGATGACAAAGTAATGTGCTCCTGGGAGATCTGACAGGTAGAGCTGTGTGCTCGTAACAGCCTGGGATGCTTCAGCCAAGTTTTGTGATGGATCACATGTAATGTGCTCCTGGAAGATACGACAGGTAGAGCTGTGTGCTCGTAATAGCCTGGGATGCTGCAGCCAGGTTTGGGATGCACGTAGTAAGTCCTGAGGATTCCACAATATGGCCAGTGATGACAAAGACCTGCAGGTGGTGGGCCTACATCTAGTATGAAAAAGGACTGGCTCTGTAGAGATTCCTATGACGATTAGATTCAGAGATTGATTGAGATAGCAGCAGCAGTGACGATGATGATGACTCGATGACAATTATCCAGTGATGATGATCCAGAGAAGATGACTTGTGCTAGAAGACCTGTGTCGAGAAATACCTTCCTAGTTAAGAGGGAGTGTTGATGTATATGTAACTTCGGAAAGTACTTCACATATATGTATATTGTATTCCTATAGAGATGTTATTATTCCTCTATACGGAAGTGTTTGTATTCCTATAGAAATGTTATTATTCCTCTATATGGAAGTGTTGTCATTTATATTGTAAGTGTCGTAACTTATACTTGATGGGTTATTAGACCACCTTGTTGGGGTCGGCCCTGTATAAGTCAGGTGGGTCAAAGGGTTATTAGACCACCCTATTGGTGGTTGGCCATGTGGGTCAAAGGGTTATTAGACCACCCTAGTGGGGGTCGGCCCAATCAGCATTATGTTAAGTGGTTAAGTTGAGGCCGACCTAGTTGAGTAAAGGTCAAGTCAAGTTAGTGTATAAATAGAGAGTGTGTCTCTCTCATTTTACACATTCTATTCTCTCACTCACACTTGGGAGAGTGGCTCACTTGTGGAGGAGGAGGCTCTGCTACTAGGAGAAGACTATCTCTTGTATTCTAGTTGTATCATTGCTCTATCTATCTCTGAGGAAGTTATTGGGGTTTTTCACCTTTATGGTTTTCCCCAAGTAAATTCTGTGTCTCTTGTGTGCTTGCATTATTGTGTCCATGATTGATATGCTATAGATTTGTTGTACATGTTGTTCTCTCAGTTAAGATCCTAGATCAGATTGAAGTAAATTCTGAAAATTTAACACTACTCAAGTAGAAAAAGATAGAAACAACAAGGAGTCAGCTAAAATCAAGGTGGAAGCATAAAAATATAGAAACTGGCAAAAGAAATAAAAAATAGGAAAAAGAACAAAGAAGGAAAGTTAAAAAGGAAAGAAAGTGCAAAAAGCGACTAGTTTGAAACATAAGGAAACATCAAGAAAAGCTAAGGAGGGCACAGTTGCTAAAAGCAGTTGAAGACACAAAAGCAAGCAAGTGGCATAAGGAAAAATTGTGGCTAATTCTCTAAAGGAAGGCACCCTCACCTCTCATATGTGCCAATGGATTTACCAGGAAACTATCCAATTTTCAAAATGAGGCTAGTGCGCACTATTCACATATTTTGGTCATGTGTTTATTGTCTTGAGAGATTTTGCTTCTCAAAGTTGAGTGATGTGCCTCAACCAAGCCTGGGAGATGAACCCCAAAGCAGCTAATGTTCCATTTTGTCCATGATCAGATCTAGATCCATGGAATTCTTATCTATAGGTTTGCATCAATCCATTATTTAATAATCTAAGACATCGAAAGAGAGATCCTCAGTTAAAGTGCAATTGGAGAGAGTTCTTGAAGAAGTTACATATGGAGGAGGTGATCCATTTCAGTGAATGCGCCCTTGAGCAACTCATTAATATTAGCATGCACTCCATATGAAACTAAAATATCTTAATTAATCACAGTTGAATATCCAGTGAATAACTTCAACTTCTTATCCTCCTATCATACACATTCTCTCAGTTTTGTAATATTTCTCTAGCATTGGAGACTCCTTGAAGACTCCTATCATACACATTCTCTCTTCATTTGATGATTTTAATAATCTCATTTCAGAGACATAATATACTTCATAAATGAATTTTGTAAGCCTCAGAGGTTGTTTGAATCAAGTATTTCCAAGACCAACTCTTTAATCTCTTTTTCTTGACTAGTTTTACAATTTTTGTAATTCAAAGTTATCTATGAAGCAATTTTATGTCTTAATGGTAATTTATGACTCCTGAGACCCTAATGAAGCATATACAACAATTTACCTGAGGATTCAAAGGCGTCTCATCCTGTTATTGAGAACTTGGAAAACTACTAGTTGACCAATCCAACATAGCACCCTTAACTCTTTTGCCTCCAAACTCAACCAGAACCTCCCAAATTCTCACAAAATCTTGTCCAAAATTTAAGTAGGGGGTTAATATCTGATATATTCCATTTGAATACCTTCAGGTGTGAGAAAATGAGTTTAGTATGCATTTGATGATGTGCCCAGGAAGGCTCGGAGTAGACTTCAACGATGGTCGTTGTTAAAACGTAAATGGCACCAGTACCTTGTGCATATCACTCAGAAGCTAGCCTTGGAACTAATATATTTTCTTCTTAACATTAACCCATACATTTTGTAGATCCTAAATATTTCAAATTCCTAACCCTGGAGGAATCGTCTTATGTCCTAGACCCGCTTCCTTTTAACTAGTTTTGTTAACTAGTTCCTGCTTGTGAAAACAACTATGTTCTAAGTTCTATTTTTTGGATAATATCATATCCAAATAGATCTAGAATATTACAGTGGCATCAGAGGATGGTTCTATGAACCTAGTATTGACTAATTGTGATGAGTCCCAAGAGTGTTCCATTCCCCAAAGGAAAGAATTCTAAAGAACCTCGTGTTGAAGAAGAGGTGGAATCTGAGGAAAAATGAAAGGAAGAAAGGATATGTCTGACTTGGATGGAAAGAAAGATTTCAGACTCTTTGTTCAAAGTATGTTAAAAGGGTTGCATGATATATCTCAGAATATCCTTCAATTTGGGAAAGGCACCTGATAATTCTTGGCTAAGCATCTAGGAAATAAATACGAAGAAGGGAGCATCAGCGTGTAGTGTCCCTTTTAATGAAATTGTAAAAATTGGAAAAATGGCAATTTTTGGCCAATTCGACCCTTATACTAGTAATGACTCAAATGCTTCCAAATTGCTCCAAATGCTTCCAAATTAGGTCTGAATGTGTTTGAAAGGTATTAATACATAAAAATGAGTCTGATTCATGCTTGGAATCTCTCAAAATAATTATGCAACACTCATTTACAATTAGGAGAAAATAGGGAAATTTACTAGTAAATTTGAGGTTCAAACCCCCAAGGGTAGGGTACAAAGATGGCTTCCCAAATGCAGTATGAACCTATAAAATTTCATAAAAGAGACATGGAATATTTAAAGGACTTCAATTGGATCCCAAATACATCATTAATCAATTCCTAAAGGCTTCTGCAACATTCATTTATCAAAGGTTTATGGACATGTCTTCACATAGGGGGAAATGATAGGAAACTTCATCACTCGCTATGAAATTCGAGATTTAGGTTCCAAAGGCTTGTGTAATGTATATGAAACTTCTTCAGGACATTAATGACTCTCCATACATCATAAAAATCATAGATATGAACTGATACAAATCGAAATAAAGCAACTTCAAGCTCTCAAAACCAGATATAGGGAAAATGGCACCATTTATGCTTTGTTTGGTATTTTTACATAGTTTCACTTGGTATTTAGACCTAAGGATCTTCTGAGCATCAAATACAGAGTATATATATTAGATTACAAATAAATGGTGTTTCTTGGAATCTCACCAAGAGATCAACTTCTCACCAAGTGCGCCCTTCCTCCAAGAGCCAAAATATGAAGAGAAATGTGAGAGAGAGATGGGAACAAGTTGAAGAAGAAATAATCATGAGATGCCATGTAGATTCAATATGAAACTAATAAATCCATTGTATCTCCAAATGAATGGTCTGAATGGCCTCTCCAATTTCCAATTAGGATGGGAATCTTCCACCCTTGAAATTGGTACTAAGGGAAGTAGAGTAAACACTCCACTAGCATGGACAAGCTATGCTCTCCAATATGAAAAATGAGAAATTATCAAAATCCACTCTCCTTGTTTGTTCTTTTCTTTTATTACCTTCCCAAGATTTCCATGGTTCAAATTTCCTCCATGAGATTCATGCCTACTCGAATTGGGAAGAGATTCCAATGTGTGCCACTTGTCCATCAATTCCTAGCCTCCTCCATCACTCAATTCGAATGGATGAAAAGGGAAAAGAGAGGTTATGATGCTAGGGAAATCCCAATAAAGTAAAGAGGTCAAATAAAATTATTGGTTTATGGTGAACTGACAAATAAATTATGTGAAAAACACTTGTTGAGAGCATCAAAGGTGACATACATAGGTTCAAGGCATGATGTAAGTAATGGAGGTGACATTAACTAGTTAAAGATCATCAGCAATGGAGGTTCCATAGACTAATTGAGGAAATAATGTGAGTCCCATATGACATATGGTAATGTAGGGAGTGTGAGAATAGAGGTAGTGTACTTCCATCCAAACCAAATTCCAGTGACAAAGGTTACATACATCAAGATGGGTTTGACATGAGCATCAAAGGTGACATACATAGTGTTCTCACAATATTTAAATTTCCCACAAATAAAGTTGTCTTGGAGGATCTAATGAATGATACTAAACTTGACACTAAGTATGTTGCTCACTATTTTTAATGATTGGTGCAAAGTACATTTACAATCATACGAAGGGTTAGTCAAATCATCATAAATCCATTGGTAAAATAAGTTGTCCAAATATAAGTGAGATTGGAGGGCCGTTGCACGAAGTTGAGGGACCTTTTACATGCAATTGTGGTTTCGTGAAACATGCGAAAGTTTAGTGAAAATAAAATGCTCGAGCATTTCTTTGAACAAGGCATCATAGGGCCCGAGCCTGCCATGTCATTTAACATGTAGGATAGGAAACCAAAATGCTTGAGTGTTATAGAAATACATAACCCCCGAGCATTATGTATTCTATAACACTTGAGATTTATTGGAATACATAAAACTCTAGCGTTCCTTTTAATATATTAAAACCCCAAAACATGTCACGACAACCATTCTGCATTTTGCATCCACCATACATGACACCGACGGGTGAAGTCAGCAAAAACTCTCGAGTGTATAAGGTTGATATATTGGAAGTGGAGGGTGAGTTAGAAGAGGAGGGGGATTGGAAAGGTAAGCATCCAAACTCTTCAATATTGCCTCATTCCCTTATAAAAAATATAAATGTTTATATTGCCCCAAATTTTAAATCCAAGTAAATGAAACCCAAAACTAAAATTTTCCAAAATTGTTATAATTTTCCAAAACTGTTATAACATGTGGTCATTCCTCCATAGTATCAATCCCCTTAATGAATTTTGCATCCACTTAATAATTAACTTATTCGAATCCCCACACCAACTTTTCATCAATATTTTATCCACATCTATTGCAAATTGAAAAACGAAATCCATCCACCCTTTGGCCAGGAGGAGGAACTATGGACTATAATCTAGGCTTGGTTTCTAGAATTGACTCAACCAAACCCTATGGTTTTGTCCCACACATTATTTTACCCTAAAAATGTCCAACCAGTGGTGAACCAGTGCTTGTGAATCTAACCCAATGGCTTGATGGATTTTACATCATTCCCCAAATCCCAATGGACTAGGTTCCCCTCCTTACAAACGCACCACTTACTTTGTTGCAAAGATGAAACACCGCATATTTTCTGACCTCCTTCACCACCAAGACACTGAAGTGAGGGATTTCAGTCTTCATCCCTATCAACATACACATAACATCCACCTAAGCATTAAGGGAGTCGAATCCCAACACCAAATTTTCCTCAATATTTTCTCCACGTCTACTGCAAATTGGAAAAGAAAAGCCATCCACTCTTTGGCTAGGAGTAGGAAATGTGGAATATAACCTCGGGTTGGTTTCTAGGTTTGACTCAACCAAACCCTAAGTTTTTTTCCCACACATTATTTTACCCTAAAAATATCCAACTAGTGTTTGTGAATCCAACCCAATGGCTCGTTGGATTTTACATCATCCCTCAAAACCCAATGGACTAGGTTCCCCTAGTTGCGTACACACCACTTACTTTGTTCCAAAGATGAACTACATCATCGTTTTTGACCTCCTTCACCACCAAGACACGCAAGCGATGGATTTGGGTCTTCATCCCTATAAATTGATAAGAGATATACTTCATGGAACAAGCATAGATCAACCCTCACATTCAAAATATTTCCCCCTCTTAATGATGCAAAGGACGTCACCACCAAATCTTCCCCATCAGATACTAGATTCTGAGCAAGGATAGGTCCACAAACATTATATGAATTAAATAAAAAGGAGAAATTTATGAAGGTAAAGGATGATGAATAACATCTTTACCAATACCTTTGCTATAGAAAGGTTTACATAAAGTGATTTTAAGGACCCCATTGTCTTGATCCTGCATTATTAATTGAATCAGGTGCTCTCCGCCGTCGATCATTGATTGATTTACATGTAGTTGATCCTCACCTTCCACTTTGGTCTCAATGTAGTTATTATTATAGTATATTGAGATGATATTTATGTTTGTATTGTAAACGTTCTTGCGCAATATTTTTTCATTTTTCATTTTTGAGAGATGTCATTATAGCATGTATATGTCTCTAACGATTTATTTTTTTATTTTTTATTGCAGTGGCAAGCATGGATGCGCACACAGACATACAAAGAGAAATATAGAAGCTCAGAAAGGGCCTCAATTTTTATTGTTGAAAATAGACATCGTATGCTTGCATCCAATTTGGATGCAATGATAGAGACATTTAGCAGGTCAAATGGTGCACTTAAGGACATTGCCACATATAGAGAGAAAAAGAGGAAAGAATATGTTGATGGAATTAGTTACAAGGAAGTTAAGAAATTGAAGATAACGAAACAACATATATTTTCCCTTTTTAGATATCCACAGATAGGTGAAATACTAGATGTAAAAAAAAACATATTTCTTTTGAGTGGTGTACATATTAGCCATTCATAGATAAATCGATAGATCGATAGTACATGGTATTTGATTTACCACCAAACAACAACACGAAAATGTCATTATATTTTCTTAGAAAGATGTACGCAGAATTTGTTTTGGTGAAGCATGTCAATTATTTTGATATCTTGAAGTACCCGGGCATTGGGATGGGGATTCCTCAACAACATCCCAATGCGAGGCATATAGATCCCAATCGTCCAGTAGCTCCACCTCGTAGGAGACTACATAGGGCAGATGTACTGCCTGCACATCAACTGATCCCATAGACATAGGATTCATTCCTACAGTTGGCACATGCAGTTGTTCGCCATAGCATGTATCTTCAGGGTATGCACTAGGAAAGGCCATCACAACCACCATCTATTGGTGGGGCAAGGTCACCACCTCCTAGTGGGGTAGAGCCATCGCTTTCTAGTGGTCGAGGAGCATCTATTAGTGGCACTAGACCCACATATCATGAGAACAGCCGAGAGACCCACCCATGCACATCGTACTGACATCCTTGCTTTGGTCCTGTCCAGATAGATGATAGCTTTATTGGATATTTTACTTAGATAAATAAATGCTTAACAATTTAGTCTTGTTTGAAAATTATTTTTCCTTACTATACACATATATAGATTGCTAATATTTTTAATGTTTTTAAAACTTGTAGTTGATACAAGAAGAGGATTGGGGGCAATAATTTTCCACTGGAGATGCCCAAGCTAGTCCAAAGGATCGTGCATGAGAACCCTTTGATGTACAATATGTTGTCATACCTTTGGTGACAACAACTCACATTGAGGTAACTATTTCAACAGGTCATTTTTTTAATACATGTTAGTTAATTAATGCTACACAGTCTAATATTTACAGTTTTCTAAATTGCAAGTTGTAGATCCCTCATAGAGGGAAATTATTTCTTCTAGTGATATCCCCCTGGTGGGGTGATAAGCACTACACAGTCCATAGGGCATCAGTATATGGCATAACGTGCTGCATATTTGCTTGAAGCATATCATACATTGGTAAGTATTTCAATGTTGTCAGTTTGTTAATACATGTTATTCCATTGATTAATACATTTCTAACTACATCAATATTTGGTGATTGTAGCCATCACCTGCTATATTTATAAAACAATCAGTATTTGCCTCTCCTCATAGTCCAGATGTGTAGAAGGGACAAGTGTATAAGAGAGGATACACTCCTAGAAATGGTGTGGATGTCCTCTATAGAAGACGCATGAGATATCCATCTACACCTCACCTAATAAGGGTCATTGATGCCACAGTTAGTGTTGCATCTGCAACAGCAAGAAGTCATACATAGGTAACTATTTCAACAATTACAGTACACTAGTATTTAATCATGTAACTATATATGTCTAACTATTTCAGCATTTGGTGATTGTAGCCATTAAAAGTAGTAGTGACCGACCCCTCTGCTCAATCCATGGTTGTGACCAGGTGTCCTCCCATGGTGAGATGTTCATTAATGATCAATTATTTTTATTCAATTTACATAGACATGTTGATAATTGTTGAATTAATTGACATATGATCTTTTATTTGTAGAGCACAATTATAGAGAGGACTTCCATGTAGGTAATTCAAGCATATAGAGATACACCGGAGGAGACATCGTAAACATTATCACTACATTTAAAAGCAATGATAAGACATTGTCTTCCTAGTCTTGAATTTTGAATTTTAATACACATTAGTAAGATCCATTTTTAAATGGATTCCATCATTTTAAATATATGATCTATAAAAGGAAAATCTAAAAAACGCATCCCCATGAGCATAGAAGGCATGCACTTTCCAAACTTGTTTTTACATAGAATTTTTAAAATCTAATATGTGGCTAGTTTTTGAACAAGCTTGCAAAGGTTATGCAGAGATTTATACTTCCAACATAGTGATTGTGGGAGTTTCCAAGTATTAATGGAAAAAAAGTGAGAACTTTTCATAGTACTAACTTTGATTGGATTAAAGTTTGAACTCTGACCTTATGGGGAAGTGCTCCCACTTTCATTCAAGAAAAGCTTGAACATTGAAAACATGATAATAACTTCATCATATAAATTTTAATCAATAAATTATGTTTTTCAAAGCGAATAGAATGGAAAGAAATTTTCAATTAGTTGTTGCAAGCTCAACTTCAATATAAACTTCAACGTGTACATAATCGATAGATTACAATATGCTTCGTTGCCAATGGAATCAAACTATAGTTGTTCATAAATTTCATAGTTGTGGATGTTGGAATTAGATTATGAGAATTGTGTTGAGTTAATGATCTATAAAAAAATTACAAGTAGATTATCTTAGATGTTAAATTGGTTTTTGGGGAGAAAAAAATGCACAAAATTATTTTTTAAATAAAGTATAAGTTTTGTTAAACACATTTTTTTACCCAAATTGAATTATGTAGGCACTATGTTAAGATTTTATGCTACCCTAGTTATCTTTGGGCGAGATCACCACATATTGATATTCATAAAAGAAAACCAACAATTCAAGAAAGAAACAATATATGATCTTTACAAATAAATATAAATGAACAAGGAAGTTTGGAAATAAATTACTAGTTTCTTAGTGTGAAGAAGAAACCTTTGATTCATTGTTGCTCCAATGTTCTCGCACATGCCTTCAATTACTATCTGAAAATGAACAAAAACCAGTAAATAGTTATTGTGATTGAAATTGCATAATTACACATCCAATATTTTTTTGCCTTAGGCTACCTCTTCAAGTGCAGTGCATAAGTGCACTTTTAGTTCATTGTTTTTGTTTGTAGTTCCACTAGCTCGCTCTTAGATTATATTAAACAATGCCCAATATCATCACCAAAAATGAAATGTTGTATATATAAATCCTTCGTTCTGACCTGGTCTATAAACAATGCCCAATATCATTACCAAAAATGAAATGTTGTATATATAAATTCTTCGTTCTGACCTGGTTGATGTTGGAGGGATGCAGTGCCTAATGAAATGGTTGTCATTGGGTTCATTTGAGCTAGAGATTGCACCATGGTGGGGTCACATTGGGCCTACTACTTGCCTCATTTAATCCTAGTCTATGCTATTGCTGAGGTGGATGGTTGCATTTATAATTCTCTCTTGGACAAAATATCAATGTACTACATGATTTCAAATCTATTATGGCACTTCTACATGAGTACAAATTGGTAGTCAAGTATGTCCTCTGTTAACATGAAAAAATTCCAAAACCATTTATCTTTTGCCATAAATAGTTTACTAAATTAAAATTTATAACATAAATAGTTTACTAAATTAAAATTTATAAAATTTAGATTATATTATGAAAAACAAAGTACACTTAACAATCGACACACTTTGAAAAAAGGTATATATACCTTACTCTCTTTGGTTTTTAATTTGCGATCTCTTACAAACAAATAATTATTATTAACCATTAAATCTAACCATAATCTTTATATATATGCCATTAAAATTATTATACAACTTCATCAAATTCCAAAATAAAGCCATCCAAATAAATTTTTAAAATTCTTAATTTGTAAAAAAAATATATATAAATAAATCTAACCATAATCTTTATATATATGTGCCATTAAAATTATTATACAACTTCATCAAATTCCAAAATAAAGCCATCCAAATAAATTTTTAAAATTCTTAATTTGTAAAAAAAATATATATAAATAAATAAAAACGGTTAAAACATATATATTTTTTGTATAAATGATAAAAAAGTATTTGAACAATTAATCTCATGGAAATCACCTCCTTTAATACATCTTAAAGAGGCGTTATATATATAGAGAGACAGCTGAAGCTCTTCACTTAAGGAAAGCCTTATCTAAGCGACTACTACTCTCGGTTACATCTGGATACAGACCGAGATTGAGATCTTCTATGGAACCATCAGAAGCAAAGAAATGCCAACTAAGTTTATGAAATGCTTGCTCATACATCCTAACATTTGAAGCTGAGTACTGTTCACATATTTTTGGATCTGGAAGCGGCATTTCATGCACTATATTATCACTGTGGAGAATGGCTATGAAATGCTTCAATGCGCGAAGATACCTGTAGGTACCAATGTCTTTCTTGATATCCCTAAAACTGTCGCCTACAATAATAATCTTATTCAAATTGGCTTTCGTTCAATTTGCACTCAATACATTGTTAACGAGGACAGTTGGGCAGTGAGGCATGAAAAATAAAGTGGGTCTGTCTACTGTGCGTCTGCCATATTCATTCACAGAAAGAAACGTGCAGTTGAAGGCACTTATAGCTTTCTGCTGCAATGGGCTCACCATTGGATCGAACACCACTATATCATTCACCCACTGAAATTTCCTTTTTAACAAAATAGCAAATGCTAACTGCAACTCACAACTTTTTGTACAATTTGGATTTGAACTCTCCAGCTTTCCAACGCCATAGAGCACCAGTTGCAGTTGTGAATACTGTGGGTCTGTGCTGATAACTCTTTTTATTTGTGCAACAATTTTGGGGTCTTACATATATGCCATAAATTCTGCAAAGAAGGAGGATTTCTCTAACATTTCCAGAGCTACCTGTACATTATTGATTATTTGCTGATATCTTGTATTTTCTTCCGCTGCAACAGTCGCAGAGACACTCTCCATAATTGCAAGGAGTAACAACGAAAACAGTTGGATCGATACACAGAAAGAGTTCGAAATCCTTGAATCTGTGGAGTAACGAAGAAAGCTGTGTGCTCGAAATACCTGAATATGTGGATGGACAAAACACGCACCTATATATTCTGGCGATGCGGAAGTTTATGAGGGTGTGTCGTCTAACGCGTCAGTTTGTTACTCTTTTTATTTTAGTTATATATATATTTCGTTAACCAGTTGAGCTAATAAACAATTTAAGTTAATTAATCAATATACGAAAGCCATATTACCAGCTTTACATCGTTTGGATTTTGTAAGCCATATTTGACAGTATTTTCATTTGAGTTTGAAACCCACAACCGTTTTGTTCTCTCAAGTATTTTCATGGGAGCTTGTGAAATTTAATTATGTATACTTAGGCAATGCCGAATTTGATAAGGTTGTGTAAGTTGAACGATAACGCTTATGCTATGAGACTATTTTTATTTTATTTGAATATAAAATATTTCCTCTTATTCATTTGAGCTTTTGAAACACACAACCATTTTGTTCTCTCAAGCTCCCACAGGATTGGGGTAACTATATGGCATCATTGGGATTTCCTTAATTTTCCTTAACATATCTGGTTATGAACTTTTAGCAGATTCTAGAAACTGTATCCTACACTGTCTTTTGTTTCTACAGCTATGCAGTCATCCAAAAGCTCTCATTTGAGAAATGGCGGGTCTCTGTCAAAATGTTAATTGAGTTTTTATCTTAGTTTATTTTGTTTCATTCACATTTACACTCTCAAGGTTTGACTTGGTTTCATTAAGGTCAAGGTTTCCCCGCGAAACTTGATTGGGCCGACTGGTAATGGAAACCTACTAGCAAGATTACATCCTAGTTTCAATTATTGTTATCCTGTAAGTTGATTATGTGCCTCTACCACTTGAGTAATAATGCTCTTTATAATCTCATACTTATTGATGTTTCACTGTATCTTTTAGGAGAATTTTGTGTTAAGTATATTGAGGAAGGGTTTGCATGTATTTTTTTTGAACTATGTATTAATTGATGTATGCAATTAATGCATGCTCTAATGGAGAGCATTAACTTTTTGGTCACTCTTGAAATAGGTTTACTCCAACCTTGTTTGAATGAAACTAAATGACTATGCTAATTATATATTTTCACTCGTTTGATCTTGGATACATTGTTTACTAAGTTTGATAAGTGTAAATCATGAATTCAGAGGATTGATTGATAGAGAAAGGGTTCCGACGAGGATTGGCCGAGCCACAGTAATGTAGAAAGGAAGGTGATGATTGGGCAATGTTTGACGATGGTTTGTGATGACTAAAGGAGGTCGATAGCATGACCCAGGGAAAAAATTCTAGACACTCGAGGAATTGGTTGGGGTAGGTATTGCGGGAGTTATGGAGGTTGTTAGAGATGTCAAATGGCATGGCACGCCAAGAAGGTTGCAAGTGAGGCATTGAATGTTCATAGCTGAAGAAGGGAAGTGCCTAGAGGCTTCTAGAAGGATTTTGTGTGAAAAGTTGATGCATCAAAGGAGGCTATAAATACAGATCGAGGTTGTTTCTATTGTTTTTGAGTGTTTGGTGTGGGGTGATCTGAATAACAATCATTGAAGAGACCGAATGAAATAGAGATTTGTCTCTGAAATTGTGATCAATATTTGTAAATTGATTTCAAATAATTAACAAAAGACATTATTGGTGTCACAGTTCCTATTGTGCGATTGTGTGTGCTTTTGTCTATGCACTTTGATCTGCAGGCCATTTTGTCTATGCACTTTGATCTGCAGTTCATTTCAACCTGTACTTGCATCAATGGTCTTACCTCTTTTCATGAAATTTGTGTTTATTGGTTAGCATAATATGTATAGGGCATATCATGTATCTTTACACAATACATGTTTATATTGTAGATGAGATATTAATTTCGTTTAACTCATTAATAGTTTCATTAATTAGCAATTTGAATTTTGTTGTAGAGTTACTATTATTAAAATGATTTACACGCTTACACTCATTAATATGTGAGAACGAGAATGTTTATGTGAAAAATGAAGGTATTGAGATTAAATTATGAAATTGGATAAATTCAAGTCTTATATTATTAAGGGCGAGGAAAATGATATTCTCAAAGGAGTCTATTTTATCCCATGTTTGTGCACAGTAAGGTATACATTGGAAAAAATGGAGATAGTTGAAAGTTAGATAGAAATAGTATAATGTTGATTTTAGATACACAAATATCAAGTCCATAATGGATCATTAAACCAAGAGAAATATTAGGTAAAAAAATAAGATTAAAACCTACCTTGATAATGTTAATAGAGGCAAGGCACAAAGCTTAGTGAAACTTGGAATCACTTATTGCATAAGCTATTAAACCCTAGTGAGAAGTCTAGTCTCACTCATTATGATCCAAGGGGACTCCTTTTTAATTATGTAAAGATGATTTATAATATGATATAAAATTATTTTTGGTCAACCAAATTAGGATTAGAAAATATATACTACATCTTGAGAAGCAAGGTGCACTTTACAACCAAATATTAAAGAGATTGTAACATTTATCCCATTCAATTTTGTGTAACCATCAAGATATGTCAATGCAAGATAATATATTCTAGAAATATTAAAATGTTATTCTTTATCCCTCAATCTATGATGGTAGTATTTCAACTTCCGCCTTTTAATATTTTTTTTTATGTTTCACATCTTATCTTAAACTTCACAAATATGCAAGATTTAATATTGGATATGGTGCTTATCGATCTTGTGTTGGAATACTTAACCCTAAACCAACCTCTTTTGGCTAGTGGTTGTTAATGATCATATTATAATAATTAACATATAACGTATTATTATTCGACTTTAACAATGGATGTTTATTTTTGAAATATCTATCATAACTCTAAACACATTAGACTTTAACAATAGATGTTTATTTTTTAAATATATATCATAAATCTAAACACATTAGGCATGATCTAGGGTCAATAAAGAAATTAAGATAAGAAGTGTATTTATAGATTATGAAATAATTTTTAATTTGCTGAATTTTAGTCAATAAAAATACTTATGGTAACTAAAGTGAAAATAAATATTTTCTCTCTAAAAATTCTTAGAATTCAATAATTCTACATATATTTTCAATACCATAATATGCAGTTCTTTCCAACTACTAATAATTAAGTTTTTAACATTACTTTTTCAATTTAAATTAAGCTTTTTTTTTCACATAGAAAAAATACAATTTTTATTAAGTAAAAAGTTGTGTCAAAATATACAACCTACTATATTTTACCATATCATCCTTACAAAAATAAATCCCCCAACTAACAATAAGAACCCATTGAAGATAACATAACCACATAACCACTTACAAGTGATGAAAATTACAATTGAATTGGATATCTACATATTTGCAAGATTTCATAATAGATGTTAAAAGCCAAACACATCTACAGTTAATAATAATTTTGAAATATTAATAACATCATATAAAATTAGTAGAGAAAAATATTGTCTCCATTATATTGTGCTATTTAATGAAGTTCTTTTTGTCATGCTAAAAAAACATTTTTACTATTTGTAAAATAATATATTTAAAGCCACATGAACAATTACTCTCATGGAAATTGCTACCAGTAAGACATATTAAATAGTAGTGATATATTTGAAATAAAGAGATGACATATTATATAGTAGTGATATATTTGAAATAAAGAGCTGCAGTTCTTCGCAGAAATGAGAACAATAAAGTAAAACTTGGGATAAACTCCGGATACAGGTTTAGATTGAGATCTTCTATGAAACCATCCAAGGTAAAGAAATGCAAACTAATCTAATGAAATGTTGACGGCTAGAATGTTTCTGGTTCTGGAAGCAGCATTTCACGCAATATTTTATCACAATAGAGAATGGCCATCAAATGCTTCAATGCACTAAGAATCCTGCAGCGATTAGTATCGTTCTTCATCTCCCAAGAACTTCATAGGCATCATATTTATATGAAATAAAGTGCTGAAGTTCTTCACAGAAATGAGAATAGTGAGCTAAAACTTGAGACCTAAGGTACTACACAGAATCTATGCGACTACTACTCTCGATGAAATGTTGACGGCTAGAATGTTTCTGGTTCTGGAAGCAGCATTTCACGCAATATTTTATCACAATAGAGAATGGCCATCAAATGCTTCAATGCACTAAGAATCCTGCAGCGATCAGTATCGTTCTTCATCTCCCAAGAACTTCATAGGCATCATATTTATATGAAATAAAGTGCTGAAGTTCTTCACAGAAATGAGAATAGTGAGCTAAAACTTGAGACCTAAGGTACTACACAGAATCTATGCGACTACTACTCTCGATTACTTAACATGTAATGTACATAGACTCTAAGCGACGACTACTTTTAAATTATAAGGAACCATTTGAGGGAAAGAAATGCCAACTAAATTGACCAAATGCAATCTTTTTTTTTTAATAAAAAAATTATATTACTGCATGGAAAATAGATACATGTTGGGCTTACAGCTACGCTGAGTTAAGAGTTCAGAACCCAAAACATCACACACAGATGCATTACCAATGTTACAACATAACAGACATTACAGATCGAGCGTCCTTTAAACCGGACCTCATCACCAGCCGCGTGCCCAATACCCATATCCCGAATTACAACTTTCCTAAAACAACACCCACTACCCATATCCGAATTACAGACAGACAAAAAACAGACAACATAAAAACCTACACCCCAGGACTGAAGATTATGAAAGAGCCTAGTTTAAAATAGCACAATGAAATGAAACAATACAGAAAACAAGAGAGAAGCTTTTATCCAACACAGGAAAAAAAACCTAATTGTTTATTTCTCATTGATTTTTAGACTTGCACAGCTACATACTCATATAGATTACATTGCATAGAAATTACGGCATTATTTACATGCCGTAAAATCAGCTATAGATTGATGTATAATTCTGCAAATTATTTATTCTTCACATGCATTAGCATGCAGTGAAATTTGCTGCTAATTATTTAATAAACACCTGCAACCTTAAATTAAAACAGACAATGTCAATGATTCTGCACAGCATCAAGTTATCAACATACTCCCCCTTGATGCTGAGAGGGCTCACAATAAGATCTCTGAGTTTCAAAAACTGGGCCTTTGAGACTGCCTTAATGAAGATGTCTGCTAGTTGTTTTTGAGTGTTGATGTATTTCAATTCAACTTGCTTCTTTTATACCAAATCTCGAATAAAATGATACTTCAAGTCAAAATGTTTTGTCTTGCTATGGTGTACTGGATTCTTGGCCAATTTGATGGCACTCATATTATCACAAAAAATTACTGATTTTGTTTTTCTTCAATTTCTTCAAGAATTTTTCTAAGCCATAATACTTGTGTGCCTGCTGAGGTGACTGCAACATATTCTGCTTCTGTAGAAGAAAGAGAAACTATACTTTGCTTCTTTGAGCTTCAAGTGATCAAACCAGAACCAAAAGAAAAACAGTTACCAGATGTAGACTTTCTATCATCCAAACTACCTCTCCAATCAGAATCACTGAAGCCAACCAATTCAAAACTCTTAGAAGTATAGTAATGAATGCCAAAATTTAGAGTTCCTTTCACATACCTCAGAATTCTTTTAGCTGCATTCATATGCATTTCAGATGGCATTGTCATATACCTAGAAACAAGTGAAACTGAATAAGCAATATCACGCCTTCTGTGTCTTAGAAACATTAAGCTTCCAACAATACTTCTGTAAAATGTCTCATCAACCATTTCAGCACCATCATCTCTACACAACACAACTCCATGAGCATTTGGAGTATGAGATGGTTTGTAATCATCCATATCAAATTTCTTCTACATATCCTTTGCATACTTTGTCTGACAAACAAAAAATTCATCTACACTTTGATAAACTTCCATTCCAAGAAAATATTGCATGAGGTTTAAATATTTCATCTCAAACTCACTCATCATAGCAAATTTGAATTCATCCTTCATCTTAGAACTACTACCCATATACAACAAATCATCAACATATAAACTAACAATAAGAATATCATTACCTTCTTGTTTATAGTAAAGGGTAGGTTCACTCTTACTTCTTTTGAAGCCATTCTCTTGAAAATATCCATCAATCCTGGCATACCAGGTTCTTGGTGCTTGCTTTAGGCCATACAAAGCCTTCTTCAACTTGTAGACTTGACGTTCTTTTCCTTGCACTTCAAAACCCTGTGGCTGTTCCACATAGACTTCCTCTTCTAAGTACCCATTCAAGAAGGCACTTTTCACATCCATGTGATGAATGCTCCATTTCTTTTGTGCTGCCAGTGAAATCAACATTCTGATAGTCTCTTTCCTTGCTACAGGTGCAAAGGTTTCTTCATAATCAATGCCATACTTCTGTGTGAATCCCTTAGCAACTAACCTTGCTTTGTGTCTTTCAACAGTCCCATCATTGTTATACTTTGTCTTGTAGACCCATTTAGTACCAATTTTTTTCTTATCATGTGGAAGATCTATAAGCTCCCAAGTATCATTCCTGTGAATTGAATCTATCTCTTCTTGCATAGCTTGCACCCAAACCTCATTAGTAGAAGCTTCTTCAAAACTTGATGGCTCAAAATCAACTTGTGAAAATAAAGCAAAATTTATAGTCTCACCTCTTGGATTTTCTTCATGTGCCAGACTTGTACTTCTCTGATAAATTTCATTCAAGCTTCTCACCTTCCTTGCGGTACTTGGACTTGAATATGGAGAACTAGATGAGGGGCTACTTGGTGGATTTGTAGCATTTGGAACTGAAACATTAGTGGGATTCTCATTATTAATATCATCAATAATATCACCATCCAAACCAGATTTTGATTTTTCAACATGGTCCTTTTGATGACCATAAACTCCCCCTTCATAAAAAATTACATCTCTTGACACAACAATGCAATTGGTGAGAGGATTATAGAACCTGTAAGCCTTCCTTTGCTCACTATATCCAACAAAAATGCATGCTTCACTTTTTGGATGTAACTTTTGTCTCTTTTGATCAGCTACATGAACAAAGGCTAAACAACCAAAAACTTTGAAATGATTAATATTAGGCTTTTTCTCATACCAGGCTTCATAAGGAGTCATCATGTGAAGTGCACTAGTGGGACTTCTATTGAGAATATACAGTGCTGTAGCAAATGCATCACCCCAAAAGGAATTGCTTAATCCTTTGGTATGTAACATACTCCTTGCCATTTCCACCAATGTACGGTTCTTTCTTTCAGCTACCCCATTTTGTTGAGGTGTGTAAGCAGTGGTGACTTGTCTTCTAATGCCATTCATATCACAAAAATTCTGAAAACCTCTTGAACAAAATTCTCCTCCATGATCAGTCCTTAAGCATTTTATTTTGTAACCACTTTCATTTTCTACAAGGGCTTTAAACCTCTTGAATGTATCAAATGCTTCACCCTTGCTCTTCAAAAAATAAACCCAACACATTCTTGAGTAATCATCAATAAAAGTAATGAAATATGATGACTTACCCAAACTTTCTCTCTGCATAGGACCACAAATATCAGTATGAACTAGCTGAAGTGGATAATGGGCCCTCCATGCCTTGCCTCTAGGAAATTTCTCTCTTGCATGTTTTCCTTTAGCACATCCTTCACAAAACTCTTTGTGCTCTTCAAGCTTAGGCAAACCATAAACTAATTCTTTTGATGTTAGAAGCTTCAAACTATGAAAATTCAAATGACTATACCTGAGATGCCACAACCAACCTTTGTCCTCATATGCCATATTAGCAAGGTTGATGCTAGTTTCTCCAAACTTCAATGGGAACATCCTATTCTTTGACATATGCACAACTGTAACCACCCTATTGCTTTGATTCTTATCATAAATTGTGCATTGTCTATCATCAAACACTACTATGTAATTCTTTTCACACAGCTGCCCAACACTTAATGAATTATGCTTTAACTATGGAGTGTAATAAATATCTTTAACACTTTTCATACCTTCTTTTGTATGGACTGCCATATCTCCTTTTGTAGAAACCTCTAAGGTTTTTTCATCACCAAGTTTGATATTAGATTTGAAACTTTCATCCATTGTAGAGAAAAGCTTGCAATTTCCTATCATGTGGTTAGAACAACCTGAATCTAAATACCAAACATCTTTAACTATATTTTCAGTTTTTCCATAAGATAAAAACAAATTTTTTGGAGAAGCATCATCACCCTCTTGAGCATAATTAACACTTTTGTTTTCTTTTAATCTGCAATTCCTTTGAAAATGACCATACCTTTGACAATGATAACACTGGATGTTTCTCTTATCAAATCTACCTCTACCTCTTCCTCTGAAACCACCTCTTCTTCCTCCATCTCCTCGTGGAAAAAATTGATGCTGACCTTCACCTTGGGCTTGGTTTCTTCTGGAGCATGAACTAGCATTTGCATTCTTTATAATCTGTAGCTTTGTGGAAAAAGCTTTCTCATCACTTTCTCCAAATGAATCTCTCACTCTGTCTTCATGAGAAATAAGAGATCCAACTAGGTGATCAAAGTGAAGGTTAGTCAAATCCTTGATTTCTTCAATGACTATAGCAACATGGTTCCATCTTGGTGTTAGAGACCTCAACACCTTTTTAATCACAACTTTTTTATCAATAGTTTCTCCTAGAGTAGCCAATTTATTGAAAACATCATTTACTCTTACACAATAATCACTCACCTTCTCACCTTCTTGCATCTTCAAATTCTCGAATTCTGTCCTCAGTGTCTGTAACTTGATAACTTTAACTTGATCACTGCCTCGGTAAGCTTCTTGTAGAGTCTTCCAGGCATTCTTAGCTGATTTTGCTCCTGCAATTCTTGGAAATAAGCTCTTATCTAGAGCTATTTGAATATGAAATAAAGCTTGGGCATTCCTCTTCTTGGCTTCTCTCTTAGTTGTTCTATCATTGGCTGTAAGGGTGTTCCAATATTTTGGCTCTTCATAACCTGATTCTACAATCTCCCACAAATATTTTCCTGTCAAAAAGGTCATCATCTTGATGCACCAATAATCATAATCACTTCCATCAAATTCTGGAATGGAAAAAGAGTTAGAATTTGACATTATGAACTTTAAACAAAATACCTGCTCTGATACCAAATGAAGATTACGAAAGAGCCTAGCTTAAAATAGCAAAATGAAATGAAACAACACAGAAAACAAGAGAGAAGCTTTTATCCAACACAGGAAAAGAAAACCTAATTGTTTATTTCCCATTGATTTTTAGACTTGCACAGCTACATACTTATATAGATTACATTGCATAGAAATTAAGGCATTATTTACATGCCGTAAAATTAGTTGTAGATTGATGTATAATTCTGCAAATTATTTATTCTTCACATGCATTAGCATGTAGTGAAGTTTGTTGCTAATTATTTAATAAACACCTGCAACCTAAAATTAAAACAGACACTGTAAATGATTTTGCACAGCATCAGTTATCAACAAGGACCTTTCAAAGGCAGATCTGAAGGTCCGAAAGCACCTTTCTCCAGCGCATCAGTGTTCGCCGCCATCTGATGAGAGAGATTCCTGCCTTGGATGACTGCACCCATTGGCCGAGGCCAGCCTTGTTTGTGCTATTTGCTGCTAGAGACCCAATTACCCTGAGCATCCAGACCCAGATATGAGAAAGGGAGGCCCAACTTCTTAGCAATAACATCAATTTTGCAGTGCATTAACCTATTATCAGCGTTGTGGTCCTTCCATGCCTTGACCGGTTCATCATCTCATTGGCACTTGGCATTACCTCCCATCACAACGTGGGCTAACAGGTTTTAGTGACCCATTAAACCATCACCATTCTATTGTAGGCTGAAGCACGGCCAGCGGTGGTACCCAGATCAATGACCCTGTCCTCCACCTCATTCTTTACCTCTTCCAACGGGAGGGCTTGGACCTCGCTCCACAGGTGCTTCTGAATAACCTCAATGTCTTCCCTAATGGTGTCAAGGATACATTCACGGAAGAATGTGGCGGTAGATTGAGATCAGACTTAAGTCCATGTTACCCGCCCTGGGCCATGACCTGCAAACTTGGATTTATATTTACCTTTCTGGGTTGTGTAAGTAGAACCAACCCTAGAGAAATCCCCAGTTTCATGCTTGGGAGCCATTACAGAGCACAAAACATAGGGAAAATGAGAATCAAGGGGATGCAAAAGCTCAAACCACACCCTCGGAGGCACTCCTAAATAACTAGCAGCTAAAAAGCAGGGGCAAGCTTTATCATACTCGGGCTAGCATTGCACCCAACACAGAGGGCAACTCCCATATAAAGGCCGACTGCTCATGATGAGAGAGTCAACGAGATAAATGTCCAAGTCCCATGAAGAACTGACCAAAATATGGAGTGTACCCTCGCCATTACAATGAATAATGAAGGCCATGATGAGAAAATATTGGAGCCGATGCCAATCTAGCATTCTAATCGAAAACTACCTAAAACCATACTTTGCCTTCATTCCCATAATAATCAACATGTGGGAATTGTCACTTCTCTGCATTAATGAACCGATTATCCATTCATCAACATAGTGACCTATGCCTCATGTGTGTCACCTCCCTGGGGTACTTGTTGGACACCCTCCACCAGTTGGCTTCTACCAAAGTCCTCAGCCGCCAGCTGGAGGCACTTGGGAGCCCAAACTTTGTTCCTAAATTCTGCCATGTGGCTTGATGTATGACTGCCAATCCGATCAGATCCCAAGCAATCCAGATAGTTATCCACCTTGCTAGCCTCCCATTTGACGTGGTGGAAAGTTACCTGACTATTGGTCCGAATGAGGCAGCCTAGGATATCCAACTGGTGAGAGAGCCTCTAGCTAGCAGTGACATGTTCGGTCAAATTCCCCTATGTCAGCCCTTTGGCCATGTGGATGTTGATTTTCAAATCTCCCTCTACAGTAGCTGGGAATAAAACACCCTGAATGATCAGCTGCAAGCCATGAATGAGACCATTGAGCTCTGCTGAGTTATTCGTGTCATGTCCAAGGTACCCAAAGAAAACATTTAAAACCGTCCCAACTGCGTTTCTGCACACCCCGCCATAACCAGCAGCCCCAGGATTTCCATGCGACGCCCTATCAAAATTGATTTTATATTCTGATTGCACTGGAGGAGACCAAAAATTGGGGCTGATGGGTTTACATATCTTGTCGCGCCTTCGAATCCCAAGCATATCCTCCTGGCCAAGACCCCATCCTTGGGAGATAAGCAAATCCCCCTCCGAGAGATTTATATCCTTGTCATTCCACTGTCTGCTTCTAATGGTTTCCTGAATGTTGTGGACGAGAGTCTCCCACACATCCTCTCTACGATGATTTTTATCCCTAATTATCCTCCCATTTTGTTCCTTCCAGAGGTTCCAACAAACCATACCTAGGAACATCTGCCAAATCAAAGCTAAAATTGGATTGCTAAAAGCTTGGTCATTCCAATTGTGTAGAGTATGATCTGGTTGGCCACAGCCACGATCACTCTTTTGAAAAATCATTGCACCTCTATCCCATAGGAAAGAGTAGAATTCACACTCATCCAGCAAGTGGTTGAGTGTTTCCTCACTATTTTTGCATAATGGACAACAAGAGGGACCTTGTAGGCCACATTTCTTAAGATTTTCACCTGTTAAGACTCTTTTCCAAATGATCAACCAACAGAAAATCATAGTTTTTGGCCAGGGGTTCATATTCCATAGTTTTCTCCATGAAGCTTCATCATCAGCTTCCCTATTTGCATGTAGATCATACACCTTCTTGATGTTGAACATCCCTTTCTATCAGTATCCCCACCAAACCTTATTCGGTCTGGTTATTTTGCGAATGTATCTTTCTTGGAGCACTTCACCAAAAGCTCTGCCATCATCTTCATTAATAATCTCAGTCCACCACTATTGGTATAACCTAGATCTGTTAGTCCCCATGGAAGAGTTGGTCCAATAGTGACAAACCTTGAGTTTTCCTTCAGTCAGACCATGGTCTCTAATGTTCTACCACCTTTGACCAGTGCCGAGTTTAGGGAATTGATTCCATGAGTCATCCCATAAATTTTCCAACTCCCCATCTCCAATTTCCCAAAATCGATGATCCTGAACCATCTTTCACCCATTCTAAGCCTTCGTCCACATATGAGATCCCAAAGTATCTGCATTGTATCTGATCAACTGATTAGATTGGTGGTCCTTGGCATATTTGACATGCCACCCATAGCTCATTGTTGTGGTTGCACTGTCTCCACCATAGCTTGTAACCTTGAATGTCACTGACCACCTTCGGATCTCTGAGCCCCAAGCCCCCCTTATCCTTGGGACAGCATAAGATATCCCATCTGATCAAAGCAAATTTTTATTTAGGCTCCATGCCTCCCCACAGGAAGTTGTGTTGGATTCCTTTGATCTCTTTGAGAACCGATTTAGGAGGAGACAGTAAGGAGAAGAGGTAAATCAGCATAGCCTGCAGGACTGATTTGACCAACGTTAACCGCCTGGGAAAGTTTAAGGGTCTATAGATCCAACTATTGAGTCTACTCTTGATATAATCCAACAGGTCCTGCTAGGAATTCCCTCGGAGGGTACCCTCTGAGAGAGGATACCCCAAGAACCCAGGAATTTGGTAGGAAGGAAACTTTTGAGAAATTCAAGATGCGAAGAATGTTGCATTGAGTAACGCATGGAGTGTTAGAAAAGAAAACCCGAGACTTATCGGGGTTAAATTCAAGCCTAGATGCCTTTGCAAAAAGTTTTAGGCTTTTCTTAAAGGCATGGGCTTCTTGGACTAAAGGGTGCCGCATTAACATAGTATCATCAACAAACTGTTGGTGGGTTTGTTTAGTCATACCCTCATGGAGGTTCAGACCTCTGATTTCCCTTTCCGTAGAAAGGGAGTGGATAAGACGACCAAGTCCTTCTGCCATAAGGATGAAGAGGAAAGGGGAAAGGGGATCTCCTTGCCTTATTCCTCAGGAGGATTGAAGAAGCCTCGTTGGAGAGCTGTTAAGTAGAATAGAAAAGAAGGGGGTAGTGACCAGATTCACGATCCAACTCACCCAGTCCTCTCCAAAACCATAGGCCTCTAACATAAATCGATTGTATTACCTGCTTAATTTATCATATGCTTTTTCAATATCTAGTTTGATCATCATTCCAGGTTTCTTGGTAGTCTTCAAAGAGTGAATAGTCTCGTGATCTAAGATAATGCCATCCAGAATCTGCCGACCCTCAACAAAGCCAGATTGCTCAGGGATGATCAAAATAGGGAGTAGAGGTTTCAACCAATTTGCAACGACCTTAGTAATGATTTTGTAGATGACATTACATAAGGCAATCGACTGAAACTTGCTAGGCACCTCGGTACTTTCCTCCTTAGGTATAAGAGTCAGAAAAGTAGCATTAAAGGCCTTCAGGACTCCACCGCTTCTTCGGGATTCTTCCAAAATATCTACAAACTCCTGTTTAATTAAATCCCAAAAGAAATGGAAAAAGTTAGAGGTAAAACCATATGGTCTTGGAGCTTTATCTAAATCCATCTGCTGCATGGCTTCTGCAACCTCCTGCAAGGTAACAAGTTTGTTCAGGATTTCGTTATGCTCATTGGTGACCAGTCTGGGAATGTGTCTGGTAATCCGGGAAATTGCATTGTTGCGCTCCACGCGATCCTCCTTAAGAATATATTCAAAGAGGTGGACTAGTTAATCTTCAATTTCTTTCCTAGAATCAGCTTGGCCTTCATACACTTTGCGAAGCTTAAAAATCTTGGATTTGTGATGATTATGAATCACATAATTGTGGAAAAATTTTGTGTTCCTATCCCCTTCCTGAGGCCACTGATTCTTGTATTTTTTCCTCCAATAAATCTCTTCGTATTTTTCTCTGGCCTCCAGTTGATTCATCAGATTATATTCGAGCTCCTTGAGCTCATCAGTCCATGCTTCTTCCATTCCTCTCCTATGCAAATGCTCGATCTCTGCCACCACCTTCAATTTATCCTGAAAGATGTTCCCAAAGTCTACTTTGTTCCAAGATTTTAATTTGGCTTGAGAGCCTTTAATTTCTGTTGGAACTGATACATCCCAGTTCCCTTGGGGGGGACAATTTCCTACCACCATTGACCCACCATCTCTTTGAAGTCCTTATGTTCTAACCAGAATTGCTCAAACCTAAAAGGTTTAAATAAAGAGGCATGAGACCATTCCCATTGGAGGCAAATGGGCCAATGATCAGAGCCAGTCAAAGGAAGGACAACAACGTGGGCCTCCCCCCCATCTCTGACAGGATCCTCAGTGATCAGGAAACGGTCAATTCTAGAGGAAACCAGATGAGTCCGCCCATGCTTGTTGTTCCAGGTATAAATACCATTACCAGTCTCAATGTCCATGAAAGGGCTTTGGGTAATGAAATATCCAAAGGTTTCCTGGAATTTATCCAGGACCCTCCTCCCACCTTTTTTTTCTTAAAGAGATGAAATCAGATTGAAATCTCCCCCTAAAATCCAATATCCTTCAGAAGCTTGGTCTTTCAGCCATGATAAGTGTTGAAGAAAAGTATTTTTCCGAGGGAAAGCACTTGGGCCATATATGTTCACCAGCCGGCCAGAGGACCCAGAAACCCGATCAATAAACTTAACACTCAGGGAGAAGTGGTTGGCCCACCATGCCGATAAACATAGAGAGTCAAGCTACCAGAAGACCACCAAACCACCAACCATCCCTGTAGCATCAATAGCCATAAATTCACTTGCTCTCCATATTTTCTACTTCACCTGCTCTAGATATTGAGAACTACACTTAGTGTCTTGGATAAAAATAATATCCATTTTTTCCTCTTTAATCTTTCTAGCAAGGGATTTTATTTTCCTGGGGTGATTGCACCCCCTGATATTCCAAAAAATCAACTTCATTGATTAACCTTATTGACTTTAGAGAAGGCTGCCAGTATTGTGGGATACTAGACAAACTCAACTTAATTGACTCCTATCTCTGCAATCCTTTGTTTATTCATCTTCCTGCCTCTTTTCAGATCTTCTTCTGGAGACTTCCTCTTGCTTCCCTTCTGCCGATCTTGGCCTATTCCTAATTCTCTAGGGACTTTAGCCTTTATAATTGCTGCTCGAAGAAGTCCTAATTGCTATCGAGTGACATATCCTTTCCCTCTCTTTTCGCATTCTCTTTCAATCTCATCAATATTGAGCTCACCTAATTCCATTTCCTCATCTCCATCTTCTACCATTGGCTCCACTTGTTTTTTTTATTCATGGCACTATTCAACTTCCTCGACTGCATCCTCCATCTGGTTTGATTTTGTTTCACCTTTATTTCCTCCACTCTCCCTTTCTTCCTGTTGTTCTTCCAAGATCTGGAAGGGATTGGTGGTTTCAATCCCTTTGCCCTTATTCTCCTTAATAGCTTTGTTCTGTCCTGCTAGTTTATTTCTTTGCCTGTTACGAACCTACGTAAAGCCTTCCTTGTTCGCTTCACCGGTAGTGCCATTTTTAGGGGGAGAGGAAGGAGACTTTACCTGGGGAAAATTTATGCCTAGATGACCATACTCATGACACTGGCGACAACGAAATGGGAGCTGCTCATAATCCAAACGCTAAATCCATTCCTCATCCTCCCAAATTAGACTGATCACCTATGGAAGCTCTTTCGACATATCCATGTAGACACATATCCGACCATACACATTATATATTTGTTGTTTGGTCTAATATTCCACTTTAACAAATTCATCGAGGGTGTTTCCAATATCCTGCAGAATCTCCATATCCCAGTATTCACATGGTAGGGAGAACAACCTATTCCAGACTGGGGCTACTATTACATCGTCGGTCTTCGGATTAAACCTTTCCTTCCAGGGTCTAAGGTATAATCCTGTCGAGAAACAGAAATAAGGGCCACCTTCCAGAATTCTATCTCGATCCTCAATATTAAAGAAGATAATGGTGAAAAAACCCTTGGCTCTCAGTTGAAGATCGTAATGCCCTTTGGGTTTCTAGGTGGTTTTGATCGAGTTCACAAGATCCTGTTCTCTAGGCCAAACCCTCACAAATTTTCCTATTAGGTATTTTTCATGCCAATTCTCTATCCGATCACAGATGTTCTCCGATTTGATCTACATAATCGGAATATTCAAAGTTTTGGGGAGGCATCCGCCTGGCCCCATCCTCCTCTTGGACCCTTTCTCAGCTTCACTTGATTCGGCATTAGGTTTCCCTGCTGTATCCCTTAACAAATGTGAGATAATGGGGTTGCTAGTCCCCATCTCAGGATGCCAGGGGAGAGGGCCCCTACACAGATCCGAGAAATATGTCAGAACAACGTCCTCAATAAACCTACCGCTGCTCGACCCAATTCACGGGAGCACATAAGCGTCGTCATTTTTCTAAACCTTGCACCTAGGGTTTCACACTCCAAACATTCTCCCTATTGTTGACCAAATGTATTCTTATAAAAAGCTGTCTGCTCACATATTTTTGGTTCTCGAAGCGCCATTTCACGCAGAATTTTATCACTGTGGAGAATGGCCATTAAATGCTTCAATGAACGAGGTTACCCATTGAGATTTCTCTTTTAATAAAATAGAAAATGTTAAGTGCAAGTGACAAATTTCCACATTTATTGTATATTCTGAATGCTCCATCTCTCCAATGCCATAGAGCACCACTTGCAAATGTGAATAATGTGGGTAGCCTTGCTATCCTTTCTATTTGTGCAGCAATTTCTACCTCTTGCACATGTTTCGTAAATTCTGCAAAGAAGGACGATTTCTCTAACTTTTCCAGTTCCAACTGTACATTATTGATTATTTCTTGATATCTTGTATTTTCTTCTTCGGCAGTGGCCGAGGCAACGACAACCGCAAGGATAGAGGTAGAGGCAGAGTCACTCTCCATAATTGGTGGAAATATGAATAAGGAACTCTCTGTAATTGAGAATTAGATTCCAGAATTCTCCATAATTGGAGTGCGGAAGAAAACAATTGGATCAATAAAAAGCAGGAGTTAGAAACCCTTGAATCCTTAGAAACAAAATAAATATGTTGCGTCAACCAGTGCTTGAAATCTTTGAATATGTGGATGAACATGACATGCATTTATATGTATATATATGTGGAAGTTAAAAATTATCTTGTTAATATTTATTGATAATATTGTGTCGACATATATAAATTTATATATATTGTGCCAAAATTGTAAAGATTATATATAATTACCAATAAATTGTGTGTGTTTGATTATTTTTACTTTTGGCATATTTCTGTGGTTGTTTGTTTCAGGTGATCTCGGAGCATCCACATTTACAAAGTTACTTTATTTACATTTAACATATTTCCTCTTAAGCTCTCAATTTAGATCCTCTATACATAAAATATAAATTTTTAAAACATCAGGGTTGGAGCTTGAGTTGGATTGGAAAGAACCCATCCTTTATCTTTTTATGGCTTAGAGTCATTTTCTACGGACTCGTTGATATAGTAAATGGTTCATCCTTTCCCATGTTCTTAAGATGTGTGTCTCTTGTTGTGGATTTGAAAACTCCTAGGTTCTCCTTTTCCCTTTTTCCCCTTTCCCTTAAAGTGGATGGAATACACATATTTCAATTCATATCTACCTATAATCTTCTTTCCATGTTTCTGTTATATTTTATTTCTACCTTTTTTAACTAATTTCATTTTGACTTCAATACATTACTATTTTCTTGGAGGAAGGGGAAAGACATTCCACACCTCTCTAATCATGCAGTGCCTCCATCGAAACCTTCCATACTTCTTATCCCACCTTCCCTTCAGCCCCCACTTACCACCACCCCACAGTTTCTGCACCCTTAGTTTTCTTTCGACCCTTCTCTTCTTCTCTTCTAGTTAACTAGGGTGTAGAGAAAAAATATTGTCTACCTCTCTTTCCATGCACCCACCTCTCACCCTACATTTTCATTTAATCCTTCTCTTCTTAGCATGAACTTAACTAGGGTGGAGCAAAAATGTATTATTTACCTCTCCATGCATGCGCTTGCAAGTGATGCATGCCATTCAAGTATTGCAAGACAAGGGGGAAACACAGATTAACTATTATGTTGAATTATATAAATTAAAATATGAGAATGCAAATGGAATAAAATGTAACTATCATGTGAGAGATATAACCAAATTGTTTGATTAGAATAAAATCCCTAAGTATCATGTTAGTGAAAATAATAGTGGGAGCATGTAATAAAACATGAATGAATGTAACTACAAAAATAAAGAGTAATAAAGGTAAGAGAGATATATTGATACTCACATGTAGGTAGGATTTGGTAGTTAGGCATATGTTGAAATGAAATCGGTACCTATATCACAAAGGTTAACAACTTACTCCAAGGGGTTAAAGTGTAGTGACATCAATTCCTAGGGAGGGGATATAAGATGGGCCCAAAAGGGAAAAGAGAGGTTATG
Source organism: Larix kaempferi (assembly GCA_027924585.1). Taxonomy (NCBI): domain Eukaryota; kingdom Viridiplantae; phylum Streptophyta; class Pinopsida; order Pinales; family Pinaceae; genus Larix; species Larix kaempferi. The sequence continues at coordinate 7,782,368 of BSBM01000486.1, forward strand.
ATTCTATGGAAATCCTAATAAAGTAAAGAGATAAAATAAAATTATTTGTTTGTGGTGAACTGACAAATAAATGATGTGAAAAACACTTGTTGAGAGCATCAAAGGTGACATACATAGGTTCAAGGCATGATGTAATTAATGGAGGTGACATTAACTAGTTAAAGATCATCGGTAATGGAGGTTAGATAGACTAGTTGAGGAAATAATGTGAGTCCCATATGACATATGGTAATGTAGGGAGTGTGAGAATAGAGGTAGTGGACTTCCGTCTAGACCAAATTCCAGTGACAAAGGTGACATACATCAAGATGGGTTTGACATGAGTATCAAAGGTGACATACATAGTGTTCTCACAATATTTAAATTTCCCACAAATAAAGTTGTGGTGGAGGATCTAATGAATGATACTAAACTTGACACTAAGTATGTTGCTCACTATTTGTAATGATTGGTGCAAAGTACATTTACAATCATATGAAGGGTTAGTGAGATCATCATAAATCCATTGGTCAAATAAGTTGTCCAAATCTAAGTGAGATTGGAGGGCCCTTGCACGAAGTTGAGGGACCTTTACATGCAATTGTGGTTTCATGAAACATGCGAAAGTTCAGTGAAAATAAAACGCTCTCGGAGAGCGTTTCTTTGAACAAGGCATGGGCGGGCCCGAGCCTGCCATGCCATTTAATACGTAGGATAGGAAACCAAAATGCTTGAGCATTATAGAAATACATAACGCTTGAGTGTTATGTATTCTATAACAATCGATCTTTAAAAGAATACATAACACTAGAGCATTCCTTTTAATATATTAAAACCCCAAAACATGCCACGACAACCATTCAACAGTTTGCATCCACCATCCATGACACTGGAGGGTGAGGTCAGCAAAAACTCTCGAGTGTTTAGGGCTAATATATTGGAAGTGGAGGGTGAGTTAGAAGAGGAGGGGGGATTGGAAAGGTAAGCATCCAAACTCTTCAATATTGTCTCATTCCCTTATAAAAGATATAAATTTGTATATTGCTCCAAATTTTAAATCCAAGTAAATGAAACCCAAAACTAAAATTTTCCAAAACTGTTATAACATGTGGTCATTCCTCCATAGTATCAATCCCCTTAATGAATTTTGCATCCACCTAATAAATAAGGGATTGGAATCCCCACACCAACTTTTCGTCAATATTTTATCCACATCTATTGCAAATTGGAATACAAAATCCATCCACCCTTTGGCTAGGAGTGTCACCTACCCAAATTTCTGAGAATTATTATTTTATTTACAAAAATACTTTATGTTAAATTTAATTACAAAGTTTTGTAATTATGATCAGTTTTGATCATGGATGAATGTAATTACTGAATATTATTATTTAAATAAATTAATTAGGAGACAAACACCCAAGAGGACTAGTGAATGAGTGTTCACTGACCCACTAGGAGGAATGGAAGTTGTTGGAAGGTATGGGACGTATGGGAGCATATTCACTTCACCACTAGCTATTGGTTATGGGACAACTACCCCTAAAAATAGGGCATTATCCCCCAGGTGGAGGGAGTGAGCAGGTAGCTCATTTAATGACCCAGTAACATTTGAAAAGGCCTAGGCAGCCTATAAAGGCAAATTCGAATTGAGTAGGTAGCTCTTAATCAATATTTTCTGCAGAATATTTTACTCATGTGAATTAGGTGATCACAAGAGAGATTCAAATAGGGAGGCTAGTGGTGAGTGTAATCTTAAGTCTGCATTATTGTTGAGAGGAACCAGAAATGCTGGTGCATATCTATTGGACTGCTAACTATTGAAGATTCTGAAGTTAATTGCTACAGCATGAAGAAGTTCCATTTCCAAAGTTTCTTCCTCCTGGTGGTTCAGTGAATAGGATCGGGGGTCCTAAGACAGTACTTGACTGTTTTCAAGAGTTGGTTGGGTGGAACAGTCTTCTTGGGATGTGTGTTGCCCTACAGATTTTCTCAGGTTCTGCAGATTTTCTACTTATTCTCAGTAAATAATTTTGTTATGTTTAACTAGTATTTTCTGTTTTTCTATTTTTGGAAAAGAATCTAATCCTAGAATTGTTTAAGTATGAATTTTTAAGTTTAATGTTGAAGTTGAATTGATAAACCAATATCTCTATTTTTCCACATGCTGTTTTGAAGCATCGTACTCTAGTAGAGATACGCACATTAAAAATATATTAGAACATAGGCAAATGCCATTGATTCAAATAGATAGAATAGTGATCGAATTATGTTTTACTATTCTGTCCTATATTTTCCAGTAGTAAATTTTACTGTATAAAATGGTCCTAAACTACAACATTGTTTCATAAAATACAAGTATTGTTCTGTTCTCTGTGTATATATATTATAGTTTGCTCATTCTATTAGTTTGTGTAGTATTCAAATGAAAATCGACAAACCATGTTTATACCATATCTTCAAATTAAAACAGTATTATCATCAATATCCACATGTTAATTGTGGTATCAGAGCACATATTCGAACTCTAGGCCTGAATGAGGTCCAAAACACGCAGCAGAAAATTTTCATAGAGCAAAAAATTGTACTAACTTGAAAATCTAATTATTATGTTATTCAGAAAATATTTTCAGCTACAGGTATGGAGAACTCAACTGAACATTTAAGTGATAGATTTCAGCCAAACAGTCACAATTCAAGACAACATTGTGTAGCAGAAGGTCATGGTGAACTAAATATTAGTCCGACGGAACTATTGCATGCTTTCCATTAATTAAGAGTAGAAATCAAATCTGTGAGACAAGATAATGGAAGGATTCTGCAAGCACAAGAACAACTCAATCAAGTGTTGTTTGAACACAGCCAAATAGAGCGACAAGAGAGAAACAATGAAGATATTTCCAAAGTTGAGGATATGCCTCACACTGATAAAAATCATAACATAAAAATCAGTGAAGTAAAAGATAGCTTAACCTCATCAAGAGATGCTATTGAAGAACGCAAAAGGAAACATAACTATACCAGTGACAGTAGTGAAGGAGATTCCAAACCAAGAAGGAAAAATCATAAGGAATATGAGCAGATTTCTGGAGAATTCAAAAAGATAAGACCTCCAACTTTCAATGGAGAAACTCAGAAAGGTGAGACAGTTGAAGCTTGGCTGTCAAGGATGAAGAAATAATTCCAGATCTACAACTATTCAGAGTTCTTAAAGGCAAAAATGGCTATATATAACTTGACCATAAAAACAGATATTTGGTGGCATGAAATCAAACGAGTAAAATGTATCAAAGATAAAGATGTAAGCTGGAGTGCTTTTAAACAATATTTTAAGAAGAAGTATCTATCCGAACAGTACTATGAAGAAAAATCTAAAGAGTTCTACGATCTGACGTTAGGAGGTATGAAAATGAAGGAAATGAACAGTAAGTTTCTGAACTTACTAAGATATGTACCTTACCTCATAGAAGAAAAACCAAAAATTCAGAGGTACTTGAGCTGTTTACCTTTCAGCATTAAAGACAGAATTGAGTACGACAGTCCTAAAACATTGGAGGAGGCTATGAGGAAGGAGGTTTTCTGTTATGATACCAATCGAAAAAGAGAAGGAATGTCAAACTGGAAAAACCATAAGTCCAACAATTTTGAGCAGAAAAAGAAAAATTTCAGATTCAGTGGAAATTCCGAATTTCAAAAGAAAAATTCTCAGAACCAGAATTATCAAGGAAACAATTCCAGAAATAATTCACAGCAGAATTCTACAGCACCCAGAAATGCACCTAATAATTCTAAAACCAGTGAGCCAAAGACACATATTAAATGTTTTGAAAGTCAAGGCCCCCTTTACACATCAGAATGTCCCTTAAGGAAACGAAAGGCGAACAACATTAACTCTATACAGACTGAACCTACTGTTGGAGACGTAGCAAGAGAGATGCTAAGAATTAATGCAGCACTCGACAACAGGCAAGCAGATAATCAAATCTCCATGGTAGAGATTGAAGGTATGATACATGACCATCCTGTTACTGTTTTAATTGACCCAGGTGCTAGTTTAAGTTATATATCACCAGATATTGTGGAAAGTCTTAAACTGAAAACTGAAAAGTTTAGTAAATCATGGCTAGTTAGACTAGCAATTGGAACAAAGAGGAAAGTATCAGATTTTATAGAAAAATGTGTGTTGTCCATGAATCATTTACAAACACAAATCAAGTTGGATATTCTACCTTTAGGTTCTTATGATATTATAGTTGGGATGGAATGGTTAGAATCCCATCATGTCATCCTGGATTGTTATGGAAAAAGTTTTACATGCTTAAATGATAAAGGTAAAAATGTAGAAATAAAAGGCATTCCAAGGAAGGTAACCCTTAGACAGATTTCAGCCATGCAAGTTAAGAGGCAGTTAGGAAAGGATGCCAAATGTTTGTAGTAAACGTGGTAGATGATGAGTTTATGGATAAAGAGGACAAACTGAAATTAGAGGACATACCTATCCTAAAGGATTTTAAAGATGTATTTCCTGAGGAGATTCTAGGATTACCACCCAAAAGAGATTTAGATTTTACCATAGAGTTAATACCAGGAGCAGTACCAAATTCGAAAGCCCCATACAGAATGAACATACTGGAGTTAAACGAATTAAAATCACAGTTGAAGGAGCTTATTGACAAGAAGTATATTAGACCCAGTGTGTCTCCTTGGGGAGCACCTATCATATTTGTTAAGAAGAAAGACGGAACCTTAAGACTATGCATAGATTATCGCTAGCTTAATAAGATGACGATCAAGAATAGGTATCCATTGCCCCGCATAGATGATCTATTCGATCAGCTGTGTGGAGAAATAGTATTTTCAAAGATTGATCTGAGATCAGGGTATCATCAAGTAAGGGTTAAGGATGAAGATATTTTCAAGATAGCTTTTCGAACTCGGTATGGACATTACGAGTTCGTAGTCATGTCCTTTGGATTGACTAATGCCCCGGCTATATTTATGTGTTTGATGAATAATATTTTGCACAAATACTTAGACAAGTTTGTTGTTGTGTTTATAGACGACATTTTGGTATACTCAAAAAGCAAAGAAGAGCATGATGAACATTTACAGATGATTTTACAAGTATTAAGAGATCATCCACTATACGCAAAATTTAGTAAGTGTGATTTCCACAAAGACAAAATTCAGTATCTAGGACACATAATTTCAACAGAAGGAATCTCGGTTGACCCAACAAGATAAGGGCCATTAATGACTCGCCGGTTCCTAAAGATGTGTCAGATGTAAGATCATTTATGGGCATTACGGGGTATTATAGAAAGTTTATAAAGAATTTTTCAAAAATTGCCAACCCCATAACTTCCTTACAGAAGAAAGGGAAGAAATTTGTTTGGGATCAGAAATGTGCTGACAGTTTTAAGAAATTAAAGGAACTATTGACGACAGCACCTATTTTGAGGATAGCAGACCCCAACAAGGGTTTTGTAGTTTGTAGAGACGCATGCAATGACAGACTTGGTGGAGTCCTAACACAGGAAGGTCATGCGGTGGGATATGAATCTAGAAAGTTGAAAGTACATGAAAAGAATTACTCTACCTATGATTTAGAGTTACTGGTAGTTATTCATGCCTTAAAAATTTGGCGTCACCACCTTATTGGCAGGAAATTTACCTTATTGACAGATAAAATGGGTCTGAAATATTTATTGGATCAGACAAACCTGAATGCTAGACAAGCTAGATGGTTGACGTTCTTAAGTGAGTATGATTTCGAAATTCAACATATTAAAGGGAAAGAGAACAAGGTTACAGATGCCTTGAGTTGTAAGGCAAAACTAAATTTCATTTCAGCAATCAGTACTTATTCAACTGATATGGAAAATCAGATTCTGGAAAAAGGTGAAACAGATGAAGAATACAGAAAAATGAAGGAAAAGACAGCAAATAACAGTTCTGAAAATTGTATGGTAGATTATAGAATGAAGGAAAACGGTTTATTACTATTTAAAAACAGATTGTATGTACCAGATATACCAGAAATACAATTTCTGATATTAAACGAGATGCATAAAAGTCACTATTCTAGTCATCCAGGGTATCAAAAGACCATTAATATGCTAAGAAAAGAATACTATTGGCCTAGAATGAAGGACGAAGTAGCAGAATACATCGCAAAATGTTTGGACTATCAGAAGGTGAAGGTTGAACACCAATATCCTGTTGGATTGTTGCAACCGTTACCAATACCATGTTGGAAATGGGAAGTGATCAACATAGATTTTATTACTGGATTGCCTAAAAATCAGAAACAACATGATTCAATCATGGTGGTAGTGGACAAACTCAGCAAGGTAGCACATTTCATACCCATAAAGACTACGCATAAAGCTCCAGATATTGCAGAGATCTTTATGAAACAGATTTTTAGACTACATGGTATACCGAAGGTAATAATTTCAGATCGTGACTTGAAGCTTACAGGTAACTTCTGGAGGTCATTGTTTAAAGGGTTGAACACAACTTTAAATTTCAGTACAACATTTCATCCATAGACGGATGGACAGACAGAAAGGGTGAATCAAGTTCTAGAAGATTTATTAAGAATGTATGTGAAGGATCAGCCTGGTAAGTGGGAAGATTACTTGCACTTAGCAGAATTTGCTTATAATAATCACTAACATGCATCTGCCAGACTTAGTCCTTTTGAAATTCTTTATGGTAGGAAATGTAATACACCGGTTTCGTGGAATGATCCAGTAAATAGAGTTGTTTTAGGACCTGAATTATTGCAGGAGTTAGAACTAATTGTGAAACAGGTGCAAGGACATTTAAAAGCTGCCCAAGATAGGTAGAAGAGTCAAGCAGATTCAAAGAGAACTCATAAAGAGTTCCAAGTTGGTGAACATGTATTCCTCAAGGTAAGAACGAAAAATAGTTTACTGAAATTGGGTAGCTGTGCCAAGTTGGCACCCAGATATTGCGGTCCTTTTGAAATATTATCTAAGGTTGGAACAGTGGCATACCAACTGGCTTTGCCACCTAACTTAAAAATACATAATGTTTTTCATATATCGTTTTCAAAGAAATATGTGCATGATACTACTCATGTTGTAAACTTGAATGATGTATAGGTGGGACAAGACGGAGATTTTCCGGTGGAACCGGATTGTATCCTCAAAAGGAACAAAACTATTCTTCAAAATCGCAACATTGGGCAAGTGAAGGTGCAATGGAAGCACCTTAGCCCAGAAGAGGCAACCTCGGAGTTGGAGAGTAGTATGCGGGAAGCATACCCAACTCTGTTTCAGGAACACTCAAGGAGTGATTAACCAATATCGAGGATGATGTTGAGACTTAAGGGGGGGTGTATGTCATCTACCCAAATTTCTGAGAATTATTATTTTATTTGCAAAAATACTTTATGTTAAATTTAATTAACAAGTTTTGTAATTATGATCAGTTTTGATCATGGATGAATGTAATTACTGAATATAATTTTTAAATAAATTATATTCAGTAATTACATTAATCCATGATCAAAACTGATCATAATTACAAAACTTTGTAATTAAATTTAACATAAAGTATTTTTGCAAATAAAATAATAATTCTAAGAAATTTGGGTAGGTGACAATGAGGAGGAACTATTGACTATAATCTAGGCTTGGTTTCTAGAAATGACTCAACCAAACCCTATGGTTTTGTCCCACACATTAATTTACCCTAAAAATGTCCAACCAGTGGTGAACCAGTGGTTGTGAATCTAACCTAATGGCTTCATGGATTTTACATTATTCCCCAAATCCCAATGGACTAGGTTCCCCTCCTTGCAAATGCACCACTTAATTTGTTGCAAAGATGAACCACCACATCCCTTTTTACCTCCTTCACCACCAAGACACTGAAGCGAGGGATTTCGATCTTCATCCCTATCAAAATCCACATAAAATCCACGTAGTCATTAAGGGAGTTGAATCCCAGCACCAAATTTTCCTCAATATTTTCTCCACGTCTACTGCAAATTGGAAAAGAAAAGCCATCCACTCTTTGGCTAGGAGTAGTAAATGTGGACTATAACCTAGGGTTGGTTTCTAGGTTTGACTCAACCAAACCCTAAGTTTTTTTCCCACACATTATTTTACCCTAAAAATGTCCAACCAGTGTTTGTGAATCCAACCCAATGGCTTGTTAGATTTTACATCATCCCCCAAAACCCAATGGACTAGGTTCCCCTCCTTGCAGACACACCACTTACTTTGTTGCAAAGATGAACTACCGCATCTTTTTTTACCTCCTTCACCACCAAGACACGCAAACGATGGATTTGGGTCTTCATCCCTATCAACTGATAAGAGATTTACTTCATGGAACAAGCCTAGATCAACCCTCACATTCAAAATATTCACCCCTCTTAATGACGCAAAGGACTTCACCACCAAATATTCCCCATGAGATACTAGATTATGAGCAAGGACATGGTCACAAAAATTATATGAATTAGATACAAAGGAGAAATTCATGAAGGTATAGGATGATGAATAACATCTTTACCAATACCTTGGCTCTAGAAAGGTTTACATAAAGTGATTTTAACGACCCCATTGTCTCGATCCTTCATCATTAATTGAATCGGGTGCTCTCTGCCATCGATCATTGATCGATTTACATGTAGTTGATCCTCACCTTCCACTTTGGTCTCAATGTAGTTATTATTATAGTATATTGAGATGATATTTATGTTTGTAATGTAAACATTCTTGCACAATATTTTTTCATTTTTCATTTTTGAGAGATGCCATTATAGCATGTATATGTTTCTAATGATTTATTTTTTTATTTTTTATTCCAGTGGTGAGCATGGATGCGCACACAACCATAAAAAGAGAAATACAGAGGCTCATATAGGGCCTCCATTGTTATTGTTGAAAATAGACATTGTATGCTTGCATCCAATTTGGATCCAATGATAGAGACATTTAGCAGGTCAAATTGTGTGCTTTAGGGCATTGCCACATATAGAGAGAAAAAGAGGAAAGAATATGCTAATGGACTTAGTTACAAGGGATTTAAGAAATTGAAGATAATGAAGCAACATATCTTTTCTCTTTTTGGAGATCTACAGATGGGTGAAAACCAGATGTAAAAAAAAGCATATTTCTATTGAGTGGTGTACATATCAACCATTCATAAATAATTGGATAGACCAATAGTACATGATATTTGATATACCACCACACAACAACAGGGAAATGTCGTTATATTTTCTTAGAAAGATGTACGCGGAATTTGTTTTGGTGAAGCATGTCAATTATTTTGACCCTTCATTTGCTTTTGACCGTTGAGCAAAATATTGTCTACCTCTCCTTCCATGCAACCACCTCTCACCCTTCCTTTTCATTTTATCCTTCTCTTCTTTACATGAACTTAACTGGGGTGGAGCCACGAAAAGGTAATGTCTACCTCTCCTTCCATGCACTTGGAAGAGATCCATGCAATTCAAGAATTACATGACAATGGGGGAAACAAAGATTAACTATTATGTTGAATTAAAAAGATTGAACTAATTTCATTTTTTTCTTCGATCCTTCTCTTCTACACATCTAATTAACTAGGGAAGAGAGAATACTAGTTATCTACTTCTCCTTCCATGAACCCACCTCTCACCCCTCCATTCCATCTGGCCCTTCTCTTCTTCACATCTACTTAGCTAGGGTGGAGGGAAAAGGTATTATCTACCTCTCTTTCCATGCACTTACCTCTGACCAATTTCCCTCTACTTAGAAAAGTGCAAGTGTCATATAATGATAGTGTGAAACTTCTTATCCAACATTCCCACCTTTCATTGATCCCTCACTTACCACCACCCCACACTTTGCTCAACCTTCATTTTATTCCTACCTTTCTCTTCTTCACATCTAGTTAACCAAGGAAGAAAGAAAAAAAATTGTCTACCCCTCCTTCCATGCATCCATCTCTCACCCTTTGTTTTTGTTTTAACCTTCTCTTCTTTACATGTACATAACTAGGGTGGAGGGAAAAGGTATTGTATGCCTCTCCTTCGATGTAACTACCTCCGACCAATTTCCATCTACTTGACAAAGTGAAAGTCGCATCTAATAATAGTGTAGTACTTCATATCCCTCCTTCCCACATCCCCTTCATCTCCCACTTACCACCGGGCCACACTTTTTTCATCCTTCGTTTTCTTCTTCACATCTAGTTAACTAGGATGGAGAGAAAAAATAGTCTACCTCTCCTTCCATGCACACACCTCTCACCCTTCCTTTTACTCTAACCCTTATCTTATTTACATTTACTTAAATAGGGTGGAGGGAAAAGTTATTTTCTCTCTCCTTCCGTGCTCCCTGCATCAAAGATTCTCGACAAACTGACTTTACCATACAAGTGACATCTAATGATAGTGTGGTAGTTCATAGCCAAATAATGACATGGCATGCGATACAACAAGATAGGTAGCAACATGAGGGTGATGTGGAAGATTAGGCGTAGTATGCGCTTAGATGCGAGCTCCATTATAAAACTTAGAACCATCTTCTTAAGGTTTTATCATAAAAGTTAGAACCATCTTCTTAAGGTTTTATCATCAATTTTCGTGCTTTTACACTCTCTATCCCTTTCCATATGGAACGGTACGTTGTTAATGAAGTATATTATCATAGTTAAAACAAAGTATATTAACGAAGAAATTAGTGAAAACAGTATAATGTAGATGGCAATCATCAATTTTCCGGCTTTCACACTCTCAATCAATTATGTCTTCCCATGGAACGGTTCGTTGTTGTCGGTGAACCGTTGTCTAATCCCTTCGTGATTTCGTATTTAAGTAGTATGCAGTCTCTATCCCATGCATGCATTCAAAGGCAACACTGCTACATAAAATTAATGGTTTGCAGGTGAATATAACAGACGATTCTGGGAATAATATGGATATGGGGGTAACAGACAATTCTGGGAATAATAATGTTACAGACTGCGTGATTTGTACGCTGGAAATGACGAGAAGTGGGGTGGAAATGCTACCCTGCGATCACGCCTTCCATGGCCATTGCATCAGAAAGTGGTTATCTTTTCAACTCAACAGTACAAACGTTGCAGCGTGCCCGCTGTGCAGAAACGAGCTCACACCACAGGAGCTTCAACGGATGAAAATATCGCGCCAAGAAGAAAAAGAAGAAGAAGGCGATTTACAAATTCCAGCAATATATCCAGTTTTGCTTTCATGGGCTTGCACACTGTTTTGTGCTTACGTAGTGTTTTATAATAGATAACTTCGCAGCCACGTGTTTTCTGCCACCTACGCTTCTGGTTTTGCATTCACGTGGATTAGGTATTTGGTAAACTCGCTTTCATAGTGAGAATAAAGAGCGATATATTGTACATCCTTTTGATCTAAGGCATGTCACTCCATTCCTTTCATATATCTAATATCTAATTTAACATGTAATACATCCTTTTGATCTACGACATGTCACTCCATTCCTTTTCATATATCTAATATTTAATCTAACATGTAATAGCATCATAAAATAAGGATAATTTTGTATAAATTTCATTATTTTCAGGTTTTGGTTACTTATTACATATAACTTTGATCTAATCTATTTTCAATATCATTTATAATTTTGTAATGTGAATTTTGATGTAACTTAAACTTTATTGAACATTTTATGTAGAATTACATAATAAAAATATAATATATATTTTATTTTTAATATATATTTATAAATAATTAGAATTTTATAAAGTTATATATATATAAAGAGCTAAGGAAATATATTATTGAGAATATGATATTATATATATATAAAGAGCTAAAGAAATATTTATTGAGAATATGATAATTATATTTTGTAAGATTTTTCGTTATTTTGGTGTAGTCTTTTTTGTTCTTTTTTAATTATAAACATATAATAAGTGTAGATATTGAAAAAAAATGGCCCATAATCATAAACACACAAAATATACATAAAAGTTACCTTATAATTGTGAATTTTCCTTGTTTTCAATTTTATGGATGGATTTTCAAGGTGTAGGAAGTAGTTATATCACCATTTTACTTTCAAAAACATGTTAGAATGAGTAGGAAGCAGTTATACCACCATTTCATATCTTTATGAATGACTACCTACCTTAATTTTGATTTATAATTGTGAATTTTCCTTGTTTTCAATTTTATGGATGGATTTCCAAGATGTAGTAAGTAGTTATACCACCATTATACTTTCAAAAACATGTTAGAATGTGTAGGAAGTAGTTATACTACCATTTCATATCCTTATGAGTGATTACCTACCTTAATTTGGTGAGTAGCACCATCCTTGAAGGAGTGTTAGAATTTTATGTTTTTATGAACTTCTTATCCCTTTAATTGGGTTGGGTAATAGTAGAGATGTCATAGTTGGAAAGGGAGGATGCAATTTGATTGGTAATTTTGGTGAGGGTAGTTTAGTTTAAGAACCCTCTTTACCATTTTTGTTTTTCTAAAGTTATTATCTTCAATGATAAGCACACTTACTTGGGTGATTTGACTTGGAATTAGTGAGGTGCTTTAATGCTAGTGGTAACACTTTGCAATCACATTACACCATGGGTGTGGCATGTTTATGACGGTTTATATATCTTATTGGTTAGGTTTTAGAGTAGATGAGTGATTCCTTTCAATAATAAGCTCTAGTGGAGAACATTGAGGAAACATTTAACCACCCTCCACACTACAAGTTCATTTATGATAGTTCCTAGTTATCTATTTTTTTCAATTATTTCATAGAATGTAGTGGTTGTACTCATGAATTTATCGAATATTATTTTAGCACTTATAGATCTAAATTTTTTATGGGTGGTTTTCTAGATTTTCAATTTGTACATTAGGTTGTAATTCTTTGAGTGCATATGAATAATTGTTGTGCTAAGAGGCACTTTACAGCCCAGTATGAGGGAGATCTTGTAACCTTTGTTGATATTATGTCAGCTATAAATAATATTTTCGATTATGAGGGAGATGTTGTAACCTTTGTTGCTAACATGTGGGCAATAAATAATATTGCGGAGTATGATGGATATGTTGTAACTTTTGTTCCTAAAATGTCCGTCATAAATAATATTGCCAAGTATGAGGGAAATATTATGTCTGCCATTAATAAAAAGGCGTGTATTTCTCATCAAGTGAATAAAAATAGAAGCAAGTTTTGTTTCGTTTCGTTTTCTCTCGAAATTTGATTCTATATAAAAATAAAATACTAATTATGTTTTTCCAAATAGAATACTGAATTTGAATTTAGTTTTTCTACAAAAATAATTGTAAATTTTATTTAATATACTTTTTAAAATTAGTTTTAATTGTATTGCTTTAAATTTGAATTTAGTTTTTCTAAAAATAGAATTCTACATTTTGTTTAATATACTCACTTTTTAAATAATAGTTTTAATGGCAATGCTTTCACAGTATCCCAACCTAGATCCAAGTGAATAAAAATAGAAGCAAGAAATTTGATTCTATATAAAAATAGAATACTAATTATGTTTTACCAAATAGAATACTAAATTTGAATTTCGTTTTTATACAAAAATAATTGTAAATTTTGTTTAATATACTCACTTTTTAAAATAATAGTTTTAACTGTAGTGCTTAAAATTTCAATTTAGTTTTTCTAAAAATAGAATTCTAAATTTTGTTTAATATACTCACTTTTTAAAAATAATAGTTTTAATGACAATGCTTTAACATATCCCAGCTTAGATCCAAGTGAATAAAAATAGAAACAAGTTTTGTTTCGTTTCGTTTTCTGTGGAAATTTGATTCTATATTAAAACTATAATACTAATTATGTTTTTCCAAATAGAATGTTGAATTTGAAAATAGTTTTTCTATAAAAATAATTGTAAATTTTGTTTAATATACTCCCTTTTTAAAATAATAGTTTTAGTTGTAGTGCTTTAAATTTGAGTTTAGTTTCTCTAAAAATAAAATGCTAAATTTTGTTTAATATACTCACTTTTTAAAAATAATAGTTTTAATGGTAGTGCTTTAAATAGTAATTTGAATATGATATTAATGGTGTGAATGGTTTTGAATATTAATTCTAATTATTTTAAACTATAATCATTTTAAACTATTTAGTTAATTTTAATAAATTTTAATTTTTTTAATAACTTTAAACTATTTTCAAATTTGATAAATTTTAATTGTTTAATATATTAAATTTTAAATTATATTAATATTAAACATTTTAAATTATTTTAACTATTTAATATTTATATTAAATTTATATTTAAATTTAAATTTAACTCCCCATTCAAACATATAAATATATTAAATCATTTAATTTCTAAACAACTCGGTGTATCCCATTGGGAATACATTGTGGTGGTCATAGGTAGGTCACGGGGTCAAACTTTGTTGATTCTCTCTTCCCCCATTCTCGCCAAATGTAATATTATTCAAGTTTATATATAAGTTATTTACTATGTATAATAAGAACTAAGTGCGGCATAGACGCATAGATTTTAGTGTAGATTTCATGAATGCATAAATTTTAGTGTGGATTGCATAGATGCATAAATTTCAGTGTATATGTTAATGCTTGAAATTTTTTATATAGAGTCTGAACTAGAAATGGAAGATGTGCATGCAGAAGATGCTATCAGACAAGCATGAGAAGAACAAAAAATACAGAACGTCAGAAAGCATATCAAGGAAGAAAATCTAATGAAATGATAGCAAAAGAATGGGAAGGATAAAGATTTATACAACAGAAAAAAATTTATGTGGATATTGAATTTCATTATCATGTAAAGTGAGTGTTATACTTGCATAGATTTCAGCATATGGTGTTTTATCATTGCATAATTTTCAATCTAGCTTTTAATCAATGGACACATAGATGTCAGTGTAGATTTCATGGATGCATAAATTTTAGCGTGGATTTCATAGATGCATAAATTTCAGTGAATATGCTAATGCTTGGCATTTTTGTTATAGAGTCTCAACTAGAAATGGAAGATGTGCATGCGGAAGATGTTATCAGACAAATAGGAGAAGAAAAAAAAATACAGAACATCGAACGTCAGAAAGCATATCAAGGAAGAAAATCTAACGAAATGACAACAAAAGAATGAGAAGAAGAATTGAAACGAAAATCAGAACAACAAAAAGAATATCAAAGAAAGAATGTTGGATGAAATGACAACAACAGAACGAAAAGAATGAAGAAAATGAAACGCGGATCGACAAAATGAATATCAAAAAAAAAAAGTTTAACAAATTGACAAAAGAAGAACAAGAAGAACAAAGAAAATGAAACGTTGAACGACAAAGATCGTATAGAGAGAGAAAGTTGAAGAAATTGGAATAACAAAGAAATCAATTTGTAGAACAACAAAGAAATCAAAATGTAGGACAACAAAGACTATATTCAACCAATATACTCGTAGAACAAACTGTGGGAGATGCTCAGCATGTAACAGTCATAGAGTGACGTGTTGATGACATGGTACGAGATAAGGAGATTGAAATTGATGATAATATATCGGTACCATCTGAAGAAATGTATACTAGACATCGCAAATTTCATGAACGAATCAAGATCAATTAGCAGAAGTTTAAATGTGTCATGTCTGTGAGGAGTCATATGCTGGAATACACGTACGTAATGAGTACAGGTCCAATGTAGATTCTCATATGATCAATATGAGAAGATGTCAAAACTAACAGGTGTGAAGATCAGAAAAGATGAAGAAGATAGATTGAGAATGTTCACGATGTGAACCATATTTTAATTTATTTAATTCTTACAAAATTATTGTGTCTATTTTCCAGTTTAACAATTTACTCAATCCTTAATACTTATTACTTACATTATGATAATCCTCATAATTCTATGTGTGTTTTCAACTTAACCTGTTCCTTACAATATTGATCAAACTCCAGTTTTGTGTCACCTCCCACGACTGGAACCAACCTAGGTCCAAATCCAAGGCTCTATCAAGTGCCGGGAGATTTGATCCCTCTCGGCGCTTGATAGAGTCTAGTTGTAAACCAACCCTTGCTGTAATACCCCTAGTTTTAACTTGGAATGTATTTATCCAATATTATGTAAATGATGTAAATATGCTATCCTGGTAGTATGAAGTGATGGTATCCTATTTTTACATTTTGTCGGTGTTTATTGGTTGTCACTCATTTAACTAGTTTATGTGTGGCATTCACCATATCTCAAGTTGTTGAGATTTTTTATATATATATTTTTAAATATATGTTTGATTTTTTTATGTAAATGTTTATATATATTTATGAATATTTAATTTATATATACTGTTGGAGATAATTCCTCATGCCAGCTTGATGAATCCACCAACCGCCGTACAAGAAGTTAATACAATTAGGTGAAGAAGTAAATGAGCCTCGGATGAAAAGAGGCATCTATATGTTCAATGTATTTTGTGTGTTCATTGGGGGGGTTTTGGAATGATGTAGAAGGGCCGTAGAGCTCCATTCAGAAATTCGGCCCTGTCTCTGTTTTTGTCCTTCTGATACTCTGTTTTTTCCCCTGTTGTTCTACCTCTCCAAATTCGACATCCCCTGTTTTGTTTTGCCTTTCTTGCATAAGCTGTTGTGTTATGCTCTGCCTCAGAATTCGACATGGTATCAGAGCTTAAGGTTATGAATCCCCCTTCACCAGCCATGTGAAGGATCCGAGTGTTGTCAGGATTACAACTAGTGTTGGTCAGCCGATCCAACCTATTGCAGAGAAAGGAGTAGGAGCAGCCGTCTCCAGTAAACCCCAGCCACAGTCGCTGGAAGAGCTTTTCAGAAAGCTAGCCTCAGCAAGGAAATCTGTTTGAAGACAAAACTATCGCCACAGCTGAAGTGAAATGCTGGTTCACACAGAGTTTTAACAAAAGAAGGGTACAGTTGTGGGTACAACTATACAATCATCGGTTTGAGAATATGAACTGCGACTCAGAAATTCGAATTCAGTAGATCCAGTTGCAGGTCGTTGTGCAGAATAGGTGACCGCCGAGGGCAGAACGAATGGCTTGTCACGCCGCGACCAGCTGACTGGTGGAGTTGATTCTGCAAGGACCTTGCCATCAAATGGCAGCAGCCTGGAACCGGAAATAAAGTATTCAGTTTCGACTGAACCGACCAGGAAGTACTCTGCATCCAGCGATAATAGTCTAACTGACAAAGAAACACAAGATCTTGCTAACATTGATGGGATTGTTAATGGGTCATCCGATATGGCAAATTTAACAACAAATGGATCCGAAGAGCTCAAAACTGGTGACCGCCGAGGTTGAAAAGCTGTGAAGAAAGATTGTTGGAGTGTGAATCTGCATCGATTGAAACAAATGTAATATTGTTGTGATTTTCATATCACTTGGAGCTTGCGCATGCAAAGACCTTGGTCGCATGAGGAAAGAACATCGCCGAAGAAGAAAGCTGTGAAGGTTTTCCCAATGAGAACCACCTCGAATTTAAATCTTGCGTGAAATTTAGCCTCAAGCTATAGATTTCTGACCTGTCTAAGTTGGGGCATTGCCATGCCCATTCCGAGGAACAATAACTGCATTCAGTAGTGGTGGCATGAAGATTTCCACATAGAAGAGTTCGACAGTGGGACAAACTTCCACCTAGAGATTTCTGAAGACATTTCAGAGGAAATCTTGAGGGCCGTCGGTGTAGGAAAGAAGAAACGATTTGATATTAGAACGGAAGCGCCCAGCAAGGGTTTGATCCCCAGTGGGACAAGCGCTGGGGCAGCAGCTATGGTAAGAATAATACTCTGCCACGACACTTGTTTTTTTTAAAACTTGTTTGTATTTTGGTAAGAAGCTGTGGGTGCACTGCTAGTAGCACCGCCGCCCTATTCTATTGGCCCAGTTCAGTTGAGCACATTGTGGTTGCTGATAAACCCCTTCCTGAGCACCAAGAACACCAACAGTTCCCCCCAGTCTCATATCATCATAGCCCGATGCATTACCTGCAGTCACAGAAGGACTTGCATTATATCCTGACGGAGCTACTGTATAGCTAACATAACCTGCAAGAACGCCAATATGAGGAGAATTCCCACTAGCATTACCAGGCTTATACTGTGACAGTGAGTATTTTACTACAGCAGCAGCTCGGGGTATGAGTTACCTATTTTCAGAATCCTGAAGAACCAGGAGGGTAGAGCACGTGACACCAGAGGTGTAATAATTAGAAGAAGCCTCCTCATTGACTGCTATAAGAGATTCGAATCCCTTCCTGAAGGAAAAGAATAGAGTCTACGTGTAAAGAAGACACCTATGTAAAAGCCTTTATTTGTAGCTGCCTGGTCGTGTTCAAAGAGTGGGTGTAATTTGCTGAGCAGAAGTGTTTCCCCGGTTGAGTGTTTTGCATTAAGGGGGCGTTATTGACAGCTCTTGCAGCCAGCAAGAAAATGTATATTTTTTTTAGGGGGCGATAGGGAAGGAGAAGCAAGTAGGAGACTTGCAAGAAGAAGACAAGTGCCAGCACAGAACACCTGCAACAAAGAAGAGAAGAAATGGGTTACCAAAGCAGACTCAAGCAGATAAAAAGAAGAAATGCGAGGGCAGAGGCAAAGTATTTTGCACATAGATTTGGAGAAGTTCCCATTGCAGAGGAGCTTATTAACATAGTTGAAGTCCAAGAGGAGAACCAGGATAATTGGAGCAACAGATTTCTCTTTGTACCCCGACATTTTTCAGGTAAAAATTATGAGTTTTGGGCTATTAAGATGAGAATTTTTCTTAGAGAAGAGGATTTATGGTATTTGGTTCAAAATGAATGTGTGCATCCCCTAGATCTAGAGGCTTTTGAGGCCCTGACAGAAGACCAAAAAATGCAGAAGCATGAATTAGCCTTGCATCTCATCCAACAAGCTGTGGATGAAAGTATTTTCCACAAGATTGGAGTAGCAAAGACTTCCAAGGAAGCATGGAGAATCTTGGAAGAGGAGTTTAGTGAAAGGGGGAGTGACATGTGCAAGCAACCAACAGTGTCACAGCTTGTTGAAGAAGTAGCAGAAGAGAATTCTGCAGTTGAGAATCCTGCAGTTGAAGCAGAAGATAGCCAAGCTGTTAGTGAATCCCACGGTGTAGAGGCACTTGTGGATGAATATAAAGATGGAACTGCCATTGCAGCAGTAGAAACTCCAGCCATAGAAGCTATTGAGAAATTTAGTGAACCCCACACAGTTGTGGATAATGAAGTTGAAGAGCCTGCTATACCAGTAGAAGCACTTTCCCCAAACACAAATGAAGATGAAATTGTTGTAATAGTTGAAAAGGATGCAATAGCCTTAGTCAAAGCTGCTGAAGTAGAAGTTGAATGTTCGCATGAAATGGTCGAGGACTCTGTCAGCCAAGTAGAGCCAGATAAGTTTGAGAATAGTGAAGCCCACTGTGTAGAGCCACAAGTGGATGCAGATGACAAAGATGGTGTTGAAGATGAGGAAGCTGCCAACCCATATATTCTTGAAGACGAAGCTGCCATAGCAGCAACAAAAAATAGTGAATTAGCAACTGAAGCAGTTGCAAGACAGCTAGTAGAGGTTGAATGTGAAGAAGAAGATGAGCTCATGAAGAGCATGCCCATGAGGGCAGAATTTTTTCCTAACAGTTTAGATGTTTGTGAGTGTGCAGGTATTGAGACCAAGAATCAGCCTACAATAGCTGAAGAAAAAGAACAAGAGCACGCAGTTAAAGTAACAAGACATTTTGATGAAGATTTGAAATTTATTGAAGAGTGGCTGGCAAATCCCAAGCACGATGAAGACTGTAATTTTATTGAAGAGTTTGACAAGATTATCGAAAGCTGCATGGAAGATGAAGCATTTGAATTCAGTAATGATGGGCATTGTGACATGCCAAGAGTGCTTAGCAGCACCATCCATGAAGAAATCTGCATTGAAGATACAGAGGATGAAGCTGAACCAGTTGAAGACATTTTTATGAAATGGAGTCCTGAAGAGATCAAGCTTTACTATCAGTTGTTAGTGTGGCAGTTGACCACTGAAGAGGTTGATGAAAACAAGTTAAAAAAATGCATATGGGATCCAAACGTTCCCATACCCCAGCAATTGAAAATGCAGAAATCTGAATTATTAGCCTATGATGTTGAGGGCATTATGAGCGTGATTGAAGATGAAGACACAAGGCATAAAGCCATTGAAGAACTTGCTGACATTGATGGAAGATTCAAGCCCAAGGAGCTTAAAGAAAACATGAAGAATAAGGTGAGAATGAAGAAGAAGGTGAAGAAGAATGCTGAGTTCAAGGTCTGGAGCAAACGAAAGAAAAAGAAGCTGTTGCATCAACTTGCAGCAGACAAGAATAGTAAGATATTTTTTTTGAGCTTTGACATCAACGGAATGTAAGCCTAGCTAAGACTTTAGACCAGCAGGCATTAATGTTTTATGTTTTTTGTTGAAAGGCCATGAAGGCATTGCATGTATGCTTTAGATGTTAGTAGTTTGTTTATGGTTGGAATCATGGGGGAGTGTTGGAGATAATTCCTCCCGCCAACTTGATGAATCCACCAACCGCCGTACAAGAAGTTAATACAATTAGCTGACGAACTAAATGAGCCTCGGATGAAAAGAGGCATCTATATGTTCAATGTATTTTGTGTGTTCATTGGGGGGGTTCTGGAATGATGTAGAAGGGCCGTAGAGCTCCATTCAGAAATTCGGCCCCCGTCTCTGTTTTTGTCCTTCTGATACTCTATTTTTTCCCCTGTTGTTCTGCCTCTCCAAATTCGACATCCCCTGTTTTGTTTTTCCTTTCTCGCATAAGCTGCTGTGTTATGCTCTGCCTCACAATTCGACATATACCAAGTTTATTTGAGTATTTTATTCCTACTAAAATTTTTCATTACATATTTATTTCTATTTTCTATTCATACTAGATTTTTTCATTATGCATATATAGTATTCATATCGATATTTATAAGTTCAAATTATGTTACTATAAATTCGAATTATGCTAATATGGAATAAATAACTCATTTAAACAACAATGTGTACATAATGCATGCGACAGATATGGTGTTCATGTTTCAATTGCAAAACATTAGCAAAAGTATCTTTTCTATGTAATTGTTTGATTAAATACTATTGCGGGAGACTAGATAGCTATGCCAATAAGCAAGGGATGGCATATTAATAATCGATTAGTGCAATGATTAATAGATAAACGTATTTATTTAAACTTCTTTAATTCAAATCTAAGATTTTTATATATGTTATCAATACTATAATATGTTTTTTAATTAATAATAAAGTTTTTTATATTATGATTTCATTTTAAATGACAATTGAAATGGGTGTCTATATATTTCTCAGATTTTATATATTTCTCAGATTTGATCATAGATGTTAAAAGTCAAACTTTATAACACTAAATAATAATAAAAAGAAGTAAAATATTGGAAAGATAAATTTTCTTCTATAAAGATTCTTAGAGTTCAACATTTCTATATATATATATCCGATATTATAATATATTTTCCAAATACTAATAATCATAATCATATTCTTATTTCTATGATTTTAATTTAAATAAGGATTAAATTAAATAGCTAAACATGTGTAAGATTTTGATTTTGAGTAGTAGATATTAAAAATCAAAACTTCACATTAATAAAATAAATTATTAATATAAATAAAATGTTCAAAAAATTGATAATTAACCTAATTAATAATTTTTACATTATAACGTACATTATATTATAGTATTAGTATTTTTTGAAAAAAAAACTATAATGACTTTATTCCTCTACAAAACGCACCATTAAAAAATATTAATTATAAATTGTTACGAGGAAAATGACTCTATTCCTCTATAAAATTCACATTAAAAAGTGGTTCATAATAAACTGCATAAAAAAGTATTAATTATAAATTGTTACGTGGAAAATGACTTTATTCCTCTATAAAATTCACATCAAAAAGTGGTTCATTATAAACTGTATAAAAAATTATGCTCTATATTATCACCTTAACCCTCTACAAAACTCACCATTAAACGGGTTGATTTTAAATTGTAAGAGAAAAATATGCTATATAATGAAGTGCCTTTTTTCCATCCCAAAAAATCTGCTAAAACATTTTTACTATAAAATATTTAGCAACATGGACCACGTAGAAATTGCTCCGCATATGAAATAAAGAGCTGAAGTTCTAACACAGAAAAGAGAATATATAGTGAGCTAAAACTTGAGACCTAAGGGACACGGAATCTAAGAGACTATTACTTCTGGGAACAGATCAAGACTGAGATCTTCTATGGAACCATAAATGCCAACTAAATTCCTGAAATGCTTGCTTATACATGTTTTTGGTTCTGGAAGCGCCTCGCATGTGTCTGGTTCAGGAAGCCGCATTTATTTTGCTTATAATATCTTTCTTCTTTACCGTTTACAGAAAATATGAGTCACTAAGAACATTGCAGCATGGGAGGAAGATCTTAATGACAGGAAGTCTAACGTAGTCAATTTATGGGGCTCTTAATTGATAAAGCAATCCAGATCGTCTTAGACCTGGGTCTCAATTTTGCAGTTGTTCCGGAAAAAGTGCCCCTAAGAGATTTAATATGCAGCTTTGAGGAGGCAGTAAAGGGCTTACCTGAAAAGATTGCGGAGGAAATCAGACAAGAATGTGCAGTGACCATTAGAAGATCAAAGCCCCCGTGAGCGCGCTTAGAAATCTAGAAGAAAACAACAAGCATCTGAGGACCTATAAGATTCTGAATACTGAACATTATGAAAAGAAAAGAATATGCATTAGAATCCGGCATCTAACAATTATAAAAAAATGAGTGGCAATCCAAGCATGAAGGTTTTAAAAAGGAAGTGACTAACCTATATGAAACTCATCTCTAGATGAGGAAACCAAGAAAAAACTAAAACCCTGTTAATCCACGCATCTATGGTTTACCAAATATACACAACCGATTGTAAACAGTACGATGGGTTCTTGATCAACATACAAGCTGGCAAAGTGTCTGGACAATAAACTCAAATGCTGTAAAAAATATTTGTATAAATGCTGTAAAAAATGCCTGTCAGAACATATTTGTATAAATGCTGTAAAAGATATTCAAAGCCTCATGAACAATTACTTTCATGGAAATCCCTACCAATAAGACATCTTAAATAGGCGTCAAAGAGCTTAAGTTCTTCACAGAAATGAGAATAGTGACGTAAAGCTAGAGATCATTTATGGAGCGCTGAATCTAAGCTACTATTACTCTCAGATTAATTCTGGATACATATTAAGATTACCTTGGATTACTTCTAGATACAAATTGAGATCTTCTATAGAACCATCCCAAGCAAAGAAATGCCAACTAAATTCTTTAAATGCATCTTTATACCCCCAAGTGGATATAAGGTTGGCTGCTCACATATTTCTGGTTCTGGAAGCGGCATTTCATGCAGTATATTATCACTGTGAAGAATGGCCATCAAATGCTTCAATGCACGAAGAAACCTGTTGTCATCAATATCTTCCTTGATCTCCCTAAAACTGTAGCCCAATTGTAGCCCAGTTGTCCAATTTGCACTTAATACATTGTTACTGAGAACAATTCGCAGTGGGCACAAAAAATAAGGTGGGTTTGTCTACTGTGCGTCTGCAATATTCATTTACAGACACAAACGTGCAATTGAAGGCATAGATAGCTTTTTGCTGCAATGGGGTCACCCTTGGATGGAACACAACAATATCGTTCACCCAATGATTTTTTTTCAATAAAATATTAAATGCTAACTGCATGTGACAAACTTCCACGTCTTTTGTATAAGGGTTTTATCCCTCGGTCACTCCGCATAAAGGAAATAAAAATGGTTTTTGAACTTCATTTTTCTTTTAATGAAATTACTGGGTTTTCAAATCCTATCAACGTGATGTTTCCTTTCTAGATTTTGCAAATTCATGATAGTGTTTATCGTTGCTAAAACTATATATTTAATATTGTGGAAAGGCCATGCCAGAAAGTTTCATCTCAACAGTTTGTGATAATTTATGATATTGTTTTGAAGGTCGAATCCGTCTCTGCAATATGAGTCAATTCAGTCTTTCAGATCACTAAATGTTTATATTATTACAATAGCTTTTTTTTAGACCAAACCCATAATAAATGTTGAAATGGTAAACAAAGTAGCCCTAACTGTTGACTAAAGGTGATAAGCCTTGCGTAACAACTTGTCAATATGGTTTTTATATTTTTTTTGAGGTAGTTGCTATGCTGTGGAAGGTTGATAAAAATACTACTGTTTGTTTGTAAAAAGGCTATAAGCCTTGTTTGAAACCCTGTTGAAGAGGTTTAGTAACAAAGGAAGGGTTAAGTGTCTTTAACCGTGAACTAGTTTCGAATCTTCCAATGCTAAATACTATTTTATTTTTTTCTCATAAGATATGGGTTTCGAACCCGTACATTATTGTGTAAATCTGTGTAGAATGGATAGGGTTTGAGAATTTGAAGCATTCGTCTAGAAACCACAATCGTTTTGTAATGATAAAAATGAAGTAATGTATCCAGGTTAAATAAATAATAATTCTATTGGGTAATAGTACTGTGTAGTGTACATGTTTTTGTTTTGATCCTTTATCTATTGCTCCACTTTTGTAGTAGATGATAAAGCATGTGTTTTCGATGATGTTAACATTTAAAGTTAGAGTTCTTTAGTATGGAAATAAAACGATATGATTTGTTTTACTGCAGAGATTAGCTCATCTTAAAACTCTGCCTTAGACTAGGTACATAAATATGGAAATGATTATGAAAACATATTTATTCCTGTGCAGTTGTTTCAAATGATAACTTACGGTCTTTATTTTCGAATCTAGAGTAAAATGAATCATAAGAAAAGAAATCAAGTAAGGAAATATATATATATCATTTGTACTTCTATGAGGATTAGTTAATCTAAAACTGAGCATTAATATCTTATACAGAATGGGAATATCTAAGCATTCCTTATTGCTAAAATGTAAAGATTACTAATGTCTGAAAATATAAATTGTAACTATATTTTCTATGACTGATAACATAAGATAATAATTATCCCAACATAGCAGAAAATGAGAACATAATAGAGTTAGTCTATTCATTTATTATGCTCATGCATATAACTCATATATTTTAATCTCCCTTCCCCGTACTAGAGTACCGTATAGAAAACAGTACGTGGAAAAATACAGGGAAGCCAATTATTCTATCAGTTCATATAATTATTCAGTAGTCTACATCATCATAAACAGATCAGAAAATCAACATTTATTTCTGCATTATGAATACTACTTCATCAGCTACATAAATATATTATAACTACTTAGGAATAAAATAACAAGTAGAACCTGCAATTGTAGATTGGGTGGACAAACACCCAAGGAGGCCTGTTCCTCCCAACCTTCTCCAGAAGAAGCAGCCAAAATCACTTACTCCTTTTGAACCCCCAAGCCTGTTTACTAAACCACCAGGTAGAAGACTCTGTGTAGAATCAAGGCACTCAGATTGTATAACCATGAATCAATAGAAATTTGCCATACACCTCAATCTCTACATTCAGCAGTACAACTCTGCACTTAGCAGTAAACAAGCCAAACTTACACCATGATCAAAAACTTAGTTTTTCTCCTCATTGAATCTCTTGTGTGCATACAGCAAGACCACGAGGTAAATTTTCTCGTCAGGAAAAGTGTTGAACCTCAATCCAAATTCGATGGCTCTTAAAAATATGCCTAGGTCATTTTGGTTGTTAGTTTTCAATAAATGAGCCTCAAGCTCCAGTTCCACAATCCAAGGAATTTAACCACACTTCAAGGGAGTTGTCCCATACCAATAGCTAGTTACTTGATTCATGATGCTGCCACTTGTCCATTGCCTTCTACCACAGATTCCATTCCTCCTAGTGGGTTAGTAAACACTGTTTCAAGAGTTCTGCTTGGGTGAGTGTCTCCTATTTTATTTATTTAAATAATAATATTGTGCAATTACCGTCATCCTTGGACACTTTTCCAAATATAAAACTTTACAATAAAAGTTAAGATAATGTTTTCTTCAAACATAAAATGTTTTTCAGCAAAGGGGTATGTTACAAAGCTAAGGTTCTATCATTTAATATAACCATTATATTATAGCATAGCAACATTATATTATACCAAAGTATCAATGTTGTTGCCAACCTTTGGGTGGAAATAAAGACCATAAAGCACTTTATCGAAACCATAGCATAAACTATTATCACATTGATCTATGTCTATGCTATAAATTACTAGAGCGAGCACTTGTAGTGTATAGTCACAACTATAGACTATTAACAAGGTACCGTATTAATATTATTACATAGATTATGTACATAGTGCATAGGATTTAAAGGTTAGATTTAATATTACAATACTAATATCTAAGCATAGGTTATGTAATAATCAATAAATGATATATTCTAAGAAGTTAGCTCTAAAAACAAAAGTTCCAATACTTTCCACGATAATTCAGTACAAGGAAAAGGTGTAGATAACAGCCATATTTTTCTAAGAGTTGAATCATTTTGAAAATACATAAACCACTTAAGAAAAACTGAAAGATTAGCTAGGATAGATCTCACTACTTAATATTTAGTATATTTCTTTCTATAAACATTGAAGGCTATAAACGGAAGCTAAATAGACGTTCATAATCCTTATAATATTTTATTTCAGTATGACGTTTAGAAGAACAAATAAGCATTTATTACATTTCCGCACAGCAAGTATAGAAATTAATGCTACGTTGAAAATTTTTATTTTTTTGTGATTTTTGGGTTGTTACAGCTCTTCCTTGGCATTCTTTGTTCCTGGAGGTTTGTGCCAATAACTAAGTTTGTATAATGGTATACAATCTGACATAGTCTATAATTTTCAAATATATACCCTTTTCTAATTTCTCAGTGGGAAACCTAGTTCACATATTCTCCTCTCATAACCATCGACCCAATCGAAAAATCATAAACATTTAGGGTCTGCCTCCCCTCTAAGAAACATGATAGCGAATAGTTAGTGCACCATGCATTGCGTCTCGGGGAAACCACTGCATATATGTACCTTGCTGAAAATATAATGCCAACATTTGAGTCAACTAACTAGCCACAAGTAGTTGTCGAAACTTTCAAAATTATCAAAATATTAATCGAACCTAGTTGTACGAGATCTGATATGTGGTCATAGTCTAGTGAAATACTTGGTTGGTCCTCCTCCAACTGGTATAATTTTGTAGATATATGTTGACCAATAGGGAGCAATACACAGTCCCAACAATGAGCCCAATCTGTAGATTCACATTTGTCCCATTCACCACTAGCACATGGAGAACAAAAGAAAGAGATTTTCCTTGTCCACATTTCAAGTACAACATTGCTTGACATTCTAATTGAATGAAATGAATGAGTTCCCTAGAAAGTATTGCACTCATATAACTGTGATCGATCTACATTAACCACCTCCAAAAACTATCTTTGTACATGTGTTTTTCTGGTTGGTTGATCTTCTTGCCTTCTTTCTCTCTCCCCCGTGATAGAAGAACACCATTTAAATACATTCTTTGCATCTCGGATGAGCGATACAGTTGTGAAAGTCATTTATTGCCTACGTAATGCAATCTTGATGCACACACATACTCCATCATGTTCACCTTTTCCATGTCCACTTTAAAAATAGTTCCAAATATGCGGCACCATGTTCCTTTTGTAGAGCATACACAACCATTGGTAGAAACAAACATTTTTGAATTTCCCTACACAATCGTCAGACTAAATCCATCTTTGTTCCATTTGTATACTATTATCCTTCAAGTGATTGTAGAACATTTGAAAGATGTGTTCTACAAAATCCAATTTATGGTGCCTGTCATCACTTATGTAGAAGTGATACTCCTTCAGTATAACCCTATTTTCTTCAATACTATCTACCCCATGATATGGACCATTATGCTGACCTAGTTTGAGTGATAGTATTGAATATGAATCTCGTTTTGTAGCTAAAGAGTGTAGTTTGACCAATGATAAGATAGACCCAACAAGAAATGTATCCATTCACATTCTAAACTGCTCATCTTTCCAACAAGCCACATGTACATGCTTTACATACTGTTGTGTCTTTTCAAAGAATCCTTCCATGAAGTCACAAAGTCGTACCTCGTAGATCAATGATAAATACATATATCAATAGATTGTTACATATGAAACTGCAATATGAAGAAAAAATAGTATTTAAGAACTCATTACTAACCTGGGAAGTGCCCAATTGTATGTTTTTATTTTATTTCCTCGGTCAATATCATACGCAACATATTTGAATGACTACAAGTTCACCTCCTTCCTCCCAAGTTCATGCTCATGAGTCACATGTATGCATTTGTCCAATAATTCCATCGCACCCTTTGCATGTCCTATCTATATAATATTTTTGATAAAATGTGCAACCTTTTGGCCTTCTGCACAATATGATATGAATAAAGTCTCTAGATGAAATTGGTGGAAATTTAGCTGAGCATTCCTACATAAGACTGTTATGCAATACACACAACATATATATATATATAAGTGTGTGTGTGTGTGTGTGTGATAATAATAACTGTACTCAATATGGTATCAACAACAACATGTGTTAGGAGTTGTGTTTATTTTAACATACCATGGTTTTCATTTCTTGAAGGATCTTTGGCCCAAGTTAAGTTCATTATGTTCATGTCTAAATCTCTCATATAATTTTGTTTGTTTTATGTCAGGAAAATTTTTAATGTGGGGTTCACGATCCCTTGAACCCCTTCTCAACTTTAGTACATATTTTTGGTTGGAATAAGGTCTAGCATTATCATGCCAAAAAACTTGCACTAGTCCCTTTACTGCATCATTGAGCTTCATATCAGAGTGTGGAAACCTGCCAATGAAGGACCAAACATCTATTTGACCAGTTTCAAGTTGTTCCCTTCTAACACAATACCTATAGAGTGTTTTTACATTCAAATGAATAAGTTTGGATGTAGGCTTAAGAAGACGAAGGTCCCTAGTGCTATTTTTCACGATTGACTGTGAAAAATAGTAATGACAATAAGGTTGAATTTGAGGGATGTTACAGTATATCAATTACCATTCCATGTAATGTAAATACCATATTCTATCATTTATTAAAAAGTTTATATACTCATTCCTTTATGGATTTTAATCTATTTTCCTCTTTATATTGGATATTCCCTAAATTAACTATGTTCATATTTGAGAAATGAACTTTTTTCTTCTTACCTTGACATCCCCTTTAACTCGGCTCGGAATCGCCTATGGCACCTTTTCGCTACTGCCAAAGCCTCCACATGAGCTCCAATTATCTTTTGCCCATGCATAGGAATCCTTCAAGTACGATAAGATATTGCCTTTCCATACTTGACACCATTATTTCTACCTTCTATTTTCATTTTGATTCCTTCTTCCTTGTTCCCTATAGCTACTAAACTAGCCTCCCAAATTGACAAGCGATCCCATTGACAAAGAGCTAGATGACAAGCTTCGCTAGAACAAGCTACTAAGTACTAGCCATTTGAATATGATAGTTTGTCACAAGACTTTCCAAATGGACAATGAAATGCTCTCAAGATCATACCAAGATATTTCTCCTCCTCATTCTCAACATTCTCACTAATAAAGCTTCCATGAGTCTACATTTCTATTTCAAGCTATGAACTAGTTGATCACATACTTCTCCACATGACTAAATTAATACCAAAATCAAGTAGGATGACCCAAGCTATAATGGCTTTGGGGTTTGGGGTTCTTCTATTACATTCTTTTCCACAATGATGTCTCATTTGTACAAGGACATGCAACCCCCTCTCCCACTCTCTTCCTTGGAAGAATCCACATTATAAATATAAAATGAAATGAGTTAATAAATGAAAAAAATGAATTGATTAATTTATTTAAATTACAAGGTAATTTTTTTCTTTAATTTACTTATTTTTAGAACTTCACAATTGATTTAGAATAAGTCAAAACACTTAAAGTAAAATACGATGATAAAAATTCCGATCAATAAAATAATGTTATAATTTTTTTTATACTTTTTAGAGTGGTGGTAAAATCGAATTTATTTATGGAAGATAATATGGGATACGTAGTGGGTACCCAAGGAAATAATGAGTGTAATTTAAATAAATCTACTTGATAGTTCATGGATAATAAATATGTTTACTAGTTAGTTAGAAATAATATAATACTCATGAGAAAGTATAAATACACATAAGTAGCATTGTAATGGACAAGTTGGAAGTTGGATATAAGTATTCCACACATGGTCATAATTAAGTCGATAAGAACAATTTAACATATATATTGATATTTTGCTTGCAACCATTCATTGTTGTTTTTTAAAATTAAAAAAAAACCTTGATATAAACCTTTTGAACCCTTATATAATTCTAACCTTAGAGTTGAGTTCCTATTTGTGGAAGTGTAGCCTAAATAATTCGTGATTTTTCCCGGGAGGAACATGATTTTCTTGGGCTATTTTGATGGAATCGTGGCAAATTTTGAAAGAAATTTTGCAAACCTTTACAAAAAATTGTTTTAATATTGGTGCCCTAGGTTTTTTGAGGGGGCTGAATACATCTATTCCTTCAACAAAAAAAATTCAAACAAACAAATTTCGGATTTTTTAATAAACTGTTTACCGAACTCCAATCACAAAGTCGCCAAACTCATCGATGGTTTAGACTTCCATTTATAGAGAACAAGAAACCATGTAACGCTCGCTCCCTAACATGGGACACACTCGTCGGATCTTTGAAAACAAAAAGGTTCCTTGATCGAATGAGACGTTGCTCATATATAAACATTGCTTTTATTGACACTCATAAATCCATAGTGCATATTTTCTATTCACCGTGACTAAAAAGAAAAAGTTATTTGAATTAATAACGAACCGTTTAAAAGCCAAAAGTGATGAGAAATGAAAATGGATTGTTGTGCCGAGGCATTTCGAATGACTCTGCTACGTATTATTTAAATGTAGCCATCCAGTGCATATTAGTTATGGAACCCACTAGAAAAGATTTCATGGGGCTCCCAGATCCGACCTCGTCTGATTATTTCATATGAAATGGTTCCATGACAGCCTTAATTCACTTCTTCTTCCTCTGAAGACGGCGATCTCACACAACCCCAGAACATGGTGAAATCCCACAGAATAGCATTATAGATAGCATCGTAGGGTTTTTACGCAGGAGGTGGCCTAGTTGGATTGGTGCTTTGAAATCTGAGGGACTCCTTGAACCTGCTTTGTATCATATGAAGTGCTCCGATACAAAATTTAAGAAACCTCGAACAATTAATTAATTGTAATGCACGATATATTAGAAATAACAGAACACATCAGAGATTTGTTCATCACGGTCCACTTTGAGGGGGAAACCTCCTTTGAGCAAGCTCAATACAAACTAACTCTTGGATGTATTCATTGGCCTCAACATGTACTTATATACTAAGTCTATGCGCCAATACTATGGATCAATACCATGGAACATATAATACTACGAGATGACTTACAAAGCATATGCGTCCATTACTATGCATCAATACCATGGAACATGTAATACTAGTGGACGACTTACAAATCATATGCGTCCAACAACAATATACTAACAAAGTAAATAAAAGGGTTGACACAGGTTCCTAAGAGAACCAATATAGACCCAATCGAAACTTTATCAACCAATAAATCACTAGAACCATCAACAGAAAAAGGTTCCAAAAACACGACTCACAGTACAAGAATATTTTATTGTCACCTTATTTATATAAGTAATCAACACACCAATTGAATACAAAATCAATATGAAAATACAAGTAAATATATTACTATATTGAAAAGAAGTTCAAGTTTGAAACCTTATAATTTTCTATGTCAACATGTTGTTGCCACACAATTTTGCAAAAAAATGAATTAGAGTGGTTTTACCCATTCACAATGAGATAATTATAGTCAATGCTTTGTAATACATATTATCTTGTATGATCAACTATCCGATCCAAAAGAATAAAGGATCATGAGAAGGCACGAAGAACAAGAACACGTGATAAGTCATTTCCCTAAATATGATTTGATGACAAAGCATTTCTAAACGGGAGGAGTAGGCCGATGTAATATCTATAATAATAATAATAATAATAAAATCATCAATGAAGCATAATGAAGGAACATGCTCATTCACCTATGGTGACCAATCAACACGTATATAAATTACCATCCCATGTAATGTAAATATCATATTCTGTCATTTATTAAAAAAATTATATACTTGTCCTTTATGGATTTTAATCTATTGTCCTCTTTATATTGGATATTCCCTAAATTAACAATGTTCATATTTGAGAAATGAACTTTGTTCATTTTAGCTTGATATCCTCTTTCCGAGCTCAGAATTTCCTATGGCACCTTTTCACTACTCCCAAAGCCTCCACATGAGCTATAATGATATTTTTCTCATGCATAGGCACTCTTCGAGTATGATAAGATCTTTCCTTACCATGCTTAACACCAATATTTCGACCTTCTCTTTTCATTTTGACCCCTTCTTCCTTGTTTCCCTATAGCTACCAAACTAGCCTCCCAAATTGACAAGTGATCCCATTAGCGAGATGACACACATTGCTAGAACAAGCTATTAAGTATAGAACAAGCTATTAAGTACTAGACATTTGAATATGATATTTAGTCGCAAGACTTTCCAAATGTATCAAAGAAATGCTCTCAAGATCATACCAAGATATTCCTCCTCCTTATCCTCAACAATTCCATTAGTAAAGCTTCCATGAGTCTACATTTCTATTTCAAGCCATGAACTAGTTGATTGCATAATTCTCCACATGGGTAGATTAATACCAAAATCAAATAGGATGAACCAAGCTATAATGGCTTTCAGGTTCTTTCATCACTTGCTTTTCCATAATGATGTATCATTTGCACAAGGACATGCAACCCTCTCTCCCACTCTGTTTCTTTTAGAATCCACATTAAAAATATAAAATAAAATGAGTTAATAAATGAAAAAAATAAATTCATGAATTTGTTTTTTACAAGGGAATTTTCTATTTAATTTACTGATTTTTGAAAATTTATGATTGATTTAGAATAAGTCAAAACACTCAAAGTAAAATACTACCATATAAATTTCCATCTATAAAATAAAGTTATAAATTTTATAAGTTTTTTATATTAGTATAATACTACGATATAAATTTCCATCTATAAAATAAAGTTATAAATTTTAGAAATTTTTTATATTTTCTTAGAGTGGTGGCAAAATGCAATTTATTTAGGGAGGATAATATAGGATATGTATTGGGTAGTTGGTAGATAATAAATATGTTTACTAGTTAGCTAGAAATAATATAATAATAAAGGATGGTTAGTATATCAATACTCATTAGAAAGTATAAATACACATAAGTATCATTATATTGAAAAAATTGGATATAAATATTCCATATATGATTATTATTTAATTCAATAAACATTGAGATATTGACAAAAGTGGATAAATGAACACTTAAACATGTATATAGATATTTTGATTGCAACTATTCATTGTTGTTTTTTAAAATGAAAACAAAAACTTTGATATAAACCTTTTGAATCCTAATAGAATTATTTCTCTTCTTTTTGTTTAACCATGGGAATAACAACCTCCCAAGGGTATATCCAATAGCCCGCAAGCTAGATATACCTCAAGATCCTTTATCCCACAGGAGAGTCTCTATTCGAGGGGTCGCCTACCCTTTGAGCCTTGTCACACTGGGCAAATGAGCAGCCCTACCCCCCGCCGGTTTTGAACCTCTTACCACCTCAGAGATAACACATATTCTTAACCATTAGGCCTAAAAAGAAAAACTTTGATATAAACCTTTTAGATTCTAATAGAATTTTTTATTTTTTTTAACCATGGGAACAACAACCTCCCAAGGGTATATCCAACAACCTGCAAGCTAGATATACAAAAAAACTTGTGACACAACATAGGCCGAGACTTCGGGAGACCCTTTATCCCAGAGGAGAGCCTCTATCCCACGGGTTACCTACCCTTCAAGCATTGTCACAACGGACCAATGAACAACCTACTCTAATAGAATTCTAACCTTAGAGTTTTATGGCAGTGTAACAAGAAGATGAGTTTTAGGAGATTTCGAGTCGGCCAAATTTTGCAATCCTTTACGAAACATGGTTTTGCTTTCATAATTTAGATGCTTTGAGGGCGCTCATACATCTATGCCTTAAAAAAAAATGATTCAAACTAGCGAACAAGAAACCATGTAACCCTAGCTCTCTAACAAGGGACACAGTCGTCGGCTATTTGAAAACAAAAAGCTTTCTTGATCCAATGAGACGTTGCTGATATATAAACATTGCTTTTATTGATAATGATAAATCCATAGCGCATGACATGTTCTGTTCACCGTGATTAAAAAGAAAAAGTTCTTTGAATTACTAGCGAACCGTTTAAAAGCCAGAAGTGATGAGAAACGAAAATGGATTGTTGTGCCGAGGCATTTCGAACGACTCTGCTACGTGTTATTTAAATGTAGCCATCCAGTGCATCTTAGCTATGGAACCCACCAGAAGAGCTTTCATGGAGCTCCCAGATCCGACCTCGCCTGATTACTTCATACGAAATGGTTCCATGACAGCCTTAATTCATTTCTTCTTCCTCCAAAGACGACGACCTCATATCACCCCACAAGAGGGTGAAATCCCAGAGAATAACATTATAGATAGCATCGTAGGGTTGTTACACAGGAGGTGCCATAGTTGGATTGGTGCTTTGAAATCTGGGGGACTCCCTGAAGCTGCATTGTATCATATACTGCAGATGGTAATAGAGGAAGGATATGTAAAGGGTTTAAAGAAAGGTTTTTGTAGAAAGTACAGTACTGAAATAAATTGCAAGAGATGCGGAGATGGCTCTTACCGTATTGACAATGAAATCATGTTGAGCTTAGGGGTGCCTGAACCGGTTTCGAAATTATGGAAAAAAGGCATATCTTTATTAATACGGGATTTTTTTGAGTTCTCAAAACGATTCAGTCGCCTGGAAGACCCTCTATGCTTTTGTAAATCGGTACTGGATGATTTCAAGTCTGAAACTACTAATCTGCACCTCCCAACAACATTAATCATAGATATTGGTAGGGTTTACTGCAGAAAGAGTATTATATACGAAGAAGTTCTCTATCTGAATCAACGTATGGAGTGGGTAAACTCTGCGAATTGTTATAATTATCAACTCGTTGCAGCTGTTGAGCGATTGGACGGCAAAAGGCATGTGGTAGCCTACGTCAGGAGTTCGAAATTCGTAAGAGAAAATTATTCAGTGAACATGGAGAACATGTGGTACAGAATTGACGACGGTGAAGTAAAACTAGTGCCATTGTATAAGGTGCTACATGGAATAGACCTCACTGTACTGATCTATGAACAAATAGAACCAGTCCAGACAGGGACAGATTATCCAGCAAGTTCTGGATATAATAGCGACAGGAAAGCTAGCAAGAATTAATTTAAAACATGCAATATGTATATTAGAATCTGGTTACTTGAACTGAATTTTGAATCTGGTTACTAATGCCATTTTATTTCTACTTATGTTTTTGTTCTTCTTACTCGGATAGGCCATGGGTGGATTTGAATCTCGTTATTCGAACTGAATTTTGAATCTGGTTACTAATGCCATTTTGTTTCTACTTATGTTTTTGTTCTTCTTACTCAGATAGGCCATGGGTGGAGCAACCTGGAATCTCATTGTTTTTGCCACTTCTTTGGCTTTGGGTGTTGTCCAGTATTTTGACATGTTTCTTTTTTGTTTATTAAATTTTATGGTTCTCAAAAGATTTTTGTAGAGTTGACATTGTATTCACACTATTGGGAAGTGAATGTTTCTCTTTTAATTATGGGTAATACATTAAATATTGACTTACAAAGCTAGAAAAATCAATATGTGAAGCAACATAAAATGTATGAAATGCTTAACTTTGTTTTTATGGCTGCCATGAAGAAAGGTGTAGATGATGCTAAGTTAAAATTGATGATACTATGCATTACCTCACTGAATCTTCCTAAATTTAGTATATAGGTACATCTTGGGATGAATTAAGATACAAAAGGAAAGCAATTAGTTTCTTGGTAATATTCTTCCACACTTGTGATTCTATAAAAACATACCTATATGCATTGGTATTGCACTCTTAAAATGATCTTTGGTAAGGTGTGTGCATAAATGAGATGTTGGTGGACCCTTGTAATAGAATGGAGTGCTAAATGAGGGTCGAGGTATTTGTGGGATGTCATATTAACATTGATTGTATGTGTCATCTTGATGAAAAATTTCATTGTTGTTCTCCGAGAATATTCATAGAGTATAGTGAATTTATATATGTATTGTGATAGTTAGAGTGAGGTACCAAACTACCCCCAAAAGAGGGCTTGTTATGTGATCATTTTTTAAGATTTATCTCCTATTTAGTATTTTTTGTATATCATTTTTCCATTACTATATGTAGTTTAATACTTTCTTAAAAAATTAATGAAGAATTCACAAAATTTTATAATTTAGTAAAAGATTCACCAAGGCTTTATAAGGTTTTATAATTTAGTGAAAGATTCTTCAAGATTTTACAAGGTTTTATAATTTATTAAAATATTTGTCTATATATTACAAGATTATATAATGATTCAATGAGATATTAGACAAAAAATAATATATATATATATATATAATATAACATTATGAAAACAACCTTCACATTTTCCTATATATCATGGTAATTCGTCCATTTATTATACATAGAAATTTAGGGGGGTTCTTAAAATTTTCTTTGTCAACTACTTAGAGATCAATGATACTTGGGAATTGGATTTTACCAAGTTAGAATCACATGTCTACTATTGATTGGCTAGTATGTTGTGACGTTTATATGAATTAATGGGAAATAAATGACTATAAAACCGAGATCATTAAAAATTTCACTTTTAAAATGTCAATTTCATTTCATATATAAGTGTACCATTTCTAAATATATAGAGTAGACTTAAATATATAGTGTATCATTTCTGATTTACAACAACAAAACTTGTATGTGTTCCCTAGCACTAACACTTGAGGAGCCCGATCTTGACATGTAAGTTGACATGCATAATGGGTAGTCATAAACCCATACGTTTTTGCAGTTCAAAAATGTATATGCGTTTTTGAAGACATGTTATAAGCCCCCTACATTTCCATCCCCCCTCTCTACATACCTATCCCTCTTTCTTTCTCCTCCCCAAATCTCTATCACTCTCCTTTCCTCCCTCCATTTCTCTATCCCTCCATATCCCTGCTTCCCCATTCTTCCCTCCCTAACAATAAATATCCTCCTCTCACAATATATATCTCCCCTACTCCTACACTTAACCCCCACCCCTCTCTCGCTACCCCAACCACCTACCCCAAACCCTCTCTTAGTCCTCGAGCCATCTAAGACCCTACACCACTCTTTATTTCACACACTCTCAACACCCTTAACCGCCCATACTCTCCCTACCTATAAACATACTCTCTCTCTCTCTCTCTCTCTCTCTCTCTCTCTCTCTCTCTCTACTCCCCTACCCCTTACCCCTCTCTCTTGATATATCACCTAATACCCCTCCCCCTACCATTTACAAATATCCCATATCTCTCTTTGTAATGTCCCTCTTTTACCCTTATTGTCTTGCAATGGAATGTGCAATTGTGTACTCATTCATGGAAAGGACCTTAAGGAAAAGACTCTACAGATAAAACATTGTAAGCATGAGCGTGATTTCCTAAGTTGTATTGTGAATTTGTACACTTAGGAGACCAAAGGCTTGACACAATGAAATGAAAGGGGCATGGAATCCACTAGGGGGAGAGGTCAAGAATGACTCATAAGCCATGAGTTTGATGGCGTGCTTCATCTTGGTGTCGTGAGAACCTAAAGAAAAGTGAACTATCATGTTCACTAGATGGGCACTTAAGTGTATAAGTGTTGTTAATGGTTAGTCCTAGATAAGGATGTCGAGGAAAGAATTTGTCGTCACAAGGTAGTAACAAGCTTATAAGAGCTAACTATTTGCATAAGGCTAACTAACATTAAATGCTATTAAGTAAAATTAAGGAGTAATTCTAGATATCATCGGATATCTTGGCCTCTCGAAAGGATGCCACGAAATTTTGTTAAGATCCTAAATAAGGATAAGACAAGTATGATTTCTAGCTTATTAACAAATATACTATTAAGTATTTTTATGGCCATTAATAGCTATATTAATAAATTGATATAGGGATTTGGAGTCAAAATGAATTTAGTATTATTATTATAGAAATCCTACTTCATTTAAGATAATATGCTTTTAAATCTTAACAAGTGTAAGAGCTTTAAGAAAAATCCTAAAAAAAACTATTTTATAACCATTATATCAAAAACATAAATTATTTAAAGATTAAAAAAAAGAAAACAAATATTCTTTAAAATCAATTCATTATAGAATTGCTTTAGAAAACAAGAAAGGATCATATAAAAAATAGAAATGATCTATTCCAATTAAAAAGCTACCTTAAAATCCATATTAAAGGAAAATACACTTTATTTATGTTAGGTGCCCAAATGGGAAAATAGGCAATTAATAGATGGGAATATAGGCAATTAATACATAAGACAGAAGAAGATAGACGTTAAGTGCATTAATTCTCATTGATTGAATGTATATTTATACATGAGAATGTCCCTTGGGTTCAACTTATCAAGTGGACTCTTGGACTCTCGGGTGACTCTTGGTCTCCCTTTCACAATATTATTCCTCACGCTAAGGATCACACTTTAACAAATCCCCCCTTAATACTAAGGGTGTATATGAGTCCAAGAAAAAAAGAAGAGAGATGAATAACTGGAAGTAGACAGCCACCACCTGCTAAACATTTCCATCTTGATAATAATTTGCTAAGCAGATTAGATAGAAGCTTGCACTCTCTTATGTTAAATACAAGTGCTCTATGAAGAGTTGGTTTTGGATGAACACCAACCAAAGGGGATAGTTGAAGTGAAATATTCTACAATGTATGTGGCTTAAGGATGACCACAAACTCTGGAATTTGTCAACAACACTCGCTCAGAGGTTGTCTGAAACTTGGATTAAAGGCTCAGAGGTTCTATATGAAATGGTGGTTTTAGGATGACCACAAACCAACTGGAGAGTTGAAAATAGGAAGTGAACAACTCGAACTTGTTGAATATTTCTATATTGACAATTTTTTGCCAAGTTATCTAGAAGATTGCACATGCTTCTCCTAAGATAATGTGCTCTCGATACTAGGATGACCACCAACTCTCGAGCTCATTCCAACATAGATTTTCACAGGCTGGCTTGTTCTGGATCACTTGTACTCGTTCACTTGTTACTAATGGTATTCATTTCCCCCATGTCAGGAACAATCTGAGGAGAGGAGGGTCCCATGGTGTCACAACTAGACACAAAACACATGAGTACTCTATGTCATATATATCTCTCTCTTCAGAATACATGCATATCAAAATCAGACATCTCTGAATCTGGTGGCTGTCCAAACTCACTAATCAGGCTTGCTTGATATGACTTACATGAGGAAGGCTGTGAGTGTTCGTTATCATAAGGACAAGGCTTCGAAACTTGAATCCTGACTTCATGTTCACCCGGTAAGAGACAAATTAAGAAGTGATACAATAATCTGATGCAAGTTTCACTCTTGTTGGTTTCTTCAATTTTACAAACCGGTCTGAAGAACGGTTGAATGGTTGCGCTTCCCACAATATCGACAATGATGAAGATCAAAACACTAATATTTCATATGGACAACTCTATAACATTCTTAGCATCTGAATATATAAATAGGTAGTACATTTGACATGAATTCATTGTTTTCTCACAGCTCATACAAATCATCTTCAAACAAGGGATTATTCTAAACAAGTAATAGTTTAGAATGATGATTGATGATTGTGAGCCTGCTAGAGTCTTTTACAAGCTCATTTAAATGAAAAAAATTGAGTAATGCAATGTTTTCTAAGAATATGCCCTAAATATCCAAAATACAATAAGTATTTGAACATCTATAGGATGAATATCTGCAAACAGTCTTCTTAATACATTCATTCTTTAATCAAAATATAGACTTCAAGGCATCAATTTATATGCAACAATAAATAAAAATACGAGTCCTTGTGCAAAAGGTCGCATCATCAATGTTGTAGTCACACCACTTGGAGAGGTGGTGCTCTTTCAATGAGGTTTAGTTGGAGTGGAGTAGCAGCTTTAGAATCTACTCTCCAACATAAACATAGAATAAACAGAATTAGTAGAAAGCTTCAACAGATAGGCTTCTCGAAATCTGGGTCTACCCAGCTCTTCAACTAGATTGCAGACTTAAGGGTTTCTCCATGGAGAATGTTCAATAGAGCATTCACCAAACTATTCAATGGTGAGAGAAACTAGGGTTTCACCATTTGGAGAGAATGCATAATTCTCCACGTAGTTGAGGTAGTAGTCTTCAAAAACATTGAGATAAAGCAACAAAAGATACCATAGCACAACTCCATGTCAATAGAAGACAAAATATAGAAGACAAAATACTTGTCCCCATCATTGTCTTCTCAAATGAAAAACCATCTGTGCCTCCATGTTATCAGAAAATCGGAGAGATAGCCACGCTACAACTCCAATGTTTCAACACACTTTCATAGTGGTAACTGCATAGTTCAAAGAAAAATCCCTCATAGATTTTTGAGAGAAATCATAGTCTTCACGCTTGGAGAAGTCTCAACTCACAGAATTCAACGTAGTATTCACAACTAAACAATGAGATGCAGTTCCTAATAATATCTCCAACTCAACAACTCCTTGTGTTGCTTAAAGCAATCTTCAATGTAGCAATGGTAACTGAATGGCGTCTTGGACCTATTCTTGTTGTAGTGTAGCGGGGTATGAAATAGATCACTTTGAATTTGAAAAAATTTGAACATGAAATACAATACACATGCCAATAAGGAGCAGAAGAAACCTACTGACCAACATCACCGGCTCTGCGAGCCTTCATTATACACACAAATTATCCCAATGCTGGTCGACTCAACTCTTCAAAATGTATTAGGGTTTCTCTCGCAACAGAATGTCTTCACACTGGAATATGTATTAGTATGTCACCAGTCTTTACGCAGCTCACTTGAAAGCATTCAATGTATCTCTTCATGGAATGTCCTCTCCACAGAAATGGATGGCAGGGAGAGGATAGAGGGGTGCTTCAATAACATTGATGGAGATTCTTCACACTGAAGCTTTACCTTCTAGCCGAAGTTTACATCTCAAACAATCTTCAACAACAGAAATAACTCTTCAACTCAGCAACTCCAACGATTCCAATCAACAAGCTACAATACTTCAATAGCAACTCCTCAAAAATCTCTAGTTCAAGTCCGGGAGGCGCCACCACCTTATTGGTAGGAAATTTACCTTATTGACAGATAACATGGGTCTGAAATATTTATTGGATCAGACAAACCTGAATTCTAGACAAGCTAGATGGTTGACGTTCTTAAGTGAGTATGATTTCAAAATTCAACATATTAAAGAGAAAGAGAACAAGGTTGCAGATGCCTTGAGTCGTAAGACAAAACTAAATTTCATTTCAGCAATCAGTACTTATTCAACTGATTTGGAAAATTAGATTCTGGAAAAAGGTGAAACAGATGAAGAATATAGAAAAATGAAGGAAAAGACAACAAATAATAGTTCTGAAAATTGTATGGTAGATTACAGAATGACGGAAAACGGTTTATTACTATTTAAAAACACATTGTATGTACCAGATATACTAGAAATACAATTTCTGATATTAAATGAGATGCATAAAAGTCACTATTCTGGTCATCCAGGGTATCAAAAGACCATTACTATGCTAAGAAAAGAATACTATTGGCCTAGAATGAAGGATAAAGTAGCATAATACATCGCAAAATGTTTGGACTGTCAGAAGGTGAAGGTTGAACACCAACATCCTGCTGGATTGTTGCAACCATTACCAATACCATGTTGGAAATGGGAAGTGATCAGCATAGATTTTATTACTCGATTGCCTAAAAATTAGAAACAACATGATTCAATCATGGTGGTATTGGACAAACTCAGCAAGGTAGCACATTTCATACCCATAAAGACTACGCATAAAGCTCCAGATATTGCAGAGATCTTTATGAAACAAATTTTTAGACTACATGGTATACCGAAGGTAATAATTTCAGATCATGACTCGAAGTTTACAGGTACTGTTTAAAGGGTTGAACACAACTTTAAATTTCAGTACAACATTTCATCCACAGACAGATGGACAGACAGAAAGGGTGAACCAAGTTCTAGAAGATTTATTAAGAATGGATGTGAAGGATCAACCTGGTAAGTGGGAACATTACTTGCAGTTAGCAGAATTTGCTTATAATAATCACTAACATGCATCGGCCAGACTTAGTCCTTTTGAAATTCTTTATGGTAGGTAATGTAATACACCGGTTTTGTGGAATGATCTAGTAAATAGAGTTGTTTTAGGACCTGAATTATTGCAGGAGTTAGAACTAATTGTGAAACAGGTGCAAGGACATTTAAAAGCTGCCCAAGATAGGTAGAAGAGTCAAGCAAATTCAAAGAGAACGCATAAAGAGTTCCAGGTTGGTGAACATGTATTCCTCAAGGTAAGATCGAAAAATAGTTCATTGAAATTGGGGAGCTATTCCAAGTTGGCACCCAGGTATTGCGGTCCTTTTGAAATATTATCTAAGGTTGGAGCAGTGGCATACCAACTGGCTTTGCCACCTAACTTAAAAATACATAATGTTTTTCATATATCGTTTTCAAAGAAATATGTGCATGATACTACTCATGTTGTAAAATCGAATGATGTATAGGTGGGACAAGACGAAGATTTTCCGGTGGAACCGGATTGTATCCTAAGAAGGAACGAAACTATTCTCCGGAATCGCAACATTGGGCAAGTGAAGGTGCAATGGAAGCACCTTAGCCCAGAAGAGGCAACCTCGAAGTTGGAGAGTAGTATGCGGGCAGCATGCCCAACTCTGTTTCAGGAACACTCAAGGAGTGATTAGCCAATATCGAGGATGCTGTTGAGACATAAGGGGGGGTGTATGTCACCTACCCAAATTTCTAAGAATTATTATTTTATTTGCAAAAATACTTTATGTTAAATTTAAATACAAAGTTTTGTAATTATGATCAGTTTTGATCATGGATGAATGTAATTACTGAATATTATTATTTAAATAAATTATATTCAGTAATTACATTCATCCATGATCAAAACTGATGATAATTACAAAACTTTGTAATTAAATTTAACATAAAGTATTTTTGCAAATAAAATAATAATTCTCAGAAATTTGGGTAGGTGACAATGAGGAGGAACTATGGACTATAATCTAGGCTTGGTTTCTAGAATTGACTCAACCAAACCCTATGGTTTTGTCCCACATATTAATTTATCCTTAAAATGTCCAACGAGTGGTGAACCGGTGGTTGTGAATCTAACCCAATGGCTTGATGGATTTTACATCATTCCCCAAATCCCAATGGACTAGGTTCCCCTCCTTGCAAACACACCACTTAATTTGTTGCAAAGATGAACCACCACATCCCTTTTGACCTCCTTCACCACCAAGACACTGAAGCGAGGGATTTCGGTCTTCATCCCTATCAAAATCCACATAAAATCCACCTAGTCATTAAGGGAGTTGAATCCCAGCACCAAATTTTCCTCAATATTTTCTCCACGTCTACTACAAATTGGA
The DNA here is from genome assembly GCA_027924585.1 of Larix kaempferi. NCBI lineage: Eukaryota > Viridiplantae > Streptophyta > Pinopsida > Pinales > Pinaceae > Larix > Larix kaempferi. The sequence continues at coordinate 7,826,283 of BSBM01000486.1, forward strand.
AAAGAAAAGCCATCCACTCTTTGGCTAGGAGTAGTAAATGTGGACTATAACCTAGGGTTGGTTTCTAGGTTTGACTCAACCAAACCCTAAGTTTTTTTCCCACACATTATTTTACCCTAAAAATGTCCAACCAGTGTTTGTGAATCCAATCCAATGGCTTAGATTTTACATCATCCCCCAAAACCCAATGGACTAGGTTCCCCTCCTTACAGACACACCACTTACTTTGTTGCAAAGATGAACTACCGCATCTTTTTTTACCTCCTTCACCACCAAGACACGCAAACGATGGATTTGGGTCTTCATCCCTATCAAGTGATAAGATATTTACTTCATGGAACAAACCTAGATAAACCCTCACATTCAAAATATTCACCCCTATTAATGACGCAAAGGACTTCACCACCAAATATTCCCCATGAGATACTAGATTATGAGCAAGGACACGGCCACAAAAATTATATGAATTAGATACAAAGGAGAAATTCATGAAGGTATAGGATGATGAATAACATCTTTACCAATACCTTGGCTCTAGAAAGGTTTACATAAAGTGATTTTAAGGACCCCATTGTCTCGATCCTTCATCATTAATTGAATCAGGTGCTCTCTGCCATCGATCATTGATCGATTTACATGTAGTTGAACCTCACCTTCCACTTTGGTCTCAATGTAGTTATTATTATAGTATATTGAGATGATATTTATGTTTGTAATGTAAACATTCTTGCACAATATTTTTTCATTTTTCATTTTTGAGAGATGCCATTATAGCATGTATATGTTTCTAACCATTTATTTTTTTTTTTTTTATTGCAGTGGCGAGCATGGATGCGCACACAACCATACAAAGAGAAATACAGAGGCTCATATAGGGCCTCCATTGTTATTGTTGAAAATAGACATTGTATGCTTGCATCCAATTTGGATCCAATGATAGAGACATTTAGCAGGTCAAATTGTGTGCTTCAGGACATTTCCACATATAGAGAGAAAAAGAGGAAAGAATATGCTAATGGACTTAGTTACAAGGGAGTTAAGAAATTGAAGATAATGAAGCAACATATCTTTTCACTTTCTGGATATCCAGAGATGGGTGAAAACCATATGTAAAAAAAAGCATATTTCTATTGAGTGGTGTACATATCAACCATTCATAGATAATTGGATAGACCAATAGTACATGATATTTGATATACCACCACACAACAACACGGAAATGTCATTATATTTTCTTAGAAAGATGTAAGCGGAATTTTTTTTGGTGAAGCATGTCAATTATTTTGACCCTTCATTTTCTTTCGACCCTTGAGCAAAATATTCTCTACCTCTCCTTCCATGCAACCACCTCTCACCCTTCCTTTTCATTTTATCCTTCTCTTCTTTACATGGACTTAACTAGGGTGGAGACACGAAAAGGTAATGTCTACCTCTCCTTCCATGCACTTGGAAGAGATCCATGCAATTCAAGAATTACATGACAATGGGGGAAACAAAGATTAACTATTATGTTGAATTAGAAAGATTGAACTAATTTCATTTTTTTCTTCGATCCTTCTCTTCTACACATCTAATTAACTAGGGAAGAGAGAATCCTAGTTATCTACCTCTCCTTCCATGAACCCACCTCTCACCCCTCCATTCCATTTGACCCTTCTCTTCTTCACATCTACTTAGCTAGGGTGGAGGGAAAAGGTATTATCTACCTCTCTTTCCATGCACTTACCTCCGACCAATTTCCCTCTACTTAGAAAAGTGCAATTGTCATATAATGATAGTGTGAAACTTCTTATCCAACATTCCCACCTTCGTTTGATCCCTCACTTACCACCACCCCACACTTTGCTCAACCTTCATTTTATTCCTACCTTTCTCTTCTTCACATCTAGTTAACCAAGGAAGAAAGAAAAACTATTGTCTACGCGTCCTTCCATGCATCCATCTCTCACCCTTTGTTTTTGTTTTAACCTTCTCTTCTTTACATGTACATAACTAGGGCGGAGGGAAAAGGTATTGTATGCCTCTCCTTCTCCGACCAATTTCCATCTACTTGACAAAGTGAAAGTGGCATCTAATAATAGTGTAGTACTTCTTATCCCTCCTTCCCACATCCCCTTCATCTCCCACTTACCACCAGGCCACACTTTTTTCATCCTTCGTTTTCTTCTTCACATCTAGTTAATTAGGATGGAGAGAAAAAATAGTCTACCTCTCCTTCCATGCACACACCTCTCATCCTTCCTTTTACTTTAACCCTTATCTTATTTACATTTACTTAAATAGGGTGGAGGGAAAAGTTATTTTCTCTCTCCTTCCGTTCACCGTGCATCAAAGATTTTTGACAAACTGACTTTACCATACAAGTGACATCTAATGATGGTGTGGTAGTTCATAGCCAAATAATGATATGGCATGGGATACAACAAGATAGGTAGCAACATGAGGGTGATGTGGAAGATTAGGCGTAGTATGCGCTTAGATGCGAACTCCATTATAAAACTTAGAACAATCTTCTTAAGGTTTTATCATAAAACTTAGAACCATCTTCTTAAGGTTTTATCATCAATTTTCGTGCTTTCACACTCTCTATCCCTATCCATATGGAACGGTACGTTGTTAATGAAGTATATTATCATAGTTAAAACAAAGTATATTAACGAAGAAATTAGTGAAAACAGTATAATGTAGATGGCAATCATCAATTTTCCGGCTTTCACACTCTCAATCAATTATGTCTTTCCATGGAACGGTTCGTTGTTGTCGGTGAACCGTTGTTTAATCCCTTCGTGATTTCGTATTTAAGTAGTATGCACTCTCTATCCCATGCAGGCATTCAAAGGCAACACTGCTACATAAAATTAATTGTTTGCAGGTGAATATAACAGACGATTCTGGGAATAATATGGATATGGGGGTAACAGACAATTCTGGGAATAATAATGTTACAGACTGCGTGATTTGTACGCTGGAAATGACGAGAAGTGGGGTGGAAATGCTACCCTGCGATCACACCTTCCATGGCCATTGCATCAGAAAGTGGTTATCTTTTCAACTCAACAGTACAAACGTTGCAGCGTGCCCGCTGTGCAGAAACGAGCTCACACCACAGGAGCTTCAACGGATGAAAATATCGCGCCAAGAAGAAAAAGAAGAAGAAGGCGATTTACAAATTCCAGCAATATATCCAGTTTTGCTTTCATGGGCTTGTACACTGTTTTGTGCTTACGCAGTGTTTTATAATAGATAACTTCGCAGCCACGTGTTTTCTGCCACCTACGCTTCTGGTTTTGCATTCACGTGGATTAGGTATTTGGTAAACTCGCTTTCATAGTGAGAATAAAGAGCGATATATTGTACATCCTTTTGATCTAAGGCATGTCACTCCATTCCTTTCATATATCTAATATCTAATTTAACATGTAATACATCCTTTTGATCTACGACATGTCACTCCATTCCTTTTCATATATCTAATATTTAATCTAACATGTAATAGCATCATAGAATAAGGATAATTTTGTATAAATTTCATTATTTTCAGGTTTTGGTTACTTATTACATATAACTTTGATCTAATCTATTTTCAATATCATTTATAATTTTGTAATGTGAATTTTGATGTAACTTAAACTTTATTGAACATTTTATGTAGAATTACATAATAAAAATATAATATATATTTTATTTTTAATATATATTTATAAATAATTAGAATTTTATAAAGTTATATATATATATATAAAAAGAGCTAAGAAAATATATTATTGAGAAATATATTATTGAGAATATGATATTATATATATATAAAGAGCTAAAGAAATATATTATTGAGAATATGATAATTATATTTTAAAAAAATGGCCCATAATCATAAACACACGAAATATACATAAAAGTTACCTTATAATTGTGAATTTTCCTTGTTTTCAATTTTATGGATGGATTTTCAAGGTGTAGGAAGTAGTTATATCACCATTTTACTTTCAAAAACATGTTAGAATGAGTAGGAAGCAGTTATACCACCATTTCATATCTTTATGAATGACTACCTACCTTAATTTTTGTTTATAATTGTGAATTTTCCTTGTTTTCAATTTTATGGATGGATTTCCAAGATGTAGTAAATAGTTATACCACCATTATACTTTCAAAAACATGTTAGAATGTGTAGGAAGTAGTTATACTACCATTTCATATCCTTATGACTGATTACCTACCTTAATTTGGTGAGTAGCACCATCCTTGAAGGAGTGTTAGAATTTTATGTTTTTCTGAACTTCTTATCCCTTTAATTGGGTTGGGTAATAGTAGAGATGTCGTAGTTGGAAAGGGAGGATGCAATTTGGTTAGTAATTTTGGTGAGGGTAGTTTAGTTTAAGAACCCTCTTTACCATTTTTGTTTTTCTAAAGTTATTATCTTCAATGATAAGCACACTTACTTAGGTGGGTGATTTGACTTGGAATTAGTGAGGTGCTTTAATGCTAGTGGTAACACTTTCCAATCACATTACACCATGGGTGTGGCATGTTTATGACAGTTTATATATCTTATTGGTTAGGTTTTAGAGTGGATGAGTGATTCCTTTCAATAATAAGCTCTAGTGGAGAACATTGAGGAAGCATTTAACCACCCTCCACACTACAAGTTCATTTATGATAGTTCCTAGTTATCTATTTTTTTCAATTATTTCATAGAATGTAGTGGTTGTACTCATGAATTTATCGAATATTATTTTAGCAGTTATAGATCTAAATTTTTTATGGGTGGTTTTCTAGATTTTCAATTTGTACATTAGGTTGTAATTCTTTGAGTGCATATGAATAATTGTTGCGCTAAGAGGCACTTTACAGCCCAGTATGAGGGATATCTTGTAACGTTTGTCGATATTATGTCAGCTATAAATAATATTGCCGATTATGAGGGAGATGTTGTAACGTTTGTTGCTAACATGTGGGCCATGAATAATATTGCGGAGTATGACGGAGATGTTGTAACTTTTGTTCCTAAAATGTCCGTCATAAATAATATTGTCAAGTATGAGGGAGATATTATGTCTGCCATTAATAAAAAGGCGTGTATTTCTGATCAAGTGAATAAAAATAGAAGCAAGTTTTGTTTCGTTTCGTTTTCTCTGGAAATTTGATTCTATATAAAAATAAAATACTAATTATGTTTTTCCAAATAGAATACTGAATTTGAATTTAGTTTTTCTACAAAAATAATTGTAAATTTTATTTAATATACTTTTTAAAATTAGTTTTAATTGTATTGCTTTAAATTTGAATTTAGTTTTTCTAAAAATAGAATTCTAAATTTTGTTTAATATACTCACTTTATAAATAATAGTTTTAATGGCAAGTATCCGAGCCTAGATCCAAGTGAATAAAAATAGAAGCAAGAAATTTGATTCTATATAAAAATAGAATACTAATTATGTTTTTCCAAATAGAATACTGAATTTGAATTTCGTTTTTCTACAAAAATAATTGTAAATTTTGTTTAATATACTCACTTTTTAAAATAATAGTTTTAAGTGTAGTGCTTTAAATTTCAATTTAGTTTTTCTAAAAATAGAATTCTAAATTTTGTTTAATATACTCACTTTTTAAAAATAATAGTTTTAATGACAATGCTTTAACATATCCCAGCTTAGATCCAAGTGAATAAAAATAGAAACAAGTTTGGTTTCGTTTCGTTTTGTGTGGAAATTTGATTCTATATTAAAAATATAATACTAATTATGTTTTTCCAAATAGAATGTTGAATTTGAAAATAGTTTTTCTATAAAAATAATTGTAAATTTTGTTTAATATACTCCCTTTTTAAAATAATAGTTTTAGTTGTAGTGCTTTAAATTTGAGTTTAGTTTCTCTAAAAATAAATTGCTAAATTTTGTTTAATATACTCACTTTTTAAAAATAATAGTTTTAATGGTAGTGCTTTAAATGGTAATTTGAATATGATATTAATGGTGTGAATGGTTTTGAATATTAATTCTAATTATTTTAAACTATAATCATTTTAAACTATTTAGTTAATTTTAATTTTTTTAATAACTTTAAACTATTTTCAAATTTTATAAATTTTAATTGTTTAATATATTAAATTTTAAATTATATTAATATTAAACATTTTAAATTATTTTAACTATTTAATATTTATATTAAATTTATATTTAAATTTAAATTTAACTCCCTATTCAAACATATAAATATATTAAATCATTTAATTCCTAAACAACTCGGTGTATCCCATTGGGAATACATTGTGGTGGTCATAGGTAGGTCACAAGGTCAAACTTTGTTGATTCCCTCTTCCCCCATTCTCGCCAAATGTAATATTATTCAAGTTTATATATAAGTTATTTACTATGTATAATAAGAACTAAGTGCGGCATGGACGCATAGATTTTAGTGTAGATTTCATGAATGCATAAATTTTAGTGTGGATTTCATAGATGCATAAATTTCAGTGTATATGTTAATGCTTGAAATTTTTTATATAGAGTCTCAACTAGAAATGGAAGATGTGCATGTAGAAGATGCTATCAGACAAACATGAGAAGAACAAAAAATACAGAACGTCAGAAAGCGTATGAAGGAAGAAAATCTAATGAAATGACAAAAAAAGAATGGGAAGGATAAAGATTTATACAACAGAAAAAAATTTATGTGGATATTGAATTTCATTATCATGTAAAGTGAGTGTTATACTTGCATAGATTTCAGCATATGGTGTTTTATCATTGCATAATTTTCAGTGTAGCTTCTAATCAATGGACACATAGATGTCAGTGTAGATTTCATGGATGCATAAATTTTAGCGTGGATTTCATAGATGAATAAATTTCAGTGAATATGTTAATGCTTGGCATTTTTGTTATAGAGTCTCAACTAGAAATGGAAGATGTGCATGCGGAAGATGTTATCAGACAAATAGGAGAAGAAAAAAAAATACAGAACATCGAATGTCAGAAAGCATATCAAGGAAGAAAATCTAACGAAATGACAACAAAAGAATGAGAAGAAGAATTGAAACGAAAATCAGAACAACAAAAAGAATATCAAAGAAAGAATGTTGGACGAAATGACAACAACAGAACGAGAAGAATGAAGAAAACGAAATGCGGATCGACAAAATGAATATCGAAAAAAAAAGTTAAACAAATTGACAACAGAAGAACGAGAAGAACAAAGAAAATGAAACGTTGACCGACAAAGAGCATATAGAGAGAGAAAGTTGAAGAAATTGGGAGAACAAAGAAATCAATTTGTAGAACAACAAAGAAATCAAAATGTAGAACAACAAAGACTATATTCAACCAATATACTCGTAGAACCAACTGTGGGAGATGCTCAGCGTGTAACAGTCATAGAGTGATGTGTTGATGACATGGTACGAGATAAGGAGATTGAAATTGATGATAATATATCGGTACCATCTGAAGAATTGTATACTAGACATCAAAAATTTTGTGAACGAATCAAGATCAATTAGCAGAAGTTTAAATGTGTCATGTCTGTGAGGAGTCATATGCTGGAATACAAGTACGTAATATGAGTACAGGTCCAATGTAGATTCTCATATGATCGATATGAGAAGATGTCAAAACTACTAGGTGTGAAGATAAGAAAAGATGAAGAAGATAGATTGAGAATGATCACGATGTGAACCATATTTTAATTTATTTAATTCTTACAACATTATTGTGTCTATTTTCCAGTTTAACAATTTACTCAATCCTTAATACTTATTACTTACATTATGATAATCCTCATAATTCTATGTGTGTTTTCAACTTAACCTGTTCCTTACAATGTTGATCAAACTCCAGTTTTGTGTCACCGTCCATGACTGGAACCAACCTAGGTCCAAATCCAAGGCTCTATCAAGTGTCGGGAGATTTGATCCCTCTCGACGCTTGATAGAGTCTAGTTGTAAACCAACCCTTGCTGTAATACCCCTAGTTTTAACTTGGAATGTATTTATCCAATATTATGTAAATGATGTAAATATGCTATCCTGGTAGTATGAAGTGATGGTATCCTATTTTTACATTTTGTCGGTGTTTATTGGTTGTCACTCATTTAACTAGTTTATGTGTGGCATTCACCATATCTCAAGTTGTTGAGATTTTTTATATATATATTTTTAAATATATATTTGTTTTTTTATGTAAATGTTTATATATATTTATGAATATTTAATTTATATATACTGTTGGAGATAATTCCTCCTGCCAACTTGATGAATCCACCAACCGCTGTACAAGAAGTTAATACAATTAGGTGAAGAAGTAAATGAGCCTCGGATGAAAAGAGGCATCTATATGTTCAATGCATTTTGTGTGTTCATTGGGGGGGTTTTGGAATGATGTAGAAGGGCCATAGAGCTCCATTGAGAAATTCGGCCCCGTCTCTGTTTTTGTCCTTCTGATACTCTGTTTTTTCCCCTGCTGTTCTGCCTCTCCAAATTCGACATCCCCTGTTTTGTTTTGCCTTTCTCGCATAAGTTGCTGTGTTATGCTCTGCCTCAGAATTCGACATGGTATCAGAGCTTAGGGTTATGAATCCCCCTTCACCAGCCATGTGAAGGATCCAAGTGTTGTTAGGATTACAACCAGTGTTGGTTAGCCGAGCCAACCTATTGCAGAGAAAGGAGTAGGAGCATCCATCTCCAGTAAAGCCCAGCCACAGCCGCTGGAAGAGCTTTTCAGAAAGCTAGCCTCAGCAAGGAAATCTGTTGAAGACAAAACTGTCGGCCACAACTGAAGTGAAATGCTGGTTCGCACAGAGTTTTAACAAAAGAAGGGTACAGTTGTGGGTACAATTGTACAATCACCGATTTGAGAATACGAACTGCGACTCAGAAATTCAAATTCAGTAGATCCAGTTGCAGGTTGTTGTGCAGAATAGGTGACCGCCGAGGGCAGAACGAATGGCTTGTCACGCCGTGGCCAGCTGACTGGTGGAGTTGATTCTGCAAGGACCTTGCCATCAAATGGTAGCAGCCTGGAACCAGAAATAAAGTATTCAGTTTCGATTGAACCGACCAGGAAGTACTCTGCATCCAGCGATAACAGTCTAACTGACAAAGAAACACAAGATCTTGCTAACGTTGATGGGATTGTTAATGGGTCATCCGATATGGCAAATTTAACAACAAATGGATCCGAAGGGCTCAAAACTAGTGACCGCCGAGGTTGAAAAGCTGTGAAGAAAGATTGTTGGAGTGTGAAGCCGCGTCGATTGAAACAAATGTAATATTGTTGTGATTTGCATATCACTTGGAGGTTGCGCATGCAAAGACCTTGATCGCATGAGGAAAGAACATCGCCGAAGAAGAAAGCTGTGAAGGTTTTCCCAATGAGAACCACCTCGAATTTAAATCTTGCATGAAATTTAGCCTCAAGCTAGAGATTTTTGACCTGACTAAGTTGGGGCATTGCCATGCCCATTCCAAGGAACAATAACTGCATTCGGTAGTGCTGGCATGAAGATTTCCACATAGAAGAGTTCGACAGTGGGACAAATTTCCACCTAGAGATTTCTGAAGACATTTCAGAGGAAATCTTGAGGGCCCTCAGTGTAGGAAAGAAGAAACGATTTGATATTAGAACGGAAGGGCCCAGCAAGGGTTCGATCCCCAGCGGGACAAGCGCTGGTGCAGCAGCTGTGGTAAAAATAATACTCTGCCACGACACTTGTTTCTTTTAAAAACTTGTTTGTATTTTGGTAAGAAGCTGTGGGTGCATCGCTAGTAGCACCGCCGCCCTATTCTATTGGCCCAGTTCAGTTGAGCACGTTGTGGCTGCTGATAAACCCCTTCCTGAGCACCAACAACACCAACAGTTCCCCCCAGTCTCATATCATCATAGCCCGATGCATTACCTGCAGTCATAGAAGGACTTACATTATATCCTGACAGAGCTACTGTATAGCTACCATAACCTGTAGGAACACCAATATGAGGAGAATTCCCACTAGCATTACCAGGCTTATACTGTGACAGTGAGTATTTTACTACAGCAGCAGCTCGGGGTACGAGTTACCTATTTTCAGAATCCTGAAGAACCAGGAGGGCAGAGCACGTGACACCGCAGGTGTAATAATTAGAAGAAGCCTCCTCATTGACTGCTATAAGAGATTCGAATCCCTTCCTGAAGGAAAAGAATAGAGTCTACGTGTAGAGAAGACACGTGTGTAAAAGCCTTTATTTGTAGCTTCCTGGTAGTGCTCAAAGAGTGGGTGTAATTTGTTGAGCAGAAGTGTTTCCTAATTGAGTGTTTTGCATTAAGGGGGCGTTATTGACAGCTCTTGCAGCCAGCAAGAAAATGTATATTTTTTCTAGGGGGCGATAGGGAAGGAGAAGCAAGTAGGATACTTGCAAGAAGAAGACAAGTGCCAGCACAAAACACCTGCAACAAAGAAGAGAAGAAATGGGTTACCAAAGCAGACTCAAACAGATAAAAAGAAGAAATGCAAGGGCAGAGGCAAAGTATTTTGCACATAGATTTGGAGAAGTTCCCACTGCAGAGGAGCTTATTAACACAGTTGAAGTCCAGGAGGAGAACCAGGATAATTTGAGCAGCAGAGTTCTCTTTGTACCCCCACATTTTTCAGGTAAAAATTATGAGTTTTGGGCTATTAAGATGAGAATTTTTCTTAGAGCAGAGGATTTATGGTATTTGGTTCAAAATGAATGTGTGCATCCCCTAGATCTAGAGGCTTTTGAGGCCCTGACAGAAGACCAAAAAATGCAGAAGGATGAATTAGCCTTGCATCTCATCCAACAAGCTGTGGATGAAAGTATTTTCCACAAGATTGCGGCAGCAAAGACTTCCAAGGAAGCATGGAGAATCTTGGAAGAGGAGTTCAGTGAAAGGGGGAGTGACATGTGCAAGCAGCCAACAGTGTCACAGCCTGTTGAAGAAGTAGCAGAAGATAATTCTGCAGTTGAGAATCCTGCAATTGAAGCAGAAGACAACCAAGCTGTTAGTGAATCCCACGGTGTAGAGGAACTTGTGGATGAATATGAAGATGGAACTGCCATTGCAGCTGTAGAAACTCCAGCCATAGAAGCTGTTGAGAAATTTAGTGAACCCCACACAGTTGTGTATAATGAAGTTGAAGAGCCTGCTATACTAGCAGAAGCACTTTCCCCAAACAAAAATGAAGATGAAATTGTTGTAATAGTTGAAAAGGATGCAGTAGCCTTAGTCAAAGCTGCTGAAGTAGAAGTTGAATGTTCGCATGAAATGGTCGAGGACTGTGTCAGCCAAGTAGAGCCAGATAAGTTTGAGAATAGTGAAGCCCACTGTGCAGAGCCACAAGTGGATGAAGATGACAAAAATGGTGTTGAAGATGAGGAAGCTGCCAACCCATATATTCTTGAAGATGAAGCTGCCATGGCAGCAACAAAAAATAGTGAATTAGCAACTGAAGCAGTTGCAAGACAGCCAGTAGAGGCTGAATGTGAAGAAGAAGATGAGCTCATGAAGAGCATGCCCATGAGGGCAGAAGTTTTTCCTAACAGTTTAGATGTTTGTGAGTGTGCAGTTATTGAGACCAAGAATCAGCCTACAATAGCTGAAGAAAAAGAACAAGAGCATGCAGTCAAAGTAACAAGACATTTTGATGAAGATTTGAAATTTATTGAAGAGTGGCTAGCAAAGCCCAAGCACATGAAGACTGTAATTTTATTGAAGAGTTTGACAAGATTATCGAAAGCTGCATGGAAGATGAAGGATTTGAATTCAGTAATGATGGGCATTGTGACATGCCAAGAGTGCTTAGCAGCACCATCCATGAAGAAATCTGCATTAAAGATACAGAGGATGAAGCTGAACCAGTTGAAGACATTTTTATGAAATGGAGTCTTGAAGAGATCAAGCTTTACTATCAGTTGTTAGTGTGGCAGTTGACCACTGAAGAGGTTGATGAAAACAAGTTAAAAAAATGCATATGGGATCCAAACGTATTGAAAATGCAGAAATCTGAATTATTAGCCCATGATGTTGAGGGCATTATGAGCGTGATTGAAGATGAAGACACAAGGCATAAAGCCATTGAAGAACTTGCAGACATTGATGGAAGATTCAAGCCCAAGGAGCTTAAAGAAAACATGAAGAAGAAGGTGAGAATGAAAAAGAAGGTGAAGAAGAATGCTGAGTTCAAGGTCTGGAGCAAACGAAAGAAAAAGAAGCCGTTGCATCAACTTGCAGCAGACAAGAATAGTAAGATATTTTTTTTGAGCTTTGGCATGAACGGAATGTAAGCCTAGCTGAGACTTTAGACCAGCAGGCATTAATGTTTTGGGTGAAAAAATGAAGATGGGTGTCTATTTTGGGGGGTCTCGTGTGAAAATAATTCTGTTTTTTTCATGTCTTCCAACTTCGGGCGAACAAAAGTGATATTTTTATTTAAAATTTCACTTTGCCGTAAAAAGAAAACTTTTGTAGAATTATGTTAGCTTTCTACTCATAATTTTTTCAATTTTTTTTATTAAGATTTGATATGTCGATCTCGCAAATGTTTGACAGTGTGTTCTTATAAAATGAAAAGACTACAAAAGAGTTATGATTTGTTGCACCACTAAAATCGTTGTTAGACTTGTGTTTTGCAAAAACTGAAAATGCTACGACAATCTACACACAATGTACTAACGCGTGACTATAAGTTTGCATCCAATGGACCTCTATACTAATTATTATATTTTTTTAAAGTCGATCCATGGGGAAACTCAGTCGATTTTCAACAACCTTTTTGTTGCACCACTTTTCTCTCAACCCGCTATAAAATCAAAAAATCTAAGACCACCCTTTTGAAGTAGACACGTTAATGAATCGACCCACATTTTCTTCGATTTTTTTGGTGTTGTATTTACAAAGTTATGGATTTTTCTTTTCGCTGTTTTTTTAAAGAGCTGAATCATAACTCGACACATGTTACAAATATAAAACTTAAAAAATATCAGTTCTTATCTATATACAACAAAATTTATACCCTCGTAAAGTAGATTCAATAATGAATCTACTGGTATGAAGTCCGACATTCGTTTTGTTGTGTAAGAGGTGGTTTTCTCCTTCCGAAAATGGAGAAACCTGAAAATTTTGCAGAGATCTGAATCGGTCATGTCTCAGAGATTATTCGGCCGAATTAATTATTCGGCCGAATAATTATTCGGCCGAATAATTATTCGGCCGAATAACTGTTTTCCGTAACGGCGCCGTAACTTATAGCGAAGGTTATTCGGCCGAATAACTAAACGGAAAAAAAATTTCGTCGACCGGAAAAAAATTAAAAATAAAAATTTATACTCATATAAATAAACATAAAGTTAATTCATTATTTTCGCATGTTTGAACTTCGCATTTTTTTGTCAAACTAATTTCGGAAGGAGGATATAATTTTTGCAAAAGGAGGTTTTTACAAGGTATGTTTCTTCTTCTTCTCTACAAAAGGCACATTGAAGGAGTTTTTTTTTCTAAGGCATATTTACAAGGAGTTTTTCCAAACTATCTCTTTTCTTGTTGCATTTTTACAAAGAAGACATTTTTTGCAAAATGAGGTTTTTACAAGCTATGTTTCTTCTTCTTCTTTACAAAAGGCACATTGAAGGAGTTTTTTTTTCCAAGGCATATTTGCAAGGAGTTTTTCCAAACTATCTTTTTTCTTATTGCATTTTTACAAAGAAGACATTTTTTGCAAAAGGAGGTTTTTACAAACTATGTCTTCTTCTTTTTTACAAAAGGCACATTGAAGGAGTTTTTCCAACATATCTCTTTTTTATTGCATTTTTACAAAGAAGACATTTTTTGCAAAAGGAGGTTTTTACAAGGTATGTTTCTTCTTTTTTCCAAAGGCACATTGAAGAAAATTTTTTTCTAAGGCATATAAATGCAAGAAGTTTTTTCCAAATATTTATTTTCTTGTTGTATATTTGCAAAGAAAACATTTTTTTGAAAAAAAGATTTTTACAAAGTATGTTTCTTCTTCTTTTTTCCAAAACACATTGAAAGTGTTTTTTTTAAGGGATATTTGCAAGGAGTTTTTTCAAAATATTTCTTTTCTTAGACATGTTTGCAAGGAGGTTCTTTGCAAGGATGTTTTTTTTTCAAAGTAGCTTTGCACTTTTTATTTAATTGAAAGAGGTTTTTTTCAAATAGTTGTTTTCAGTTCATGTTTTTATAAATTCCGTAAATGTTTTTAAATCTTAATTTATTTGTTTTTACTATAAAGTAACATGATTCTTTAATTTATCGTCTATAGATTAAACAACCATGGGCAATAAGAGAAATCGTAAAAGAAAAGCTGATCGTAAACGTGATGAAGATGATAATAGAGAGAAACAAAAACTCAGATATATTGCCAAAAAACAAAGGGTTGCTGAAACGGAAGAGAGAACTATTGAAGATATAAATACAGATTTACATGACAATGTTGAAGAAATGGAAATTGAAAATAGAGTACAAGAAGAACAAATTGAAGTTGAAAAGAACATTGTAGAAGATGTAAATAGTGATTTACATGCTAATGTCGATGAAATCAATATTGAAGATCAAGTTCAAAATCCAGAAATTGAACCTGGTATGTATATATCATATATTTTCCAAATTCATTTTTTTATAATGAATTTTATTTTTTGATATATGTTAAATTTAATTTAATTTGATGTATAGGTACTTTTACTATTGATGATGAAATGTTAGAAGACATTGATTGCGACAAATATGGAGAAAAACTACCAGTACATGTTGCACGATATCGTGCTACAAAATTTTATGATGAAGTTCTCAAAGATTACTCAATAGCAGGACAAGCACAAATTTTGAGATGTTTATTAGTGTCCAAGAAATTAGAAGGTGCTACATCGTTATTGGGTATTCACAAAGTAACAAAAGAGTCGAAATTGAAACAAAATGTGATGGAAAATATAGGCGATGCAATAAAAAAATTTGGAAAATCCAGGAAGAAAGATATCAGTGCTGCACGTAAAGCAATTCATACAGCAATTCTTTCAGCTAGTACTAAACAAAAGCGTTTGACAACAGAACTAGCAAAAGCAGTTGGAACATCAAGAAAAACATTATACAAACATAGCAAATTCAGAATGCAAATAGATGAAAATAATGAACTTGCTTGTTGGGCAATTATTTGTAGACAACCTTACAAAGATAGATTAGGAGCAGGGGTTAAAGATATTGTACGAGAATATTGGTTGGAACATGCTCGAGTTTCACCAAATGCAAGAGATGTGATACGCAAAAGAATATCACGAAATGTATATGAAAGCCAACCAAAACATATAATGGACATGACACAAGTACAATTGTTCAATAAATTCAAGGAAGATCATCGTGGAATTAATATATCAATCACTACATTTGTGCAACAAAAACCATGGTATGTTCGACCTATAACTATACGTGATACATGTTGTTGCCGTTATCATGTGCAATTTCAGTTATATTATGACACGTTTCTTGAATTTGGTAAAATGTTTTGGACAAATTCACCACCTCCGCCGACGATACGTGAATTCATATCTCAAATTTTATGTGAGAGAAATCACGATGAAGTATTTTATTCAAAGAAATGTGTCAATGGAAAACATTGTCATCATTGTGGAAATTTGGTGTTATTCCACAATAAATACCCTATCGATAATGATCAATCGTTGTCAAATGTAAATGTTGATTGGAAGAGATACGAATACATCAACTATACTACAAGTTCTAGTGATTCACGTTCCAAAAGAATTGATTTGCTAGAAGACAAGATATGCGTCACAGATTTTCTCAAAAAATTTGAAAACGAAATTTATAAATACACCCAACATTCACATAGAGCACGATGGCAAGATCTTCAATTCAAACAGTCTCGTGAAATTTTTCCACCCGGAACAATTTTGTCGGTGGTTGATTTTGCTGAAAACTATACATTTGCTGCACAAAACGAAATACAGAGTGAATACTATCACTCTGACCAAGTTTCGATATTTGTCCATGTTGTATATAGACATTCTCAACAGGATATCGATGGCATTGAAAGCACATGTGACAATCGAGATGTGATTAAAGAATATCACTTCTATATCAGCGATGATCGTACACACGACACACATTTTGTCCAACATTGTATAGAAAATATTTTCTATGACTCACTGAAAAAACGCGAAGTCAAATTCAAAGAGCATTGGATATGGTCTGATGGATGTGCGGGTCAATTTAAATCTTCACGATCATTTTTTTGGTTATGTCGACTTCATAAAGCGCTGAACATCAAACATCGCTAGAATTTCTTTGAAACTGGGCATGGAAAAGGTGAGCATGATGGTGCAGGAGCATGCGTGAAAAGAGCACTTCGAAGATGGCAAATGAACTATTCTTCAGCACGGTTTCATTCAGCTGCAGAGGTTGTCCAATGGTGTCAATTAAATCTAAGCCATGATTATAATCAACAATCAAAAGACGTGCGCAGGTATGTCCACTATTTTTTTAATTTATATTATTTCTTAAAATTAAAAAAAATGTATATACTAACATTTAAGTACACATGTACACTATTTATTGTGTAGGTTTTTTTGGCTTGTTGGGGTCCAAGATATAAATAGATCAATACCATATGACGCTAGCACCATACATGGAACTAGAGATCTTCACTCTATTCAAACAAAATCATTTCACAACGTGTTTGCATTTGACAGTAGAAAGCAATCATGCTTTTGTCATATTTGCATTGAAAATGTCGAGTCTACAGAAGTTTGTGAAAACATAACAAACAACTACGTAAAAGCTTGGAGACACACAGAGATTAATCCAAAAGGAAAAATGCCACTAGCAAGTGTTGAAGAATTAGAATCAGAAGAAATAGCAATATCGTCTGATGGCGATAGAATTTCAGATCTCGTAAGAGAAGGTAATAAACTTGTTTTTGACTTTTTAATCAAATGTTCATTCTAATCCTTCGCCATAAGTGGTCAATTCAATTCATTTAAATACGCTAACACCAATCATAACTTGCACAGGAGATGTTTTCGCTGTGATTGCACCTATAGACAACAACGAAAATGTCAAATATTATTTGATGCGATGCACTGAAGGAAAAATGAAATTATTGGAGGACTACAACGACAACGGATTTACATACGAAAGAGGATCCATCATTTTAAAAGGCTACTTTTTTCAGCACACGCATATGACTAAAAATTATGTATACTTTCAGGATTATGAGCCTGATGTTATATGTTGTCAATATAGTCATTTAGTATGTGCATCTCGAATAAAATTGATACAAGTTCCATCAAAAAAACAATTGAAAACCAAAAAATGGAAACTATCCATATGTGACCATGAACGGATAGTTGAAGATGGTATTCCATTACGATGTTTTTAACTATATATCAAAAATAAATTGATCTATATTTTTGTCCATGTCAATTGTTGTGTACAATATATTTTTTGTCCAATTATCAAAATTGTTGTGCCCAATATATTTTTTCATTGAGATTTTATGAATATTTTCTTGAATGACAACTAAGCTTAAATGGTTGTACTTTAACATGCTTAAAAATGAATTCAAATATAATTTAAAAATTCAAAAGTACTTTATTCGGGTCCCCATATGTCTATTAGACCACTAAGGGATGAGATAACGGATGTGGCTATGCCCACTCCGCCCCGAATTTTTACTTTTGGTTGATTAATACTAACGAAAAAATACAAAAAGACCTATTAAATTTTGTAGTATATTAATCCATCGAACATGTTTCTTTAATACATACTTCACCATAAATATGATCTTAAATAGATGTCTTAAAATTGTAACCAAGTTCTCCGTCCCAAATCTTTAATTTAAAATATCGCTTGTGCAAATTCACATAACTGAAATCATGGCAAATGGAGATAACGATCATTTGATTTTTAATCACAAGCAAGGATTCCAGGATTGTGAAGCTTATGCTAAATTAGAGAAATGATTATTTACAACAAATCAATGAAAATTCATCAAATTGTTGTTTAAAATCATTGCTCTAATTTAGCACAAACTTCACAATCCTGGAATCTTCGCTTATGATTAAAAAACAAAAAACCGTTACCCCCATTTGCCATGATTTCAGCCTTCATCAAATGTACCTGAACATTGAAAATAAAAATTAAATTAATTAA
Organism: Larix kaempferi; assembly: GCA_027924585.1. Lineage (NCBI taxonomy): Eukaryota > Viridiplantae > Streptophyta > Pinopsida > Pinales > Pinaceae > Larix > Larix kaempferi. The sequence continues at coordinate 7,844,453 of BSBM01000486.1, forward strand.
AAATCCATTAATTTTGCCCAACATTAATTCTTACCATAACATTCATTTTCAACATTGAATATTTCCTAACTTAGATTATCATTTTAAAAACATTTCCAACACCTCCCATTCATTCCTACCCTTGGGTTGCACCTATCAAGACATTTTAAACATTCATGCAAAACATATTATAATAACACTTATTCTCAACATAACAAATTGAAAACATTCATTCTTCCATAACACCTCCCATTCATTCTTTCCCAACATTTCTTTTTCTCTAACACCTCCCATTCATTTTTTTCCAACATTGATTCTCAACATTCAACATTTCCCAACTTGAAATAACATTTCAAACATTCCTAACACTTCCCATTTTCTAACTTCATAACATTCATTGTCATCATTCAACATTTCCTAACCTTGGATTGCACCTATAAAAACATTTCAAACATTCATGCAAAACATATTATAAATATTATCAAAACTCATGCAAAACATATTCTAAACATTTACCAAATGAGAAATAATGGACATGTACTCATGTATATAATCCAAAAAAGAGTTGATGAACTTGTGAATTCAATGTACATATATATATAATCAAAAAATAAATACCCTCCATGTTCAAAACAACACCAATATATAGATATCAACAAAAACTATAAAGTCTGAACCACTATCCATCTCGACCAATATCTTTCCACTATTTTCCACTAGGACCTTCCCTGGGACTCAACTCCACCTACAACACACAAAAAAACAAATTATAAATTGAGATCATAAATTATTTAAACAATTTTAAACTAAATTCAAAATATTAAGATATTAAACTCATCTACAAAACAATTCAATTATTAAAAAAATCGTACATCAAATTCTTTGGATGCATGTCCACCACTTTTTTCCCCTAGAGACTTTCCTTTGGCTCCAAAAGATCTCAAAGAGCCAAGCTGCAACATGTACAAAAACAATTTTCAAATAAATCAAAAAAATATAAAACATTAAACTTATGTCAAAAATCATTTCTAGTTCGACAAAATTACCTCAGTGCCAATATCGGCATTCATTAAAGACCCCACATCTTCGCCCCCAATTTCCAAGTGGTCTCTTCCCTAAAATTTAAATTTTGTTAGTAAATAAAACATAGTAGATACAAATAATAAATTAAGCAAATTAACTTAAAACCAAAACAAAAAAATTAAAATCATTAGCTCACAAGAGATGGTAAATCATCTAAAAAGTTGGAATCTAATGAAACCTGCATAGATAAGTCAAATTAACAATAAGATACATTGATATTTATTAAAATTCAAGTAAACAAAAAAAATATCATGTTCAATCATAAATATTATAATTAAAATACCTCTCCTGAGCGCTCTTCATTTTGACTAGGATGCTCTTGATTTTGACTACTGGAGACTCGAAAATTATTTGCATTTAACATTCTCGTAAACTACAAACAAAATACATTTGCTTAATATACTATTTCCCATGTAGCAAAATATTCAATTCAAATTGATTAATAAAAAATCAAATAGATTATCATAGCATAATCAACAAACCTCTCCCATGCTCGATGTGTCATTAGATAACACATCTGAAGCTATATCTCGACAAGACTTAGCATAAGCCCTGAGATCATCAATGCTCAATGCATCTACCTCGTCATTCGTCTTGTAGACAAAACTCTGACGAAGAATAGCGCGAGCCTTCTCTCGCCCCAAACCAACTTCTACTCCTGCAAGAGCTGAAGCTAAACCATCACCTACTGATTCCCTTCCAATTGTCCCTATTTGAGATGTTGTCTCCATCTCTGATCTTAAAGCCACAACCCTTGGTGGACGAGGTATCTCAGGTGGAGGTTGTATAGTGGCAGGGTCTCTAAGAGCACCTTTTCGATTATATATTCTACCCTTTCCAGCTCCATAAAAGTCAGAGGGAACATCAGTATAGTTAGGCTTCATACCTAGAAAAAACTCCGCATAAAAAAATCTAGCAAAATAATTAGGAACCTCATCGTTCCAAGGCAATCGACCATAAGCTGCAAGAAATCGATCATATATGAAATGTGCAATTTGAGGATGCTTGAAATATTGCACTTTCAACATTTTTCGCTTAAGGCCTTCTTTGAAATTGAACATTGAATTGGCTTGTTCTCTACTGACTCTCTCCTTCACAACCTCCCACTTATCTGGACCCATAACTTGCTCCTTTCGCATCCGCATCAAATGAACAAAACTATTTGTAGTTGGTCCAAGTTCATCGTATGCATCAATGAATTTTTGCAAAGATGCCAAAACAACCTCTAGACTTTGTCGACTCTCTGGAGGGAGATCCAAAGAACAAAGATCATTGTTCAACCTGTCATAGTGGGATTTACAACTTTCAAGAATAGTTTGTTGCACAACACCTCGCCATGGAAGCTCATCAGGTAAATCAGACGGATACGTTGATATGGGTGTACACCCCTCAGCTAGTGGAACATATGTCGTCCTAGCTCTAGGAGGAACTTCAGGACCCTGCTCTCCACCCACACCTATTCCATCATCTATATTCCTATCTTGATCTTCCCCTCGCTCCATCGAATTACGCACATCTTCTGAACATCGCTCTGCTTCAAATATAGCCGTAGTCAAAAATTAACTTTTTCCATAAATTCAACACACAAAAAATACAAATTATACATTATTAAACATTAATGTTCATACCAACAGAACGTTGGGATCGACGCTCTCCCACAGAAGACGAAGGAGAATCATTTGTACCCCCTCGAACTTGTTGGTGATCAAACGACTGGGACCCATGCAATAAACCTGAACCCTGCGGTGAATTCGACAACCTTCGACTACCAATTGGAACACCAATTCCTGAAGATTGTGATGACCTCCTACGCTTTCCCTTCGCAGACTCTCTTTCCATTTGATATAACTTCTAAATTTACACAAACATTAACATATTGAAAATGTACATAACTACCACTACAAGCATCAAGCCAATATTTGATTAAAAACTCCAACAAAATTTAAGTCCCCCTCCTAACTCTAATTAATTAACTAAAATTCCTTACCCTACCTAATATTGCAACATAAAGAACATATCTAATAATCATTTCATTATAAAACACAATTAATTGAAATAGTATAATCACCTTAAAAACTTTTAATCCAACAAATATGTTTGAATTATACATGTCAACAAACAAACATCTCACTAAACATATATATGTATTCTTATTAAAAGAATTCTAACTTATATTTATGATAATACAATTTACACACATTGAAGTTGTACATGTTAACTCTACAAACTCAAAACATATCTATTAAAAATCTGCATACAAAATGCAGAGCTTCCTCAAATAGTATAACATAAATATACCCTTATTAAGAAACTTCTAGTTAAGATCTTTGATAAAACAATTTACAAACATTGATGTTGTACATGTTCATTCTACAAAATTAAAAACATATCTCTTAAGATCTGCGTAAAAAATGTAGAGCCACCTAAAATATTATAACTTACTTTCTTTTGTAAGTTACTCTCCTAACTCTAAGAACAATATTGCAGCATAAACATGACATCAATAATCATCCCATATTGTAATAGTTCAATCACCTTCCTAATTTTTAAACTATCACTTATGTTTTCATTCTATATCTCAATAAACAAACATTCCTTAATTTTTATAAAAAAAATACTTAATAACTTACAATATTGAATTTTTAAGTGACTTTCTAAGTTAACTCTGTTCATGAACAAAGTTCATGAACAGAGTTCATGAACTCAATTGACATTCTTGTACCTGACTTAACATCGTCACACCACATGTTGATCATTTATAAAGTTGTTTAATATATCCTTTATCATCACTTTATTGAGAATTTGGAAAACTTAATATGAAACTCGTCAGGGATTAAGGTTTAAATATCCATATATATAAAGAAGCAATAATTTCATGCATATCATAGCATATCATGAACAGAACTCTGTTCATGAACAGAACTCTGTTCATGAACAGAACTCTGTTCATGAACAGAACTCTGTTCATGAACAGAACTCTGTTCATGAACAGAACTTCTATGATAGCAAATGAACATTCATGGTTGATGGAGTAGTAGTAAGTCCATAGTTTTCATGATATTATACAGATACCCAATTCCAAGTAGGAGGTAGAATTCATTGTTGAATGCATGTGATTAGATTGAATCGAAACGACCGCCTACTTTAAGGGGGTTAGTTCATCTCAATTATCTAAAAGCTTACGTCAATCAGAGAACCAATACCCTTTGAGCAATGATAACAACATTATTACAGCTAAAGATCATTAACTAATCATAGCTAGTACTATTATATTATTCATATTCATATCTAACCTATAAGTAATGGTATTCTGTTCATGAACAGAGTTCTGTTCATGAACAGAGTTCAAGAACAGAACTCTGTTCATGAACTCAGTCCACGAACAGAACTCTGTTCATGAACTCAGTCCACGAACAGAACTCTGTTCATGAACTCAGTTCACGAGCAGAACTGTTCATGAACAGAGTTCACGAACTGAACTGTTCATGAACAGAGTTCACGAACTGAACTGTTCATGAACAGAGTTCATGGACAGAAAACTGATTCTCTAAAATAAAAACTGCATTTTAAAACATTTAACCTTCCAATATTAAAAAGCACTACAGATTTTTTTAATTCTAATACTGCCAACAACATAAAAACAAAGTTTACGACGATACATACCTGTATATAAAAATGCAGTGAAGAATCGTCGATCCCAACGCCGCCTCTATTCAACCCAGCAACGCTCAAAACAACACCTATTTCCTTCACAAACAACAACTAACGTCATTACATAAGCCCTATAACATTTACAAACAGAAGCATTAAGTAAAAACAAAGGCGAAAACGCACCTTCAACCGTTCAGATAAAACCGCAACACCTTCCAAGCAGCCACCCACCAACACACACCTGGTAACGAACACAGACCAACCGTCACGCTACCACCAACGAGCAGCAACTAGCAGAAATCACAACCCGACGAAACGTGAAAACCGACGATCGACAGCAGAAATGACAACCAACAAACTCGCTGCTTAAAACGAACAGAGCAAGGAAAGATCACACCCCGAAGAAACGTAAGAACCGACGAACGACAGCAGCAATAGAGCAGACGCGAGTCACGGAAAAAGAGCCAGCCGTGAAACACAAGCAGCGCGGCGAGCAGCGGGGTGGCGAGCAGCAGGTTGGGGCGTCGGCAGGGTGGCAGAGGACTACAGCGGGCCCATGCGGGTTCCAAATAATTCCAACAGGGAATGACAAATGGCAGCCGATGCTGTCTTTTTATGCAGAAAAATCATTCGACCGAATAATTATTCGGCCGAATAACTATTCGGCCGAACAATTATTCGGCCGAACAATTATTCCGCCGAACCATTATTCGGCCGAATAATTGTTCGGCCGAATAAACTATTGCCCGAATTTTTTTTCCGTCCGGCAACCGTTTGCACAAATTTCAAGAGTCTCCGTTAAACGGGACGGAGAACTGTTTGTGGTTATTCGGCCGAATAACCTCAAAATTATTCGGCCGAATAATGTCAATTATTCGGCCGAACAATTATTTTTATTCGGCCGAATAATATTTTTATTCGGCCGAATAACTTCCGCTAAGACGGTTTTGCACTGATTTCTCACGAAAGTGTTACCCACCTTCACGTTTTCACCCTTTTATGTTTTTTGTTGAAAGCCCATGAAGGCATTGCATGTATGCTTTAGATGTTAGTAGTTTGTTTATGGTCGGAATCATAGGGGAGTGTTGGAGATAATTCCTCCCGCCAAATTGATGAATCCACCAACCGCCGTACAAGAAGTTAATACAATTAGGTGAAGAAGTAAATGAACCTCAAATGAAAAGAGGCATCTATATGTTCAATGTATTTTGTGTGTTCATTGGGGGGGTTCCGGAATGATGTAGAAGGGCCGTAGAGCTCCATTCAGAAATTCGGCCCCGTCTCTATTTTTGTCCTTCTGATACTCTGTTTTTTCCCCTGCTGTTCTGCCTCTCCAAATTTGACATCCCCTGTTTTGTTTTTCCTTTCTCACATAAGCTGTTGTGTTATGCTCTGCCTCACAATTCGACATATACCAAGTTTATTTGAGTATTTTATTCCTACTAGAATTTTTCATTACATATTTATTTCTATTTTCTATTGATACTAGATTTTTTCATTATGCATATATAGTATTCATATCGATATTTATAAGTTCAAATTATGTTACTATAAATTCAAATTATGCTAATATGGAATAAATAACTCATTTAAACAACAATTTGTACATAATGCATGCGACAGATATGGTGTTCATGTTTCAATTGCAAAACATTAGCAAAAGTATCTTTTCTATGTAATTGTTTGATTAAATACTATTGTGGGAGACTAGATAGCTATGCCAATAAGCAAGGGATGACATATTAATAATCGATTAGTGCAATGATTAATAGATAAATGTATTTATTTAAACTTCTTTAATTCAAATCTAAGATTTTTATATATGTTATCAATACTATAATATGTTTTTTAATTAATAATAAAGTTTTTAATATTATGATTTCATTTTAAATGACAATTGAAATCGGTGTCTATATATTTCTAAGATTTTATCATAGATGTTAAAAATCAAACTTTATAACACTAAATAATAATAAAAAGAAGTAAAATATTGGAAAGATAAATTTTCTTCTATAAAGATTCTTAGAGTTCAACATTTCTATATATATATCCGATATTATAATATATTTTCCAAATACTAATAATCATAATCATATTCTTATTTCTATGATTTTAATTTAAATAAGGATTGAATTAAATAGCTAAACATGTGTAAGATTTTGATTTTGAGTAGTAGATATTAAAAATCAAAACTTCACATTAATAAAATAAATAATTAATATACATAAAATGTTCAAAAAAATTGATAATTAACCTAATTAATAATTTTTACATTATAACGTACATTATATTATAGTATTAGTATTTTTTGAAAAAAAAACTATAATGACTTTATTCCTCTACAAAACGCACCATTAAAAAATATTAATTATAAATTGTTACGAGGAAAATGACTCTATTCCTCTATAAAATTCACATTAAAAAGTGGTTCATAATAAACTGCATAAAAAAGTATTAATTATAAATTGTTACGAGGAAAATGACTTTATTCCTCTATAAAATTCACATTAAAAAGTGGTTCATTATAAACTGTATAAAAAATTATGCTCTATATTATGACCTTAACCCTCTACAAAACTCACCATTAAACGGGTTGATTTTAAATTGTAAGAGAAAAATATGCTATATAATGAAGTGCCTTTTTTACATCCCAAAAAATCTGCTAAAACATTTTTACTATAAAATATTTAGCAACATAGACCACGTAGAAATTGCTCCACATATGAAATAAAGGGCTGAAGTTCTAACACAGAAAAGAGAATATATAGTGAGCTAAAACTTGAGACCTAAGGGACACGGAATCTAAGAGACTATTACTTATGGGAACAGATCAAGACTGAGATCTTCTATGGAACCATAAATGCCAACTAAATTCCTGAAATGCTTGCTTATACATGTTTTTGGTTCTGGAAGCGCCTCGCATGACATATTCTATGGAGGCAGAGCATAACCCCCAAAACAGAGTATGCGACTGAGGCAAAACAAAAACAGGGTCCCCGTCTCCATGGAGCTCTGCGGCTCTTCTACAACCTTCCAGAACTCTCGATGAACACCCAAAATACATTGAACATCAAGATGCCTCTCTTCATCCGAGGCACATTAACATCTACACATAATTGTATTAACTCTTGTACGGTGGTTGGTGGATTTAGACAGGTGACGGGAGGAATTATTTCCAACACTCCCCCTTAATTCCGACCATAAATGAACTACTAACATCTAACATATACATACAATGCCGTCATGGGCTTTCAACAAAAAACATTGAAACATTAATGCCTGTTGGTCTAAGTCTCAGCTAGGCTTACATTAGTTCATGTCAAAACTCAAAATTATCTTACCATTCTTGTCTGCTGCATGCTGATGCAGCGGCTTCTTTTTCTTTCGTTTGCTCCAGAATTTGAACTCAGCGTTCTTCTTCACCTTCTTCTTCATTCTCACCTTCTTCTTCATGCTTTCTTCAAGCTCCTTCGGCTTGAATCTACCATCAATGTCTGCAAGTTCTTCAACCTTTCCAATAGCTTGAGTAATATTCTTATCCTTTGACTCGTAGTTTACAACCTCCACTGGATCTGCAGGTTTGTGCTGCTCAGAATTTCCTCCACAAGTAGTCCCATCGTGTCCATTCTCCTTTTTCACATCCAGGGGATCTTGGAGCTCCACATGAATTGGTACCTTACGTTCTGTACGTACACCATTTTTATATGCTTCCTCATTCTCAGCATTTATCTCTAATGCTAAATTAGTTTTACCTTCTTTCACTGCACAAACTTCAGGTTCATTTGTTGCCTTATCCTCTGTATGAACTTCAATATCAATCTCTATGTTCAAGCCTTCACATGTTTCTGTCGAATCCTCCACTCGAATCGACTCGCAAGGATATGCAACTGTATCCACAGCTTGAAACAGTGAGTAGCATTTCTGATTCTTTGCCAAGGGCACTCTCATTATTGTTCGCGGGGAATGTGACCTTATCTGACATGTAAAATTAGTGTAACTCAGTCCATAGCCAAAGGGATACACTGTGTCGCCCTTGTAAAATCTATATGTTCTACCTGGGTAGCTACTTGAATTGGCTCGCATGTGCATCTCTGCCATGCTAACTTGCTTCACATATTGTTCGGGATACCAAGTCATGGGAAGACAACCACCCGGATTATATGTTCCAAAGATGACCTGAGCTATGGCATCTCCTCCCCCTTGTCTAGGATATCCGGCCCACAGAATCCCTGAAATTTAGTCTAAATTTTGGGCAAAACTGACATCGATGCCACATCCGGACATGATAACCAGTATAACTGGTCCTTTGGAAGCATTGGCCACCGAAGTTACAAGTTCCATTTGATACCCAGGTAACAATAGACTCTCTCTGTCAAGCCTTTCTGCCTCATGCTTTAGATCTAACCCCACAACCAGAATAGTTGCATCAGCCTTTTTGGCTGCCATCACTGCCTGAGGTATCAAGCCTGAATTGTTACATGCCACATTGGAGCATCCAGGTCGATATACAACTTTAGCGTACTTTCCCAATCCGTGTGTAGGTGGGGTGTATTTACAAGGAATTCCTGCATAATTGCCAATCATAGGTGCAGTGGCATCGACATGAGGTCCAACGATGGCCAAATTTTTAATATGCTTTGTCAATAATGGCAAAGATCCCTGATTTTTTAGAAGAACTATACCTTCCCTGGCTGCTTCAACAACCAATTCTTGATTTTGAGCAGTGCAAATGTCCTTCGCCCCTAGATTGGGATAATGCTCATCTACTTCAAATAAACCTACTCTCATCAATATGGTATAAGCGTTTATCAAAGCTTTATCCATATCAGATTCCTTGACTTTGCCCTGCAAAACTGCCGATTGTAGATAATCTGGATAGAATGATCCACAGTCCAAGTCCAATCCTGATCTCAAAACTTGTGCCACTGCATCTTCTGGAGTTGTTGTGTAATTTTGAGCAGCAAATAATACTTGAATAGAGTCACAGTCAGACACAATGTACCCATTGAGTTTCCACTCGCCTCTGATGGTTCCTCCCAAAAGCTTCGGATCTGTGCAGGTGGGAAGTCCATTGACTTGATTGTATGAACACATTGCACTACTAGCATCCCCATCTTTAATACAAGTCTCAAAAGGAGGTTGGAAAGTATCCATCATGTCTTGGTGAGTGACCTGTGCATTAAAGTCATAACGACTAAAGTTCTTCCACTGGTCGAGATCATAAGCACATTCTTGCACATGAACTTCTGGTTCCTTCACTGTCGTCTTTTCTTCCTTCACATTAACTTCTGATTCCTTCACCAACGCATCTTCCTCTATCAGCATTCCAGGTTTATCCCCTGACCTGTCTTCTTCAACAGCAGCTTCAGTTTCCTTCACAGGCTTGTCTTCAATACTCTCACATGCCTCCTGCATTTGTACATCTTCAGCTTTAGATCCCTCGAGCGTGTCATTGTGCTTTATTTCCTTTTCCTCTTGCTTCACTTCTTCCTGTTCACCCTTTTTGCCACTATCGTCTTCATCGGCATGTGGGGTACTCAACTCTTTCTTTTTGAAATCCTCATCACAGTCTACATCGTGCTTGGGCTTTGCTAGCCACTCTTCAATAAATTTCAAATCTTCATAAAAATGCCTTTTGACGGCATGCTCTTGTTCTTTAGCTATTGTAGACTGATTCTTGCTTTCAATACTTGCACACTCACAAACATCTAAACTGTTAGGAAAAATTTATGCCCTGGGCATGCTCTTCATGAGCTCTTCTTCTTCACATTCAGCCTCTACTGGCTGTCCTGCAACTGCTTGAGTTGCTGATTCATCATTTTCTGTTGCTGCTATGGCAGCTTTATCTTCATATTCATCCACAAGTGCCTCTACACTGTGGGATTCACTAATAGCTTGGCTGTCTTCTGCTTCAACTGCAGGATTCTCAACTGCTGCGTCTTCAACAGACTGTGACACTATTGACTGCTTGCACATGTTACTCCCCCTTTCGCTGAACTCTTCTTCCAAGATTCTCCATGCTTCCTTGGAAGTCTTTGCTGCTGCAATCTTGTGGAAAATACTTTCTTCCACAGCTCGTTGGATGAGAAGCAAGGCTAATTCATGCTGCTGCAATTTTTGGTCTTCAGTCAGGGCTTTAAAAGCCTCTAAATATAGGGGATGCACACATTCATCTTGAACTAAACACCACAAATCCTCTGCTCTAAGAAAACTTCTCATCTTAATAGCCCAAAATTCATAATTTTTACCTGAAAAATGTGGGGGTACAGAGAGAACTCTGCTGCTCCAATTATCCTCAGCAACGACCTCCTTATCGGCACATTTTCTTGCACGTTCGTCATCCATCTTTTCTTCCCAAAGAACCCTCTGTGCTTCTAACCCTGCCTCGGCTTTCACCTCTGCCCTTGTATTTCTTCTTTTAATCTGCTTGAGTCTCTTTTTGTAACCCATTTCTTCTCTTCTTTGCAGCAGGCGCCGCTTTCTTGGACTTAGAAGCTGCAAACTTCTTTATAGCCTTAGTAGGCTTCTTAGTGGGGGCAAGCTTTTTCTTGGATCCTCCCTTACGGCCTCCTCAAACCTCTGTTCTTGTCATCTATCTCTCGGCTTTCTCGGCTTCAAAGCACAGAAAATAGCTCAGGCTCTACCAAAACCGCAAGCTTCCACGTTATAAAAAAAAACAAACAGCATTTAAAGGCCAAAAGCTTTGCTGTAATGTGGAAAAACCTGCCGGAATAGTGCTCTAATCGCTAGCACACGCCGAGCATGGCAGACATTGCCATCATCAACTGGGTTTCACCAGTTCTTGCCCAGACTCTGAGAGAGTTCTTCCCTTTATAGAGGTCGCGACTAGTCCTGGAAGGAAATGGGGGCACCTAGCTTCTCAAACGATAGGAGCACACGCTCATATAGTTGTTGGATGACAGATCGCCCAGGTGTTTCTCCACTGGATATTTTGGATTATGCGTCTTGCAAGCCCCATTTATCCACTTCTTTGCATCGAATCGAGCTTAATATTACAGAATTGGAATGTTACCCTTCCTCAATATTATGAAAATACTTGTATATTCTTCTAAATTGCACCTGACGGGACCAATTCCTGTTGAGTGGCTCAACCTTCACGCCCACTCAATTCTTCAATTTGCAGAATTTAAGACACAGAGGCTACATCTCCTCTGCGGATTTACTGGTCAGACAAAATTCATGGTGGACCGGCCTTACAAATTGGGACCTATGGGTTATAGGCTCTGATACCATGACAGATTCTATGGAGGCAAAGCATAACCCCAAAACAGAGTATGCGACTGAGGCAATACAAAAACAGGGTCCCCGTCTCCATGGAGCTCTGCGGCTCTTCTACAACCTTCCAGAACTCTCGATGAACACCCAAAATACATTGAACATCAAGATGCCTCTCGAACATCAAGATGCCTCTCTTCATCAGAGGCACATTAACATCTACACCTAATTGTATTAACTCTTGTACGGTGGTTGGTGGATTTAGACAGGTGACGGGAGGAATTATTTCCAACATCGCATGTGTCTGGTTCAGGAAGCCGCATTTATTTTGCTTATAATATCTTTCTTCTTTACCGTTTACAGAAAATATGAGTCACTAAGAACATTGCAGCATGGGAGGAAAATCTTAATGACAGGAAGTCGAACGTAGTCAATTTATGGGGCTCTTAATTAAAAAAGCAATCCAGATCGTCTTAGACCTGGGTCTCAATTTTGCAGTTGTTCCGGAAAAAGTGCCCCTAAGAGATTTAATATGCAGCTTTGAGGAGGCAGTAAAGGGCTTACCTGAAAAGATTGCGGAGGAAATCAGACAAGAATGTGCAGTGACCATTAGAAGATCAAAGCCCCCGTGAGCGCGCTTAGAAATCTAGAAGAAAACAACAAGAATCTGAGGACCTATAAGAACAACGTTACAGTGATTCTGAATACTGAACATTATGAAAAGAAAAGAATATGCATTAGAATCTGGCATCTAACAATTATAAAAAAATGAGTGGCAATCCAAGCATGAAGGTTTTAAAAAGGAAGTGACTAACCCTATATGAAACTCATCTCTAGATGAGGAAACCAAGAAAAAACTAAAACCCTGTTAATCCACGCATCTATGGTTTACCAAATATACACAACCGATTGTAAACAGTACGATGGGTTCTTGATCAACATACAAGCTGGCAAAGTGTCTGGACAATAAACTCAAATGCTGTAAAAAATATTTGTATAAATGCTGTAAAAAATGACTGTCAGAACATATTTGTATAAATGCTGTAAAAGATATTCAAAGCCTCATGAACAATTACTTTCATGGAAATCCCTACCAATAAGACATCTTAAATAGGCGTCAAAGAGCTTAAGTTCTTCACAGAAATGAGAATAGTGACCTAAAGCTAGAGATCATTTATGGAGCGCTGAATCTAAGCTACTATTACTCTCAGATTAATTCTGGATACATATTAAGATTACCTTGGATTACTTCTAGATACAAATTGAGATCTTCTATAGAACCATCCCAAGCAAAGAAATGCCAACTAAATTCTTTAAATGCATCTTTATACCCCCAAGTGGATATAAGGTTGGCTGCTCACATATTTCTGGATCTGGAAGCGGCATTTCATGCAGTATATTATCACTGTGAAGAATGGCCATCAAATGCTTCATTGCACGAAGAAACCTGTTGTCATCAATATCTTCCTTGATCTCCCTAAAACTGTAGCCCAATTGTAGCCCAGTTGTCCAATTTGCACTTAATACATTGTTACTGAGAACAATTCGCAGTGGGCACGAAAAATAAGGTGGGTTTGTCTACTGTGCGTCTGCAATATTCATTTACAGACACAAACGTACAATTGAAGGCATAGATAGCTTTTTGCTGCAATGGGGTCACCCTTGGATTGAACACAACAATATCGTTCACCCAATGATTTTTTTTCAATAAAATATTAAATGCTAACTGCATGTGACAAACTTCCACGTCTTTTGTATAAGGGTTTTATCCCTTGGTCACTCCGCATATACGAAATAAAAATGGTTTTTGAACTTCATTTTTCTTTTAATGAAATTACTGGGTTTTCAAATCCTATCAACGTGATGTTTCCTTTCTAGATTTTGCAAATTCATGAGAGTGTTTATCGTTGCTAAAACTATATATTTAATATTGTGGAAAGGCCATGCCAGAGAGTTTCATCTCAACAGTATGTGATAATTTATGATATTGTTTTGAAGGTCGAATCCGTCTCTGCAATATGAGTCAATTCAGTCTTTCAGATCACTAAATGTTTATATTATTACAATAGGTTTTTTTAGACCAAACCCATAATAAATGTTGAAATGGTAAACAAAGTAGCCCTAACTGTTGACTAAAGGTGATAAGCCTTGCGTAACAACTTGTCAATATGGTTTTTATATTTTTTTAGGTAGTTGCTATGCTGTGGAAGGTTGATAAAAGTACTACTGTTTGTTTGTAAAAAGGCTATAAGCCTTGTTTGAAACCCTTTTGAAGAGGTTTAGTAACAAAGGAAGGGTTAAGTGTCTTTAACGGTGAACTAGTTTCGAATCTTCCAATGCTAAATACTATTTTATTTTTTTCTCATAAGATATGGGTTTCGAACCCCTACATTATTGTGTAAATCTGTGTAGAATGGATAGGGTTTGAGAATTTGAAGCATTCGTCTAGAAACCACAATCGTTTTGTAATGATAAAAATGAAGTAATGTATCGAGGTTAAATAAATAATAATTCTATTTGGTAATAGTACTGTGTAGTGTACATGTTTTTGTTTTGATCCTTTATCTATTGCTCCACTTTTGTAGTAGATGATAAAGCATGTGTTTTCGATGATGTTAACATTTAAAGTTAGAATTCTTTAGTATGGAAATAAAACGATATGATTTGTTTTACTGCAGAGTTTAGCTCATCTTAAAACTCTGTCTTAGACTAGGTACATAAACATGGAAATGATTATGAAAACATATTTATTCCTGTACAGTTGTTTCAAATGATAACTTACGGTCTTTATTTTCGAATCTAGAGTAAAATGAATCATAAAAAAAGAAATCAAGTAAGGAAATATATATATATCATTTGTACTTCTATGAGGATTAGTTAATCTAAAACTGAGCATTAAGATCTTATACAGAATGGGAATATCTAAGCATTTCTTATTGCTCAAATGTAAAGATTACTAATGTCTGAAAATATAAATTGTAACTATATTTTCTATGACTGATAACATAAGATAATAATTATCCCAACATAGTAGAAAATGAGAACATGATAGAGTTAGTCTATTCATTTATTATGCTCATGCATATAACTCATATATTTTAATCTCCCTTCCCAGTACTAAAGTACGGTATAGAAAACAGTACGTGGAAAAATATAGGGAAGCCAATTATTCTATCAGTTCATATAATTATTCAGTAGTCTACATCATCATAAACAGGTCAGAAAATCAACATTTATTTCTGCACTATGAATACTACTTCATCAGCTACATAAATATATTATAACTACTTAGGAATAAAATAACAAGTAGAACCTGCAATTGTAGAATGGGTGGACAAACACCCAAGG
The DNA here is from genome assembly GCA_027924585.1 of Larix kaempferi. Taxonomy (NCBI): domain Eukaryota; kingdom Viridiplantae; phylum Streptophyta; class Pinopsida; order Pinales; family Pinaceae; genus Larix; species Larix kaempferi. Next base: position 7,859,750 of record BSBM01000486.1, read on the forward strand.
AGGCCTGTTCCTCCCAACCTTCTCCAGAAGAAGCAGCCAAAATCACTTATTCCTTTTGAACCCCCAAGCCTGTTTACTGAACCACCAGGTAGAAGACTCTGTGTAGAATCAAGGCACTCAGATTGTATAACCATGAATCAATAGAAATTTTCCATACACCTCAATCTCTGCACTCAGCAGTACAACTCTGCACTTAGCAGTAAACAAGCCAAACTTACACCATGATCAAAAACATAGTTTTTCTCCTCATTGAATCTCTTGTGTGCATACAGCAAAACCACGAGGTAAATTTTCTCGTCAGGAAAAGTGTTCAACCTCAATCCAAATTCGATGGCTCTTAAAAATATGCCTAGGTTGTTTTGGTTGTTAGTTCTCAATAAATGAGCCTCAAGCTCCAGTTCCACAATCCAAGGAACTTAACCACACTTCAAGGGAGTTGTCCTATACCAATAGCTAGTTACTTGATTCATGATGCTGCCACTTGTCCATATCCTTCTACCACAGATTCCATTCCTCCTAGTGGGTTAGTAAACACTATTTCAAGAGTTCTGCTTGGGTGAGTGTCTCCTATTTTATTTATTTAAATAATAATATTGTGCAATTACCATCATCCTTGGACACTTGTCCAAATATAAAACTTCATAATAAAAGTTAAGATAATGTTTTCTTCAAACATAAAATGTTTTTCAGCAAAGGGGTATGTTACAAAGCTAAGGTTCTATCATTTAATATAACCATTATATTATAGCATAGCAACATTATATTATACCAAAGTATCAATGTTGTTGCCAACCTTTGGGTGGAAATAAAGACCATAAAGCACTTTATCGAAACCATAGCATAAACTATTATCACATTGATCTATGTCTATGCTATAAATTACTAGAGCGAGCACTTGTAGTGTATAGTCCAAACTATAGACTATAACAAGGTACCGTATTAATATTATTACATAGATTATGTACATAGTGCATAGGATTTAAAGGTTAGATTTAATATTACAATACAAATATCTAAGCATAGGTTATGTAATAATCAATAAATGATATATTCTAAGAAGTTAGCTCTAAAAACAAAAGTTCCAATACTTTCCACGATAATTCAGTACAAGGAAAAGGTGTAGATAACAGCCATATTTTTCTAAGAGTTGAATCATTTTGAAAATACATAAACCACTTAAGAAAAACTGAAAGATTAGCTAGGATAGATCTCACTACTTAATATTTAGTATATTTCCTTCTATAAACATTGAAGGCTATAAACGAAAGCTAATTAGATGTTCATAATCCTTATAATATTTTATTTCAGTATGACGTTTAGAAGAACAAATAAGCATTTATTACATTTCCGCACAGCAACTATAGAAATTATTGTGTAACATCTCCAAGGCTTGCGAATTAGTAATTTTGGTGTAAGATAAAAAAAAGATTTGCATAAGATTAATGAAACTTCAAAGTACACTTCATTCCCGTAAGGACCAAGATACTGAACACATTCCCTGATAATTTGAGATTAGTTAATTTGAAATACTCATCACGTATCATATTCATGAATATCTTACCGTGTAAAGGTTAACTGCATCCGGAATTGACCACAACAATGTGATCGTCACATCACATCAACATGAATATCATTGTAACAAACTAACATGAATTATCATTGTAAGAACATTAACGTGAAATATCATTGTAACAAACTAACATGAATTACCCCTGGTCAAGATACACCTGACCAATGTGTTATAATCATCAAATATAACATAGTACCTTTGAGGAGAAAATCACGTAACCGTCAAAAGGATCATACGCATATAAAAACCAGGAAGATAACGAGACCAAGATAACGTGGTTCACCCGTACACGGGCTAGTCCACAAAAGGTGTGTGCATCTTTTATTATTCATGAAAGAGTTTTACAATAGCAACTTGATCATTGCATTACACAATTCAGCTTTTCCTCAAAGCCTTTCTGGAACAAGTCTTCTCCTTTCTATTTATCGCAGCAGGATATCAGTAAGCTTTAGACAAGAAAATACAATTCCAGCAACCCCTTGATTTCTCAGCAACTGAAACTGAGTTTCATGGGAATTCATGCTAACCACAAACAATACAACACTCCCATCATGCAGAGAGTTTGAACGTTCTCAGCCAACACAATATATAAGCAGAAATTACGATTTCATTTCCGGCTATCGAACCTTCACATAGATTTCTGAACAACTAAGTTTCATGATTTTATATCACGCAATCACACAATTAATAAAAGGGAAGAGCACAATCACATAGTTAACGATGTAAAGAAACAGATCCATCTCTTATTGAACTCTAAGAGCATATTCATAACGCATTCTCAAAATACAACGACCCAACAAGTTTATGGAAGCAATCAAGATTATAGAGAGCCAATAAATTGATGGAAGTGTATAAATATCCTACCCTGGAAACATATAAAATCAACAAACTCCGGCCAAGATCTCCATCAATACTATAACTCAGAACAAGCATATCTTCTTGAGATAACAGAGAAGTAAATGGATGTTTGTAAAAGATTTGACCTGGAGATTTCTTTTAGCAGCATATACAACATAAAATATAAATCTAGCCGTGTATTTATATATATATATATTCTGATTTAGCGCCGTTCTTCGGTACCTACCCAGGTCTATGCATATACAGGAAGTTCCTTCCCAATCTCTCCAAGGCTTAGCAACCTGGTATAATATCTATATATGGAATCGATTTCTTATTTCATATACAATCGATTTCTAATATGAGGCAGAGTCACAAATTCCAGCGATTTCATAATACAGATATGGAAATAAACTTTTTCACAAAGATGAATAGAGGGAGATAAGATCGATTTCTGATTTCATAGAGACTCGAATCCATTTAAATGACAGAGCAGAGTATTGATGTTTGACACGGTTTAGAAAAATAAAACTCACAAAAAATATGACAGAACAGAGTATCAATTTTTGACAGGGTTCAGCAAAATAAAACTCACAAAAAATATGACAGAACAGAGTATCGATTTTTGACAGGGTTCAGCAAACAAACTCACACCGTCGGCATTCAAGAGTTGACCCACATTTCATCATAAAAAGATTATGGAAATAACAAGAATGAAATCAACTTCTCTGCAGACTAGATCGGTTAAATTCAGAATGGATCTACGGATGGATCTGATACATAATAGATCTAAATCGATTTTTTTTGATACAAAATGGATCTACGCCCCTATTTCATCCCTAAAAATTTACAGAGATAAAAGGAATAGAAACGATTTCACTGCCATATAGATCCATCATTTCCTTTGTGGCAAAATACAGAAACATAAAACTACAATTAGTGATCAAACTAGATCGCCTTTATGCCGAAGGTGGATAATGACTACCGAGCTTAACTTATTTCAACAAGGAATGTAAAACCAGGTTTGATCTATGTGGAAAGAGATCTAAACAAGGTAATGGCAGCGTTCATATACAGAGACGTGTACAGGTTACCCTATGATCATTTTCTAAATAGAGAGATGTAAGCAAATCGATGGTAGCGTTCCTAAAACAATTATATATATATAAGGGAAGACTATCGCGATCTCTCTATGAGCAGGCATATACATATTTATAAGAATTCGTGGACGCAAGTGAATGAACACAGAAAAATGGGCTCGCTCCCTTCAGAACCCATTTGAGAACAGGTAACATAAGTCTGCGCCCTTCCAAACTATGAAATAACAATTATGATGGGAACATACCTTTAAAACTTTCAAAAAACTGCATAGCAAATACACTGAGGAAAGCTCAAGCCCTTTGGAGATTATGTAGCAACCCCCAAAATGAGATCATACCTCTTGAACTTTAAACTGCACAACATTATAGTAAAGAAGGCTCACGATCTAGGAAGGATTTCAAACTTTGCGACCGCCAGTCATTGGGATCATGCCCTTCCCAATATATCAATACGTTGAAATCCAGCTTGTTTGGATGCAACCCTCATTCACTCCCTCAAATGGCTCTATCGCAGAGCTACATCACTCTAACGCAAGATGGAAAGTATCTCCCCAATCAACTTGACTCGGAGTGCAGCGCTACTGAGGAGCTCCCCCCCGAAGTGAAAACTCTCCCCAATTAAATAAAACGGAAAAGGCCATAACTCCAACTCCACTTGAGTGCCAAGTGGTGGAAACAACGATTTCGTTTGCAAGTGGAAGAAAACTGGAGGAAACACACCCGAAGAGAATCTCGGTAGGTAAGGAGAATGTCCCCTTCACCGAAGTTGGATTCCTCCTTTTAAGGAGCACTAACACTTAAATACAACCGCTAACTAATTACATCAAGTGCTCCCCGTTGCTCAACATGGGGAGCTCGAGATAAACTGGATTTTAAAATATATGCTAACACATGACCCATGATAAATATACCATCCTCATTCCACCCTAAAATAAATGGCATTGAAAGCCACATATTATTTTATTTATTGATAGTTATATTATCCTCATTCTACTTTAGAATGAACGGCATTTTAAACCATAATTATTTATTCTCAATAAAAAGTCCCTATGGATGCCTTCATACCAATATACTTCTTCTTGGTATATCCATGTCTTAAAGTAGTCCAAATGGTACTTAGTAACTTAGTCTCACTTAGGCTTGTGGCCGTAATAACAGTTAGGATTTAAGCTATATATATTTTTTTTATTCGCCATTTCCTTAATACTGATCTTAATTAAATTGATAACTATAGGTTTCTCTTTAGGGAAACGTTTTCATCAAACTTCCAATAGAATTATTTAACCCTGATGACCATTCCTCTTGTTATCCCATGGTCACTGTGCATCCACATATTTTCATTTCTTCCCCCTAGTTTAGTTGTCGTCGATTCGTTGCATCACCGCCTCTTAAGTTTGCAAATTTATAACCTAGCAATTAAAACTCATAAGTTACTGAGTTTACTAGTGTTCAGCAATAATTTCATTTTTAACATAATAGGTCACAAAGGAGGGATATCACATCCTCATCCCCTTTAAAATAACACCGTCCTCGGTGTTCACTCTTCTCTTGGAGAAATCCTTTGCTTGTTTCGCCATTTCTATTTTGACCCTTTTCTGTTCTTTCAAGAATTTCTCGCAAGTCGTTGTGGATCACACTTGAATTTTCGACTACAAAACCGGGTTTCAAGGAAACGAAAAATAATAATAAAAACTTTATCATCAACTTCATAACCCAACTCGGAAACATAAATCATGAGTTATTTACTGTACATATCACTTGCAATATATGGAATACATCTAGCACTCCATGATTGTATACTGTTGACTAAATCAACCAACATCATTCACTTGATTCAGGAAGTTCTTTCCTAACACCTTAGTGCTCACACAACAAACATGTCTTGCCTAACACCTTAGTGCTCCCGCAGCAAACATTTCTCTCATGTTTCGCCTAACACCTTAGTGCTCACACAGCAAACATTTCATTCATGTCTTGCCTAACACATTAGTGCTCACGCAGCAAACATTTCTTTCATGTATACTAAGTAGCGTCCTGCCTCCCACATATACATTTTCTTATAGCTTTCCTAGGTCTTACAGCCAGCCGATTCTCCAAGAATCTTAGTGGCTGTTCAATCCCTGATTTTAGGAAGTATTTCAATGCCATTATAACACTCTTTACACAATTCCCCTCAAGCCTTCTCGCTTGAGTCCCGGAATTTATTTTCCCAAGCCGCCTTGCTTGAGTCTAGGAAAATCTCATTCAAATTCATCAATTATTTCGTCGTATTACATTTTGTAACCCTACAATTTCTCGGACCAATTTGGTCTAGTTCTTTATTCAATAATAATTAACAATAATAAAAGCTGCAATGTGGATCTTTCATCCTCACCCCTTTATTGTACCATGCATATTATATTAAGCTTTTGTCTTTCAACAAGTTCCACCGAGTTTTTGGCCATCTGCCAAATTCAATTGTTAGTAACACTTTATATAACAAAATCAAATATTGTAAATAAGAAAATCATTCATTCTTCAAACTACCATATCCATACTTGATCATCTGAAGTAAACGTTTTCTCCTTCCAAAGCATAACTCACTCACTTAATAGGATTACATAATCCCTTGAAAAAAATAATATTATTCCTATGATGACCCGTGGACATTATGATTTCTTAACCTCGAATGTTATCCTTCACCATTCAAGCACACTTCCTATTTTAGTTATACTACTTCTCTTTTGTGTATACTAATATCACATAGGAATAACCAATTTTCTAATACATACTTGCATACCTTATAATGATAACCATATACCTTTGCAAAGGCGACCGCATAGCTCACCTTCATCTGCCGAGGGTTCAGTTTACCTCGATTACTGTCTCAAAGATCACTTCCGATCTACCCTGCAAATTCCATGTCAGCAATGTTTTCCTTAACACATAATAAATAAAAACAGTCATTCCTTGTGGCAACATAAGGACGTCAGAATATTACCGCATCCTACTAACCTGTATTTATTTCATGTTGGTTCTAGGTTTCCAATAATCTATCTGTTTTAACAACATAATCAATTTGAGAAAACATATAACTCTACATGAATAGCAAGTCGTCATGATTATTGAGCAAAAATAAAAGTATCACTATTACTCATTGTTTCCACGTCTATCTTAGTAGAAATTACTGAAGTAAGAGGTATATATAAAAGGTACTCATGCATTTTTTAACAGATTTTCAAGTATCCATACATATAACACAAAGCTTCGACCACATGAAGGTATAATCCTTCGGTCAACCACTCCCAGTATCCCGACATTCCTAGTAAGGATTCCTAAAAAGAGAATATACAAAAATGAAATCATAACATTTCATCATATGCATCTTTTTAACTACTTTGAATACACATGTATACTTATTGAGTAATTATAACCATCATCCTTTTGAACCTTCAAGCAAGGCTACCAGCGTGTTCCCAGGTCACACATTTATACTTCATTATTATATACAATCCTATACTGCAAGGAGACAAGGGGATTCTTATCAATTATTCTCCTTTATCCCTTGAAATCTTCAGATAAGGTTATAATGACGAAGGATACTCGTTTGTGGAAGTAGAGTTAAGTCGAAGGTCATGAAAATCATTCACAAGGATGGCAATTTCCTAGTCCTAGAAAATTTCTCACAATAGAATGTCCATTTAAACCAAATGAAGTTAATTCCTATCCTTTCAATCTTTTACCTTGAGGATGACCCTTTGTTAATTATTCATAAAAGTTTTACAATTCTTCTAACCATCTATGGTTTGGATAGTAACATTACTTACATTAACCTTGAAGATTATATATTTATAAAATCAACTAATCATTCTTTTCTACCATGTCACATAACAATTAAGGAAGAACACAAAACTAATATTCTATATCGAAACCATCACATGTAATATTCAATATAATGTACAAACATCTTCTACACCTTCTCTCAATAACATTTAGCTAATAAGGAGAATTTCAGGAGTTACTCCTTAGTACCATTATGCATTTTTCTAACATGATAAGGATCCCTGCACCCTACAATCTCGTGCACATACTTAATACAATAGTCCCAACAGAAATGCGTGAAATCAATAACTAGGTAATTCATGACAATTTTCCAATCCTTCTCATAATGACCTAACCATCATTCATTCAATACTTATGATTCAATATGTTTGCTATCCTGTCTTCTTTCGTATAGTCACCTTGCCAAGCCTAGAACTTTTCTTATCCTCATAAATGTGATTGAAGTAATCAAGTACCTATGATGAATGTCTATGACTTGACTTATATATGTACTAAAGCTCTACCAATGGCATCAATCGACCAGATATGAATGTACATCTTTCATTAGATACATAGTCCTAATTATGTTTATGAACTTTTGAACATGCAAATGCTCCTATGATTCTCATTACTATCATTGCGATCAACCTATATGAAAATAGTAACAAGATCACCAAGGTAAATATAGGAACATATTCCAACTATTTTAATCATTTTTAAAGAATACTTTCTTATCCTTTAATGAAACTAATTGTAGAGCATGAGGGGATATTCATACTCTAGTATTTTAAAATAGAAGATCATTCAATCTTCGGGAGAAAACATATAAATGCTCATATATAGACAATGCTTTTCCTTTAGAATGCTTCAACAATTGAAGTATACTTACTTGCGATTTAAAAGACATCTTGTCGATTACCTCTTGCTGATTCCTTGGAACATAAATCCTTTGTTTGCGTCTTATCGATGGAGTTCCCTTGACCAGCTTATATTATCTCCTCAACTGAGCCCAACTATGCCCGAGTGTTTGCAACCTGTGCTTTGATACCATATGTAACATCTCCAAGGCTTGCGAATTAGTAATTTTGGTGTAAGATAAAAAAAAGATTTGCATAAGATTAATGAAACTTCAAAGTACACTTCATTCCCGTAAGGACCAAGATACTGAACACATTCCCTGATAATTTGAGATTAGTTAATTTGAAATACTCATCACGTATCATATTCATGAATATCTTACCGTGTAAAGGTTAACTGCATCCGGAATTGACCACAACAATGTGATCGTCACATCACATCAACATGAATATCATTGTAACAAACTAACATGAATTATCATTGTAAGAACATTAACGTGAAATATCATTGTAACAAACTAACATGAATTACCCCTGGTCAAGATACACCTGACCAATGTGTTATAATCATCAAATATAACATAGTACCTTTGAGGAGAAAATCACGTAACCGTCAAAAGGATCATACGCATATAAAAACCAGGAAGATAACGAGACCAAGATAACGTGGTTCACCCGTACACAGGCTAGTCCACAAAAGGTGTGTGCATCTTTTATTATTCATGAAAGAGTTTTACAATAGCAACTTGATCATTGCATTACACAATTCAGCTTTTCCTCAAAGCCTTTCTGGAACAAGTCTTCTCCTTTCTATTTATCGCAGCAGGATATCAGTAAGCTTTAGACAAGAAAATACAATTCCAGCAACCCCTTGATTTCTCAGCAACTGAAACTGAGTTTCATGGGCATTCATGCTAACCACAAACAATACAACACTCCCATCATGCAGAGAGTTTGAACGTTCTCAGCCAACACAATATATAAGCAGAAATTACGATTTCATTTCCGGCTATCGAACCTTCACATAGATTTCTGAACAACTAAGTTTCATGATTTTATATCACGCAATCACACAATTAATAAAAGGGAAGAGCACAATCACATAGTTAACGATGTAAAGAAATAGATCCATCTCTTATTCAACTCTAAGAGCATATTCATAACGCATTCTCAAAATACAACGACCCAACAAGTTTATGGAAGCAATCAAGATTATAGAGAGCCAATAAATTGATGGAAGTGTATAAATATCCTACCCTGGAAACATATAAAAATCAACAAACTCCGGCCAATATCTCCATCAATACTATAACTCAGAACAAGCATATCTTCCTGAGATAACAGAGAAGTAAATGGATGTTTTTAAAAGATTTGACCTGGAGATTTCTTTTAGCAGCATATACAACATAAAATATAAATCTAGCCGTGTATTTATATATATATATATTCTGATTTAGTGCCGTTCTTCGGTACCTACCCAGGTCTATGCATATACAGGAAGTTCCTTCCCAATCTCTCCAAGGCTTAGCAACCTGGTATAATATCTATATATGGAATCGATTTCTTATTTCATATACAATCGATTTCTAATATGAGGCAGAGTCACAAATTCCAGCGATTTCATAATACAGATCTGGAAATAAACTTTTTCACAAAGATGAATAGAGGGAGATAAGATCGATTTCTGATTTCATAGAGACTCGAATCCATTTACATGACAGAGCAGAGTATTGATGTTTGACACGGTTCAGCAAAATAAAACTCACAAAAAATATGACAGAACAGAGTATCGATTTTTGACAGGGTTCAGCAAAATAAAACTCACAAAAAATATGACAGAACAGAGTATCGATTTTTGACAGGGTTCAGCAAACAAACTCACACCGTCGGCATTCAAGAGTTGACCCACATTTCATCATAAAAAGATTAAGGAAATAACAAGAATGAAATCAACTTCTCTGCAGACTAGATCGGTTAAATTCAGAATGGATCTACGGATGGATCTGATACATAATAGATCTAAATCGATTTTTTTTGATACAAAATGGAGATACAAAATGGATCTACGCCCCTATTTCATCCCTAAAAATTTACAGAGATAAAAGGAATAGAAACGATTTCACTGCCATATAGATCCATCATTTCCTTTGTGGCAAAATACAGAAACATAAAACTACAATTAGTGATCAAACTAGATCGCCTTTATGCCGAAGGTGGATAATTACTACCGAGCTTAACGTATTTCAACAAGGAATGTAAAACCAGGTTTGATCTATGTGGAAAGAGATATAAACAAGGTAATGGCAGCGTTCATATACAGAGACGCGTATAGGTTACCCTACGATCATTTTCTAAATAGAGAGATGTAAGCAAATCGATGGTAGCGTTCCTAAAACAATTATATATATATAAGGGAAGACTATCACGATCTCTCTATGAGCAGGCATATACATATTTATAAGAATTCGTGGACGCAAGTGAATGAACACAGAAAAATGGGCTCGCTCCCTTCAGAACCCATTTGAGAACAGGTAACATAAGTCTGCGCCCTTCCAAACTATGAAATAACAATTATGATGGGAACATACCTTTAAAACTTTAAAAAAACTGCGTAGCAAATACACTGAGGAAAGCTCAAGCCCTTTGGAGATTATGTAGCAACCCCCAAAATGAGATCATACCTCTTGAACTTTAAACTGCACAACATTATAGTAAAGAAGGCTCACGATCTAGGAAGGATTTCAAACTTTGCGACCGCCAGTCATTGGGATCACGCCCTTCCCAATATATCAATACGTTGAGATCCAGCTTGTTTGGATGCAACCCTCATTCGCTCCCTCAAATGGCTCTATCGCAGAGTTACATCACTCTAACGCAAGATGGAAAGTATCTCCCCAATCAACTTGACTCGGAGTGCAGCGCTACTGAGGAGCTTCCCCCCGAAGTGAAAACTCTCCCCAATTAAATAAAACGGAAAAGGCCATAACTCCAACTCCACTTGAGTGCCAAGTGGTGGAAAACAACGATTTCGTTTGCAAGTGGAAGAAAACTGGAGGAAACACACCCGAAGAGAATCTCGGTAGGTAAGGAGAATGTCCCCTTCACCGAAGTTGGATTCCTCCTTTTAAGGAGCACTAACACTTAAATACAACCGCTAACTAATTACATCAAGTGCTCCCCGTTGCTCAACATGGGGAGCTCGAGATAAACTGGATTTTAAAATATATGCTAACACATGACCCATGATAAATATACCATCCTCATTCCACCCTAAAATAAATGGCATTGAAAGCCACATATTATTTTATTTATTGATAGTTATATTATCCTCATTCTACTTTAGAATGAACGGCATTTTAAACCATAATTATTTATTCTCAATAAAAAGTCCCTATGGATGCCTTCATACCAATATACTTCTTCTTGGTATATCCATGTCTTAAAGTAGTCCAAATGGTACTTAGTAACTTAGTCTCACTTAGGCTTGTGGCCGTAATAACAGTTAGGATTTAAGCTATATATATTTTTTTTTATTTGCCATTTCCTTAATACTGATCTTAATTAAATTGATAACTATAGGTTTCTCTTTAGGGAAACGTTTTCATCAAACTTCCAATAGAATTATTTAACCCTGATGACCATTCCTCTTGTTATCCCATGGTCACTCTGCATCCACATATTTTCATTTCTTCCCCCTAGTTTAGTTGTCGTCGATTCGTTGCATCACCGCCTCTTAAGTTTGCAAATTTATAACCTAGCAATTAAAACTCATAAGTTACTGAGTTTACTAGTGTTCAGCAATAATTTCATTTTTAACATAATAGGTCACAAAGGAGGGATATCACATAATGCTACGTTGAAAAATTTATTTTTTTGTGATTTTTGGGTTGTTACAGTTCTCCCTTGGCATTCTTTGCTCCTGGAGGTTTGTGCCAATAACTAAGTTTGTATAATGGTATACAATCTGACATAGTCTATAATATTCAAATATATACCCTTTTCTAATTTCTCAGTGGGAAACCTAGTTCACATATTCTCCTCTCATAACCATCGACCCAATCGAAAATCATTGGGCTCAGAGTCCCTTAATGAAACATTGAGGGTCTGCCTCCCCTCTTAGAAACATGATAGCCAATAGTTAGTGCACCATGCATTGCATCTCGGGGAAACCACTACATATATGTACCGTGCTGAAAATATAATGCCAACATTTGAGTCAACTAACTAGACACAAGTAGTTGTCGAAACTTTCAAAATTATCAAAATATTAATCGAACCTAGTTGTACGAGATCTGATATGTGGTCATAGTCTAGTGAAATACTTGGTTGGTCCTCCTCCAACTGGTATAATTTTGTAGATATATGTTGACCAATAGGGAGCAATAATGAGCCCAATCTGTAGATTCACATTTGTCCCATTCACCACTAGCACATGGAGAACAAAAGAAAGAGATTTTCCTTGTCCACATTTCAAGTACAGCATTGCTTGACATTCTAATTGAATGAAATGAATGAGTTCCCTAGAAAGTATTGCACTCATATAACTGTGATCGATCTACATTAACCACCTCCAAAAACTATCTTTGTACATGTGTTTTTCTGGTTGGTTGATCTTCTTGCCTTCTTTCTCTCTCCCCCTTGATAGAAGAACACCATTTAAATACATTCTTTGCATCTCGGATGAGCGATACAGTTGTGAAAGTCATTTATTTCCTACGTAATGCAGTCTTGATGCACACACATACTCCATCATGTTCACCTTTTCCATGTCCACTCTCAAAATAGTTCCAAATATGCGGCACCATGTTCCTTTTGTAGAGCATACACAACCATTGGTAGAAACAAACATTTTTGAATTTCCCTACACAATCGTCAGACTAAATCCATCTTTGTTCCATTTGTATACTATTATCCTTCAAGTGATTGTAGAACATTTGAAAGATGTGTTCTACAAAATCCAATTTATTGTACCTGTCATCACTTATGTAGAAGTGATACTCCTTCAGTATAACCCTATTTTCTTCAATACTATCTACCCCATGTCTATAGGTAATATGGACCATTATCCTGACCTGGTTTGAGTGATAGTATTGAATATGCATCTCGTTTTGTAGCTAAAGAGTGTAGTTTGACCACTGATAAGATAGACCCAACAAGAAATGTATCCATTCACATTCTAAACTGCTCATCTTTCCAACAAGCCACATGTACATGCTTTACATACTGTTGTGTCTTTTCAAAGAATCCTTCCATGAAGTCACAAAGTCGTACCTCGTAGATCAATGATAAATACATATATCAATAGATTGTTACATATGAAATTGCAATATGAAGAAAAAATAGTATTTAAGAACTCATTACTAACCTGGGAAGTGACCAATTGTATGTTTTTATTTTATTTCCTCGGTCAATATCATACACAACATATTTGAATGACTACAAGTTCACCTCCTTCCTCCCAAGTTCATGCTCATCAGTCACATGTATGCATTTGTCCAATAATTCCATCGCACCCTTTGCATGTCCTATCTATATAATATTTTTGATAAAATGTGCAACCTTTTGGCCTTCTGCACAATATGATATGAATAAAGTCTCTAGATGAAATTGGCGGAAATTTAGCTGAGCATTCCTACATAAGACTGTTATACAATACACACAACATATATATATATAAGCGTGTGTGTGTGTGTGTGATAATAATAACTGTACTCAATATGGTATCAACAACAACATGTGTTAGGAGTTGTGTTTATTTTAACATACCATGGTTTCCATTTCTTGAAGGATATTTGGCCCAAGTTAAGTTCATTATGTTCATGTCTAAATCTCTCATATAATTTTGTTTGTTTTATGTCAGGAAATTTTTTAATGTGGGGTTCACGATCCCTTGAACCCCTTCTCAACTTTAGTACATATTTTTGGTTGGAATAAGGTCTAGCATTATCATGCCAAAAAACTTGCACTAGTCCCTTTACTGCATCATTGAGCTTCATATCAGAGTGTGGAAAACTGCCAATGAAGGACCAAACATCTATTTGACCAGTTTCAAGTTGTTCCCTTCTAACACAATACCTATAGAGTGTTTTTACATTCAAATTAATAAGTTTGGATGTAGGCTTAAGAAGACGAAGGTCCCTAGTGCTATTTTTCAAGATTGACTGTGAAAAATAGTAATGACAATAAGGTTGAATTTGAGGGATGTTACAGTATATCAATTACCATTCCATGTAATGTAAATACCATATTCTACCATTTATTAAAAAGTTTATATACTCATTCCTTTATGGATTTTAATCTATTTTCCTCTTTATATTGGATATTCCCTAAATTAACTATGTTCATATTTGAGAAATGAACTTTTTTCTTCTTACCTTGACATCCCCTTTAACTCGGCTCGGAATCGCCTATGGCACCTTTTCGCTACTGCCAAAGCCTCCACATGAGCTTCAATTATCTTTTGCCCATGCATAGGAATCCTTCAAGTACGATAAGATATTGCCTTTCCATACTTGACACCATTATTTCTACCTTCTATTTTCATTTTGATTCCTTCTTCCTTGTTCCCTATAGCTACTAAACTAGCCTCCCAAATTGACAAGCGATCCCATTGACAAAGAGCTAGATGACAAGCTTCGCTAGAACAAGCTACTAAGTACTAGTCATTTGAATATGATAGTTTGTCACAAGACTTTCCAAATGGACAATGAAATGCTCTCAAGATCATACCAAGATATTTCTCCTCCTCATTCTCAACATTCTCACTAATAAAGCTTCCATGAGTCTACATTTCTATTTCAAGCTATGAACTAGTCGATCACATACTTCTCCACATGACTAAATTAATACCAAAATCAAGTAGGATGACCCAAGCTATAATGGCTTTGGGGTTTGGGGTTCTTCTATTACATTCTTTTCCACAATGATGTCTCATTTGTACAAGGACATGCAACCCCCTCTCCCATTCTCTTCCTTGGAAGAATTCACATTATAAATATAAAATGAAATGAGTTAATAAATGAAAAAAATGAATTGATTAATTTATTTAAATTACAAGGTAATTTTTTTCTTTAATTTACTTATTTTTAGAACTTCACAATTGATTTAGAATAAGTCAAAACACTTAAAGTAAAATACGATGATAAAAATTCCGATCAATAAAATAATGTTATAATTTTTTTTATACTTTTTAGAGTGGTGGTAAAATCGAATTTATTTATGGAAGATAATATGGGATACGTAGTGGGTACCCAAGGAAATAATCAGTGTAATTTAAATAAATCTACTTGATAGTTCATGGATAATAAATATGTTTACTAGTTAGTTAGAAATAATATAATACTCATGAGAAAGTATAAATACACATAAGTAGCATTGTAATGGACAAGTTGGAAGCTGGATATAAGTATTCCACACATGGTCATAATTAAGTCGATAAGAACAATTTAACATATATATTGATATTTTGCTTGCAACCATTCATTGTTGTTTTTTAAAATAAAATAAAAAACCTTGATATAAACCTTTTGAACCCTAATATAATTCTAACCTTAGAGTTGAGTTCCTATTTGTGGAAGTGTAGCCTAAATAATTCGTGATTTTTCCCGGGAAGAACATGATTTTCTTGTGCTATTTTGATGGAATCGTGCCAAATTTTGAAAGAAATTTTGCAAACCTTTACAAAACATTGTTTTAATATTGGTGCCCTAGGTTTTTTGACGGGGCTGAATACATCTATTCCTTCAAAAAAATAATTCAAACAAACAAATTTCGGATTTTGCAATAAACTGTTTACCGAACTCCAATCACAAAGTCGCCAAACTCATCGATGGTTTAGACTTCCATTTATAGAGAACAAGAAACCATGTAACCCTCGCTCCCTAACATGGGACACACTCGTCGGATCTTTGAAAACAAAAAGGTTCCTTGATCGAATGAGATGTTGCTCATATATAAACATTGCTTTTATTGACACTCATAAATCCATAGCACATATTTTCTGTTCACCGTGACTAAAAAGAAAAAGTTATTTGAATTAATAACGAACCGTTTAAAATCCAAAAGTGATGAGAAATGAAAATGGATTGTTGTGCCGAGGCATTTCGAATGACTCTGCTACGTGTTATTTAAATGTAGCCATCCAGTGCATATTAGTTATGGAACCCACTAGAAGAGCTTTCATGGGGCTCCCAGATCCGACCTTGTCTGATTATTTCATACAAAATGGTTCCATGACAGCCTTAATTCACTTCTTCTTCCTCCGAAGACGACGATCTCACACAACCCCACAACATGGTGAAATCCCACAGAATAGCATTATAGATAGCATCGTAGGGTTTTTACACAGGAGGTGGCCTAGTTGGATTGGTGCTTTGAAATCCGAGGGACTCCTTGAACCTGCTTTGTATCATATGAAGTGCTCTGATACAAAATTTAAGTAACCTCGAACAATTAATTAATTGTAATGCACGATATATTAGAAATAACAGAACACATCAGAGATTTGTTCATCACGGTCCACTTTGAGGGGGCAACCTCCTTTGAGCAAGCTCAATACAAACTAACTCTCGGATGTATTCATTGGCCTCAACATGTATTTATATACTAAGTCTATGCGCTAATACTATGGATCAATACCATGGAACATATAATACTACGAGATGACTTACAAAGCATATGCGTCCATTACTATGCATCAATACCATGGAACATATAATACTAGTGGACGACTTACAAATCATATGCGTCCAACAACAATATACTAACAAAGTAAATAGAAGGGTTGACACAGGTTCCTAACAGAACCAATATAGACCCAATCGAAACTTTATCAACCAATAAATCACTAGAACCATCAACAGAAAAAGGTTCCAAAAACACGACTCACAGTACAAGAATATTTTATTGTCACCTTATTTATATAAGTAATCAACACTCCAATTGAATACAAAATCAATATGCAAATACAAGTAAATATATTACTATATTGAAAAGAAGTTCTAGTTTGAAACCTTATAATTTTCTATGTCAACATGTTGTTGCCACACAATTTTGCAAAAAATTGAATTAGAGTGGTTTTACCCATTCACAATGAGATAATTATAGTCAATGCTTTCTAATACATATTATCTTGTATGATCAACTATCCGATCCAAAAGAATAAAGGATCATGAGAAGGCACGAAGAACAAGAACAAGTGATAAGTCATTTCCCTAAATATGATTTGATGACAAAGCATTTCTAAACGGTAGGAGTAGGCCAATGTAATATCTATAATAATAATAATAATAATAAAATCATCAACGAAGCATAATGAAGGGACATGCTCATTCACCTATGGTGACCAATCAACACGTATATAAATTACCATCCCATGTAATGTAAATATCATATTCTGTCATTTATTAAAAAAATTATATACTCGTCCTTTATGGATTTTAATCTATTGTCCTCTTTATATCGGATATTCCCTAAATTTACAATGCTCATATTTGAGAAATGAACTTTGTTCATTTTGGCTTGATATCCTCTTTTCGAGCTCAAAATTTCCTATGGAACCTTTTCACTACTCCCAAAGCCTCCACATGAGCTATAATGATATTTTTCTCATGCATAGGCACTCTTCGAGTATGATAAGATCTTTCCTTACCATGCTTAACACCAATATTTCGACCTTCTCTTTTCATTTTGACCCCTTCTTCCTTGTTTCCCTATAGCTACTAAACTAGCCTCCCAAATTGACAAGTGATCCCATTAGCGAGATGACACACATTGCTAGAACAAGCTACTAAGTACTAGACATTTGAATATGATATTTAGTCGCAAGACTTTCCAAATGTACCAAAGAAATGCTCTCAAGATCATACCAAGATATTCCCCCTCCTTATCCTCAACAATTCCATTAGTAAAGCTTCCATGAGTCTACATTTCTATTTCAAGCCATGAACTAGTTGATTGCATAATTCTCCACATGGGTAGATTAATACCAAAATCAAATAGGATGAACCAAGCTATAATGGCTTTCAGGTTCTTTCATCACTTGCTTTTCCATAATGATGTATCATTTGCACAAGGACATGCAACGCTCTCTCCCACTCTGTTTCTTTTAGAATCCACATTAAAAATATAAAATAAAATGAGTTAATAAATGAAAAAAATAAATTCATGAATTTTTTTTTTACAAGGGAATTTTCTATTTAATTTACTTATTTTTGAAAATTTATGATTGATTTAGAATAAGTCAAAACACTCAAAGTAAAATACTACCATATAAATTTCCATCTATAAAATAAAGTTATAAATTTTATAAGTTTTTTATATTAGTATAATACTATGATATAAATTTCCATCTATAAAATAAAGTTATAAATTTTATAACTTTTTTATATTTTCTTAAAGTGGTGGCGAAATGCAATTTATTTAGGGAGGATAATATAAGATATGTATTGGGTAGTTGGTAGATAATAAATATGTTTACTAGTTAGTTAGAAATAATATAATAATAAAGGATGGTTAGTATATCAATACTCATTAGAAAGTATAAATACACATAAGTATCATTATATTGAAAAAATTGGATATAAATATTCCATATATGATTATTAATTAAGTCAATAAACATTGATATATTGACAAAAGTGGATAAATGAACACTTAAACATGTACATAGATATTTCGGTTGCAACTATTCATTGTTGTTTTTTAAAATGAAAACAAAAACTTTGATATAAACCTTTTGAATCCTAATAGAATTATTTTTCTTCTTTTTGTTTAACCATGGGAACAACAACCTCCCAAGGGTATATCCAATAGCCCGCAAGCTAGATATACCTCAAGACCCTTTATCCCACGGGAGAGTCTCTATTCAAGGGGTCGCCTACCCTTTGAGCCTTGTCACAGCGGGCCAATGAGCAGCCCTACCCCCCGCTAGTTTTGAACCTCTTACCACCTCAGAGATAACACATGTTCTTAACCATTAGGCCTAAAAACAAAAACTTTGATATAAACATTTTGAATTCTAATAGAATTTTATTTTATTTTAACCATGGGAACAACAACCTCCCAAGGGTATATCCAACAACCTTCAAGCTAGATATACCAGAAACTTGTGACTCAGCATAGGCCGAGACTTCGGGAGACCCTTTATCCCAGGGGAGAGCCTCTATCCCACGGGTTGCCTACCCTTCAAGCATTGTCACAACGGGCCAATGAACAACCTACTCTAATAGAATTCTAACCTTAGAGTTTTATGGCAGTGTAACAAGAAGATGAAGATGAGTTTTAGGAGATTTCGAGTTGGCCAAATTTTGCAATCCTTTACGAAACATGGTTTTTCTTTCCTAATTTAGATGCTTTGAGGGCGCTCATACATCTATGCCTTAAAAAAAAATGATTCAAACTAGCGAACAAGAAACCATGTAACCCTAGCTCTCTAACAAGGGACACAGTCGTCGGCTATTTGAAAACAAAAAGCTTTCTTGATCCAATGAGACGTTGCTGATATATAAACATTGCTTTTATTGATAATGATAAATCCATAGCGCATGACATGTTCTGTTCACAGTGATTAAAAAGAAAAAGTTCTTTGAATTACTAGCGAACCGTTTAAAAGCCAGAAGTGATGAGAAACGAAAATGGATTGTTGTGCCGAGGCATTTCGAACGACTCTGCTACGTGTTATTTAAATGTAGCCATCCAGTGCATCTTAGCTATGGAACCCACCAGAAGAGCTTTCATGGAGCTCCAAGATCCGACCTCGCCTGATTACTTCATACGAAATGGTTCCATGACAGCCTCAATTCATTTCTTCTTCCTCCAAAGACGACGATCTCATATCACCCCACAAGAGGGTGAAATCCCAGAGAATAACATTATAGATAGCATCGTAGGGTTGTTACACAGGAGGTGCCATAGTTGGATTGGTGCTTTGAAATCTGGGGGACTCCCTGAAGCTGCTTTGTATCATATACTGCAGATGGTAATAGAGGAAGGATATGTAAAGGGTTTAAAGAAAGGTTTTTGTAGAAAGTACAGTACTGAAATAAATTGCAAGAGATGCGGAGATGGCTCTTACCGTATTGACAATGAAATCATGTTGAGCTTAGGGGTGCCTGAACCGGTTTCGAAATTATGGAAAAAAGGCATATCTTTATTAATACGGGACTTTTTTGAGTTCTCAAAACGATTCAGTCGCCTGGAAGACCCTCTATGCTTTTGTAAATCGGTACTGGATGATTTCAAGTCTGAAACTACTAATCTGCACCTCCCAACAACATTAATCATAGATATTGGTAGGGTTTACTGCAGAAAGAGTATTATATACGAAGAAGTTCTCTATCTGAATCAACGTATGGAGTGGGTAAACTCTGCGAATTGTTATAATTATCAACTCGTTGCAGCTGTTGAGCGATTGGACGGCAAAAGGCATGTGGTAGCCTACGTCAGGAGTTCGAAATTCGTAAGAGAAAATTATTCAGTGAACATGGAGAACATGTGGTACAGAATTGACGACGGTGAAGTAAAACTAGTGCCATTGTATAAGGTGCTACATGGAATAGACCTCACTGTACTGATCTATGAACAAATAGAACCAGTCCAGATAGGGACAGATTATCCAGCAAGTTCTGGATATAATAGCGACAGGAAAGCTAGCAAGAATTAATTTAAAACATGCAATATGTATATTAGAATCTGGTTACTTGAACTGAATTTTGAATCTGGTTACTTGAACTGAATTTTGAATCTGGTTACTAATGCCATTTTATTTCTACTTATGTTTTTGTTCTTCTTACTCGGATAGGCCATGGGTGGATTTGAATCTCGTTATTCGAACTGAATTTTGAATCTGGTTACTAATGCCATTTTGTTTCTACTTATGTTTTTGTTCTTCTTACTCGGATAGGCCATGGGTGGAGCAACCTGGAATCTCATTGTTTTTGCCACTTCTTTGGCTTTGGGTGTTGTCCGGTATTTTGACATGTTTCTTTTTTGTTTATTAAATTTTATGGTTCTCAAAGGATTTTTGTAGAGTTGACATTGTATTCACCACTATTGGGAAGTGAATGTTTCTCTTTTAATTATGAGTAATACATTAAATATTGACTTACAAAGCTAGAAAAATCAATATGTGAAGCAACATAAAATGTATGAAATGCTTAACTTTGTTTTTATGGCTGCCATGAAGAAATGTGTAGATGATGCTAAGTTAAAATTGATGATACTATGCATTACCTCACTGAATCTTCCTAAATTTAGTATATAGGTACATCTTGGGATGAATTAAGATACAAAAGGAAAGCAATTAGTTTCTTGGTAATATTCTTCCACACTTGTGATTCAATAAAAACATACCTATATGCATTGGTATTGCACTCTTAAAATGATCTTTGGTAAGGTGTGTGCATAAATGAGATGTTGGTGGACCCTTGTAATAGAATGGAGTGCTAAATGAGGGTCAAGGTGTTTGTGGGATGTCATATTAACATTGATTGTATGTGTCATCTTGATGAAAAATTTCATTGTTGTTCTCCGAGAATATTCATAGAGTATAGTGAATTTATATATGTATTGTGATAGTTAGAGTGAGGTACCAAACTACCCCCAAAAGAGGGCTTGTTATGTGATCATTTTTTAAGATTTATCTCCTATTTAGTATTTTTTGTATATCATTTTTCCATTACTATATGTAGTTTAATACTTTCTTAAAAAATTAATGAAGAATTCACAAAATTTTATAATTTAGTAAAAGATTCAGCAAGGCTTTATAAGGTTTTATAATTTAGTGAAAGATTCTTCAAGATTTTACAAGGTTTTATAATTTATTAAAATATTTGCCTATATATGACAAGATTATATAATGATTCAATGAGATATTAGTCAAAAAGTTATATATATATATATATATATAATATAACATTATGAAAACAACCTTCACATTTTCCTATATATCACGGTAATTCGTCCATTTATTATACATAGAAATTTAGGGGGGTTCTTAAAATTTTCTTTGTCAACTACTTAGAGATCAATGATACTTGGGAATTGGATTTTACCGAGTTAGAATCACATGTCTACTATTGATTAGCTAGTATGTTGTGACGTTTATATGAATTAATGGGAAATAAATGACTATAAAACCTAGATCATTAAAAATTTCACTTTTAAAATGTCAATTTCATTTCATATATAAGTGTACCATTTCTAAATATATAGAGTAGACTTAAATATATAGTGTATCATTTCTGATTTACAACAACAAAACTTGTATGTGTTCCCTAGAACTAACACTTGAGGAGCCCGATCTTGACATGTAAGTTGACATGCAGAACGGGTAGTCATAAACCCATACGTTTTTGGAGTTCAAAAATGAGTATGCGTTTTTGAAGACATGTTATAAGCCCCCTACATTTCCATCCCCCCTCTCTACATACCTATCCCTCTTTCTTTCTCCCCCCCAAATCTCTATCACTCTCCTTTCCTCCCTCCATTTCTCTATCCCTCCATATCCCTGCTTCCCCATTCTTCCCTCCCTAACAATAAATATCCTCCTCTCACAATATATATCTCCCCTACTCCTACACTTAACCCCCACCCCTCTCTCGCTACCCCAAACCCTCTCTTAGTCCTCGAGCCATCTAAGACCCTACACCACTCTCTATTTCACACACTCTCAACACCCTTAACCGCCCATACTCTCCCTACCTATAAACACTCTCTCTCTCTCTCTCTCTCTCTCTCTCTCTCTCTCTCTCTACTCCCCTACCCCTTACCCCTCTCTCTTGATATATCACCTAATACCCCTCCCCCTACCATTTACAAATATCCCATATCTCTCTTTGTAATGTCCCTCTTTTACCCTTATTGTATTGCAATGGAATGTGCAATTGTGTACTCATTCATGGAAAGGACCTTAAGGAAAAGACTCTACAGATAAAACATTGTAAGCATGAGCGTGATTTCCTAAGTTGTATTGTGAATTTGTACACTTAGGAGACCAAAGGCTTGACACAATGAAATGAAAGGGGCATGGAATCCACTAGGGGGAGAGGTCAAGAATGACTCATAAGACATGAGTTTGATGGCGTGCTTCATCTTGGTGTCGTGAGAACCTAAAGAAAAGTTAACTATCATGTTCACTAGATGGGCACTTAAGTGTATAAGTGTTGTTAATGGTTAGTCCTAGATAAGGATGTCGATGAAAGAATTTGTCGTCACAAGGTAGTAACAAGCTTATAAGAGCTAACTATTTGCATAAGGCTAACTAACATTAAATGCTATTAAGTAAAATTAAGGAGTAATTCTAGATATCATCGGATATCTTGGCCTCTGGAAAGGATGCCACGAAATTTTGTTAAGATCCTAAATAAGGATAAGACAAGTATGATTTCTAGCTTATTAACAAATATACTATTAAGTATTTTTATGGCCATTAATAGCTATATTAATAAATTGATATAGGGATTTGGAGTCAAAATGAATTTAGTATTATTATTATAGAAATCCTACTTCATTTAAGATAATATGCTTTTAAATCTTAACAAGTGTAAGAGCTTTAAGAAAAATCCTAAAAAAAACTATTTTATAACCATTATATCAAAAACATAAATTATTTAAAGATTAAAAAAAAGAAAACAAATACTCTTTAAAATCAATTCATTATAGAATTGATTTAGAAAACAAGAAAGGATCATATAAAAAATAGAAATGATCTATTCCAATTAAAAAGCTACGTTAAAATCCATATTAAAGGAAAATACACTTTATTTATGTTAGGTGCCTAAATGGGAAAATAAGCAATTAATAGATGGGAATATAGGCAATTAATACATAAGACAGAAGAAGATAGACGTTAAGTGCTTTAATTCTCATTGATTGAATGTATATTTATACATGAGAATGTCCCTTGGGTTCAACTTATCAAGTGGACTCTTGCACTCTCGGGTGACTCTTGGTCTCCCTTTCACAATATTATTCCTCACGCTAAGGATCACAATTTAACAAATCCCCCCTTAATCCTAAGGGTGTATATGAGTCCAAGAAAAAAAGAAGAGAGATGAATAACTGGATGTAGACAGCTACCACTTGCTAAACATTTCCATCTTGATAATCATTTGCTAAGCAGATTAGATAAAAGCTTGCACTCTCTTATGTTAAATACAAGTGCTCTGTGAAGAGTTGGTTTTGGATGAACACCAACCAAAGGGGATAGTTGAAGTGAAATATTCTACAATATATGTGGCTTAAGGATGACCACAAACTCTGGAATTTGCCAACAACACTCGCTCAGAGGTTGTCTGAAACTTGGATTAAAGGCTCAGAGGTTCTATATGAAATGGTGGTTTTAGGATGACCACAAACCAACTAAAGAGTTGAAAATAGGAAGTGAACAACTCGAACTTGTTGAATATTTCTATCTTGACAAGTTTTTGCCAAGTTATCTAGAAGATTGCACATGCTTCTCCTAAGATAATGTGCTCTCGATACTAGGATGACCACCAACTCTCGAGCTCATTCCAACATAGCTTTTCACAGGCTGGCTTGTTCTAGCTCACTTGTACTCATTCACTTGTTACTAATGGTATTCATTTACCCCATGTCAGGAACAATCTGAGGAGAGGAGGGTCCCATGGTGTCACAAGTAGACACCAAACACATGAGTACTCTATGTCATATATATCTCTCTCTTCAGAATACATGCATATCAAAATCAGACATCTCTGAATCTGGTGGCTGTCCAAACTCACTAATCAGGCTTGCTTGATATGACTTACTTGAGGAAGGTTGTGAGTGTTTGTTATCATAAGGACAAGGCTTCGAAACTTGAATCCTGACATCATGTTTACCCGGTAAGAGACAAATTAAGAAGTGATACAATAATCTGATGCAAGTTTCACTCTTGTTGGTTTCTTCAATTTCACAAACCGGTCTGAAGAATGGTTGAATGGTTGCACTTCCCACAATATCGACAATGATGAAGATCAAAACACTAATATTTCATATGGACAACTCTATAACATTCTTAGCATCTGAATATATAAATAGGTAGTACATTTGACATGAATTCATTGTTTTCTCACAACTCATACAAATCATCTTCAAACAAGGGATTATTCTAAACAAGTACTAGTTTAGAATGATGATTGATGATTGTGAGCCCTCTAGAGTCTTTTACAAGCTCATTTAAATGAAAAAAATTGAGTAATGCAATGTTTTCTAAGAATATGCCCTAAATATCCAAAATACAATAAGTATTTGAACATCTATAGGATGCATATCTGCAAACAGTCTTCTTAATACATTCATTGTTTAATAAAAATATAGACTTCAAGGCATCAATTTATATGCAACAATAAATAAAAATACGAGTCCTTGTGCAAAAGGTCGCATCATCAATGTTGTAGTCACACCACTTGGAGAGGTGGTGCTCTTTCAATGAGGTTTAGTTGGAGTGGAGTAGCAGCTTTAGACTCTACTCTCCAACATAAACATAGAATAAACAGAATTAGTAGAAAGCTTCAACAGATAGGCTTCTTGAAATTTGGGTCTACCCAGCTCTTCAACTAGATTGCAGACTTAAGGGTTTCTCCATGGAGAATGTTCAATAGAGCATTCACCAAACTATTCAATGGTGAGAGAAACTAGGGTTTCACCGTTTGGAGAGAATGCATAATTCTCCACGTAGTTGAGGTAGTAGTCTTCAAAAACATTGAGATGAAGCAACAAAAGATACCATAGCACAACTCCATGTCAATAGAAGACAAAATACTTGTCCCCATCACTGTCTTCTCAAATGAAAAACCATCTGTGCCTTCATGTTATCAAAAACTCGGAGAGATAGCCACGCTACAACTCCAATGTTTCAACACACTTTCATAGTGGTAACTGCATAGTTCAAAGAAAAATCCCTCATAGATTTTTGAGAGAAATCATAGTCTTCACGCTTGGAGAAGTCTCAGCTCACAGAATTCAACGTAGTATTCACAACTAAAAAATGAGATGCAGTTCCTAATAATATCTCCAACTCAACAACTCCTTGTGTTGCTTAAAGCAATCTTCAATGTACCAATGGTAACTGAATGGCGTCTTGGACCTATTCTTGTTGTAGTGTAGCGGGGTATGAAATAGATCACTTTGAATTTGAAAAAATTTGAACATGAAATACAATACACATGCCAATAAGGAGTAGAAGAAACCTACTAACCAACATCACCGGCTCTTCGAGCCTTCATTATACACACAAATTATCCCAATGCTGGTCAACTCAACTCTTCAAAATGTATTAGGGTTTCTCTTGCAACAGAATGTCTTCACACTGGAATATGTATTAGTATGTCACCATTCTTTACGCAGCTCACTTGAAAGCATTCAATGTATCTCTTCATGGAACGTCCTCTCCATAGAAATGGAGGGCAGGGAGAGGATAGAGGGGCGCTTCAATAACATTGATGGAGATTCTTCACACTGAAGCTTTACCTTCTAGCCGAAGTTTACATCTCAAACAATCTTCAACAACAGAAATAACTCTTCAACTCAGCAACTCCAATGATTCCAATCAACAAGCTAGCATACTTCAGTAGCAACTCCTCAAAAGTCTCTAGTTCAAGTCCGGGAGGCGCCACCACCTTATTGGCAGGAAATTTACCTTATTGACAGATAACATGGGTCTGAAATATTTATTGGATCACACAAACCTGAATTCTAGACAAGCTAGATGGTTGACGTTCTTAAGTGAGTATGATTTCGAAATTCAACATATTAAAGAGAAAGAGAACAAGGTTGCAGATGCCTTTAGTCGTAAGGCAAAACTAAATTTCATTTCAGCAATTAGTACTTATTCAACTGATTTGGAAAATTAGATTCTGGAAAAAGGTGAAACAGATAAAGAATATAGAAAAATGAAGGAAAAGACATCAAATAATAGTTTTGAAAATTGTATGGAAGATTATAGAATGACGGAAAACGGTTTATTACTATTTAAAAACAGATTGTATGTACCAGATATACCAGAAATACAATTTCTGATATTAAATGAGATGCATAAAAGTCACTATTCTGGTCATCCAAGGTATCAAAAGACCATTACTATGCTAAGAAAAGAATACTATTGGCCTAGAATGAAGGACGAAGTAGCAGAATACATCGCAAAATGTTTGGACTGTCAGAAGGTGAAGGTTGAACACCAACATCCTGCTGGATTGTTGCAACCGTTACCAATACCATGTTGGAAATGGGAAGTGATCAGCATAGATTTTATTACTCGATTGCCTAAAAATCAGAAACAACATGATTCAATCATGGTGGTAGTGGACAAACTCAGCAAGGTAGCACATTTCATACCCGTAAAGACTACGCATAAAGCTCCAGATATTGCAGAGATCTTTATGAAACAAATTTTTAGACTACATGGTATACCAAAGGTAATAATTTCAGATCGTGACTCGAAGTTTACAGGTACTGTTTAAAGGGTTGAACACAACTTTAAATTTCAGTACAACATTTCATCCACAGACGGATGGACAGATAGAAAGGGTGAATCAAGTTCTAGAAGATTTATTAAGAATGTATGTGAAGGATCAGCCTAGTAAGTGGGAAGATTACTTGCACTTAGCAGAATTTGCTTATAATAATCACTAACATGCATCGGCCAGACTTAGTCCTTTTCAAATTCTTTATGGTAGGAAATGTAATACACCGGTTTTGTGGAATGATCCAGTAAATAGAGTTGGTTTAGGACCTGAATTATTGCAGGAGTTAGAACTAATTGTGAAACAGGTGCAAGGACATTTAAAAGCTGCCCAAGATAGGTAGAAGAATCAAGCAGATTCAAAGAGAACGCATAAAGAGTTCCAGGTTGGTGAACATGTATTCCTCAAGGTAAGATCGAAAAATAGTTCACTAAAATTGGGGAGCTGTTCCAAGTTGGCACCCAGGTATTGCGGTCCTTTTGAAATATTATCTAAGGTTGGAGCAGTGGCATACCAACTGGATTTGCCACCTAACTTAAAAATACATAATGTTTTTCATATATTGTTTTCAAAGAAATATGTGCATGATACTACTCATGTTGTAAACTCGAATGATGTATAGGTGGGACAAGATGAAGATTTTCCGGTGGAACCGGATTGGATCCTGAGAAGGAATGAAACTATTCTCCGGAATCGCAACATTGGACAAGTGAAGGTGCAATGGAAGCACCTTAGCCCAGAAGAGGCAACCTCGGAGTTGGAGAGTAGTATGCGGGCAGCATACCCAACTCTGTTTCAGGAACACTCAAGGAGTGATTAGCCAATATCGAGGACGATGTTGAGACTTAAGGGGGGTGTATGTCACCTACCCAAATTTCTAAGAATTATTATTTTATTTGCAAAAATACTTGATGTTAAATTTAATTACAAAGTTTTGTAATTATGATCAGTTTTGATCATGGATGAATGTAATTACTGAATATTATTATTTAAATAAATTATATTCAGTAATTACATTCATCCATGATCAAAACTGATGATAATTACAAAACTTTGTAATTAAATTTAACATAAAGTATTTTTGCAAATAAAATAATAATTCTCAGAAATTTGGGTAGGTGACAATGAGGAGGAACTATGGACTATAATCTAGGCTTGGTTTCTAGAATTGACTCAACCAAACCCTATGGTTTTGTCCCACACATTAATTTATCCTAAAAATGTCCAACGAGTGGTGAACCGGTGGTTGTGAATCTAACCCAATGGCTTGATGGATTTTAAATCATTCCCCAAATCCCAATGGACTAGGTTCCCCTCCTTGCAAACACACCACTTAATTTGTTGCAAAGATGAACCACCACATCCCTTTTGACCTCCTTCACCACCAAGACACTGAAGCGAGGGATTTCAGTCTTCATCCCTATCAAAATCCACATAAAATCCACCTAGTCATTAAGGGAGTTCAATCCCAGCACCAAATTTTCCTCAATATTTTCTCCACATCTACTACAAATTGGAAAAGAAAAGCCATCCACTCTTTGGCTAGGAGTAGTAAATGTGGACTATAACCTAGGGTTGGTTTCTAGGTTTGACTCAACCAAACCCTAAGTTTTTTTCCCACACATTATTTTACCCTAAAAATGTCCAACCAGTGTTTGTGAATCCAACCCAATGGCTTGTTAGATTTTACATCATCCCCCAAAACACAATGGACTAGGTTCCCCTCCTTGTAGACACACCACTTACTTTGTTGCAAAGATGAACTACCGCATCTTTTTTTACCTCCTTCACCACCAAGACATGCAAACGATGGATTTGGGTCTTCATCCCTATCAACTGATAGGAAATTTACTTCATGGAACAAGCCTAGATCAACCCTCACATTCAAAATATTCACCCCTATTAATGACGCAAAGGACTTCACCACCAAATATTCCTTATGAGATACTAGATTATAAGCAAGGACACGGCCACAAAAATTTTATGAATTAGATACAAAGGAGAAATTCATGAAGGTATAGGATGATGAATAACATCTTTACCAATACCTTGGCTCTAGAAAGGTTTACATAAAGTGATTTTAAGGACCCCATTGTCTCGATCCTTCATCATTAATTGAATCAGGTGCTCTCTGCCATCGATCATTGATCGATTTACATGTAGTTGATCCTCACCTTCCACTTTGGTCTCAATGTAGTTATTATTATAGTATATTGAGATGATATTTATGTTTGTAATGTAAACATTCTTGCACAATATTTTTTCATTTTTCATTTTTGAGAGATGCCATTATAGCATGTATATGTTTCTAACGATTTATTTTTTTATTTTTTATTGTAGTGGCGAGCATGGATGCGCACACAACCATACAAAGAGAAATAAAGAGGCTCATATAGGGCCTCCATTGTTATTGTTGAAAATAGACATTGTATGCTTGCATCCAATTTGGATCCAAAGATAGAGACATTTAGCAGGTCAAATTGTGTGCTTCAGGACATTGCCACATATAGAGACAAAAAGAGGAAAGAATATGCTAATGGACTTAGTTACAAGGGAGTTAAGAAATTGAAGATAATGAAGCAACATATCTTTTCCCTTTTTGGAGATCCACAGATGGGTGAAAACCAGATGTAAAAAAAAGCATATTTCTATTCAGTGGTGTACATATCAACCATTCATAGATAATTGGATAGACCAATAGTACATGATATTTGATATACCACCACACAACAACAGGGAAATGTCGTTATATTTTCTTAGAAAGATGTACGCGGAATTTGTTTTGGTGAAGCATGTCAATTATTTTGACCCTTCATTTTCTTTCGACCCTTGAGCAAAATATTCTCTACCTCTCCTTCCATGGAACCACCTCTCACCCTTCCTTTTCATTTTATCCTTCTCTTATTTACATGCACTTAACTGGGGTGGAGACAAGAAAAGGTAATGTCTACCTCTCCTTCCATGCACTTGGAAGAGATCCATGCAATTCAAGAATTACATGACAATGGGGGAAACAAAGATTAACTATTATGTTGAATTAGAAAGATTGAACTAATTTCATTTTTTTCTTCGATCCTTCTCTTCTACACATCTAATTAACTAGGGAAGAGAGAATACTAGTTATATACCTCTCCTTCCATGGACCCACCTCTCACCCCTCCATTCCATTTGACCCTTCTCTTCTTCACATCTACTTAGCTAGGATGGAGGGAAAAGGTATTATCTACCTCTCTTTCCATGCACTTACCTCCGACCAATTTCCCTCTACTTAGAAAAGTGCAAGTGTCATATAATGATAGTGTGAAACTTCTTATCCAACATTCCCACCTTCCTTTGATCCCTCACTTACCACCACCCTACACTTTGCTCAACCTTCATTTTATTCCTACCTTTCTCTTCTTCACATCTAGTTAACCAAGGAAGAAAGAAAAACTATTGTCTACGCATCCTTCCATGCATCCATCTCTCACCCTTTGTTTTTGTTTTAACCTTCTCTTCTTTACATGTACATAACTAGGGTGGAGGGAAAAGGTATTATATGCCTCTCCTTCGATGCAACTATCTCCGACCAATTTCCATCTACTTGACAAAGTGAAAGTGGCATCTAATAATAGTGTAGTACTTCTTATCCCTCCTTCCCACATCCCCTTCATCTCCCACTTACCACCAGGCCACACTTTTTTCATCCTCCGTTTTCTTCTTCACATCTAGTTAATTAGGATGGAGAGAAAAAATAGTCTACCTCTCCTTCCATGCACACACCTCTCACCCTTCCTTTTACTTTAACCCTTATCTTATTTACATTTACTTAAATAGGGTGGAGGGAAAAGTTATTTTCTCTCTCCTTCCGTTCACCGTGCATCAAAGATTTTTGACAAACTGACTTTACCATACAAGTGACATCTAATGATGGTGTGGTAGTTCATAGCCAAATAATGACATGGCATGGGATACAACAAGATAGGTAGCAACATAAGGGTGATGTGGAAGATTAGGCGTAGTATGCGCTTAGATGCGAACTCCATTATAAAACTTAGAACCATCTTCTTAAGGTTTTATCATAAAACTTAGAACCATCTTCTTAAGGTTTTATCATCAATTTTCGTGCTTTCACACTCTCTATCCCTATCCATATGGAACGGTACGTTGTTAATGAAGTATATTATCATAGTTAAAACAAAGTATATTAACGAAGAAATTAGTGAAAACAGTATAATGTAGATGGCAATCATCAATTTTCCGGCTTTCACACTCTCAATCAATTATGTCTTTCCATGGAACGGTTCGTTGTTGTCGGTGAACCGTTGTCTCTATCCCATGCAGGCATTCAAAGGCAACACTGCTACATAAAATTAATTGTTTGCAGGTGAATATAACAGACGATTCTGGGAATAATATGGATATGGGGGTAACAGACAATTCTGGGAATAATAATGTTACAGACTGCGTGATTTGTACGCTGGAAATGACGAGAAGTGGGGTGGAAATGCTACCCTGCGATCACACCTTCCATGGCCATTGCATCAGAAAGTGGTTATCTTTTCAACTCAACAGTACAAACGTTGCAGCGTGCCCGCTGTGCAGAAACGAGCTCACACCACAGGAGCTTCAACGGATGAAAATATCGCGCCAAGAAGAAAAAGAAGAAGAAGGCGATTTACAAATTCCAGCAATATATCCAGTTTTGCTTTCATGGGCTTGCACACTGTTTTGTGCTTACGCAGTGTTTTATAATAGATAACTTCGCAGCCACGTGTTTTCTGCCACCTACGCTTCTGGTTTTGCATTCACGTGGATTAGGTATTTGGTAAACTCGCTTTCATAGTGAGAATAAAGAGAGATATAGTGTACATCCTTTTGATCTAAGGCATGTCACTCCATTCCTTTCATATATCTAATATCTAATTTAACATGTAATACATCCTTTTGATCTACGACAAGTCACTCCATTCCTTTTCATATATCTAATATTTAATCTAACATGTAATAGCATCATAAAATAAGGATAATTTTGTATAAATTTCATTATTTTCAGGTTTTGGTTACTTATTACATATAACTTTGATCTAATCTATTTTCAATATCATTTATAATTTTGTAATGTGAATTTTGATGTAACTTAAACTTTATTGAACATTTTATGTAGAATTACATAATAAAAATATAATATATATTTTATTTTTAATATATATTTATAAATAATTAGAATTTTATAAAGTTATATATATATATATAAAGAGCTAAGGAAATATATTATTGAGAAATATACTATTGAGAATATGATATTATATATATATAAAGAGTTAAAGAAATATCTTATTGAGAATATGATAATTATATTTTGTAAGATTTTTCATTATTTTGATGTAGTCTTTTTTGTTCTTTTTTAATTATAAACATATAATAAGTGTAGATATTGAAAAAAAATGGCCCATAATCATAAACACACAAAATATACATAAAAGTTACCTTATAATTGTGAATTTTCCTTGTTTTCAATTTTATGGATGGATTTTCAAGGTGTAGGAAGTAGTTATATCACCATTTTACTTTCAAAAACATGTTAGAATGAGTAGGAAGCAGTTATACCACCATTTCATATCTTTATGAATAACTACCTACCTTAATTTTGGTTTATAATTGTGAATTTTCCTTGTTTTCAATTTTATGGATGGATTTCCAAGATGTAGTAAGTAGTCATAACACCATTATACTTTCAAAAACATGTTAGAATGTGTAGGAAGTAGTTATACTACCATTTCATATCCTTATGAGTGATTACCTACCTTAATTTGGTGAGTAGCACCATCCTTGAAGGAGTGTTAGAATTTTATGTTTTTCTGAACTTCTTATCCCTTTAATTGGGTTGGGTAATAGTAGAGATGTCATAGTTGGAAAGGGAGGATGCAATTTGGTTGGTAATTTTGGTGAGGGTAGTTTAGTTTAAGAACCCTCTTTACCATTTTTGTTTTTCTAAAGTTATTATCTTCAATGATAAGCACACTTACTTAGGTGGGTGATTTGACTTGGAATTAGTGAGGTGCTTTAATGCTAGTGGTAACACTTTCCAATCACATTACACCATGGGTGTGGCATGTTTATGACGGTTTATATATCTTATTGGTTAGGTTTTAGAGTGGATGAGTGATTCCTTTCAATAATAAGCTCTAGTGGAGAACATTGAGGAAACATTTAACCACCCTCCACACTACAAGTTCATTTATGATAGTTCGTAGTTATCTATTTTTCTCAATTATTTCATAGAATGTAGTGGTTGTACTCATGAATTTATCGAATATTATTTTAGCAGTTATAGATCTAAATTTTTTATGGGTGGTTTTCTAGATTTTCAATTTGTACATTAGGTTATAATTCTTTGAGTGCATATGAATAATTGTTGCGCTAAGAGGCACTTTACAGCCCACTATGAGGGAGATCTTGTAACGTTTGTCGATATTATGTCAGCTATAAATAATATTGCCGATTATGAGGGAGATGTTGTAACGTTTGTTGCTAACATGTGGGCCATAAATAATATTGCGGAGTATGATGGAGATGTTGTAACTTTTGTTCCTAAAATGTCCGTCATAAATAATATTGCCAAGTATGAGGGAGATATTATGTCTGCCATTAATAAAAAGGCGTGTATTTCTGATCAAGTGAATAAAAATAGAAGCAAGTTTTGTTTCGTTTCGTTTTCTCTGGAAATTTGATTCTATATAAAAATAAAATACTAATTATGTTTTTCCAAATAGAATACTGAATTTGAATTTAGTTTTTCTAAAAAAATAATTGTAAATTTTATTTAATATACTTTTTAAAATTAGTTTTAATTGTATTGTTTTAAATTTGAATTTAGTTTTTCTAAAAATAGAATTCTAAATTTTGTTTAATATACTCACTTTTTAAATAATAGTTTTAATGGCAATGCTTTCACAGTATCCCAGCCTAGATCCAAGTGAATAAAAATAGAAGCAAGAAATTTGATTCTATATAAAAATAGAATACTAATTATGTTTTTCCAAATAGAATACTGAATTTGAATTTCATTTTTATACAAAAATAATTGTAAATTTTGTTTAATATACTCACTTTTTAAAAATAATAGTTTTAATGACAATGCTTTAACATATACTCCCGATTCAAAAATATAAATATATTAAATCATTTAATTCCTAAACAACTCGGTGTATCCCATTGGGAATACATTGTGGTGGTCATAGGTAGGTCACGGGGTCAAACTTTGTTGATTCCCTCTTCCCCCATTCTCGCCAAATGTAATATTATTCAAGTTTATATATAAGTTATTTACTATGTATAATAAGAACTAAGTGCAGCATGGACGCATAGATTTTAGTGTAGATTTCATGAATGCATAAATTTTAGTGTGGATTTCATAGATGCATAAATTTCAGTGTATATGTTAATGCTTGAAATTTTTTATATAGAGTCTGAACTAGAAATGGAAGATGTGCATGCAGAAGATGCTATCAGACAAACATGAGAAGAACAAAAAATATAGAATGTCAGAAAGCATATCAAGGAAGAAAATCTAATGAAATGACAGCAAAAGAATGGGAAGGATAAAGATTTATACAACAGAAAAAAATTTATGTGGATATTGAATTTCATTATCATGTAAAGTGAGTGTTATACTTGCATAGATTTCAGCATATGGTGTTTTATCATTGCATAATTTTCAGTGTAGCTTTTAATCAATGGACACATAGATGTCAGTGTAGATTTCATGGATGCATAAATTTTATCGTGGATTTCATAGATGCATAAATTTCAGTGAATATGTTAATGCTTGGCATTTTTGTTATAGAGTCTCAACTAGAAATGGAAGATGTGCATGCGGAAGATGTTATCAAACAAATAGGAGAAGAAAAAAAAATACAGAACATCGAACATCAGAAAGCATATCAAGGAAGAAAATCTAATGAAATGACAACAAAAGAATGAGAAGAAGAATTGAAATGAAAATTAGAACAACAAAAAGAATATCAAAGAAAGAATGTTGGACGAAATGACAACAACAGAACGAGAAGAATGAAGAAAACAAAACGCGGATCGACAAAATGAATATCGAAAAAAAAAGTTAAACAAATTGACAACAGAAGAACGAGAAGAACAAAGAAAATGAAACGTTGACCAACAAAGAGCATATAGAGAGAGAAAGTTGAAGAAATTGGAAGAACAAAGAAATCAATTTGTAGAACAACAAAGAAATCAAAATGTAGAACAACAAAGACTATATTCAACCAATATACTCGTAGAACCAACTGTGGGAGATGCTCAGCGTGTAACAGTCATAGAGTGACGTGTTGATGACATGGTACGAGATAAGGAGATTGAAATTGATGATAATATATCGGTACCATCTGAAGAAATGTATACTAGACATAAAAAATTTCGTGAACGAATCAAGATCAATTAGTAGAAGTTTAAATGTGTCATGTCTGTGAGGAGTCATATGCTGGAATACAAGTACGTAATACGAGTACAGGTCCAATGTAGATTCTCATATGATCGATATGAGAAGATGTCAAAATTACCAGGTGTGAAGATAAGAAAAGATGAAGAAGATAGATTGAGAATGATCACGATGTGAACCATATTTTAATTTATTTAATTCTTACAAAATTATTATGTCTATTTTTCAATTTAACAATTTACTCAATCCTTAATACTTATTACTTACATTATGATAATCCTCATAATTCTATGTGTGTTTTCAACTTAACGTGTTCCTTACAATGTTGATCAAACTCCAGTTTTGTGTCACCGCCCACAACTGGAACCAACCTAGGTCCAAATCCAAGGCTCTATCAAGTGCTAGGAGATTTGATCCCTCTCGGCGCTGGATAGAGTCTAGTTGTAAACCAACCCTTGCTGTAATACCCCTAGTTTTAACTTGGAATGTATTTATCCAATATTATGTAAATGATGTAAATATGCTATCCTGGTAGTATGAAGTGATGGTATCCTATTTTTACATTTTGTCGGTGTTTATTGGTTGTCACTCATTTAACTAGTTTATGTGTGGCATTCACCATATCTCAAGTTGTTGAGATTTTTTATATATATATTTTTAAATATATGTTTGATTTTTTTATGTAAATGTTTATATATATTTATGAATATTTAATTTATATATACTGTTGGAGATAATTCCTCCCGCCAACTTGATGAATCCACCAACCGCCATACAAGAAGTTAATACAATTAGGTGAAGAAGTAAATGAGCCTCGGATGAAAAGAGGCATCTATATGTTCAATGTATTTTGTGTGTTCATTGGGGGGGTTTTGGAATGATGTAGAAGGGTCGTAGAGCTCCATTCATAAATTTGGCCCCGTCTCTGTTTTTGTCCTTCTGATACTCTGTTTTTTCCCCTGCTGTTCTGCCTCTCCAAATTCGACATCCCCTGTTTTGTTTTGCCTTTCTCGCATAAGCTGCTGTGTTATGCTCTGCCTCAAAATTTGACATGGTATCAGAGCTTAGGGTTATGAATCCCCCTTCACCAACCATGTGAAGGATCCGAGTGTTGTCAGGATTACAACCAGTGTTGGTCAGCCGATCCAACCTGTTGCAGAGAAAGGAGTAGGAGCAACCGTCTCCAGTAAACCCCAACCACAGTCGCTTGAAGAGCTTTTCAGAAAGCTAGCCTCAGCAAGGAAATCTGTTGAAGACAAAACTGTCGGCCACAGCTGAAGTGAAATGCTGGTTCGCACAGAGTTTTAACAAAAGAACGGTACAGTTGTGGGTACAACTGTACAATCACCAGTTTGAGAATATGAACTACGACTCAGAAATTTGAATTCAGTAGATCTAGTTGCAGGTCGTTGTGCAGAATAGGTGACCGCCGAGGGCAGAACGAATGGATTGTCACACCGCGGCCAGCTGACTGGTGGAGTTGATGCTACAAGGACCTTGCCATCAAATGGCAGCAGCCTGGAACCGGAAATAAAGTATTCAGTTTCGACTGAACCGACCAGGAAGTACTCTGCATCTAGCGATAACAGTCTAACTAACAAAGAAACACAAGATCTTGCTAACGTTGATGGGATTGTTAATGGGTCATCCGATATGGCAAATTTAACAACAAATGGATCTGAAGAGCTCAAAACTAGTGACCGCCGAGGTTGAAAAGCTGTGAAGAAAGATTGTTGGAGTGTGAATCCGCATCGATTGAAACAAATGTAATATTGTTGTGATTTGCATATCACTTGGAGCTTGCGCATGCAAAGACCTTGGTTGCATGAGGAAAGAACATTGCCGAAGAAGAAAGCTGTGAAGGTTTTCCCAATGAGAACCACCTCGAATTTAAATCTTGCGTGAAATTTAGCCTCAAGCTAGAGATTTCTGACCTGTCTAAGTTGGGGCATTGCCATGCCCATTTCGAGGAATAATAACTACATTCGGTAGTGGTGGCATGAATATTTCCACATAGAAGTGTTCGACAGTGGGACAAACTTCCACCTAGAGATTTCTGAAGACATTTCAGAGGAAATATTGAGGGCCCTCGGCGTAGGAAAGAAGAAACGATTTGATATTAGAACGGAAGCGCCCAGCAAGGGTTCAATCCCCAACGGGACAAGCACTGGTGCAGCAGCTGTGGTAAGAATAATACTCTGCCACGACACTTGTTTTTTTTTTTAAACTTGTTTGTATTTTGGTAAGAAGCTGTGGGTGCACCGTTAGTAGCACTGCCACCCTATTCTATCGGCCCAGTTCAGTTGAGCACGTTGTGGCTGGTGATAAAACCCTTCCTGAGCACCAACAACACCAACAGTTCCCCCCAGTCTCATATCATCATAGCCCGATGCATTACCTGCAGTCACAGAAGGAATTGCATTATATCCTGACGGAGCTACTGTATAGCTACCATAACCTGCAGGAACGCCAATATGAGGAGAATTCCCACTAGCATTACCAGGCTTATACTGTGACAGTGAGTATTTTACTACAGCAGCAGCTCGGGGTACGAGTTACCTATTTTCAGAATCCTGAAGAACCAAGAGGGCAGAGCATGTGACACGACAGGTGTAATAATTAGAAGAAGCCTCCTCATTGACTGTTATAAGAGATTTGAATCCCTTCCTGAAGGAAAGAATAGAGTCTACGTGTAGAGAAGACACCTATGTAAAAGCCTTTATTTGTAGCTGCCTGGTCGTGTTCAAAGAGTGGGTGTAATTTGTTGAGCAGAAGTGTTTCCCGGTTGAGTTTTTTGCATTAAGGGGGCGTTATTGACAGCTCTTGCAGCCAGCAAGCAAATGTATATTTGTTTTAGGGGGCGATAGGGAAGGAGAAGCAAGTAGGAGACTTGCAAGAAGAAGACAAGTGCCAGCACAGAACACCTGCAACAAAGAAGAGAAGAAATGGGTTACCAAAGCAGACTCAAGCAGATAAAAAGAAGAAATGTAAGGGCAGAGGAAAAGTATTTTGCACATAGATTTGGAGAAGTTCCCATTGCAGAGGAGCTTATTAACACAGTTGAAGTCCACGAGGAGAACCAGGATAATTGGAGCAGCAGAGTTCTCTTTGTACCCCCACATTTTTCAGGTAAAAATTATGAGTTTTGGGCTATTAAGATGAGAATTTTTCTTAGAGCAGAGGATTTATGGTATTTGGTTCAAAATGAATGTGTGCATCCCCTATATCTAGAGGCTTTTGAGGCCCTCACAGAAGACCAAAAAATGCAGAAGCATGAATTAGCCTTGCATCTCATCCAACAAGCTGTGGATGAAAGTATTTTCCACAAGATTGCAGCAGCAAAGACTTTCAAGGAAGCATGGAGAATTTTGGAAGAGGAGTTCAGTGAAAGGAGGAGTGACATGTGCAAGCAGCCAACAGTGTCACATCCTGTTGAAGAAGTAGCAGAAGAGAATTCTGCAGTTGAGAATCCTGCACTTGAAGCAGAAGACAGCCAAGCTGTTAGTGAATCGCACGGTGTAGAGGCACTTGCGGATGAATATGAAGATGGAACTGCCATTGCAGTAGTAGAAACTCCAGCCATAGAAGCTGTTGAGAAATTTAGTGAACCCCACACAGTTGTGGATAATGAAGTTGAAGAGCCTACTATACCAGCAGAAGCACTTTCCCCAAACACAAATGAAGATGAAATTGTTGTAATAGTTGAAAAGGATGTAGTAGCCTTAGTCAAAGCTGCTGAAGTAGAAGTTGAATGTTCGCATGAAATGGTCGAGGACTCTGTCAGCCATGTAGAGCCAGATAAGTTTGAGAATAGTGAAGCACACTGTGCAGATCCACAAGTGGATGAAGATGACAAAGATGGTGTTGAAGATGAGGAAGCTGCCAACCCATATATTCTTGAAGATGAAGCTGCCATAGCAGCAACAAAAAAATAGTGAATTAGCAACTGAAGCAGTTGCAGGACAGCCAGTAGAGGCTGAATGTGAAGAAGAAGAAGAGCTCATGAAGAGCATGCCCATGAGGGCAGAAGTTTTTCCTAACAGTTTAGATGTTTGTGAGTGTGCATGTATTGAGACCAAGAATCAGCCTACAATAGCTTAAGAAAAAGAACAAGACCATGCAGTCAAAGTAACAAGACATTTTGATGAAGATTTGGAATTTATTGAAGAGTGGCTAGCAAAGCCCAAGCACGATGAAGACTGTAATTTTATTGAAGAGTTTGACAAGATTATCGAAAGCTGCATGGAAGATGAAGCATTTGAATTCAGTAATGATGGCCATTGTGACATGCCAAGAGTGCTTAGCAGCACCATCCATGAAGAAATCTGCATTGAAGATACAGAGGATGAAGCTGAACCAGTTGAAGACATTTTTATGAAATGGAGTCCTGAAGAGATCAAGCTTTACTATCAGTTGTTAGTGTGGCAGTTGACCACTGAAGAGGTTGATGAAAACAAGTTTAAAAAATGCATATGGGATCCAAACGTTCCCATACCCCAGCAATTGAAAATGCAAAAATCTGAATTATTAGCCCATGATGTTGAGGGCATTATTAGCGTGATTGAAGATGAAGACACAAGGCATA
Organism: Larix kaempferi; assembly: GCA_027924585.1. Classification (NCBI taxonomy): domain Eukaryota; kingdom Viridiplantae; phylum Streptophyta; class Pinopsida; order Pinales; family Pinaceae; genus Larix; species Larix kaempferi. Next base: position 7,900,400 of record BSBM01000486.1, read on the forward strand.
AAGCCATTGAATAACTTGCACACATTGATGGAAGATTCAAGCCCAAGGAGCTTAAAGAAAACATGAAGAATAAGGTGAGAATGAAGAAGAAGGTGAAGAAGAATGCTGAGTTCAAGGTCTGGAGCAAACGAAAGAAAAAGAAGCCGTTGCATCAACTTGCAGCAGACAAGAATAGTAAGATATTTTTTTTGAGCTTTGACATGAACGGAATGTAAGCCTAGCTGAGACTTTAGACAAGCAGGCATTAACGTTTTATGTTTTTTGTTGAAAGCCCATGAAGGCATTGCATGTATGCTTTAGATGTTAGTAGTTTGTTTATGGTTGGAATCATGGGGGAGTGCTGGAGATAATTCCTCCCGCCAACTTGATGAATCCACCAACCGCCGTACAAGAAGTTAATACAATTAGGTGAAGAAGTAAATGAGCCTCGGATGAAAAGAGGCATCTATATGTTCAATGTATTTTGTGTGTTCATTGGGGGGGTTCTGGAATGATGTAGAAGGGCCGTAGAGCTCCATTCAGAAATTCGGCCCCGTCTCTGTTTTTGTCCTTCTGATACTCTGTTTTTTCCCCTGCTGTTCTGCCTCTCCAAATTCGACATCCCCTGTTTTGTTTTTCCTTTCTCGCATAAGCTGCTGTGTTATGCTCTGCCTCACAATTCGACATATACCAAGTTTATTTGAGTATTTTATTCCTACTGGAATTTTTCATTACATATTTATTTCTATTTTCTATTCATACTAGATTTTTTCATTATGCATATATAATATTCATATCGATATTTATAAGTTCAAATTATGTTACTATAAATTCGAATTATGCTAATATGGAATAAATAACTCATTTAAACAACAATGTGTACATAATGCATGCGACAGATATGGTGTTCATGTTTCAATTGCAAAACATTAGCAAAAGTATCTTTTCTATGTAATTGTTTGATTAAATACTATTGTGGGAGACTAGATAGCTATGCCAATAAGCAAGGGATGACATATTAATAATCGATTAGTGCAATGATTAATAGATAAACGTATTTATTTAAACTTCTTTAATTCAAATCTAAGATTTTTATATATGTTATCAATACTATAATATGTTTTTTAATTAATAATAAAGTTTTTAATATTATGATTTCATTTTAAATGACAATTGAAATGGGTGTCTATATATTTCTAAGATTTTATCATAGATGTTAAAAGTCAAACTTTATAACACTAAATAATAATAAAAAGAAGTAAAATATTGGAAAGATAAATTTTCTTCTGTAAAGATTCTTAGAGTTCAACATTTCTATATATATATCCGATATTATAATATATTTTCCAAATACTAATAATCATAATCATATTCTTATTTCTATGATTTTAATTTAAATAAGGATTGAATTAAATAGCTAAACATGTGTAAGATTTTGATTTTGAGTAGTAGATATTAAAAATCAAAACTTCACATTAATAAAATAAATAATTAATATAAATAAAATGTTAAAAAAAATTGATAATTAACCTAATTAATAATTTTTACATTATAACGTACATTATATTATAGTATTAGTATTTTTTGAAAAAAAAACTATAAGGACTTTATTCCCCTGCAAAACGCACCATTAAAAAATATTAATTATAAATTGTTACGAGGAAAATGACTATATTCCTCTATAAAATTCACATTAAAAAGTGGTTCATAATAAACTGCATAAAAAAGTATTAATTATAAATTGTTACGAGGAAAATGACTTTATTCCTCTATAAAATTCACATTAAAAGGTGGTTCATTATAAACTGTATAAAAAATTATGCTCTATATTATGACCTTAACCCTCTACAAAACTCACCATTAAACGGGTTGATTTTAAATTGTAAGAGAAAAATATGCTATATAATGAAGTGCCTTTTTTACATCCCAAAAAATCTGCTAAAACATTTTGACTATAAAATATTTAGCAACATAGACCACGTAGAAATTGCTCCACATATGAAATAAAGGGCTGAAGTTCTAACACAGAAAATAGAATAACAGATCAAGACTGAGATCTTCTATGGAACCATAAATGCCAACTAAATTCCTGAAATGCTTGCTTATACATGTTTTTGGTTCTGGAAGCGCCTCGCATGTGTCTGGTTCAGGAAGCCGCATTTATTTTGCTTATAATATCTTTGTTCTTTACCGTTTACAGAAAATATGAGTCACTAAGAACATTGCAGCATGGGAGGAAAATCTTAATGACAGGAAGTCGAACGTAGTCAATTTATGGGGCTCTTAATTGATAAAGCAATCCAGATCGTCTTAGACCTGGGTCTCAATTTTGCAGTTGTTCCGGAAAAAGTGCCCCTAAGAGATTTAATATGCAGCTTTGAGGAGGCAGTAAAGGGCTTACCTGAAAAGATTGCGGAGGAAATCAGACAAGAATGTGCAGTGACCATTAGAAGATCAAAGCCCCCGTGAGCGCGCTTAGAAATCTAGAAGAAAACAACAAGAATCTGAGGACCTATAAGAACAACGTTACAGTGATTCTGAATACTGAACATTATGAAAAGAAAAGAATATGCATTAGAATCTGGCATCTAACCATTATAAAAAAATGAGTGGCAATCCAAGCATGAAGGTTTTAAAAAGGAAGTGACTAACCCTATATGAATCTCATCTCTAGATGAGGAAACCAAGAAAAAACTAAAACCCTGTTAATCCACGCATCTATGGTTTACCAAATATACACAACCGATTGTAAACAGTACGATGGGTTCTTGATCAACATACAAGCTGGCAAAGTGTCTGGACAATAAACTCAAATGCTGTAAAAAATATTTGTATAAATGCTGTAAAAAATGACTGTCAGAACATATTTGTATAAATGCTGTAAAAGATATTCAAAGCCTCATGAACAATTACTTTCATGGAAATCCCTACCAAAAAGACATCTTAAATAGGCGTCAAAGAGCTTAAGTTCTTCACAGAAATGAGAATAGTGACCTAAAGCTAGAGATCATTTATGGAGCGCTGAATCTAAGCTACTATTACTCTCAGATTAATTCTGGATACATATTAAGATTACCTTGGATTACTTCTAGATACAAATTGAGATCTTCTATAGAACCATCCCAAGCAAAGAAATGCCAACTAAATTCTTTAAATACATCTTTACACCCCAAAGTGGATATAAGGTTGGCTGCTCACATATTTCTGGTTCTGGAAGCGGCATTTCATGCAGTATATTATCACTGTGAAGAATGGCCATCAAATGCTTCAATGCACGAAGAAACCTGTTGTCATCAATATCTTCCTTGATCTCCCTAAAACTGTAGCCCAATTGTAGCCCTGTTGTCCAATTTGCACTTAATACATTGTTACTGAGAACAATTCGCAGTGGGCACGAAAAATAAGGTGGGTTTCTCTACTCTGCGTCTGCAATATTCATTTACAGACACAAACGTGCAATTGAAGGCATAGATAGCTTTTTGCTGCAATGGGGTCACCCTTGGATTGAACACAACAATATCGTTCACCCAATGAATTTTTTTCAATAAAATATTAAATGCTAACTGCATGTGACAAACTTCCACGTCTTTTGTATAAGATAAACACTCCATCTCTCCAACGCCATAGAGCACCACTTTCAATTGTGAATGTTGTGGGTCTCTGGCTATCACATTTTCTATTTGTGCAACAATTGCTAGGTTTCGCATATGTTTCATAAAGTATGCAAAGAAGAGGATTTCTATAACGTTTCCAGAGCTAACTATACATGATTGATTATTCAATGATATCCTGTATTTTCTTGTTCTGCAAGGGTAGCAGCAATTGCACTCTCCATAATCGTCAACCCTCATAAAGTTTGTAGAGACACACAATAGAGCAGAAACATAAACGGGCAAATTGATTGCCTTCTCATCATTATTAAGCACACATATATATAGTTTAACATAACACCAAAACCACTTGCTAATACTACAGTCCATTGTAAACCATGGGTCAACAAATGACCTAACTCAACTAACTTAGGACCATTGACTCAACTAACTAACCAACTTAGGACCATTGAGATTACAACTCTTAACACACCTCCTTAATCTTAAGTGGGATGGTGTGATTAGCATTATCAATTCCTAATTGTTTCCTCTGAAACTCAAATGTGGATGTTCCCAAGGGTTTGGTAAACATATCAGCAAGCTGCTCCTTAGAGCCACAAAAAAACAAACTGATCTCTCCATTATTGACTAACTCAGGTATGAAGTGATAGCGAGTGCCAATGTGTTTACTAGATTCCTATGAAATACATTATGCTTAGACAACTGTATAGCATAACTATTGTCACAATAGATGGTTGTTGGTTCTATTTCTGTATGTCCCATGTCCTTCAAGAGTCTTCTGAGCCAAATTGCATGGCATACTGCTGTAGTTGCTGCAATATATTCTGCTTCTGCTGAAGACATGCTCACAATAGGCTGCTTCTGAGAATCCCAAGAAATAAGATTGGTATTAAGATGGAAAGCATAACCAGATGTGTTTTTCCTATCATCAATGCTACCCGCAAAATCACTGTCTGTGTACCCTGTGAGAGTACAGTCCTGTGAATGAGTGTACCAAATTCCATAATCAATTATACCTGCAACATATCTTAGTATTCTTTTTCCAACTTTCGAGTGAGAGTCTTTGGAAGACTCCATGAATCTAGAAATAAGACTAACAACATACATCAAATCAGGTCTAGTAGCAGCCAAATACATTAAACTGCCTACTAATCTTTTGTAAAGTGTAGAATTTAATGTTGGTTCATCATCATTTTTGCTTAACTTGGTTCCTGTAGCAATGGGAGTTTCTGCTGGTTTACATTTGTCCATTCTGAATCTTTGCAAAATGTCAGTAGCATATTTATGCTCACAGATGAAGATCCTATTTTCACTTTGATCAACTTCCACACCAAGGAAAAACTTCATAATAACAAGATCAGTCATCTCAAACTCATTTTTCATGACTGTCTTAAACTCTTCAAGCATCAAATTTCTAGTATAGATCATATTATTAATTTTTGAGCATTAATTCAACATACTCTAGGATCTTTACTCAAAGAATAACATGTATAGCATATCAAGCATATCAATCACAATGAGTAATGACATGAGACAATAGACACACAGAGTTTCCTTGGGGAAAACCAAGAAGGTGAAAAACCCCAATAACTTCCTCAGAGATAGATAGAGCAATGATAGAAAACCCAAGCATAAGAGATAGTCTCCTAGAAGTAGCTTCTCCTCCTCCACTAGTGCGCCACTCTCCAATGAGTGTATAAGTGAGAAAGTGAATGATCAAATAGAGTGCCTCCGGCACTCTATTTATACATGATTTGACTTTCCTAAAAGCCTTACTAGGTCGGCCTCAACATAATCACATAATATAATGATGACAGGGCCGACCCCCAATAGGGTGGTCTAATAACCCTTTAACCCACATGACTTATACAGGGCCGACCCCATTAAGGTGGTCTAATAACCCATCAAGTATAAGTTACGACACTTACAATATAAATGACGACACTTCCATATTGAGGAATAATAACATCTTTATAGGAATACAATATACATATATGAAATATATTCCAAAGTTACAAATACATTAACACTCCCTCTTAACTAGGAAGGTATTTCTCGACACAGATCTGCTAGCACAAGTCTTCTTCTTTGGATCATCATCACTGGATCATCGTCATCATCACTGCTGCTGCTATCTCAATCAATCTCCAATCTACTCATCATAGGAAGTTCTACAGAGCCAATCATTTTTCATATTGGATGTAGGCCCACCACCTGTAGGTCTTCATCATCAGTATCCATACTGTGGAACACTCAGGACTGATTACGTGAGTCAACAAAACCTCGAAAGAGTATCCCAGGACTTTTACAAGCACATAGCTCAACCTATCGGATCTCCCAGGACCTTTTACATGTTACTGCACAACCTGTCCACGGCTGTAGAGTATCGTCATGATACTCATGGTCATATCATCATAACATCATTCATGAAGCACAACCTAGATGCCCATCACACAACACTTACACTCACCGGCATGGGAAGACACACTTCAACCATCCGTGAACGGCTCAGCACTTATATCTGCACCATGGAAAGACACACTTCAACCATGTAAGAATGGCACCGCACTTATATCCATAGCCATGGGAAGACAAATTTCAACCATGCTAGGAATGGCACAGCACTTATATCGCAGCCATGGGAAGACAAACTGCAACCATGCTCGAATGGCCCCAGCCCTTACATCTTCACTGTGGGATAACACATCTACACCCCGTGAACAATGGCTTCAACCCTTACATCTTTATTGTGGGAGAACACATCTACACCTTCTAAAGAATGGCTCCATCCCTTACATATTTAATGTGGGATAACACATCTACACCTTGTAAAGAATGGCTCAGTAATTACATCACAACCTTGGGAGAACACATCTACACCTTTGTTGGAAAAGCTCGGCATTTATATCATGACCATGGGAGAACACATCTACACCATGTCTTAAATGCCTATGTGCATTTGTGTCTTCAGAACTCATCACACATTATCCAACTGATCATGTCAAGCATCTACCTGATGCATATCATCACATATGATCATCCTAATCGCCAACATAGCATCGTCCTAATGCATATCATTCAGAGTACCATCCTAATACTCATCATCCATGATCATCCTGATCATACAATACATCTACCCGATGCATACCAAGTATCTACCTGATACATATCATCATACATGATCCACCTGATCATACAATGTATCCACCTGATACATATACAAATACATGATCCACCTGATCATGCAATGTATCCACTTGATACATATACAAATACATGATCCAACTGATAATATCAAGCATCCAACATGATGCATATACAAATGCATGATCCAACTGATCATATCAAGCATCCAACAAGATGCATATACAAATGCATGATCAACTAATCATATCAAGCATCCAACATGATGCATATACAAAGTAGTAACTGGAGCATTGTCCTGATGCTCATCATCCAACGCTTACATCCACAGCCATGGGAAGGATCCTCCTCTCACCATTCTTGGAATGGCTCCAGCAAATGTGTCCATCAATTCTTCCTCGAAGTGTCATCAATCTGAAGAACACCAAGCCTCTCTCTGAAGTACTCAAACTTCACTTTGGCTAGTTGTTTCGTCAATACATCCAAAACCTGCTCATCCGTCGCAACATACAAGAGCTTCACTACTCCTCTCTTCACCATATCCCTGATACACTGTTATTTGATCTCAATGTGCTTCGACCTATCGTTGAACAACGGATTCTCAGACAGCTTCACACAACTCTGGTTGTCACAAAAGATACTAGTAGCCTCCAACGGGAGATCAAATAGCTCAAACAGTAGCTTCTGAAGCCACACTGCCTCACAACTAGCTGAACAAGATGCAACATACTCTGCTTCGGCCTTACTGAGTGCTATGCAGGACTGCTTCCTGCTAAACCAAGAGATCACACCTGATCTCATACTGAAACAACACCCAGAAGTGCTCTTCCTAAATGCAGCACTGCCTGCCCAAACTGAATCAACATAACCTTGCAGGTTAAACTTTTGATTTGCATCATACTTGAGCCCATAATCAACCGTACCCTTTAGGTACCTCAGAATATGCTTTACAGCAACCATGTGAACACTTCTCGGATCCATCAGGAACTGGCTCAATGTGTTCACTGCAAAGAAAATATCTGGTCTCATATTCATCAGGTACATCAAGGACCCAATCATTTGACGATACGTAGTGACATCAACTAGATCAGATGAAGCATCACACAGAAGCTTCAGGTTCGATGCCATAGGTGTGGCCATGGCCTTGCAATCCATCATCCCAAACCTCTTCAAGATTTCTATTGCATACTTCCCTTATCCAAGGAAGATCCCATCTGCACTCTGCCACACCTCCATGCCTAGAAAATAGTGCATCATCCCCATGTCCTTCATCTCAAATTCGGTTGCAAGCTTCCTCTTAGTGTCGACAATCAACCCATCCTCTCCTGTAACAAAAAACTCATACAATAGTAGTATCACTGGATTGCCTTCCACAACCTTGTAGGAAAGGTTGGACTCTGCTTTACTCTTGGTAAAGCCCAAACTGGATAGAAAGTTGTCTATCCTACCATACCAAGTTCTAGGAGCTCGCTTCAAGCCATACAAGGATTTCTTCAATCGACATACATATGACTCCCTATCATGTGTCTCAAAACCAAGTGGCTGCTCCACATACACTTCCTCTTTGACTACACCATTCAAGAAAGCTATCTTGAAATCCATCTGGTGTATCTTCCATTTCATCACTGCAGCCAGAGCAAGTACTGTTCTTATGGAAGTGTATCTGGCTACATGAGAAAAAGTTTCTTCATAATCTATCCCCTCTTTCTGGGAGAAGCCACGAGCTACAAACCTCGCGTTGTATTTCTCCATGCTACCATCTGCAACATGCTTGATCTTATAGATCCACTTGGAATTCACAACAGACTTCGCTTCAGGTCTTAGGACCACATCCCAAACATCATTCTTCATGATTGACTGGTACTGCTCGATCATGGCATCCTTCCATTACTTCATCTTGGATGTTCGAAACTTCTCATTCTTCAATATCTTCAATATATAGCTGTGTTGCTGGAACACATGTTGTAGTCCTTCTTTTGTAGGTGATGGTATATGATCTTTCCTACCAAACAAGTTAAATTGCATGATTAGAGACATCTCATAGTTTTCAGAACAAATTCTTACACATAAAGAAATATGTCATACAATCATGCAATTATTTTAGCCAATGCTTCAATACAACATTTATCCATATCCCATAACTTTCTAGATGCCTTCCAATCTCTACCAAAACATTGTTAAGAGTGTCACAACTCCCAACATGTTAGCAAAGAGGTTTCATTTTAGATAAGTAGCAATGGAATGTTGTATAGTGCCATAGGCCACTTATCCCATTACATGCATTTTAGTGGCATACTATTCATTAATTCAATTATTCTAATATGCATGATACACAACCTAAGTCTAAGAACATAAGTATATACATCATTGAACAATATTATTTAAACAATCAAATATACAAGAAATGACAATTCAAATACTTATCTTTATTTGTTTGTTGGGTGGACTCCCTCTCAATCTTTCTTTCCTTGCAGGAACTGCTGGAGTGTGCTCCCTCTTGATCTTTGCTTCCTGGATTACCTGTCCTTGAACTTATATCCATCCTCGATCACTATGCATGCTTATTGGTATCGTCATTGTGTTATCCTTGATATCTCATACATAATCATACATTCATTACTATAATCTTAATACTATCAAAACACAATAATCTTAAACATGTATAGTCATGATCATTTCAGACACAGATAATAAGCATTAGTATTCAAGGTTTTAGGGAGTACTTCTTTTACTTATGCATATTCTTATTTGACCATAGGACTCTTCTCGTTAGTCATATAATCAATCAAGGTAAGAGACATAATATGCATAAACCCTTGATTACTTAAATTTCTCACTTCATGAATAATCACATACAAAAGTATAAGATCCTAACATAGAGTAGGATTCTAACTTGATATAGGAAAACATACCTGGTCATCATATTTTCTAGTTATGTCTAGCAATGTTTTATTGTTCTCTTCAATGACCTGTATAATTCATAAGTTAACCATTGTAGAACCAAAATATACATACCTCTATGTGATCCATGACTATGGATGAGGCTTTGTCTTCATGTCACCATGGTCTTCATCTAGAACTTGATTTGTACCTTCATGTTAATGGATAACATTATCCTCATACAACACCATAGTGTATTAGTACAATCATAAGTGTCATAACCCTAATCAATGAATATCTTCTATCATGCATTCATACTTTTAGTAGGGTGATGAAACAAGTCTAAGATTAATCAAGATTATACTAACCTCAATAATATGAAGACAAACATATCATAAACTTAATCATGAATAGATTTCAAAACATACCTGTAAGTCATACCTGTCAAATTGCTTGTAGTAGTTGTTGTTGTTGTTCCTTTTGTTCTTAGGACAATCTGAGGAAAAGTGTCATCTCCTTGGTATGTGCTATGATAGCTTGATCTTCATTCCCCATCTTTTCTTCTCGAGCTATAATCCGGGCTTCTTCCTGTGAGCATTCTTCTCACAGCCTACTGAATGAGATAAGTTTCTTCCTAGCATAAATTCCTTGGATGAAGTAATCCCATGATCTAGGAAGGCCTTTAAAAGTGGTCATTACCACTTGTCCATTCTCTATATTATCTTTCACAGCTTCAAGTTGTTCTTTTATCTGGGAGATCCTTGAGAAATAAGATTGCATAGTCTCTGCATTTTGGATCTTGATATTGATTGCTGAAGGTCATCTTCCGATTTAAGTTCTTCCCTTCAAATAGCTTGGTCAAGGAATCAAACATCTCCTTGGGTGTCTTCAGAGATGACACATGTGGTATGAGATGGTCTTTAATGATCCTCTTATCCTTTACCAAGTTCTTCTTGTGTAAGGCCTTGGCCTCTTCTCCCTCTGGAACTCATTGTCTTCTAGGATTAACCCAATCCTATACTTCCATGCTTGGAAGTTATCAGCCCCTTCAAGGTTATCCTCAAGCTTGGTGTGGTGAGACATCTTAAAGAGTAATTCAAATGAAATATAAAAGATATAGGTCTTACCACTTGATTTGCAGAAATATGGATGTGGAGCTGGATTAGGGTTTGTCAGAGAAACCCTAAAAATTCAAACTTTGAATTTCAAACTTCTGAAAGGATAGAAAGATGGACCTTGATGAGTTGATCAAGCTCGTATACTCAGAATTTGAAAAATGCAAAGTTTCACCCCTCAAATTTGCTTTTCAAACTTTTGGATTCACTAGGGAGGACCCTGAATTAGCATTTGATTTTCTCAGAGCTTCACCCATCCAAAAATTTCCATCTTGGTCCCTAAACTTCGATTTTTCAGAGGAGCTTCCAGCCATGGTCTCAGATTTTAGAAATTCCAACTTTTGCAGAAGCCCTAATTTCCGCAATGGCACAGTGTCTTCTTCTCAAGTTAGCTCTGATACCATGTTAATTTTTTAGCATCAATTCAACATACTCTAGGATCTTTACTGAGATAATAACATGTACAACATATCAACCATATGAATCATAACAAGCAATGACATGAGACAATAGACACACAGAGTTTCCTTGGGGAAAACCAAGAAGGTGAAAAACCCCAATAACTTCCTCAGAGATAGATAGAGCAATGATACAAGACCCAAGCATAAGAGATAGTATCCTAGTAGCAGCATCTCCTCCTCCACTAGTACGCCACTCTCCAATGAGTGTATAAGTGAGAAAGTGAATGATCAAATAGAGTGCCTCCTGCACTCTATTTATACATGACTTGACTTGCCTAAAAACCTTACTAGGTTGGCCTCAACATAATCACATAATATAATGCTGACAGGGCCAATCCCCAATAGGGTGGTCTAATAACCCTTTAACCCACATGACTTATACAGGGCCAACCCCATCAAGGTGGTCTAACAACCCATCAAGTATAAGTTACGACACTTACAATATAAATGACGACACTTTCATATAGAGGAATAATAACATCTCTATAGGAATACAATATACATATGTGAAATACATTCAGAAGTTACAAATACATCAACATAAAGAAAAACAAGTAGAATGTTACCTTCTTGATCTGTTTTGATATACGGAGTGTGTTCATTGCTGCTTCTGTTGAATCCATTTTTGATGAGGTAAGAATCAATTTTGCTGTACCAAGCTTGTGGAGCTTCTTTGAGACCATACAAGGCCTTTTTTAGCTTACATACCTTGTGTTCTTGACCTTTGATAGCATAACCAGGTGGCTGATCTACATAGACTTCTTCTACAAGTATGCCATTAAGAAAGGAAGATTTCACATCCATGTGGTAAACAGGCCACTAGTTTTGAGCTGCTATTGCAAGTACAGCTTTGATGGTGTCCATCCTTGCTACTAGAGCAAAGGTTTCTTCATAGTCTACACCATATTGCTGTGCAAAACCTCTTGCAACAAGCCTTGCCTTGTACTTTTCTATCTTTGATTTTTCATTCAACTTGGTCTTATAGACCCATTTTACACCAATGCAGCTTTTATCCAATGGGAGATCAACTAGATCCCAAGTCTGATTCCTCTCAATAGAATCAATTTCTTCATTCATTACTTGGAACCACTGTGGATCTCTTGTTGCTTCTTCAAAACATGTTGGCTGACATGAAAATAGTACATGTTGTAGTTGCTCATCAATGATAGGATTCTCATCATATAACTCCCTTAAGATTATGGTTCTCTGGTTCTATTGTGGACTGGTGAGCTCTAATTATGGGTGCCTAATAAGGGCAACTAGACTAGGAGATTACTTTAATTATCAAACCAAGGGATGTACAAACTTTAGAGGCACTGGCACTATATGTGCTCTTCTAGGATAGTCTTTGTCGAAGTTAGGTGTTTATATCAATTCTTTTTTAAAGAGCTGCCTAAGAAAGATTAAATTAACTGAAAACAAGATTGTTAATCTATGGAAGAGAAATTCCTATGCTAAGAAATCAAATATCGAAAGCAGGAAATCTATGCATAAGAATTTGAATGCGGGAAATAGTAAATCTATTTTTAAGAATTAATTTGCTAAAAACAATAAAAATTATACTATGGAATTGAAATGCTGGGATTTAGCACAAATCTATTCTAAAGTAATGAAAGCTTGATCTATAATCTAAGGGGTATTTACTGGAAATCAACTGCATAAAACTCAAACTGTGATCTAACATAAATTAATGCTAAGGTTGAATTCAGAATGCCATTATCTAATGCTGCATTTTTAATCAAAACATCTAAGAAGTGAATATCATCATATAACCAAGAAATACTAAAAGAAATCAATCTCTATGAGCAGTCCTATTAATGAAATGAATACATAGGCTTAAGATCTAAATCGCTGCTTCAGAAGTAAATGCAAGTACATAGAGAAATAAGTGTTAATTGATGCTTTGACGGAAGGCTGCTACAAGACTATGGACATAGCATTATCATACTACGGAATGAGTTGTAATGAACTACGGAATCAGAATTGATCAACTACTATAGAAATTAAATCGTTCCTTTTTAGATGCTATTTAAAATACTCTCATAGGCAATATAAATTCAATCAATGCACAACACATAATGAGAAATACCTGTACTGCGAGATCTACTGACTTTCGTGTTGGAGGGGCCCTCTCCAACCCACACTTAGGAGTGAAAATAACTTATAAACGCTGAATCGTGGATAACATCAAGTCTTTATTTAAAATAGAAACTTCATCGTTTGAAAACCAGGTCTGTAACACAACTGTCTTGATAGTCTGAAACTTAAACAATAATTCTTCAAAATAGCAGTAGGGGCCTCTCGCTACCTGAGAGGTCCATATTTATAAAATCCTAATGCTTAACCTAACAAAAATATCTAACTGCCGATTCTCTTTTGAACAGGAGTTCATTCTCTAAAGATCAGGAAAAAGGCACTAAATTTGGTGATGTTCTTCCAATTCTTCACTTGATTCATGCGTTATCCTTGAGTACACCTACACCTGCTCATTCAACCTAGTTTTTCATGTAATTAGCTCATAGAAATGCTTTTCAAAACATAACATAAATAATCTTTTAAGCACTTCATTAAATAATTAAGGTAAATCATTTTCCCACTAACGAGTGTATCTTTTCAACCTTTCTTGTATTTTCTGGTGGGAAAAGAAACTATCAGATACCTGAAATGGGGACTCATCATGGACTGCCTGCATGTGTCCCTTCTTGCTGTTGCTACTGCTATACTTCAAGTCTAGGAATTCTGAGTGGTTTTGGTGCTTTTGGATTGTCTAGGTGCTGAATGTATGTTGTATCAGTTCAGCATTTATCTTCCAGAAATTTGACATCTTTGCTCACCACTACTTTCTTGGTGGCAGGATTATACAACTTATAGGCTTTCTGCTATTCACTATAGCTTGTGAAGATACACCTTTCACTCTTCTTGTCCAACTTCTTTCTTAACTCATCAGGTATGTGTGCGAATGCAACACATCCAAATATCCTGAGATGTGAGACACTAATCTAAGTGCCACTCCATACTTCTTCAGGTATTTTGTCTTTGACAGTTATTGTGGGAGACCTATTCAGTAGATATACTGAACATGCAATTGCTTCTTCCCAATAATCATCAGATAACTTCTTGTATGACAACATACTTCGGGCCATGTTTATGATGGTCCGATTCTTCCGTTCTACAACTCCATTCTACTGTGGAGTGTATCTGGTGGTGTATTCTTGCGGGATTCCATGCTGCTTACAGAACTCTGCAGAATTATGAGAGACATACTCACCTCCACCATCTTATTTGAATATTCTGAGTGGATTACCTGACTTCTTTTCAGTTAAAGCTTTGAACTCTTTGAATATGGAGAAAGCTTTTGACTTATGTCTGAGAAAGTAAATCCTTACTTTCGTGCTATAGTCATCAATAAATGTTAGGAAATACAGACTATGTCCTATAGAATGGTATTGCATGGGTCCACATAGGTCTATGTGAACAAGTTCCAAGTGTTCTTTGGCTCTATTAGTAGAAGTGGGAAATCTGTCCCTTTAGTGTTTGCCTAAAATATAGTCTTCACAGGAACTTGACTTTTCATTCATGATTGGTAATCCTTTTACCATGGATTGTTTTTGCAAATGAGAGAGACTCTGAAAAGGTAGATGACCATACCTACAATGCCACAACTAGGTTTCATCTTGACTGGAGAAAATATGAGCATATGACTGTGACAAGATAGCACTCCTCAAGTTGAGTGGGAAAATTCTATTCTTGGTCATTTCTACTTTGGTCAGGAGTCTTCTACTAGGGGCTTTGTCATAGACAACACAGTAGGAATCAGTGAACCTAACATCATACTTATTCTGAATTAGTTGACCCACACTGATCAGATTGACCTTAAGATTTGGAACATAGAATACATCATTTATGTACTTCTTCTCATTCTCTTTGGTAAGTATAGGAATAATACCTTTGCCTTCAACTGGAATGAGATAGTGATCACCCAGTTTGATCTTTGAATTAATAGATGGATCTAGTTCAAAGAACAATGATTTCCTACCTGTCATATGATTGCTGCATCCACTGTCGAGCAACTCCTTTTCGACCATGTCCCAACACTTGTTGAGCTGGAGAAAGGTCTGCATCTTGATAGACTAGAACTCATAATTCTTGTCGTTCAACATTGGACCTGAGATCGGCTTCATGTTCATGCTTTCCATGGAGAATGACAGCTGTTAAGCTGATCATCGCACTTTACTAACTGACACAGTCCAAGGCTGATCGTCGGACTTTTCGATTGAGCAAGCTTGCGATGGTCATCGCAGGTTGTCCTTAGCCAAGGTGAGACACCGTCACACTTTTCCTTCAGGTAGGGTTCGACAGCCTCCCTTCAGGGCCATTTTTTTTTTTCTTTTTCTTTCGCCCAAAAGAAAAATCATTTTTTTTTCAATTTTTTTTTTATGTGGCCCGAGTGTTCTGCCTCCATCCCATGTTGCAACTTCCATCCGTGTGTGTGCTCTCCAACTTCTTAAAAGGCTTACCCAAAAACAAGATCGAAGGATCAGGCTGTCAGCTCTGATACCATGATCAGAGTTGATCTACATGTGTGTGCTTTCCAATATGTGAAAAAGCTTACCCAACAACAACGTGTATGGATCAAGCCACTACAACATTTTGACCCAAAATCCAACGGCTGTATTGTCGGATTTTCAACATTTCCCTGTCGCATGTACAACACTATGTTTTTTTTTAGGCATTGCTGGATTTCTGTCGGTTGTCCGACACCACTCCAAGGTGTCGGTTCAGTGACGGTTAATCATACCGGCGGTGAACCGACGCCTTGGAGAGGTGTCGGTTAACCGACACAAATCCAGCGACACCTAGAACAATTTAAAAAAACAAACCAATGGCTTCTTACCGTCGATCAAATGCTCCAAGGCGTCGGTTAGGCGTCACTTAACCAATGGCCTGTAGATGTTCTAGGTGTCGGTTAACCGACAATCTGTAGATGTTCTAGGTGTCGGTTAACCGTCAGTCTGAAGATGTTCTAGGTGTCGGTTAACCAACAGTCTGTAGATGTTCTAGGGGTCGGTTAACTGATAGTCTGTAGATGTTCTAGGGGTCAGTTAACCGACAGTCTGTGGATGTTCTAGGTGTCGGTTAACCAACAGTCTGTAGATGTTCTAGGTGTCGGTTAACCGACAGGCTGTAAAAGTTTTTTTTTTTTAAATTAATAAATATATGCACAGATTTGTAGGCCGAGGATCAATGGTACCAAGACATTCAATAGAAAAATCTTCATATTGAATAGGCAAGTCCACCTGAAAGTATAAAAGCAGCAAGTCAACATTTCTATGAAGACAAACCATGGAACTTCTAAAATATTTGTCTAAAGATAGTGCTACAATTCCAGAGATTAGGAGAAGCAATAATACTCATGAAATAGATAAATTTGCACTACATTAGATTATGCTTGATGTAAAGAATTTTCGTCTACAGTAGGCTCACGCTCTCTTTTGTTTCTCTTCACCTTCTAAAAGCTGGGTTCAATAGCCATGTCAGAGGAATGATCATCACTCTCAATGCTGCTGCTACTTTCATCTTTCTCTGTGCAAATTTGTACCCTTGATTGTTTGCTTGTTATATCAACTTTTGTGATCTTGTCAATGATTTGTGAGTCTTTTTCCAAAGGAGACCCATTTGATATGTTTTTTGACCTAGGAGACACTCTGCCTTTTGTTGTTTCTATATCTTTTGTAGAAATGTCAACTGAATTCCTAACTCTACACACCACAAAGATTTCACTCAGTATGCTGCAGTCCATATATTCCACTCTCAAAAGCAATTATCTTCTGTGTTCTCAGGACAGGACAAATGTACATATACAAATACAATCATAATTTAAGGAGTGATAAATTTAACAATATACTACAATACAAAGCCAACCATAGAAAGATATTGTTGATGACAGATCTGTATGTTGTCATTGATGGACCTATCATCTGGACAGAGCTGTATAGTATTACAATGAAGATCAGACCAGAGAAGAGATACAGAGTACCTGTACCAGACCAAGAGATGAGAACAACAGCATGATTACAAAGATGAGGCACGACAAACCTACACAAAGATGAGACAACACAAAGGTGAGGCATGATAATTACAGAGATATACAAAGATGAGGCAACACAAACCTACACAGAATGAGAACAGCCGAATGATGATATGATACCTCCATATGTTCAATCAACTGTAGGTAAATGCTTAAAGTTTAAACATGTGTACCATCACTAAAAAGGAGAAATCTTCAAAGCAGAAAAACAGAACTATGAAACACATATTTGCTGTAGACCTAATATTTGCTCTAGATCAAATTTCTCGAGGTGCAAACCCATTTTTGGAATCGTTAGAGCTATGTGCTCCAATGAATTAGTTATGTCGAGGCTACTTTGTGTTTTCAAGTCCCCATTAACTCCAAACCCTAAATATTTTTCTTTGGATGTCCTCACTGAAAGTTGTGTAAATCGCGGGCAGTCTACAAATTTAATCAATCTTCTTTTCTTGCCATTGGAATATCTTTTAGGTGAAATAACCCAATGAAGATTTCATATCTCTTATTGTATGATGGATGATCTATCACTTGTTTTTAACAAATTGGTTCCGACTAAAGTTATGGATGATCACTTCATTACTTCCTTTCAGAATCTTTTTTTAGTTTTCTTGATAAGCCATCAATGAAATTGAATTTTGATCAGAGTGCAATTTTCAATACTGACTCCTCTTCTAGATTTGGTATGCTCTTCTTCAACATTGGAGGATTCCCAACATTAATTATTGTAAAACAAGAAGTGCATGGTGATCTATGACAGTTCAAGGTGTGAAAAAGGAAAATATTGGCTCAAATAACTTCTCTAACCTATTCTCAAGAATATATTCATATTAGACATCAAGAATCACATGGTGGAATACAAAATTCAAGGTTGCCAAAATAAAACTATTGGTTGAAACTTCTGTAGATCAGATTCAAGAGAAAGTATTATTGGATATATTACAACCAAAATCACATGATGATGTATTAAATTTCAAGATGTAAACATTCAAACAATTGGAACAAACAACTTTTTTAACCCAATTTCAAACACAGTGAGATTGGACATGAAGTAGTAAAGGTGTTTGAAATAGAGAAAAAAAGCTAGAAGAGAGGGAATTCTATAAAAATATTTCCCAACCTACTCAGTTTACTTAGTTTGTTGCAATGCTCACCTTCAAAGTCAATTGTGCCATGTACAGAAAAACATTAAAAAAAATCATATTCCCAACTCATAAAGCTAATGCACATGCATATGACATCTAAGAGTCTAAATAGATTATTAACCAGTCTATTCAGATAATGGGCTTGTTAACTTACAATATCAATAGTTTTGTATCCAGCAAAAACATAAAAAAGGTTGCCAAGTTGAATAGCTGCTACATCTAGGCGGGGTACATGAGCCTCTTCCATCTCCTCCTACTCCACAAAGAAATTACGGAGTGATAACACAAGGCACCTATTATCACAGTATAAATTTCTGGCAAAGGTCGATGGAAAAAATAGTGTTGTTCATTAAAAAAAGACTCTCATTTGGAAAATTTCTGTGAAGAAATGCTTTTCTGTGCTTAGCGGAGGTCTTAAAACATTGGAGGAGCTGTTAGTTTGGCAAGAGAATTGTCGGAAAACCCAAAGAATGAAGTAAAATAGCGGAGCAATCAAATCTCCGCTATAAAGTACAGTGGCCCCGACGGAGGTTAAGCGCCAGAACAGATCAAGGGCTGTAGATGCAGCGCTAATTTCCGCCAAGATCTGATGGCTCAGATCTCAGCGGATAATACATCTATCATGAAGGTTAAAGAAAGTCCATTTTCCGCTAAGATGTGACGGGTGCTACGTGGCTGTCGCTGAGTGGAAGCGGAAAATGCATACCCGTACAGAAATGTACGATATCCTATTTTCCGCTGCGGTCTAGCTTAACATGTTAACTTTCATTGAGTTTGAGCAGATCATCAGTAATTTGGTGGATGGATAAAAGTAGTGTTCCATCTGGTCATCCAGCCAGTGGGGTCAGAACCATAAAACTTATTCATGTCAAATTTGGTATATTGATGCCACACATTATATTGAGTCTCAGGAAAGTGGGAACCATGTAATGAACCTCCCCCATAGGAAGATTAACCTCTATCCATGTGTTTCGAGGGGTTTTGATAAATATCGTTATCTTTCATAATCACATCTCGTAGGGATACAATCTATTGCAGGAGCATATTATGACTCTCGGTGACCTATGTGGT
Organism: Larix kaempferi; assembly: GCA_027924585.1. Classification (NCBI taxonomy): domain Eukaryota; kingdom Viridiplantae; phylum Streptophyta; class Pinopsida; order Pinales; family Pinaceae; genus Larix; species Larix kaempferi. The sequence continues at coordinate 7,919,891 of BSBM01000486.1, forward strand.
GAAGCTTTGTTCAATTTTGGTTTCCAGATTATTGAGCTTGTACTCCATGGCGTCTTTCCAGGAGTATTTTTATATAGGTCACTCATAATGGTAGGAGTGGGTCCATTGAAAATAGGTTATTTGTGAGTGGTGCCACTACAATTAGTGCAACAAGAGGAATATTTTTAGATAGGCCCCAAGAAGGGTGTGGTTACGACCTGAACTCTTTTTTAGAGTACTACTCCTATCAGAGTATTAATCCTCCCTGAGTAATACTATGCTGACAGAATTCATAAAATTTGGTGTCCTGGTCTAGGGTATTAATTTTTTAAGTAATCTGGCTGCAGGGGCTAGGTTTCACAGGATCCTACAGACAAAGGAGTGCCAGGTGCTATAGCTCTCTGATATGCATGCGGGGTCCAACAATAGTACTCAGCCCAATCTATCAGGGCACTAACTAAGGAGGCTCCACCATACATGTTACCATCAAAGACCGCTGAAAGACTGTTTCCGCCATTTCTGCTGGGAGATCAAGGTTCGATTGGTTCGGCTGCTACAGATACCAGATATACTATCAACATTTCAACTATGGGTAACTACAGTCAGCCCTTACCCTCAGCCGCTACACAATTTCTGAGTATTCCTCTGTTGAATTACCTGCTTTCACCATGTTCACCACTGTAAAAACCTTAGATTCCTCCGAAGACCTGATTTTTTACCGTTTCTGGGATGTATATGACCCAATTTCAAAACCCTTTGATATCATTACCAGTCACAATGACCTCAGTACTGCTTCCCTTGACAATTCCGAGTTCCATACCAAATTGTACAGTACTTTGATCCCTTCTACATTGTATCCTTTACCTAGTTGCCCGGAATTTGTATCCTTATGTGCTGAACATTTTTCAACCTCAGAGGGAGTAATTATGAATTACCAAGGTGACCGAATTATCTACAAAGTAGACCCTCAAACCCTTAGGGAAACCCTGAAATATTCTGCTGATTTCATTTCAACTTCTATCTCTTTTAATGAAGTTGAAATATCCCAGATTTACAAGAAAGTTTCTAGTGAGGATAAAGAACGAATGTATCAGAAGGTTTTGTTGAAACCAATGGAGAACCTGTCTGTTCCTTTTTCATCTAAACTTTGTTTACCAGTTATTGCTGCTGCTATAACCCTACTAAGTCAAATTTTAGGGTCAGACACTAGTTCGGAGGTAGCTGAAGCAATGATAGGAATTTTCCTATACCTAGATAGAACTGGAACAGCACCCCTTAGGTTTGATGAATATTTTGCCAAAGAAATGTGTTTTCAGTTGTCCAATTTCTCCAAAATCTATCATTTCAGGTATCATGCATACTTATATGCTTTGATAATTCATGCTAAGTTAGGAGCACTAGCCATTACAGACTCAGAAACCTTCAAGAAATGGCCTCCTTCTTCACCATTTTACCATGCCTGGTATTATGCCAAATTCATGGATTTGATCGTACTTAATCTGTTCAGAGTGTTTAATCCAGAGATCAGCATAATTTCAAATGACTTGAAAGAAATCCTAAACCATGATTTCATTGGAGATTGGTTCCTGGCAAAAAACTTCTCCCTTGTCAGAGTCTTTGGATGCACTGGATCACCATATGTGTTGCCTATATTTTTAACTACCAGTGTATTTGCTTTAGAGGTAATGAGGCAAAGGATCTCTGCAGATAAAGAACATTTCACTGCCCCATCATTGAAAAGAAGTTCATGGATAAAATATCCTATGACTGTGGGAAATTTCATTTTAAAGAAGGAAGCAGCATTGCCCATTATTGAAGAAGTTCTGAAGCAGCTTGATTTCCCTCAAGTACCACCTGTAAAATATGACCCTAAACATGTTATTTCACAAAGGAGACATGAGTATGGCAGAGGTATATTTCAGCACAGTCAGGCTGAAACTTGGATGGGAGAGGCCAATTCTCTTATATATGATCAGATCTGGATCAGTGAGCCTTTAAAGGAGATTGTAGAGGCTAGAGATCATATAGATTTTTCACAGTCAAATACTGCACAGGGAAAAGTGGAGCAGATATCTACCAAGAAAAGGTCAGAACCAGAGGCCACAGAGATGGATACAAAGGAACCTGAGACATCTAAAAAGAAGAAAAATGCCATGGATACAGAGATCATTGATGTTGATATGATAAGGGAGCTAGTTATCACCCGTACTATTATGCAAGAAGAAGTATCACAGACCAGAGTTGAAAATACTACTGCAAACCCTGAAGAAAGTAGTAAACTACCCCCTGTACCGGTCCTGCAATACAAGAAATATAGCTATGCTGCAGCTGCTGAAGGTCAATTTCAAAACAAGCAGAGTCTCCTCAAACATTACATTGATCATAGAAATGAGTCTGTGAGGCAAGAGCAAAAACAATTGAATGAACTCAAAGAAAAATCTGATATGAAGACAACATTGGTGACAGTGATGGATTCAGCAACTGGATCTTTAAGTTTGGCCATCACTGATGATGAAAAGGCTTCTGAGATTCGTTTAGAAATGGATCAATTACCAGCTCCTGAAAAGATTTGGTTCCACAAACAAGCTAGTGAAGTCCTTTATGCTGACTTGACTAGGGAGACCTTGGCACATAAGAATGCAGTGCAGAAAATAGAAAAATTGGAAGCTCACCTGAAGCAGGAGAAAGCTGCAAACAAAGCATGGTCTACACAGGTGGCTTATTTACAAACTGAGCTAGCTTCATATAAAGAGTTGCCACTTGCACAAGGGGCAGAAACCCAGCCAACAGTCAAAGTCAAAACTGTTAAGACAGTTAGAAGGAGGGGTAAAGCTGTAAATGTTAATGTTGATACTACACCTTCACCTAATTTGGTTAAGTTGCATGAAGAGATAGCTGGTTTGAATGCAAAGGTTGTGGAAGATAATGCCAAAATTCTAGTTCTTCAGGAGCAAAAAGAGGCACTGGAGAAAGAGAAAGGTAAATTGCTTCAAGAAATTGAACAATTGAAATCAAACAGGGGAGCTAGTCCTTTGTCACCAATTGACCAGATCATACATGAAATTGCAGATATGTCTATACATGAAGCTGAAATTGAGAATTTCAAAGAGAAGGTTTCAGACTTAGAGGACACAATTTATGAACTTAAACTGCAGATTGAAGAGATTAAAGCTCAAGATCCTAGAGAGCAGGAAATCATCAAGCTCAAAGAAGAAAATGATAAACTGAAAGATAAGATTTATAAGTTGAAAGAGAAAACCAAGGGAGTTCTGCCACTGTAAGGTGCAAAGCATTTGCTTTGGGATGAATTGATAGCAGATATCAATGCTTTCAGGCCTCAATTGATGATTTTGGAGGAGCATGAGAAGGCATTGGGAGTGGCATCCAACAAATGTAAATTAGCTGAGGAAAAGTTAATTAACAAAACTCAAGAGGTAGCTCAAAACACAATTATTTTCCTCAGTAAAGCTCCTGCTTCTGAGTTACAGGTTTTAAAGGTGAGTAACAGAACTGTTCTGTTAGTAGATGCCAGGAGGGTGTTGCAGAAATATACTCTGTTGAATTCAGTCAGAGGAAAGATGTCCCAGATTAAAAAGCAAGTGCAGGAGTTCAAGCAAGCCTTTTTACCATTGATTGGTTATGGTTTACCATCCTTTTGGGATGATGAGAATATGCTAATAGCATGGCCTGAATATAAAGAAATGTTGATTAAAGCCAGATCAGACCATAGCAAATTTAATGATATGGTAAAAGGACTTAAAGGCATGGTGGTAGTAAGCAAAATGAGGCAGGACTTCGAACTTCCATTACTTTTCAGGGAGGTTAAATCTAAATTGCCTGTCTTTACAGAAGGTCTTTTAATAGAGCTTGATGTGCTGATGGAAGAATTATCTGATGCTTCTGTTCCAAAGGATGATGCTTGGAATGAAGTAGTCAGGGTGGGAGCATGAGTTCTTATACCAAGTTCAGGTCCAGGAAGTGCCAGTTAGATGTCCGTGAAGCATAAGTAAGTCAAGGTTGTCAGATATTTGATACTGTTGCTAAGAACTATAAAGTTTAGATCCTGCAGAAGAAGTTTTAGGGAGTCCATGATGCTAGCTTGCTGTCTGCAATTACTACAGTAAGCAACAGTCACACAGATACTTTATTTACAGTTGTTTTGGAAATATTCAGAGGAAGATGACAAGTTAATCAAGCGAGCCTGTTGAGACAGTATGCGCCTTTGAAGGCTAAAATTATCAGAAAACATCAATGATATCTCTTTCCATCCTCGAAATGAATAGGATATTGTTGATCCTAAAAGGATTATCGACCTCATAAATATTCATACGGCTGTCATTTCTATTTTTAGAGTTGGTTATGTAATAAATGGTTACTATGCCATCTGTTTTAGAAGATAGGTTTTAAGCTATTTTGCTGGGACATGATCCCCACGTATGTAACTGTTTCCTAGTTTTTTGCATCTCTCCTTTGAATAGATTAACTACAAATAGACCCTACTTCGATAGGGAGAGGGTTGGTCTTTGGTCGAAGAAATTCATATTGTAAAGAAGAAAAGACTAGTGTATCTGGGATTTTGTGAACTTCAATGAAAGAACATACATATAGGTTTTCTCATGTTTAAGATTCCTTCCATGTTTTGTTGCAGAATGTCTTCTATGTGAAATTCATTCATCTGTGTTATTTCCTCTTCTTTACTGTTAATTTAAATCTTTGGAATTCATGTTTCCATGCTCCACAGTATTTACATTAAATACCATTGAAAGATAAACTGTAATAGAATTCATCGTTGGTGTTCTGGTGCTATATTATAATTTACTTTTCCCTGTCTTTCATAAGTCTTTCCTGTTTATTTAAGGAATTCATAGTCACATGCTCCTGAAAATAAACAATCACTTATCTACCTTCTGCTACCACCTTTAAAGTTTAATGATCTGTGCCATACATGCAAAAGGCCTTAAACCTCTGTGACCTGATTTACTCTTTCATTTGATTTAAGCCTCAATCCTTGACTCCATTGCCCAATGTTCTTTACTATTGAACTTTCCCAACACCTTGATCATCATTGAAAACACTTGTTACCTTGAGAATCTGGCCTTGTTTCTCCTATTCCTTGATACATTTATCATACAGTGACAAAGAGAGAGCCCTCTCTGGTTGGCTGAGTCAGACAGTCATCCTAAAGATTGGTTGTAGGTTACCTTTGGGTTTCTTGAACACAGCCTCAAGAAATTATGGAGTGATAATAGCACCCATGAATTTGAGAAGAGGAAGGGGGGGGCATCTCATTTCAATCCCTTTAAAATTTGTGGGACAAATGAAGAATGATGTTCAAACAAACATGAAGAATAAGAAATTCTTACTTTGATCCAATTCCAATTGGATGTCCAGATGGTATAATCCCAATTGCAAACATGAGAAGCTGTTGGAACTTCCCTCAAATACCTTGAAAATACACTTTTTTTACAGCTATAACTAGGAGAATATCAGCAGCAGAGGTCAGGAACAACATATTTCTACACGCATAGCAATTGTAAGAGGAAGCATACTACACATATAGTACACATGTCATCCAATCATACCAAGCCCTTACATACATAACTACATATGACAGAATATTCAAAAGCAGGTCTCGGCTATGCATAAGTTAGTGTTATGGGCAATTTCAATCAAAGCCACCACATATATTAAATTATTAATTTAAAAATAGGACAAAAATACAAGACTTATCGTATTGTATTTCTCGATCATCACAAGTCCTCACTGGGTTTGTTGACAACATGACCTTGTGCTGGTTAACAGGATATTCTAGGGTCTTCTATACCCTGGGACAGATGAAATGGTTTAAGGAATGACAAATCACCATTATTGAGATTTGCAAGCTCCACCTTATGAATGTCTAATGACAACCCACTAATCATATTAGCAAACCAATTCAAGATTATCAATGTGAGAACTACCATGAAATTTACCTTAGGAACTTCGTTAGTTGCAACACACTAAGACTATATAAAACCTCAATACCTCTGCTACAGGCCTGTTGTTCATCCACTGGATTTCATCTATTTATTGGGAATGATTTACTGAACCCTTCTTTTCTACTTCACATTGAAAAATCAATAGAAAACCTAAATTAAATTGAAAGATGGGTACCTCTTCATATTTGTGGATTTGGAGCAGGATGTAGAGTTTGCAAAAGATGTTGAGGTATTGATGCACAGAATGGATTCCAACGATCCTCATCCTGAGACTTTGAAGATCTTCCAAACCAGAAAGCTCCAGCCCATCAAGATTCTCACTCTGCAGTATAAAGAAAATGCATGTCTATAGTTAGCTAGAAGAAAGAAACAACGTATCTGGTCATAAGAAAGAAACATTGTAATAATGCATGCATTTTACTTTATTGAGCTCCTCTCTGTTTCGAGAATAGTTTAATATTCTCTACTAAACAGGGCCAACCACATGAAGGTGGAAGCTCATATGGCCCCTCCCCCCCCCTCACATCATTCTCAATTCCCCATACCCAATGCACGTGCTTGGAAATAAATGATCTTTTGTGCGAACATCGTGAGTTTCTTGTCTTAAAGGAATTACATGCATTCGATCATTAATTAGTTTATAACATTCATTAATTAACTCATTCATTCATTCGTACATAGAAAAAAATAAATAGTTGAAGACATTACTCCATAATATCAAAAATAATATCCGAGGACAATGCATAAAAAAATAATGTAATAGTGTACTTATTACAATCACTACTTTTTTTTACTCTTTTTTCTCTCCACAAATTCTCTAAGTGTGACATCCTCTTCTACCAATTTTTTTTGTTTCCTATGCCCTCTGTAGCTGCCTGTGATCGTGTTTGTCGACGGGTCGTGTGCTCATGACATGTATGCGGCTGCTGTAAGGTGCCAGGATGTACTGGAAAAATGAAGAAATATTAATTACTTGACTTGTTTTTACTATTATAATCATTGTAAGTCCTTCATTAAGAAAAAAACATTACAGCGGTGCTTTGTACCTGGAAACTCATGGGTGACATGAATTTCCTGCGTTTGATCTTCTGCTGCTGCCTCAAGTTGTACATGAAGACCCTCTGCATTATAACATCAACACTTACAACAATATAGTATTTGCAATTTAATATTTGAGACTTTAATCCATGCTAGTTTTTTTTTAACACAAGAATATTTATTACCTGGATTTCGATCAACATGAACTTCAATATCTCTTTCTCCTCCATCCTCTGCATTTTCTCTACTTTCGTTGTGCGGCTTAACACAAAGAGACTCAATATTTTATGTACTAGTTTATTAATGAATATAGAACACAATGAATCAATCTTAAATAGAATTTGTTTATTGCAGTTACCTGTTCACAGGATGGATCACTGGAAGAATTTGCTTGGCTACCACAGCTGCTTGTTCGATGTTCAACAACACCTGAAAACTCACGTTGGGAGCTGATCCTCATGTCTTCCTCCGTTGGAAAATCGTGGAATCTTTGAGCCTGTAATTTTCAATTAGATCATCATTGTTGTTGTTATATCATGATGAATTTTTTTTTAAATGCAATCTATAATTTCTATACAATAAAATAATTATTGATCATACATACGATTCGTGCTTGCAGGTTGGAATATCCACCAGGGCCAAGCTTGTGTTGCCCATGTTTTTCTATTCTTGCCTGGGTGGCCTTCGACGTATCTGGTAGCCTATAAAAGTATTTTTAAATACATTAGACATTGCAAAAAAATGGAAAATAAAGTGTAATAAACATATAATTGCATTGCTGAAAGTATTGCATACCTTCTAGCTGACTCGGGTACTGGCTTGCCCGCTATTTTCGCATCTTTCTCCCTTGCATCATCCAGCAAGCCTTTCCACTCCGTTGTTGGAATCATCGGAGGGCGCTCATACATTGGATTATTTGCTAAGTTGTTCCGATATTGCTCTCGTACATAATGTAAATGTTGGCCAACTTTTTCGAGAACCTTTTTTTGGTTGAAGGTTTTGACAACAAAAAACCCAACCAAGCGAGCAATAAGCTCATCTTTCAAAACTTTACTCTGCCGGTTCCACCATGTGCGGATAGTGGGCCCAAACAGCTCTAAAGACCAATCATTAAGATGTTTATAAAAGACATCATTTCCTACAAAAACGAGTATGTGTTAATTAGTGTAAAAAGAATGATGCATAATTACATTCCAATAAAATTATAATATATAGTTAAAACATTTTGTAAATAGTACCTAGAGTCTTCTCCATCTTGTAGGGAATGAGATATTCTTCCACCAAAAACGTAGTCTCAAATGTTCCCGTGCTAGTGACACGAAAAGATCCAGGAAATGCTGGGATGGCAGCATCAAAGTCATGCTCTTCTCCATGTACTGGCCCCTGATCCTCATCGGCACTCTCATGTTCCGTCTGGGGTGTCTCATTTTGTGTTTCCGACTGCCCAGATGGCAACGATACATGATCAGTGGTGAAGGGGGTGTCATGCTCAATGGTACCAGCATGCCTCTCACCGGGGAAAAAATATTCCTATAGAAACAAATAATATTTTAGTTACTCATATACGAATAGGAGAAAAAATTGCATTTGGTATAGACTTATAATGAAAGAGTTTGCAGCTTACATTCAAGCGCTTTACTTTAAGCAACACACGATCTATCTTTGCTTGAGTCTCATCCTGCGTCATTTGCGTATTCGATATAAGCAGATTGATGACCTCCTGATTTATTTATTTTTTTCTTTTTGAATTGCATCCCAGATATTATTTGAATTCTTGAGGTCAACATCATCAAGAATGTGCCCCAAATCCATATCCTTTGGATCCATCTATAGATAAGTATCATCCGACATAAAAATAGAAAACATTAATATCAATTTGAAATCATTAATATAATTAGATAACATAAATATGTATAAATACAGTTTCTGAAATTCACAACGTGCTATATACCTGCTCATGACCCGATGAGCGTGGCGTGCTAAAATCTGTCGACATATCATCTGTCATGGGGTTCCTACCTCAACCCTCAGCCTACAAACAAAATATTGGCCACGTTGATATCATAATTAAACAAATGTACTTTATAAAGAAGCAGGTAAGTAAAAATGTGGTATATATACCTGTTGCCTGTAGGGGGGTGTCAACCTCCCAGGCTCCATTGGGGACTTGCCCCGATCAGTTGACTGCAACAAAGTAATTAAAAACATTAATTTCGCACTGAAACCAATACACGGGGAAAATCTTATTTAAAAACATATTTAAATATTGACCATGTTGATATCACAATTAAACAAATGTACTTTCTAAAGAAGCAAGTAAGTAAAAATGTGGTATATATACCTATTGCCTGTAGGGGGGTGTCGGCCTCTCAGGCTCCATTAGGGACTTTCCCCGATCAGTTGGCTGCAAAAAAGTAATTAAAAACATTAATTTCGAATTGAAACCAATACACGGGGAAAATCAGGGGCGGGGGGTGTTGAGATATCTTGGCTAATATTCACTTGTGGCCATGTGCCAAACCCCTAGGTGGGTAATTGAGGCCCTTAATGGGTGGACCTGTGGGTGGTTGTGGATTGTAATCATCTCATTCAATTGAATTATTCATTATCCCAAGGGCATCCTATCTATTGCACACTCTCTTGAAGTATTTATATGTGTTTATGGTATGCAATACATCTATCTTGTGTTTATCTTATTGGGATAGGGTATTTATTGAATTAATCACAGATTCTCTATCTCATGATTTCTAACACAACTTTGCTGCACTAGTCACAAAGTCCTTAGAGATCATTTTGGAAGGATGTGATGGCATCGGTATAGGGTGACATAAGTGATGCAGGAGCATAGGCTCATGAAAAAGAAGTCACCCGTGACTTCATCAAGGTCAAGAGAATTCAAAGAGACCAAGGGTCTCACATTTGTGTAAATTGTTATTTTTGTGAAAAATTTGAATAATGGTCAAGGATTCTAGATCCTTTCCACTTGTAAAAGATAAGATGGGGTTTGTTAATTGTTAGTGAGTCAATGATGACTCATAGGGGTCAGTTGAGGTTATTAAGGACTTTGTTCCTTAATCATAGGATCTGGAAATAGAAATCCATTGTAAATAAATGCAGTCTTTAGTATTTTGAATAGGTAGCTTAGCCTAGATGAAGGTTAGCTCACAGATCTCGAGAAGAGAGAGCAGGGTGTAGAGTGTGATTGATTACATATAGTGAAATGTAATAAAATGATGGAGAATCATTAAATTTCCTCTCTACTGTGTAAAATCAGAGTATATATGATTCATCTCATCTGTATATGTTGTGATATTTCTGTTATCATTGGTTGGATACATATGATTCATCAATTTCATCTGAAAGCATCGAGTTTAAGGAATAGTGAAATGAAGTGTGAATTATTGGAAATATTACAGTGTATATCCTAGGGTAAAATACAGTCTATATAAATGTTAACATTCTGTTTAGCCGTGTGGGATTTGATTAGCCTTCTATTTCAAGTATACATCTGATTCGTTAAGGGAAACAACGATTCCATGGAATATTGTAATGGTTTGTGAGTCATCATAATTGTCACAGTGCAGAAGCCCTAGCTCACATGTACAGTCTATAAGTGGCGCTCATATGTATAACATTTGGGGATCAACGATCGAGAACAGAGCGGATATTGATGAGCTAAGTAATGGATGGTTCTGATCACATAGGAGATTAACGATCAGGATGAGAGCGGAGTTGTGAAGTTAGAAATCAATGATCACGATCACAGCGGAAAGTGACGGTTCAAAGCTCGAGGCAAAGTGGAGTTTTCCACTGAGAGATATGTGTCGTGCATTGGGTGGAAGCAGAAAATGAAAAGAAGGTACAATTGGTACGATAAGTGATTTTCCATTAGGGCTTAAGTCATGACGAATGGTCATGTGGCGTTTAACCTTTGAGTGTAAAGTAAATTCCGTTGAGGGCTAAGCCAAAGGTAAAGTGTTTAATTCGCTAATAGAGAAGCCTTGCTCAATTTTGATAGAATTGCCAAGTATAGTGACAGTTATCTATTTTTAGTTATGTCACAGAGTTAATTGGAAACTAAGAAAAACTAAGAGAAGAATGGTAAAGGACTGTATTAAGTGAAGATTCCAGTACAGAAAATTTGGGAATCAAGGGTCTGCTTAGGTATTGCAGGTGGTGCCTGCATCAATAAGCCATGTTTCTAGTTGGAGGGCTTGGACCGACTACAGAATGAACATTTATAGATGTAATGTCCCACATAGTGTGCATATCAAGCAAATGAAGCTATGGATGAGAATTTCACTTACTGAAGACATTTGGATGGAATGGTAGCTCCAAATCAAAATGGATGAATGGACTGAGCTTCAAATCGAAATGGCTGAATCGACTGAGCTTCAAATCGAAATGGCGGACTGAGATTCAAATAGAAATGGCGGGGCTGAATGGACTGAGCTTCAAATCGAAATGGCAGACTGAATCTTCTCCAAATCAAAATGGCGGACTGCTTCAAATCGACGAAATGGTGGACTGCTCCAAATCGAGACGGCGGACTGCTCCTGCTACCTACTTTGCTTCTTAAACCCCTACCCAAGCTCTAACCACCTCTATTCTACCTATTAAAGCTCAACATATTGCATCGCATCTGGTACTGCTTATGCGTAAACAAGGGAGGAAAAGGAACAAATGCTGCGTGGGTTTAAAACCTATAGCTCTGCTACTGTTGGAACGAGACTATTTAAACCCTATAGCTCTGCTACTGTTGGCATGGGTTTAAACCCTGTAGCTCTGCTACTATTGGCGTGCGTTTAAAAACTTTTATGTATTAAAATATGTAAAAGAGTAAAATTTTGGCGGGTAGCATATGGTTGTAACCATAATTTAAAAACAACATTTGTTATGCCAAAATGAATAAGGCGGACAAGTCGAACCCGTGACCTATCCTCCCACTAAGTCTTATCCGCATGATACTAGCCAATAAATCCGGGAGCTCGGCCTTGTTTAAAACTCTAAATGTTGTTTAATGTTATTTCATGTATTTAAGCAAACTAGTAAAAGCATTACTCTACAATATTATACTTTACCTGCCTTCCAGCTCTTAGATCATGTCTAATAACAAACGACCAACCCTGTCTACCACGAACTTCTAAGTAAAATACCTTAACGAGCTTCTCTTTGTTTCAAGAATATCTTAATATTCTCTACTCAACAGGGACAACCACGTGAAGGTGGAAGCTCATCTGCGCCCCCCCCCCCCCCCACATCACTTGGAATGATGTTCAATGCACTTCATGATCATTTTCTCCATCCAAGTCTGCATCTATATCATCTGATCTAGATTCAACATTATAAGGATTAGAGGTAGCTATATCATCATCGTCGTCGCTGTTAGTTTCAATAAATTGATCATCATGATCGTCAATATCATCTTCATCATGAACATTGTCTCTAACATCATCTACTTCAACTAACTCTTCAACATCTTCCTGCGTAACATTATGATCATCAACATCCAACTCATGTTGATCCTCTACATGATCACCTTCTTCTTCAACACCCTCTTGATCAGCTTCCTCTACAATATTATACTTTACCAGCCTTCCTCTTGGATCATGTCTAATAACAAATGACCAACCCTGTCTACCAGGAACTTCTGAGTAAAATACCTGTTCACATTGACTTGGAAGAACATAGGGCTCTGACGTTCGTGACTCAAGCGATCTTGTATTGACCATGGTAAATCCATTAGCATGTTCAATAACAGTTCTATCGGGATCAAATCGATTCAATCGTAGCCTGTACCATTTCACAACAAAAAGAATTATTTTGAATGATTTAAAGTCATAGTCAATGATATCTTCCAAATATCCATAATATCGATTTTCTGACAATTCTGGACGTCTGTCGCTTCTAGATGAAACATTAGTGACCTCAAAGACTGCACTTATCCCAGAATCACATGTTTTCCTTGTGTCATCCAACTTTTTAATGCGATATTTACGACCGTTGCACCACATAGCCTTGTGGTGTTTTACCTGCAATTGATAATGAACTAGTAAGTATTTTATGTTCTTAAAGTATGGAAATAAAATGAAATTAATCAAGATGAACACAAATATCGATGTAATTGAAAATATTATGGCTTATATATTTATAATATCATGCTTACCTGTTTATCTTTTAAACCATATGCTAAATCGATTTCCCTTTCTGTTAGATTGACATCTCCATTGCGATGTGCTTCTTTAACCAATGAAGCCACACCTTCCCATGATAGTCCTCGACCAGATTGATTACATCGTTCAATCCATACCTTCATCCAATCAAGATTGTTTGTGACGTACAAATGTAGTGCATCCCACTCGCGACCAACTGCATGAAAATAAAATTACATAAATCAACTCAAAAATTTATAATTACTTAACGCAGTGTAACATTATAAATATTAATGATGCATATCATTAGTGAATATTAAAAATGAAATAACTATGTACGATACTATTAAAATGTATTAACATTATTAATCTATAACACCATTTAATAATTACCTTTGACCTTCCTTGATTTACCTTTCCCCATCAGGTACTCTCCTTCTAATTTATTAGTGGACTTTGGATCACCAATGCATCGATCTAATTCGGTCTTAATAGACCTCAACCCTGGAAGATATTCAACAATATACACCATGGCCTGAAATACCATATATCCCTCCACCATAGAACCCTCTGGACATGCTCTTTGTCTAACTAAAGCCTTCATAAATTTCAAGTGCCTCTCAACCATCCACATGGACCTTTCATGTATAGGTCCACACAATTCAATCTCCTCAACTTGGTGTATGAGGTAGTGTTCTTGTGCATTGAAAAATGCCGAAGGTAGAAATCTCTACATTTGACACATTAAACAAGGAATTTCTCTCTTCCAATACTTTATATCTTCTTTGTGGATTTCTTTCGATGACAACCATCTACATGTAAAGCAAGAAAATAATGATATCATTTAACAACGAAAATTTAAGATTGTAGTACAAATCTACATGATTGACTAAAACAAATGTCAATTCATATAATTTATACAACGAATTAAACAAATTACATGATGATGCGTGAAAAATATTGTTTCTAATTACCTCATGTATTCTCCAAGATCATATATGACCTGTTTGACATTATTGTCAAAGTTGTCTGGGAGAGATACAGGTAGAACATACTCTAACAATGAACATGTCTCATCAATATATTTTTCAAAATTAAGAAAAGAAGTAAACAAAAAACATGCAGTATTGTAATATACCAATATATATACAAAAAATATAATTACCTTAATGAAGATATGCCAATCATGCGTTTTTACCCCGCCAAAATCACCTTTCCTTGTTAAGATATTCTTTATGTGCGAACAAAATCCTGTGGGAAATTTCATTTTTTGTATCACTTCTTTTACTGCATTGCTTTGTTGTTCAGTCAATAACCATGGAAGTGACCTTATATTAATTTGGTCTCCATCGTTGTTTAAATGTTCAATGATATCTTTCATTGCATGATTGGATTCATGAATGTCACTGCAAATTTTGACAATTTTTTCTTTGTCACTCCTTCCGTCTAATATTCGCCATAGTGTTTTAGTTACATTCTTTCCGATATGCATTGTATCAAACAAATGAACAACTAGTAAGTGCTCATAGTAAGGCATCCTACTAAATTGTTTCGAATAACTTTTCATTCCTCATGGAAGCCCATTTACACCTTCATGATGTTCATGCAGACCATTAGTAATCAATATATAAGTTAAAGAGATTAAAATGTAGTATATTACAGTAAAAAATTAATACAATCCAAAATAAAACATTAAAAACATATAAGAGATGATCAATACGAATATATAAGATAGACAAATTGAATCATACCTTGATGATTTCTATTATATTGCAACTTCCATATGTGAGGTGTCATTCTCTGTGGTTTTAATGCGGTCTCCTCTTTCCCATTAAAAAGATGTTTTTCGGTAGTTCGATACCTATGATTCTTAGAGAGGAAGTGCCTATACTCATCAAACACTTCCTTTGACAAACTCTTTGAATGACGAGATTTCATCTTGGAACCACAAACTAGACATGCAAATTTTCCCTTTGTTTGAAGACCACAAAAATGTGTTAGCCCTGGAGCATCGTGAATTGTCCAGGAAAGCATTGCATGGAATTGAAATTCCCTCTGCCCTACTGGTCTAGAGACATCATACATAGTGACACCATTCCATAGCTTAAGTAGTTCATCAACAAAAGGCTCGATATATACATTCATATATTTAACTTGGTACTTACCTAAAAGAAAACAACAAATACAATACATATAAGTAAATGAAAAATATATATGACATGAATATGCAACAATATTGATCTTCATGACAAATTAAATACTAATGCATTAAAAAAACATTGTTCTAAAGTACAAATTATACCTGGAACAATCATTGCCAACATTATATGCTCCCTCTTTATGGACATCCATGGAGGAATGTTATTGTCAATAACAAAAACAAGCCAGACCGAGTAAGTAGATCTCATCTCTGCATGTGGATTGACACCATCCGCTGCCAAAGAAAGTCTAGCATTATGAGGTTCTTCTTTAAAGTGTGGCCATTTTTCCTCCATGTCTGTAAATGCAGAACCATCTGCAGGCATTCGAAGAATATCATCTCCACTTCTATTCCGTGCGTGGTAATCCATAAATTGTGCTATGTTTTTGCACCTAAACAGTCGTTGCAAGCGTGGAATAATGGGAATATAACGAAGAATCTTACGAGACACCTTTTTGGTTACTTGATTTGTTCGGTATCTACTGCTATGACATATAGGGCATTTTGTTGCATGCTCATACTGATTATAATATAAAATATGATCATTAAGACATGCATCAATTGCTTGATACTCCATTCCAACATATTTCATGATGGAAGTTAAATCTCGATATGTGCGAGGTAATTTATTTGATGCCGGTAACAAATATTCACCTATCAAGCTGTTACAACAAATTTAAAAAACATGATTAATATAAATATTTGAAGAGCATAATATTAACGACAACAAATACATCCTTATTTTTTGGAGTATATTATAAGATCAAAGTGGTTTTGATTGAAAGGTGTGACATAGTTTTGGAGTATATGCACTAAATTTGAAATCCGACGGATCACATATAATCACATGCGTACCTTAACACTAGCGTGATGGATCTGTTTGAAAAACCATTCATAACCTTCAAGTTCATTATCAACAACACAACAGAGAGAACACTTATGCGGGAGCCTTCAAAAAGCGGTTCCGTCGCCTTCTCAAGTGTAGGTAAATCATTAATATCTTCAAAGTCATCAATTGGCGGTGCATGATGTTGATCATCGTCCATTCTAACATTAAATGCATCATTGATTAATGTATTTGCACCATCATCCTCAATTATGTTATCGTCATGATCATCGTTTAATTCCATATGATCATCATTAACTTGATCATGATCAGTATTCGAAGGACCTGCATATTGTTCTTCCTGCGCTAGTTGTTCCGCAATTACCACATTCTCCATGTTCGGAACAGCCCTAGGAGGCCCTTGCTTTATAATTACACTTAAAACATCAAACAAAGAATTTTAGTCATGTCGATTAATAAGTAACAAAAATAAAAATGATACAATATACAATTACAAAAACTCTCAATATAAAGACCATGTTAAGTCATGAACTTGTTTCCTTCAATTTTATATTTTGATTGTGATTTTGATTTTAATTTTGCTCGTTTGCTAAATTTTTCTCATTTTGCTTCCTTTAGGAAATTTTTTATTTTCAAATGAAATTCTTAATTTTTTGCTTGCTTTTAGATTTCTTATTATTTTCTTTTAGGATTTGAAGGGATAAATAGGATTTATATTAAGTAAGGATGCCACAAACATACTCAAAGAGTGTGGTTTATCATTTAAACTAGAAAAATAGTTGAAATTGGGCCAAAATTTGAATGCAGATTATTCTTGTAGCGCAATCATGAAAAGTTAATATAGTGGCGCTACAAGATTATCGCGCTAGCTGAAATCATTATTTTTTGACCCAAATTTTCGCATGGTTTCATTGCTAAGTGACTAATCACATGAATGAAGGCTGTTGATACGTGTTGCTCCAGTAGTAATTATGAAAACAGGTGCTGCTGGATCGTGGAGATTATTAGTTGGAACAGTGCATATCATGACAAGAGGAGGTGTTAGACGAATTTGACGTGAAAGGAGTTATTTCATAGATACATCATGAAGATGAAAAATAGGTGGAGAGAGGACACGTGCCTGAAAGCCCGAAGTTGCAGTTACAGAGAAATTAGGGCTTGCTCGTTCTGCCAGCTGGTAGCGAATTAAAGACCTGAAGACACTTGCACAGAGGAATTGAACAACCAGGTACCTAAAAAATTGATTTAAACATCCATAGCAAAGCGAGAATAGGGTATTCCACATTAAACCGATAGCGGCTGCTAAATTGGGGTTTTTTCTCAGAAAAGCTTGTTTTCTTAAAATTCATTAGGGAAAACATGAATATAGGTTCTAAACAAAGCTCCTGTCAAAAATAGATCAGTTTAAGAGTTCTTTGAGATGCTGTGACAAGTGGAAATTATAAATTTAGCGATACATTAAGCCACTACTTCTTCAAAATCTGAAAGCAGCCTGTTAGCTCATCAATAGAACTCCAAAAGTACATAGGTTTCAGCTGTTGAAAGCAGATGGGTAAAAGTGGAAAAACAAATAGAATCGAACCCACTGAGCTAAATTGGATTGACAAATTTCCAGATTGTGCAAAGCTTTTTCAAAATGCTGGTTGGTTGGATTTCTTCAAGAAAATCAATGGCTATAACACTGAGCTTTCTTATAAATTTGCCCAAAGCTATAAGGAGGACATGATAGTATTTGATACTTTAAAGTTTAAACTAACTGTGGATTTAGTTGCTGAAGCTACAGGAGTCAAGAATGAAGGTGAAATGTGGTTCAAAAAATTGCCTTTCACTTTTGATGATCAAAGGTACCTTTTACCTAGTATTACTCCAGACTGGCGCAAAGGGGTATTAATCCAGGAGGTCAGGGATGAATGGGTGCAGCCCATTAAAATTCTACAAAGATATATCACTTGTGAAGGAATATATGCTTATTTTTTCAAATACCATTTTAGATTTCTACAGCATCTGATTGGTGAACCGAAAATGAACCTTCCTTTCTTCTTATTCAAAAGTCTACAAAAGATGTCAAGCAGGATTAAGGGGCATCATGATCATACTACACAATCCATCTTCCATCACGGTCTGATTAAGCTTATTATCAGTACAGTTCTACAACGAGAAGGGAAGACATGGGAGCATTTCTTGTTTTGGTCTGGTTTTCAAACCAAGCAAAAAGAGCAGCAAGCTAAAAAGCGTGTAGACAAAAGTCAATCTCTAGTCAGAAAACTAGGTCACGAGAGCAAGTCTGAAGACAAAAAAGAGATTAAATTTGAAGAAGAACCAGAACCTTTGAAGGGTAACAATGAACCTCAAAGGCTTGTAGCTGACAGTAAAGGTAAATATTCATTGTTTCCACAACAAGAAGATCGGCCTGAGAAACACATGGCGCTAGCAGAAACTCTCAGTGAAGAGAAAATTGTTGTCATAGAAAAGGGTGCTCTAGAAAAAGAGGACATTCAGGTTCAACGAAGAAGCCCCATCACTGTCCTATCTGAGGATGAGGGATATTTACTAGAAGAGGATGAATTCACTCTCAAAACTGAAGCTGGGATGGAATACACAGAAAAGTACAGTCAAGAAGATAAAACAAAGAATCCAAAGAAAAAGAAAACCAAAATCGAAGGTATAGAGCTAGCCACAATTAAGAATCAAGGAAAAACTTTGAAGATGGTAAAAGAACTTGTTTCAGAATGGAGACCAAAAACCAGATCTAAAAACAAGTTAAGGCTAAATATGAAAAAGTTGCTAAACCCTAGAATGAAGACAGAAGAAATAAATGTACTTGATGATGAATCTTCAGATGAAGAACTCAAGATCAAGAAGGAAGCAGTTATAAACAGTCAAGTTTCTGAGCATACAAAAGAAAAAAGGTCATTGAAGTCAGCAGAAGATTCCAGTCTCACTCAAAAAAAATTATCTGCTGTGTTTCTGGAATTAAAAGATGAAATAATAAAGGAACAACAAAAGAAGGAAATTGAGGTTTCTCATTCTGAAAATCAGAACTTGATAGATGAAACTACACCCATTGAAACAACAAGTCAGGAAAACACTATTTTTCATGGTGTATCTTCAGAGCTGTTACAGGAAGATGAGGATATTTTCAGAAGACTGAATGTCCCTTGGCTGCCCAGTGAGATGCAAAATACATAACAGGGAAGGTTTTTGACTCAGACATGGAGAACTTGCAAAGAACCATCAAACAATATAGGCATCAAATGGAATGCATGCAAGAGACTAATGATGCCCTAGTCTTAGCAAATAGAAGGCTAAGAGAAGACTTACAGGAAGTGAATGAACATTATCAAGAGCTAATAACAGTGTCTAAAGAATCCTTGAAGAGAAAGAGAAGCACAGATTTGCATTATGCAGAATTGAAGCAGAATGTCAAAGACTTGCAGCAGAAGAATGAAAAGCTTACAAGGAAGTTAGCAGAGACAAAAGCTGAGCAGAAGAGAGCTAGAAAAAAGGCTCAAATCTTGGATGGAATAGCCTTACTAGTCGAAGCTTCCAAAGACCTTTGAGTTGGCAGTTAGTCAGTTACTTATGGAGCTTTTAATAGATGCTTTAATTAGTTAGTTTTTTAGTTATGTTCTAGAGGAAAGACTTTATTTCACTTTAATCCATCGAGGATTTGGTTGAAAGCAGTTAGGATTTAGACCCTAACGAATTTTGTAAAAAATAGTATTTAGAGTGAGAAGAAAGACAGAAACAGAGTTCAATTTTTGGCTGGCTTAAGGAGGTCTGTGACTTGTTTATGAGCTAAGTACTGTAACTCTCATGTGTATTTGCTGAACAGAATTATGAAATATATGATCCTTTTTACCCTTATGAAATATATGATCCTTTTTACAAATGATAAATTCATTGGCTATTTAATTCGAAATGTCTATAATTGTATAAATTTTGTACAATGTCAACTTATCTATTAGAACAAGACATCGCTAATCTTCCAGCAATTGGCTGTCATATTCCACTACCGGCAAGGAGGTCCATTAGGTCCATTTAGCATGATTGGATTTTCTGCCTACACCACCAGGTTGTAGCATTTGACTGAACCATTGGGATTGTAGTGTGTTTGCGACACAACATTGTTTGTCAATCCCATGTGTGTTGGAGGTTGATCACTGCAATGTGCACTTTGCACTGATGCTACTGCTTTATTCCACATCTCTGATACAAAGGTGAAGTCTTCATGCCCATTCTAAGATGAATCTTCATTGAATATTTTTTAGTGCAACCCTAATTGTCCTTGGCAAATTAAATCTTTGACCCCTTCTGGGCTTAGAGGATAGTTTTAAACATAAAAATCAAGGTTGAAAGAAGTATGTTCACTGTGTTCAGTGTTCAGTATGGTACTTTACATTTATAACACAATTTTTAACTTAAAATATAATTGGCTAGAAACATGTGTAGTGTGTGTCTCTTATGGAACTTCACAGTTGAAGAAACAGATTAGACGCTAGGGAAACATGGTGATGTAAAGCTGTACAAAAAGGTTTCTAATACCATCTAGACATTAGGCATGCTAGCTAAGGTTTCATTACTATTTTGTAACTTGTATAAGTAAGGTTAAGTCCTCATTACCATTTTCTACTATGTACTAGTTTTAATGAGACTAAAGGGCAGAATCCAATCTATGCATATCAAATAGGGCATGGAGGAAAGTAGAAATTAATGAATGTTTGTGAAAACAAATTGCATGTTTCTTGTATTTTAGTTTACCTGGTCTTGAGATATGATAATTTGTAGTTTTTTTACTTTTTAACATCTTGCTGGTATCAATTGGAACCAAGGACATGAATTTAGCTTCGTGTGTAATTTTTTTATCTTTTGGGAATCGTACATGTTGTTTTGATATTGTGAATTGAAGCTAATCAGTTTTCCATATGGCATATGATTTGATCATTGTTTGCACTCTCTTTAGATGAATGCTATTCCCTTCTGCTTATAAAGGTGCTGAGAAAGAAGTACCCCCAGTTTGCCCAACAACATAATGGTCTATTTATGCAATAGGTTTGTCTCTCTAAAGATATCTGGGATATATGTTTATACCAGTTTTATGTACGTAAAGGTTGGTTAGTACAGGAAAGATATTTGTATCAAAATATAACTAGATGAGATTTATATTAGTTGTTTCTTGTATTTTTAAAGAAAATTTCAAGTGTGTGTTATAATGGATCTATCTAATCTTTTCTCTCAGGTAATGAATTTATAATCTTCATAGCCGGGGTTGTTATTTGATTAGTTTGTAATTTGCACCTTGTTCAAAGTTTATCTTAGATTTGCATGTCTTGTCTTTCATATGTTCATTGCTAGATTTTTTATATAAGTTGTTATAATGGTGTACTTTGTTGTTTTGAGAATTCCACAAACATTTGACTTAATTCAATACCATTTATGTTTTAAAAAAATAAGAAAAACTTTAATTACCAAAATAAAGCATATGGACACAAACATATTACTACATCAAGTAAAAATTGCATTAATTCAATAACATTTCGTGGCTATAGAGATGGATGTACTTTCATGGCTATAGCGACGAACGTTTGTGGCTATAGAGACGAAAAGTCAATCTGTGGCTATAGCGACGATCGTCGGGGGAATTTTCAAAATTTTCCAAAAATTTAAACTGTTTCTCCATGAAAATATCAATTTTAACTGTTTCGTGGCAAACTTTCATGGGACTTTTGAGCCATATGTAGTAGTGGCTAATTTAGACGCAATATTAAATGCCATAAATGAAATCATTGGAGTTATTGCAAATAACACATATATAATGTTCCAAATAGTAAATCTTTCTTCTAATTCAAGATCACAAAGAATATAGGAATTAACATTTTATGGCTATGCTTAAATTTTACCCTATAAACAAAATTATGTAAATATGAACATCCAACCATAAAGTCAATTTTGGCTCATGAATGTATTCCCTTCAGTCATCAGACTTTATAACCAGAAAACCTATCAAAAAACCTAAAACCTACTTTTGCTTTATTGTATTTTTGAGATTGTGTTGGCTTGTTTCTTTGTGGCCTGGAAACAATTTCTGGCACAAACAGACCACATGATATATAATGAATTATGACTTACCAATGGATGATATTCATGCCCCCGCTCAACATGTCCATGTTCCCTACAATTTTTTTTAGCTGTTGAGATCAGTAACCTTCTCTTATTAAAGCCCCTACATCGATTGCAAGGACAATAACATTTTCCATCACCCCTTCTTTCCACTCCATCCCACAACCTAGCAAGAAATTCTCGATTTTGTTCTAGATGATCTTGATGACCTATAACATTATTGTTACGTGGCATTTTATTACTCAAACCCTAAGAACAAAGTACGAGCAAACCCAAGTATATGATGAGTCTTCTTTTCCACAAGGGTTAGAACCAAATCCACAATATATGAGTCAACCCTAACTCAAGACAAGACCAAGTATATAATGAGTCTTCTTTTCCACAATGGTTAAAACCAAATCCACATGAGTAAACCCTAACTCAAGACAAGACCAAGTATATGATGAGTCCTCTTTTCCACAATGGTTAAAACCAAATCCACATGAGTAAACCCTAAGTACTCAAGACAAGACCAAGTATATGATGAATCTTCTTTTCCACAAGAGTCAAAGCCAAATCCACAAGAGAAAACCCTAAGTGAGGGTAAACCCTAACTCAAAACAAAACCAAGTATATGATGAATCTTCTTTTCCACAAGAGTCAAAGCCAAATCCACAAGAGAAAACTCTTACTAGTGAGGGTAAACCCTAACACAAGAGGACAAACTTTCTCCTAGAAATATTTACCAATGATAAACCAATTAGAAATTAACCAAGAGATACTTCAAGAGAGAAGTCACCAAAGAGAAAGACCAAAATCCGAGACCAAGTGGGAACATCCCCACAAAGGCACAAGGCCAAAAACCAAACCCTAAACCAAGAAATTAACCAAGAGATACTTCAAGAGAGAAGTCACAAAAATTCCAAGACCAAGTGGGAAGATCCCCACAAAGGCACAAGGCCAAAAACCAAACCCTAAACCAAGAAATTAACCAAGAGATACTTCAAGAGAGAAGTCACCAAAGAGCAAGACCAAATTCCAAGACCAAGTGGGAAGATCCCCACCAAAGCACAAGGCCAAAAATCAAACCCTAATACTCCTTAGGAATTTCGCATTTCTTGTCCAAGAGATTTGTGTGAGAGTGAGTGTGTGAGATTATGAACCTAGGCCTACATCTCTATTTATATGAGTGTTTGCAAATAATGGCCACAAGCATCGAATATGCGACGGCGTGTTTAGGACGCGTGGATTTAAACGACGTCTCTTTTAGTACACGTCGGCTATGCAATGGCTATACATATTTCATATATCTGACCTATTAAATGTGCTCTCTTAACCGTCACTTAACCGACGTGTACTAAAAGAGACGTCGCTTAACCGACGTTTACTAAACGCGTCGTCGCATATTCGACGCTTGTTGCCACATTTAAAAAAAAAAATTGTACACTTGTGTTTTTTGGTAAGTTTATAAAGATAAATCCACGCGTCGTTGGATTTTTCCGTCGGATTTTGGGTCAAAATGTAGTAGTGAGCCATAAGCTCTAATACCATTCAATAAAGTTTGCATACACATAGAATAGAGTAGAAACATAAATGGGCATATTGATTGGCTTCTCATTATCAAGCACACCTATATATAGTTTAACATAAGACCAAAACCACTGGATAATACTATGGGCCAGTGTAAACCATGGGACAACAAATGACCTAACTCAACTAACTTAGGACCATTGACTCAACTAACTAACCAACTTAGGACCTTTGAGATTACAACTCTTAACAAACCCAAACTTGTCAAATAACGATGAAAACAGTAGGATCAATAAAAAGCAAGAATTAGAAATCCTTGAATATGTCGAGTACCGACGAAAACTCTCAAATCAAAGAGTTCGAAATCCATGTGCATTTATATATAGGGCATTAGTTTGTTACTATTTTTATTTATCATGGATATGCAATAGATAGAATCATTGAATATTTGTCATAGAAAAACTCTGTTATGTTTTCTGTATTACATTATGTAAGGTTCGTCTAGAAAGGTAAATTTTTTTTTTTTTAAATAACTCCCATCGTCCATAATAATATCCATCTTCTCATTATTACTAGATTCCACATTCAGACATCATGTTCTCATTACGACACAGATGTACAATACATAAGCAACTTCTTATATAATAAGATCTTGACATTAGATAATGGAAGTACAACCATATAAACATACAACCTATAAATATATGGACCTTCAATATATATATATATATATATATATAATCATCTACTATGTATGGATATATGTAACTAATCCCTTTCAACACTAAACTAATTTTTACTATACACTTTCTCTACATAAATACGTACAACTAATTCCCTTTTTCATGTTACACACAGAAATACATATAACTAATATATATTTATTTCTATACTAAACACATATTTACTTTATAAGTTACAATTCCATTCATACTAACAGTATGCAAATAATAATGCACTATCAAGTTATAAATATTGACATTATGTTTATATCTCCTTCAACGTTCAATTAAATCTTAAAGGACTATAAGTTATGAATGTAAATATTAGCCTAACCCAAGATTACATATATTCTTGTCAAACATAACGGTTAGGTGACAAGATGTCAATATACATTAATCATCTATTGGTTAATTTGATGGTGTATAGCTTTAACTACAAGCCAACAATAGTAAAATATCAATATTCATCATTTATCTAGCATCACTCTCTTGATAAATTAATTAACAACTTAACACAATATGACTTTAACAAATGATCATTTTGTAATAAAAAGAAACTGAAACTAATAATTTAATTCACTCTCTTCATAAATTACACTTAAATGACACATGAAAGAATTATCAAGATTATCAAGGACATCGTGATCAACAATCGTCCTTATTTAAAATTAGTGAGCTTATTACTATAAAGTTAAAAAGTGAACCAAATTTCGGCATGTTCCAGTTCTATAATTTATATTACAATATACTCTACAAACCCTGTCAACAAAATAAAGGCATCGTTTTTAGAATGATCCAAACCTCAAGCAATGGGGTATTTCTGTCACATTAAAACTGAGTTTTGGAAATGAAACCATCAATTTTGAAATGCCATCAATTCTTTGAAGATGAATGAAATGTCAAACTCCATTGCTAATTTTAAAATATAACATTAACTCCATTATTCAAATTCAAATACAATAATAAACATGAATCACATAATCTTAACTCCGTTTACTTTTAACAAACGATTAGCTAGGATATATCTCTGAACTGAGAACGCCGATTTTAATTTTGGATTTAAATACATAAATTTGAAAATGTAACACAGATTTGAATTCTAAATGCAAAATGCCATCAATTCCAAAATGCTCAGAATTTAAATCAAATGCTGAGATCTGAGTTCAAAAACTCTGAGTTTTGAAACTGAAACCATCAATTTTGAAATGCCATCAATTCTTTGAAAATTAAAGAAATTTCAAACTCCATTAGACTTTAAGGAGACGCAGAGAAAGCCATGATCTGAAATGGACATATTTTTCTGAGTTTGAAGTCAATGTCTAGATCTGGAGTGAAACGTTCTGAATTGAAATCGATAGCCAAGATCCGAATGGACATTCTTTTGAGTTTGAGATGGAATCGTTAATGGTTGGAGCGTAGGGGAGTTTTAGACACAACTACAAATTTAAATTCATTGTTAAGGGAATACAGATTTGATTTCTAAATACAAAATGTCATCGATTCCTTGAGAATAAATGAAATGTCAATACTCCATTAGACTTTAAAGAAGACGTAGAAAAAGACCATGATCTGAAATGGACATACTTTCTGAGTTTGAAGTCAAGGTCTAGATCTGGAGTGAAACGTTCTGAACTGAAATCGATAGCTAAGATCCGAATGGACATTCTTTTGAGTTTGAGATGGAATCGTTACTGGTTGGAGCGTTGGGGAGTTTTAGACACAACTACAGATTTAAATTCACTGTTAAGGCAATCGCTCAGGTGAAATAAAATTTCTATCGATCTCGAAACGTGGTCACGATCGTTGTCAATAAACATTGTAAATTGAAAAAAATTGGGGATAATTATAATCCCGAACAATAGATTAAAAATCAATCTCAATACAATCAATCGGATCTGGGATATGGTCACGATCACTATCAAGAACACGCTGTTGATTGAAATATTGGGGATAAATTTCGACAGAGACGAATTTAAATTAATTGAGGTCGATTTCTCACTAGATGGGGGATCGAATCCCACTAAGTGGTAGATCTGGGAACGATGCATCAATGCACCAAACATCAAAACCTAAAATCGATTTTTATACACAAACATAAAAAAAAAAAACTCGGAAGACCATGTGATCCATCATCGATCGATGGTGCAGAGTCTCATAACTTCAATTTGTATCGATCTGGAAACGTGGTCACGATCGTTGTCAATAAACATTGTAAATTGAAAATTTGGGGATAATTATAATCCCGAACAATAGAAAGAAAAAAAATCAATCTCAATACAATCATTCGGATCTGGGATATGGTCGCGATCACTATCAAGAACACGTTGTTGATTGAAATATTGGGGATAAATTTCGATAGAGACGAATTTAAATTAATTGAGGTCGATTTCTCACTAGATGGGGGATCGAATCCCACTAAGTGGTAGATCTGGGAACGATCCATCAATGCACCAAACATCAAAACCTGAAATCGATTTTTTATACACAAACATAAAAAAAAAACTCGGAAGACCATGTGATCCATCATCGATCGATGGTGCAGAGTCTCATAACTTCATAGGCAAGTTTAAATCTGAGAAATATTTCAACAGAGATACAGAGTTGAATCATAGCTTAAGAATTCGATCTACGAAAAGAAGAAATGAGCGTTGTAATTAAAATACAGGTCAATCTTTATGGACCTCAGAAAGGATGATTTACCAAGCAAACAGAGCGTTAAATAGATTCTTTGTCTAGAGGGCCGATCATCCATTTAGATCGATCTCTGTAACAGAAATACATAGTCGATCCATCTTCTATAAAACTGATCATATCGAATTGTAATTACAGTAACAATATATAAAAACAAAGTAACATTACTTCAGAAATACAGAGTAGATCCATCTTTAATAAAACTGATCATATCGAATTGTAATTACAGTAACAATATATAAAAACAAAGCAACATTACTTCAGAAATACAGAGTAGATCCATCTTTAATAAAACTGATCATATCGAATTGTAATTACAGTAACAATATATAAAAACAAAGCAACATTACTTCAGAAATACAGAGTAGATCCATCTTTAATAAAACTGATCATATCGAATTGTAATTACAGTAACGATATATAAAAACAAAGCAACATTACTTCATCACCATACTATTCAAATCCAGAAAGTTCGATTCATTTAAAATGCTAAGAGCACAGAGTTTCAGTTTTCTAAAACAATTATTAATAATAAGCATATCAAAATACAAGGAATACCTCTCCGGTGGTCGCTTGGATAAATCTGAAGATGGTGTTGAAGATGATCCTTGCTGTACTGCTGCTGAAGACCTCAACCGTTCACCACGGGACACCTCGGTAAACCACCCAACCACTCTGGAAGTACTCTTCTTCCTTCCAGACCCCCGAGCTAATCGGGCCGTAGAGTTCACACAAGTATTTCAGAAATTCAGCTTGGGCTTCCCTTCCCACCAGGATTTCTTAACCAAACCCTTAGATAGCAACAAGTCTTTGAGGCATTCACAAATTACGACAATCGTCCAAATTATGGGCCCTTTACCCATTCCCTAAGCCTTCCTTATAAAGGAAAATCTCATGCGACACATGTCGCTTCATGCATAATTAAATATTTTTAATTAATTATTTAATTAAAACACTCACCCATCCAAGTGTCAGTATCTCTGGGAAGTGCACCTACACCCCTAAGTTTGCTCTAGTTTGTCCCCCAGATATTTTAATCAACTCCTAGCTTTTAGTTGACTAGGTGTCTAATCTTAGGATTCTATTTTTCTCCTAAATAATAATTTCTATTATTTTAAATGCTCAACAAAATAACTATTCATGTGCAAATGTCTAAACTATTTATATGCATTTGCCAAGTAATAATCTAGAGTTATTCTCCTAAGTTTTTATGCAGTTTAATTTAACAATCAAACTCACTAGGATCACGGTGCCGCGTCGTTGGGCTCCTGGTTCCTTAATTTTTAATTCCGTGACATGGATCCACTCCGTCGGGTCCAATCATCCATGGTTTCCATTCCTTGGCATGGTACCACCTCGTTGGGTCCTTGTGTCCATTCTTTCCGTTCTTGACAGGGTACTGCGTCGTTGGGCCCTTCTGCCACCATATTTCCGTTTTGACTTGTGGGAACTCTTGTAGGTATTTTTAGGAATCGTTACCATCCATCCTCCGTCTACATGCTATCTAGGGACTAATGGCGCTGAGGAGTGAGTTCGTTCTCACTGCACGCCCCTCAACTCGTACGTGACCAGCTCCGTCGTGGCCCACCTCGTACGCCCTGTCACGTATCCGAAATCTCATAAAATTTAAAACTTTTCTAAGTGCCTAAATGCCACTTAAATATATGCGGAACCATAAAGTGTGGGTTTGATTTCTTTAAATACTGCTTTACAAAATAAATTAAACCTTGCGACAACTCATTACTGTTTACAAATGTCGTTATACTCATCAAGGAAAAGATATACGTTTTAATTTCAACTAAATAAATTCTAAACTTGATAAGTCAACCAATTCTTAAATCTTGCGGGAAACACAAGAAACTTCATTATGTCTTTATATGCATCTTTAGAAAACAAATACTTCTTTCGATAAAACAATGGTAGTAACACCATCATAATCATAAGCGAAACATTTTATCAACAACCAACCTTGTATATGAATCATATACATCAAGTAATCATAAACCATCATAATCATAAGCGAAACATTTTATCAATAACCAACCTTGCACATGAATCGTATACATCAAGTAATCATAACATTTCTAAGGGCAGAAACAAGTATTCATACATACGACACATTGAGAGACGCCATAGGAAACACAAGAGGCAAAATATAACGTGGTTCACCCGTACACGGGCTAGTCCACAAAAGGTGTGTTTTTCATTAAATCAAAATAAAGAAGGTACATCCTGCAACGTCAATGTTGCACTAAGTGGAATTCATTCTTCCAAGCCTATTATAAAAATAGCTTTATTCGTTCAAGTGCTTAAACTACATCAAACTCTGTAGACATCCAAAATTAATCTATGACTCAGTATTCTTTTGACCAATCCATATCTATGTAGTAACTATAACATATAAGAAGTCTTAATTCTTACAAGGGTCAAAATGAGATCGCGTTAGAAAACAATAACTGAACAAAATAAGTTTCTGACAATGATATGCCCACATTAGTACCTAGAAATCCTAGACTTAGGATTATGTCCCTTATCCAAACCTTCTTCCCCAATCATATCATTCACAAGGAAGTCATGCACATATATACCTGTCGAATCCCTTTTTGGATTTTGACATTACTCAAGGCTTATTACTACAACAATTTAGCAAATATCTTATTGTTCAATATACTCAAAGATAATTCCACGCTAACCTCGACACTGTGACAGGGATTCAAATAAAGCTCAACCGAGTTCATTCAATGCTACTAACAATATAAAAAAAGATATCTAAAATAAATAATATAGCAAATCTGCATAATTAAGAAATCTTGAAATCCCAACCGAGAGATCTGTTCTTGGCAGTGTAGCCACTACAACGGTTTAAACTTTAAGATTTGACCGAGTTCAATACTAACAATATAAAAAGGAGATCTAAAATAAATAATATAGCAAATCTGCATAATTAAGTAATCTTGAAATCCCAACCGAGAGATCTGTTCTTGGCAGTGTAGCCACTACAACGGTTTAAACTTTAAGGTTTGACCGAGTTCAAACACACAGTTTCTGACGAAATCTTCGACCATGTGGGATTAAAGTTTGGACGAAAGTTAAATTCTCACATACATAATATTTAAGCAGAGGTCACTGCGCTCTTGGAGATAGCGTATAAATATAATTTAAGCCTAGAACTCAGGGATTTCAATCCTGGGTAGATTATAGGGACAAACCACTGCAATGATAATCTAGTAATTAAGATATAATCAGATTTCTATGATTTAATACAACCTACAAAAATTTACACAGTGATCATTGCGATTTTTTAGATACAAAAACCAATTTACAACCAGAGTATAAATACGACATTAACCTATCATAAGGTAATAAATTCAGAGATCGGGTTTTACTAAACAGACTTAACTCTGTTCCTTAATACGCAGGAAACCAAAACGCAAAGCAACAGAAACTATGGCAAGCAGAGATTCATATAAAATATAGGCCGAACTCCGATTTCCTTATCTTTGAATCTATCTTAATTTCCCTTTATTTATTTCTAGGATTTTCCGCACCAAAAAAAAATGTAGGGGTCACTACCGAAATATGGTTCTGCCAAGCGTTGAGCAAGGATCAGGCAGAAATCTCAGTTAATCGCAAACATCTATTACGTTTTCAACAAGTATCATCATGCATCAATATTTATGAGGAAGATTTTCATCTCTAGATAAGAGCATTATAGAAAGGTTCTCGATAGGGTTTCTCCTAAAATAGAAGACGGCCGGTTATAACTTTCATAAACATCTATCCTTTATGAAGTTTTAAGAAAAAGATAAAAAGAAAATCAACACGAATCAAACTCAGAAATAGGTCAAAGGATGCGTAACTCATTTACTCGTTATAGTTTAAGAAACGAGTGCATTCTAAATACCAACGATACTCTATCAAGAAAATATTGCAGAGATCTTCAAAGCATAACCTATAATCAACTCTACCATCTACCTACTAGAAAAATGATCATTACTGCCGATTCTTATCCATATTCTGCATAGTATCTTCAATGCATAAGTTTGTATTTTTAAAACATAGAATCTATTGACTTAGGGATCATCCTTTTTAACCTATTTCAATTCTAAGAAACCCTCTGAAAAGCAAAGCAATTGTAGGGGGGGAAATGTACGGAAAAAGGAAAAAAGAAAACAATGAACAACATCTAAAACAATAGATACGTTCACGGTTCGGAGATGGAATAACGTCACCTCTTTCTACGATGACAATGCATCACTGCTCTCCACAGGAACACATCAATGCAGAAACTTTACTTCACATCAAGTGACCAGTCGTCGGCTCTGTCTTCAGGCATCCATGGTTTCCTGCTGCAATGTATCTCCGAATGCCCCAGAGTGTTGGTCATCAAGAAACATCTAAAGGACAGAGTAAGAGGTCAGGGCTTCCCTCAACGCCCAGTAAGTCGCCATCATCATGAAATCAACTAACACCTTCGAAAAAACGAGTTTTCTTTTCCCCTTTTCACTTCTGGTTCTCTTCCTCAAATAGCCATTCGGGATCTAACACTCAGTGGTAGTCGTGGTCTCAACTACCAAGTTCATCAAGTGCCAAGTGGCAAATCTCCCATCCACCCAGTTGGCTTGTCATTAAAACAGCAACTTCGTGAAGATCGTGGGGTTTTTAGGTGATTGCATTCGATATTTTTAAGGAGATTTCCTCATCATAAATACATCTACAAGTGGCGGTGGGAGATCCTTGAATCCAGGGACATGTTCCCCATTTAACTTAAGATACTTAATATTAACATGCAAATCCAACGATAGTTCAAGAGTTTTTAGGATGCATATGTTCATTGAAGACAATATTAAATGTATGAGAAAAACATAAACATCCTTTCAAATAGAGATGTTATCTCTTAAGAAGAATACTACCCGTAGAAATTAACTCTCTTCTAACTTCTTGGTTAAAAGGGTTATATATATACAACACCCGAATAGTTGTTACAACTTACGTATAATGGTACATAACATAATTATATATGATACTCATATAAATGTATATATAATAGTTAACCCAACTATTATTTAACCTTTCGAATAAATATTTACATAATTAATTATAAGTATCATCAAAAGATAGAACAACCTCTTTTGAACTTGATTGTAACAATGTAGCTCCTTTAGAGGGATATTACATCCTCCTCCCCTTAAAAATAACACCGTCCTCGGTGTTCATACTTTTCAGCAGTTTATCCTTTCTTTGGAGTCATCCTTTTCTTGCTTTGTCATTTCTATTTGACCTTATTCGGTCTTTCATGAATTCCTCGCAAGCCACTATCAATCACCCTACATTTTTACTATAAAACCGGAATTCAAAGAAACCGTAAAACTATCATCAACTTCATAATCAAACTCATTTCCATAAATACTGAGTCATTTATTGTAACATAACATTTGCAGTCTATGGAATATATTTTAGTCATTGTTTGTGCTTTTAATATCACAAGCACACATAATTCAAGTGATCCAGGAACGTAGATTATGAACTTAATCACAACCAACTATTCACTTGATCTAGGAAATTTTTGTCTAACACCCGAGTGCTCACACAACAATCCTTTCGAAATTCTTGCCTAACACCTCAGTGCTCACACAGCAATTATTTTACAGATTTCTTGCCTAACACCGCAGTGCTCACGCAGCAATACTTTCTCTCATGCATACTAAGCAGCGTCCTGCCTCCCGCATATGCATTATCTTACAGTTTGCCTAGGAA
Source organism: Larix kaempferi (assembly GCA_027924585.1). Lineage (NCBI taxonomy): Eukaryota > Viridiplantae > Streptophyta > Pinopsida > Pinales > Pinaceae > Larix > Larix kaempferi. The sequence continues at coordinate 7,952,884 of BSBM01000486.1, forward strand.
CTTTTTCAACTCGCCGATTCCTTCGAGAATTCTGGCGGCTGTCAACTCCCTGATCTCTAGGGAGTGTTTCAGTGCCCTTAACGCACTTTTACATAATTCCCCTCAAGCCTTCTCGCTTGAGTCCAGGAATCTATTCCCCTCAAGCCTTCTTGCTTGAGTCCAGGAATCTATTCCCCTCGAGCCTCCTTGCTTGAGTCTAGGAAAATCTCATTCAATTCATCAATTATTTCGTCATATTACATTTTATAACCATACAATTTCTCTGACCAATTTGGTCTAGTTCTTATTCAACAATAATTAGCAATAATAAAAGATGCAATGTGGATCTTTCATCCTCACCCCTTTTATTGTACCATGCATAATATATTAAGCTTTTGTCTTTCAACAAGTTCCACCTAGTTTTGGTCATCTGCCAAATTCAATTGTTAGTAACAATTTATATAACAAAATCAAATATTTGTAAATAAGAAAATCACTCATTCTTCATACTACAATATCCATATGTAATCATCGATGATGTCATTTCCTACTACACAAACTAGCTTATAAGATTACATAATGCTTTGAACACAATATAACATTCTTTCTGTGATGATCCATGGACATTATGATCATTTAACCTCGCATGTTAGTTTTTACCCTTTCAACACAATTCCTATTTTAGTTATACAACCGTTTTTATACCCTAACATCATATAGAGATAACCAATTGTCTAAAACAAACTTACATACCTTATACAGATAACCATGTACCTTTGTAAAGGCGACCGCATAGCTCACCTTCATCTGCCGAGGTTCCGGTTTACTTGTATCATCACGCATTAGTATTATACATGAATCGATATATATCCACATTTGCCCATTGATGGGTGTCAGACAGTGATGTGTGGGAAAATAACATTAGCTCGATCACAACATTCAAAGTGTTAGTTGTATAAAGGTAATAAAATCATAAGAACAATCATACATATAACATATGTTCAAACATCATTTTACTTGTTTCATAAAAGCTTATACCTCGATTACTGTCTCAAAGATCCCTTCCGATCTACCCTGCAAATTCCATGTCATCAATGTTTTCCTTAACACATAATAAATAAAAACAGTCATCCCTTGTGGCAACATAAGGACGTCAGAAGATTACAACATCCTACTAACCTGTATTTATTTCATGTTGGTTCTAGGTTTCCAATAATCTATCCCTTAATAAAATAATCACTTTGAGAAAACATATAGTTGTACATGGATAGCAAGTCGTCATAAATATTGAACAAATAAAGTATAACTATTACTCATTGTTTCCCACGTCTATCTTAGTAGAAATTACTGAAATAAGAGGTATATATAAAAGATACTCATGCATTTTCATCATATGTATTAACTGATTAATATTCACATGTATATATATATATATATATATATATATATATATATATATATATATATATATATATATATATTTTAAAGTAAATATAACCATTTTCCTTTTGTTGCACTTATATGTAAACGGAACTTGATTGTTCCTTACGTAGTTCAAAACCCAAGACTGACCCAAACTATCAAATCTTTGATGGACCTTTTAACATATAGACTCACTTTTGATCTGAACTTAATGGATCTTGTAACAGATCTAAGTTATTTCCCATCTAAATTTCATGTTTGGAAATCTAGACTATCGGTCAATCCAGTTTACTTAGTCATCTAAGGTCAACCAAATTAGGAAACTTCCTTAGCCTATAAACTTCACTTTGAAATAGTTAGGATAACTTCCAATACGTGCTTTTACTCTACTTACAAGTACCCATTTCATAAGGACTTAACTCCCATAGTCTAACTTTTTAAAGTAAATTTTTGACCTTATAGAGTATGAATTACATAGTAGAGTATGACGAGATATTCATCGTTTAGTATTTATCAATAGAAGATCATTCAATTACATAAAGAGACGTATGCGATGTATGTTCACAAATAGACACTACTAAGCCATTATAATGTTCCAGCGAGATGGAACATACTTACTTGCGATTTCCAACGTCATGTTGCTTACCTCTTGCCGATCCTTGGAAATGAAGATTTATGTTTGCGTCTTATAGAATGGAGTTCTATTGAGCCCAATAATCCCAAGTGGTTGCAACCTGCGCTTTGGCGGGAGAAACTTGAAGTCGAGCTCGGAGATTCATTTTCCCCTCCTCCGGTACAATCATGCATCCAAAATGAAATGAAAACCATTGATTAGTACACTTAAAAAAAAACTTCATACTCACTTATCGCATGTTGAGCTCATTAGGCCCTAGTGTTGTAACCTAATGCTCTGATACCATATGTCACGTATCCGAAATCTCATAAAATTTAAAACTTTTCTAAGTGCCTAAATGCCACTTAAATATATGCGGAACCATAAAGTGTGGGTTTGATTTCTTTAAATACTGCTTTACAAAATAAATTAAACCTTGCGACAACTCATTACCGTTTACAAATGTCGTTATACTCATCAAGGAAAAGATATACGTTTTAATTTCAACTAAATAAATTCTAAACTTGATAAGTCAACCAATTCTTAAATCTTGCGGGAAACACAAGAAACTTCATTATGTCTTTATATGCATCTTTAGAAAACAAATACTTCTTTCGATAAAACAATGGTAGTAACACCATCATAATCATAAGCGAAACATTTTATCAACAACCAACCTTGTATATGAATCGTATACATCAAGTAATCATAAACCATCATAATCATAAGCGAAACATTTTATCAATAACCAACCTTGCACATGAATCGTATACATCAAGTAATCATAACATTTCTAAGGGCAGAAACAAGTATTCATACATACGACACATTGAGAGACGCCATAGGAAACACAAGAGGCAAAATATAACGTGGTTCACCCGTACACGGGCTAGTCCACAAAAGGTGTGTTTTTCATTAAATCAAAATAAAGAAGGTACATCCTGCAACGTCAATGTTGCACTAAGTGGAATTCATTCTTCCAAGCCTATTATAAAAATAGCTTTATTCCTTCAAGTGCTTAAACTACATCAAACTCTGTAGACATCCAAAATTAATCTATGACTCAGTATTCTTTTGACCAATCCATATCTATGTAGTAACTATAACATATAAGAAGTCTTAATTCTTACAAGGGTCAAAATGAGATCGCGTTAGAAAACAATAACTGAACAAAATAAGTGTCTGACAATGATATGCCCACATTAGTACCTATAAATCCTAGACTTAGGATTCTGTCCCTTATCCAAACCTTCTTCCCCAATCATATCATTCACAAGGAAGTCATGCACATATATACCTGTCGAATCCCTTTTTGGATTTTGACATTACTCAAGGCTTATTACTACAACAATTTAGCAAATATCTTATTGTTCAATATACTCAAAGATAATTCCACGCTAACCTCGACACTGTGACAGGGATTCAAATAAAGCTCAACCGAGTTCATTCAATGCTACTAACAATATAAAAAAAGAGATCTAAAATAAATAATATAGCAAATCTGCATAATTAAGAAATCTTGAAATCCCAACCGAGAGATCTGTTCTTGGCAGTGTAGCCACTACAACGGTTTAAACTTTAAGGTTTGACCGAGTTCAAACACACAGTTTCTGACGAAATCTTCGACCATGTGGGCTTAAAGTTTGGACGAAAGTTAAATTCTCACATACATAATATTTAAGCAGAGGTCACTGCGCTCTTGGAGATAGCGTATAAATATAATTTAAGCCTAGAACTCAGGGATTTCAATCCTGGGTAGATTATAGGGACAAACCACTGCAATGATAATCTAGTAATTAAGATATAATCAGATTTCTATGATTTAATACAACCTACAAAAATTTACACAGTGATCATTGCGATTTTTTAGATGCAAAAACCAATTTACAACCAGAGTATAAATACGACATTAACCTATCATAAGGTAATAAATTCAGAGATCGGGTTTTACTAAACAGACTTAACTCTGTTCCTTAATACGCAGGAAACCAAAACGCAAAGCAACAGAAACTATGGCAAGCATAGATTCATATAAAATATAGGCCGAACTCCGATTTCCTTATCTTTGAATCTATCTTAATTTCCCTTTATTTATTTCTAGGATTTTCCGCACCAAAAAAAAATGTAGGGGTCACTACCGAAATATGGTTCTGCCAAGCGTTGAGCAAGGATCAGGCAGAAATCTCAGTTAATCGCAAACATCTATTACGTTTTCAACAAGTATCATCATGCATCAATATTTATGAGGAAGATTTTCATCTCTAGATAAGAGCATTATAGAAAGGTTCTCGATAGGGTTTCTCCTAAAATAGAAGACGGCTGGTTATAACTTTCATAAACATCTATCCTTTATGAAGTTTTAAGAAAAAGATAAAAAGAAAATCAACACGAATCAAACTCAGAAATAGGTCAAAGGATGCGTAACTCATTTACTCGTTATAGTTTAAGAAACGAGTGCATTCTAAATACCAACGATACTCTATCAAGAAAATATTGCAGAGATCTTCAAAGCATAACCTATAATCAACTCTACCATCTACCTACTAGAAAAATGATCATTACTGCCGATTCTTATCCATATTCTGCATAGTATCTTCAATGCATAAGTTTGTATTTTTAAAACATAGAATCTATTGACTTAGGGATCATCCTTTTTAACCTATTTCAATTCTAAGAAACCCTCTGAAAAGCAAAGCAATTGTAGGGGGGGAAATGTACGGAAAAAGGAAAAAAGAAAACAATGAACAACATCTAAAACAATAGATACGTTCACGGTTCGGAGATGGAATAACGTCACCTCTTTCTACGATGACAATGCATCACTGCTCTCCACAGGAACACATCAATGCAGAAACTTTACTTCACATCAAGTGACCAGTCGTCGGCTCTGTCTTCAGGCGTCCATGGTTTCCTGCTGCAATGTATCTCCGAATGCCCCAGAGTGTTGGTCATCAAGAAACATCTAAAGGACAGAGTAAGAGGTCAGGGCTTCCCTCAACGCCCAGTAAGTCGCCATCATCATGAAATCAACTAACACGTTCGAAAAAACGAGTTTTCTTTTCCCCTTTTCACTTCTGGTTCTCTTCCTCAAATAGCCATTCGGGATCTAACACTCAGTGGTAGTCGTGGTCTCAACTACCAAGTTCATCAAGTGCCAAGTGGCAAATCCCCCATCCACCCAGTTGGCTTGTCATTAAAACAGCAACTTCGTGAAGATCGTGGGGTTTTTAGGTGATTGCATTCGATATTTTTAAGGAGATTTCCTCATCATAAATACATCTACAAGTGGCGGTGGGAGATCCTTGAATCCAGGGACATGTTCCCCATTTAACTTAAGATACTTAATATTAACATGCAAATCCAACGATAGTTCAAGAGTTTTTAGGATGCATATGTTCATTGAAGACAATATTAAATGTATGAGAAAAACATAAACATCCTTTCAAATAGAGATGTTATCTCTTAAGAAGAATACTACCCGTAGAAATTAACTCTCTTCTAACTTCTTGGTTAAAAGGGTTATATATATACAACACCCGAATAGTTGTTACAACTTACGTATAATGGTACATAACATAATTATATATGATACTCATATAAATGTATATATAATAGTTAACCCAACTATTATTTAACCTTTCGAATAAATATTTACATAATTAATTATAAGTATCATCAAAAGATAGAACAACCTCTTTTGAACTTGATTGTAACAATGTAGCTCCTTTAGAGGGATATTACACGCCCTCACGCATTCCTCTTGAGCAAGCGGATCAATGCTTATCTGCTCATGCGTGGTATTCTTGTCGGAAGTCGACATCGTCGTCGCTCCCCTTGTGTGTGATTTACCCGTACTCTACGACCCTTCAAGTTCCTTTGTGTGTCCGTCGGTGAACCGTCTCACTTGTTTCTACACACACTTCTCACAACAAATTATTAGTATCACTGTCCTCAATAATCATCATCTGATTTCTAAATCTAGCATTGTTAAACATTTATGATTTATTCAACTTCTTATTTATCTAATCAAATATACATCTCGTCGACAATTACATAATCACCATACAGCTAGTTGTTAAGCATTATTTATCAGCATAATTTTCCATAGTCATAGCTAATCGTTTAACATATGCAATTATTCATTTAACTCAACAATTCAGATACACATACTCAAAAATAAGGTCAAAAGGTTATTTAATTAATGTTTCAATCGGCCGGGTCACTCAACAGGTGCCCTCAATGTCTACAAAAGTCTAGGGGCACTACACATTATTTGTCTACATTTCCAATAAAATATCTAATTAGTTGAAGAAGTATTATGATAATGATAGATTACAATGCTTCCCTGTATTTTTCCACACACTATCCTTGTTCCATACTCTAGTACAGGGAAGAGTGTTTAAAGATAGATCTGAACAATGATATGCAATCGATAGATTGATTGAATATTCATCATAGATAAACTCTATTATGTTTTCTGTATTACATTATTTGTCTACGTTTCCAATAAAGTCTCTCATCCCTTAAACATAGAAAATCATAGGAACTACTTAATTATTTAGATATTGTAATATCATGGTATTCATAGTAACAGAAGTAAAAATACATAAACATTTCCATAATTCTGTAAAAAACCTATAGTTCAGTTATAGGTTAACCATTCATTTCAGAAGACGAATAGTATATACATTTTTGTGATTTCTTTTAAATAAAACTCCTTTTAAGACATATTAGTTTTCTGTATTTCCAATGCTATCAGTATCGAAACACACAGTTTAGATTTTCAACAAAAAGGTATGATTTGAAGTTACTACAAGTAGATTGAAAAACAAACACATCTATTATACAGTACAAATACTATTATTGCATACAAACTGTATTCAATTATCAATTGAATACTAAACCCTAAATATTATAAGATGAAAAACAACTATTATTCTGATGAATGTTCCAAGTCTCAAACCAAACTTCAACTATTCAAATAGTACTAAGTTAACTTTCCATTTTTCATGCAAAAACGAAATAGAATTACTCAGATAGAGTCTGAACACACAAAGACAGTTCCATACAGTCTAAATCTTACAGGTTACACCACGACTTTAGTGTATTGAAAACCGGACTAGGTCTACAACTAAAATTATTTAGTTTTGGGTAGGGTTTCACAACCCAGCCTTACGACTGTAACCATTAAACGTTATTATTTTAAAAACACATAAATATTTGCGATAGGGATCATGGCCTTTGTTAGTCAACAGTTGAACTATTCATACAAACCCTAAGTAGATTTTTAGAAACACAACTATGAACACTGTTTTGGTTATTAAACAGCTTTTCTTTTAAAACAGCCGAGAGCTCTTTTCCTAATTTAAAAACTTAAAGACTTCAACCTTTTCAATACACAAAAACTGATGGCATCATCTTTTGAAAAACGCAGTATTCTCGAAAGGAAACAACATGAGGTATAGATTTCGAAACCCCAACTGCATACTATAAACAAAAATCGCGTTTTTAACAACCTAAAAGCTTGCCTTTACATTTCATCAAAATGTCGTGGGTTAAACCCATCAAACAACTGTATACCGTTATCAAATAAATTGTTACACAGTAAAATGTAGCAGAGCTAATGCAGAAGTAGGTTGAGGAGTCAATCCTCCCTACACCAACGAAATTCCTTACGGCTCAAACATTACAACGGTGGAAAAATCCACAGCTAACCATAGAACCAAATACTCGGCTATACCAAACAAGGACATGCATTTTGCGAGGATGCACCTCACAGGAAGTCACCGAGGCTTACTAGTTTTAAGCTTTGTCCCCCGTTGCTTAACACATAAAAATCCAAAGCTGAGGAGTCACCTGCTAGTCCAACATACATTATGGTTAAATATTGGACGACGAAGCTCAAAACTTAAAACACATGCAACTATACATTATAAATCTTATGGAAATGAAAGAAAGAACAACATGTTACCTTTCGAAAGAAAAACCATGCTTCTTATATGAACATCCCCGTAACCGTCGTGAACACTGGGGTCACTCAAACTACTAAACAACGCAGCAAACCTTAGCTCATGAGTGGTTCAGCTCTTAGAGATCTGAGTTGACAGTTTACTAGCCACAGGTCGAGGTATTGAAACCTGGAGAGGTGCCTCCAAAACACAGTTACAAACCCTAAGAAACTATAGGCCTGTTGGCCTCTCCAAAACCCCACTCACTACAAAATGAATGCCCAGGATTATTCCTTCGTCGAGGTAAACCTAAAGACAGTTAGGGTTATCACCAAAACCAAGAAAACCAGCTGAAGACCTACCATGGTGGATGCCACTAGGCATTCCACCCAGAACGCCTTTAATGCACTTTATTACCTTAGCTACTGCATATGTCATGCATGCCATCGTGTCGTTACCCAAGTTAATGTTCCGGCCTTCAACTTGCCTAAAATTGCAACCATAGTATGGATACGTTTTATATTATTCTTAAAGTCAATAAACATTGCATGTTTGCCAATCCTTGTATAATAGCTAATAAAGCATCACGTGGATTACCCTTTTCAAAACCAAACCCTTGTACTTAAGATAAAATCTTAAAGTGCACATTAGTGTTATTACATAGCTAATGTTAAAATGCGCTTAGGGTTATAATTTCCATCATATAATTGAAATATATATATATATATATATATATATAGCATAGTTGTAACTTTATGTATTTCAAGGTTTCTATCAGAAAAACTAATACATCGAGCTGGTGCATATAATGCATAAGACCAAAAGATAGGCTAAGAACTATATTGCAAGCTAGCATATAGCACATAAGCCTAATTTTTGACTATTTGTATTACGTGCATAGATACCTAGTGTATTTTCTAATTGCAAAGATAATGATCTACAACCTTGAAAACAAAGTTCTATACCTTCCACGATGACTTAGCACAAGACACGTGTAATAATAATAAATGCAAATTATGAGATGTGATTATAACTAGAATTATATCAACGATTTCTATACAGAAGATAACTGAAGATCAAACTAGAATAGATCTCACCCTAGAATACTTCAAGTTACTCTATTTCTCTTTTTTAACATTGAAGGCTAACCGAAGTTAATTAGGACCTCTTTATACACTTCAAAAGCAGTATCGCTCTTACCTGCAATCTACGACAGAAGTTCAAATGCTTTAGCTAAATAGCTAAGTAAGCCTTAGGGTTCCCATAGGACCCGTTCATCATCAATAAGAAAAGTAAACAATTAGCACATATAATGAAATCAATATCCAGTTAAATATATAAAGTATCAACATCTAATTATGTAACCATAACTGATCTAGGATGCATGGTGTAGTCAAAAACATCCAACAATATCATAATTTAGACACAAACACATTTCACGCATTTTGTAATACAACTTACACATATAATCGACGTAACATGTTAGACAGTGTGTCGTCTAGATAAATAAACAAACATTTATTATACTTCTGCATAGCAATTATAACACTCAATGCTACCTTGAAAATTTTTAAATTTTTGTGAAGTTTTGGGATGTTACATGTGGTATTAGAGCACGAGTTCAAACTCTAGGCCTGAAATAGGCTCACGCAGACAAAACAGAAAATGAAAACAGAAAAAATTAGTTACGAACTTTTATTTAAATTTGTTTATGTACAGAAGAGATTGACATTTAAATTGCAGGTATGGACGTACCAGAAGAATCAGCAGAGGACATATCTCCTCATAATGGATGTAATAATAACGAACCTGAACATATTAATGAATAAATCTATGTAGAACTAAATGATCAATCGTCTGAATTATTATGTACGGTTAAGGACTTAAAAACTGAACTAAGAAATGCTAAGGAAGAAAACGAAAGAATTTTAAGAGCACAAGAAGAATTAAACCAGATTTTATTGGACAAGGACCATCAAGATGAAAAAGATAAGAGAACAGAAGTAAAATTTGAATCTGGAACAATGTCCTACAAACACAGAGATAAGAAAATGAAATATTATAAAACTGAAATTAACTCTTCTTTTGAATCTGATGATAAAACTTATTGCAGAAAATATAATTATGATCAAGACAGGAGTGATAGTGACTGTTGTCCTAAAAAAAAGTGTAAAAATTATGAACAAATTTCAGGGGAATTTAAAAAGATAAAACCCCCAACTTTTAATGGCGAAAATGAAAAGGGAGAGGCAGCTGAAGCATGGTTGTCCGGTATGAGGAAGTATTTTCAGATTTATGATTACTCATCTCAATTAAAAGCTAAGATGGCCATATACAATCTGACCAGAAGGGCAGACATTTGGTGGCAAGATGTCAAAAGAGTTAAAAGCATTAAAGACAATAATACAAAATGGAGTACATTTAAGAAAATGTTTAAGAACAAGTTTTTATCCGAATAGTATTACGAAGATAAGTCAAAAGAATTTTATGATTTAAAGTTGGGTTTTATGACTATGAAGGAGTTAAGTAGCAAATTTATCAGCTTGTTAAGGTATGTACCTTACCTAGATGAAGAGACACCTAAGATTCAAAGGTTTGTAAGCTACTTACCCTTTAACATAAAAGACAGAATTGAGTACAATAATCCTTCAACTCTTGAAGAAGCCATGAGGAAGGCTAATTTTTGTTTTGAACATAATAAGAAAAGAGAAGGTGTATGGAGTTGGAGGAATAATAAACCGAGTAATTATGAGCATAAGAAGAAAACTTTTAATTTTAAAAATTCTTGGAATAATAAAAATTTCAATAACAGAAATTTTCAGAATAATAATGATTACAGAGGTAATGCACCACAGAATTTCACAACCGCAAGGAATGTACCTAATAATAACAACAACAACAATAATAATAATACCATAAATGTTGAACAAAGGCCACTTTTAAAGTGTTATGACTGCAATGGACCACATACCAGAGCAAACTTCCTACTCAAAAGAAGGACAGTCAGCAACATTCACACCATACAAGCAGAACCGACAATTGGTGATGTAGCAAGAGAAATGCCCAACATAAATGCAGCGCTGGAAAATCGACAAGCAAACCATCAAATTTCTATGGTCGAGATCGAAGGTATGATATAAAACCAATCTATTTCCATCTTAATAGATCCATGTGCAAGTTTGAGTTACATATCACCTAATTTAGTGAAAAGTTGCAAGTTAAAGGTAGAAAATTTTGATAAATCGTGGTTAGTTCAGCTAGCAATAAGCACCAAGAGAAAGGTTGTAGAGTTTGTTAAAAGTTGTGATTTACTTATGAGTCAGTTGAAGACGCAAGTTAAATTGAATGTTTTTCCATTAGGGTCATATGATGTATTAATTGACATGGACTGGCTTGAACAACATAGAGTAATACTTAATTGTTATGAAAATTCGTTTACTTGTTTGAATAATGAAGGTAACAAAGAAATAGTAAAAGGAATCCCTAGAAAAACATCTGTTAGACAAAATTATGCCTTATAAGTAAAGAAAGTTGTAAGAAAGGGTTGTAAAATGTTTGCTGTAAATGTGATTAATGTCGAATTTTCATCTAAAGAAGATAAGATAAAATTGGAAGACATACCTATTCTTAAGGACTTTTTTGATGAATTCCCATAAGAAATTCCAGGACTACCTCCAAAAAGGGAACTTGATTTCACCATTGAGTTTGTACCAGGTGTGGTACCAAACTCAAAGGCTCCTTACAGAATGAATATTTTGGAATTAAATGAACTAAAATCTCAGCTAAAAGAATTAATTAATAAGAAGTACATAAGGCCAAGTGTGTCTCCTTGGGGAGCACCGGTTATCTTTGTTAAAAAGAAGGACGGTACCTTGCGATTTTGCATACATTACCGCCAACTTAATAAAATGACTATTAAAAATCGATATCCCTTGCCCCGCATTGATGATCTATTTGATCAGGTATGTGGAGCAGAGATATTTACTAAAATTGACTTGAGGTCTGGATATCATCAAGTTAGAATAAATGATGAAGACTTTTTAAAACTGCTTTCAAAACCCGTTATGGGCACTACGAGTTTATAGTTATGCCTTTTGGGCTAACTAATGCACCGGCAGTCTTCATGTGTTTAATGAATGATGTTCTGCATAAGTACCTAGACAAGTTTGTAGTTGTGTTCATTGATGATATTTTAATTTATTCTAAGACTAAAGAAGAACACGACGAACACTTAAGAATAATTCTGCAAGTTTTAAGAGAACATCAGCTTTATGCTAAGTTCAGTAAATGTGACTTTTATAAAGATAAAATACAGTACTTAGGTCACATAGTATCTAAAGACGGAATTTCTGTTGACCCAGATAAAATAAGAGCAATTAACGAGTGGCATGTCCCTAAAGATGTAACTAACGTACGATCCTTTATGGGGATAATAGGTTACTGCATAAATTTTATTAAATCATTCTCCATAATTGTGAATCTCATAACTTCTTTGCAGAAGAAGGGAAAGAAATTCACCTGGGATAAAAAATGCGAAGAAAGTTTTAAGAAGTTAAAGGAATTATTAACAACTACACCTATATTAAAAATTGTTGATCCTAATAAAGACTTTGTTGTATGCACTGATGCATGGAACGATGGACTTGGAGGGTTCTTAACTCAAGAAGTTCATGTTATTGCTTATAAGTCTAGGAAGCTAAAAATCCACGAAAAGAACTATGCAACTTATGATCTAGAGCTGGCAGCCGTGATACATGAATTAAAAATGTGGCGCCATCACTTGATTGGAAGAAAGTTTTCACTAACGATAGATAATAAAGGCTTAAAATATTTGTTGGATCAAACAAATCTTAATGCAAGGAAAGCTAGGTGGCTAGATTTCCTTAGCAAATACGATTTCAAGATTCAACACATTAAGGGTAAAGAAAACAAAGTTGTGAATTCCTTGAGCAGAAATGCCAAATTAAGTTTTGTGGCAGCAATCAACACATTTAAAACACATCTGGAAAACCAGATCGAAGAAGGAATTAAACAAGATGAAAATTATCAGAAATTACATAATAAAGTTGCTAAAAATGTATCTGAAAATTTAATAACAGATTACAACATTAATGAAAAGGGTTTAATGACTTATAAAAATAGAATTTATGTACCAAATGTGTCAAAAGTTAAACTGCTGATTTTGGATGAAGTTCATAAAAGTCCTTATTCAGGACACCCTGGCTATCAAAAATGATAACTATGCTAAGAAAGGATTACTTTTTTCCCAACATGAAGAATGAGGTGGCTGAATACATAGCTAGGTGCTTTGAATGTCAGACAATTAAGGTTGAGCATCAACACCCAGCTAGCCTATTGCAGCAATTGCCAATTCCGAGATGGAAGTGGAAAATTATAAGTATTGATTTTATAACGGGTTTACCTAAGAATCAGAAACAGAATGACTCCATAATGGTGGTTGTGGATAAACTTAGTAAATCTGCTCATTTTATTTCAATTAAGACTACTTTTAAAGCTGCTAATATTGCTGATGTGTTTATGAAGCAAATATTTCGCTTACATGGAATTCCAAAGGTAATTATTTCTGATCGAGATTCCGAGTTTACTCGAATTTTTGGACAACATTGTTTAAAGGTCTAAATACTAAATTAAATTTCAGTAATTCTTTCCATCCACAAAATAACAAGCAGACTGAAAGAGTAATTCAGATCTTAGAAGACATGTTAAGAATGTATGTTAAGGACTAGCCAACTAAACGGGAAGAGTATTTGCCTTTAGCTAAATTTGCATACAATAACCATTATCAAGCTTTTGCTAGACTTAGTCCATTTGAAATTTTATATGGAAGAAACTGCAGTACTCCTATTTCTTGGGATAATCCTGTTGACATGTTAATGTTATGACCATATTTATTAAGAGAGATGGAACTAACCGTGAAACAAGTACAAGGCAATTTAAAAATTGCATAGGACTATGACAAAAACGTTATGGAGATCTGAAACGAACTGAAAGAGAATTTCAGGTTGGAGATCATGTCTTTGTAAAGGTAAAACCCAAGAATAGTTCTTTTAAACTTGGGATTTGTGCTAAACTAGAACCATGGTACTGTGGACCATTCGAAGTCCTATCAAGGATTTGACCAGTTGCATATCAGTTGGCTCTACCATCTAACTTAAGAATCTATAATTTTTTTCACATTTCTGTTTTAAATAAGTATGTGCACGATGCTACTCATGTGCTAAATTGGAATGACATACAACTGGAGCCCGAAGGAGATTTTCAGGTGGAACCGGACTGTATCCTCGACAGGAGGAAAATTATGCTCTGGAATCGTACCATAGGGCAGGTAAAGGTGCAATGGAAGCACCTTAGCCCTGATGAAGCTACCTGAGAATTGGAAAGTAATATGCGGGCAACATATCTAATTCTGTTCCAGGGAAGTGCCAAGGAAGAATAAGCAACATTGAGGACGATGCTGAGCTTAAGTGGGGGTGTTTGTAACATACCCATTACTTGAAACATTTTATGTTTGAGAAAAAACATTATCTTAACTTTTATTGTAAGGTTTTATATTTGGCCAAGTGACCAAGGATGACTGTAATTGCACAATATTATTATTTAATAAAATAAAATAGGAGACACTGACCCAAAGAGACTATTGAAAGAGTGTTTACTGACCCACTAGGTCGAACGGAATCAGGCGTAGAAAGCAATGGACAAGTGGCAGCATCAGGAACTTAGTAACTAGTTGTTATTGTGGGACAACTCCCTTGAATTGTGGTAAACGTTCCCTGAAATATGGGACTAGAGCTTGAGGCTCATTTATTTGGAAACTGACCACTAAAATACCTAGGCATCTTTTTAAGCCATCGAATTTGAGCAGAGACTCACACTTTTTCTGACGAGAAAATTTACCTTGTGGTTCTGTTGTATGTAGACAAGAGATTCGATGAGGGGAAGCTATGTTTTGAGTTGGATTCTAAGTCTGTTTCACTTCTGCTGAGTGCAGAGGTTTATTTTGAGGTGTATGCAAGTCTCCATTGATTGCCTTGCTTCTACATAGATTATTCTACCTAGTGGTTTAGTAAACATGCTCACGGGTCCAAAGGAGCAAGTGATATTGGCTGCCTCTTCTCGAGAAGTTTTGGAGGAACATGGCTCTTTGGGTGTTTTTCCACCCTATCTATATTATCAGGTTCTACTTTTTATTTCATTCCTAGTAATTATAACTTATTGTTTTTCTTGATTATTTTTTTCTAAATATTGTTAGTTTTCACTATTCATATTGAAATAAATGATTTTTTGAACTGTATGTTATTTGTGTAAATAGTTGAAGAAGTATTATGATAACGATAGATAAAAATGCTTCCCTATATTTTACCACACACTGTCCTTGTGCTGTACTCTAGTACAGGGAAGAGTGTTTAAAGATAGATATGAAAATCTCTTATGTCTTAAACATAGAAAATCATAGCAACTACTTATTTATTTAGATATTGTAATATCATGGTATTCATAGTAACGGAAGTAAAAATACATAAACATTTCCATACTTCTGTACAAAACCTAAAGTTCAATTATAGGTTAACCATTCTTTTCAGAAGATGAATAATATATACATTTTTACTATTTATTTTAAATAAAACTCCTTTTAAGACATATTAGTTTTCTATATTTCCAATGATATCAGTATCGAAACACATAGTTTAGATTTTCAACAACAAGGTATGATTTGAAGTTACTGCAAGTAGATTGAAAAACAAACACATCTATTATACAATACAAATAATATTATTGCATACAAACATTATTTAATTATCAATTGAATACTAAACCCTAAATATTATAAGACGAACACCAACTATTATTTTGATGAATGTTCCAAATCTCAATCCAAACTTCATCTATTCAAACAGTACTAAGTTAAAATTCCATCTTTCATGCAAAAACGAAATAGAATTACTTAGACAAAGTCCGAACACACAAAGACTATTCCATACAGTCTAAATCTTACAGGTTACACCATAACTTTAGGGTTTTGAAAACCAGACTAGCTCTAAAATAAAATTATTTAGTTTTGGGTAGGGTTTCACAACCCAGCCTTACGGCCGTAACCATTAAACATTACTATTTAAAAAACACAGAAATCTTTGCGATAGGGCTCATGGCCATTGTTAGTAAACAGTTGAACTATTCATATAAACCCTAGGTAGATTTTTAAAAACACAACGAAGAACCCTGTTTCGGTTATTAAAAATCTTTTCTTTTAACACTGCCGAGAGCTATTTTCTCAGTTTAAAAACTTAAATACTTCAACCTTTTCAATACACAAAAACAGATGGCATCATCTTTTCAAAAACGTAGTATTCTCGAAAGGAAACAACACGAGGTAAACCCATCAACCAACTGTATACAATTATCAAATAAATTAGTACGTAGTAAAACGTAGCAGAGCCAATGCAGAAGTAGGTTGAGGATTCAATACTCCATACACCAAAGAAATTCCTTACAGCTCAAACATTACAATGGTGGAAAAATACACAGCTAACCACAGAACCAAATATTCGGCTATACCAAACAAGGACCGGCATTTTTCCAGGATGCATCTAATGGGAAGTCACCGAAGCTTACCAGTTTTAAGCTTTGTCCCTTGTTGCTTAGCACATAAAAATCCAAAGCTGAGGAGTTACCTTCCAATTCAACATACATTATGGTTAAATCTTGGAAGACGAAGCTCAAAACCTAAAACACATGCAACTGTACATTATAAATCTCATGGAAACGAAAGAACGAACAACAATTTACCTTTCCAAAGAAAAACCATGCTTCTTGTCTGAACATCCCCGTAACTGTCATGAACACTGGAGTCACTCAAACTACTAAACAACGCATCAAACCTTAGCTCATGAGTGGTTCTGTAACATACCCTTTTTTTTGAAGAACATTTTTTGTTAGAAAAATTATGTTAACTTTATTGTAAAGTATTATGTTGGACAGGTGTCCAAGGATAACTGTAATTTGCACAATATTTTATTATTTAATAAATAAAATAGGAGACAAACACCTAAGAGGACTGTTGAAAGAGTGGTTACCGACCCACTAGGTGGAATGGAATATGGGGTAGAAGGCAATGGACAAGTGGCAGTATCATGATGCAACTAACCAGCTGTTGGTATGGGACAACTTCCTTGAAATGTGGTCATAGTGCCCTGAAAGATGGGACTGGAGCTTGAGGCTCATTTATTCCAAACTGACCACTAAAGACCTAGGTAGTCTATATAATAGCCATCAAATTATGAACTGAGGTTCATCACTTTTCGTGACGAGGAAATTTACCTTGGGGTTTTGCTGTGTTTGCACACAAGAGATTTGATGAGGGGATATGCTAAGTTGTTGATCATGTTGTGAGTTTGCAAAACTCTATTGAGTTTGAGGACTTTGATGATGAGTGCTGAAGGCATGTTCTGAATTTAGGAGTTTGATGCTGAGTGCTGAAGGCATATTGAGTGCCTTGATTCTACACAGATTCCATCTACTTAGTGGTTCAGTAATCAGGCTCGGGGATTCACAAGAAGCTAGCAGTTAGGCTACTTCTTCTAGAATAGGTTGGGAGGAACAGGCCTCCTTGGGTGTTTGTCAGCACTATCTTCATCTACAGGTTCCATTATCTTTTCTAACTTCAAAGATTTTAAAGTTTATAACTAAATCAAAATTACTATTTTATTTTGTAATTTTATTTAAACAAATGCAATCATTTCAGTTTCTGAATAAGTTAAGATTCTGTATAGAAATGATTTTGATTGAATAAAATAGTTCTCTGCATTTTCTCCCATGCAAGTGGATCTGCATCGTACTCTAGTACAGAGACAAATTAAGTTAGATAGATAAATGATAGGAAAAATAGCGATGTGAATGAGAAGATAAAAATGTTATATTTTCTTAAGTTTTTGCTTACTGTTAAATTTCTATGTAGACATATATCAGTGTCTTCCTTATCATTTTTATGTACAGATAATTGTTTTCCTAAATGCACAGTAATGTTTTCTTCATTCTATAATTATCTTTTGTCTCAAAACAAATAGTTTTCCCTTCTGTAGTGCCCCTAGACTTGTGTAGACATTGAGGGCACCTGCTGGGTGACCCGGCTGATTGAAACATTCATTAAATAACCTTTTGACCTTATTTTTTGAGTATGTGTATCTGAACTGTTGAGGTAAATGAATAATTGCATATGTTAAACGATTAGCTATGACTATGGAAAATTATGTTGATGGATAATGCTTAACGACTAGCTGTATGGTGATTATGTATTTGGCGACGAAATGTATATTTGATAAAGATGAATGAGCAGTTTGAATAAATCATAAATGTTTAACAAAGCTAGAGTTAGAAACCAGATGATGATTGTTGAGAACAGTGCTACTAATAATTTGTTGCGAGAAGTGTGTGTAGAAACAAGTGAGACGGTTCACCAACGGACACACAAAGGAACATGGAGGGTCGTAGAGTACGGGTAAATCACACACATGGGAAGCGACGACGATGTCAACTTCCGACAAGAATACCACGCATGAGCAGATAAGCATTGATCCGCTTGCTCAAGAGGAATGCGTGAGGACGTACGAGGTGGGCCACGACGGAGCTGGTCACGTACGAGTTGAGGGGCGCGCAGTGAGAACGGACTCACTCCTCAGCGCCATTAGTCCCTAGATAGCATGTAGACGGAGGATGGATGGTAACTATTCCTAAAATCCCTACAAGAGTTCCCGCAAGTCAAAACGGAAAGATGGTGGCAGAAGGGCCCGACGATGCGGTACCCTGTCGAGAATGGAAAGAATGGATGCAAGGACCCAACGATGCGGTACCATGCCAAGGAATGGAAACCATGGATGACTGGACCCGACGGAGTGGTGCCATGTCAAGGAATTAAAATTAAGGAACTAGGAGCCCAACGGCGCGGCACCGTGATCCTAGTGAGTTTGATTGTTAAATTTAACTGCATAAAAACTTATGAGAATAACTCTAGATCATTACTTAGCAAATGCATAAAAATAATTTAGGCATTTGCACATGAATAGTTATTTTTGTTGAGCATTTAAAATAATAGAAATCATTATTTAGGAGCAAAATAGAATCCTAAGATTAGACACCTAGTCAACTAAAAGCTAGGAGTTAATTAAAATATCTGGGGGACAAACTGGAGCAAACTTAGGGGTGTTGGTGCACTTCCTAGAGAAAATGACACTTGGATGGGTGAGTGTTTTAATTAAATAATTAATTAAAAATATTTAATTATGCATGAAGCGACATGTGTCGCATGAGATTTTCCTTTATAAGGAAGACTTGGGGAATGGGTAAAGGGCCCATAATTTGGACGATTGTCGTAATTTTCGAATACCTCAAAGACTTGCTGCTATCTAAGGGTTTGGCTTAGAAATCCTGGTGGGAAGGGAAGCCCAAGCTGAATTTCTGAACTACTTGTGTGAGCTCTACGACCCAAAGCTCGGGGGAGGCCATGCGACTGAAAGCATGAGCCTATGGTTGGGTGGCGAAGCTAACGGTTGCTTCGCCTACGGTTAAACGAGCTTTGCTAGAGGGATCCTACGGAAGACACAGACAACAATGGACCAGCTGGATCGGGTTGACAGGTTAAGGTTTGCTTATTTTTGTTAAGTTATTCACTCTTTTATTTTATTTTTCCAATAACTATAATGGCTAATTTGTTTGTATGAAGTTTTTTTTTTAAGTTTCAGGTTCAGTTCAAGGGGACCCTAAAGGAGGGGTTCTACACCTTCTAAAGCATAAAATTATCTTTCTTTGTTATAGTATTTAATATATATATGTTTATATCATAACAGTTGCAGATTCAATCTCAACATACAACATATTATTATTTTTCTCTTTTAAAACAATGCACAGTTAATAAGTACCAATATCTTCATGCACAGAATTATCTATTACTATGCTAATTATTATTTCATTATAGCAAATAATCTTCTTGTTATACAAGTAGAGTCTCATGTTTAAACCTAGGGTTTTCAAACTTTCACTTACAGACCAAACTTTCAATTATTAAGTTTCTCGTTGGACGATAGCAACAAAAACATTAAAGAGTATCAATACATTCCAGAAAGAATCGAGTTATGGCTTCAACATCACAAACAATTGGAAAAATCTAGCATGACATTATTATTCCAAAGTAGGAAATGAAGCAATTACCAATTCAATATATAACTGTAAACCATGTTATCAACTCTTGGCACAAAACCAACATTTCAATAGTTCCTAAACATATTGTCAAACCAGTTGTTTATTTTTTTAAAACTAAACATAAATACTGCATTCATTTCTATAGGTCGAGCCAGTTAAAATCTTAGTATCATCTCAAGGTTCCTGTGATGACATTGACAGTAGAACAACTCAAAACAGAAGTGACAAAAACAAGTTTGAATGCCGAGATCTTATTACGGAGCAAAATAAAAAACCATACATTTTAAACAAAGTCAAACCCTAACCCTCAAACTTCTTATAGAATCAAAACGCATTGTTTATAAAATCGACGAATTACACAGAGGCCGAAACCTTTCCATAGATTTCAAACATCTACCATTGTTTTTTGAAACATATGATTTTTTTATAGTATCCAAGTATGTGATTAAGAACACTTCCCACGACTGTTACAAATAAAATCAACAAGGCTCATGCCTTTTGGGTCGAGGTACTATCCTCCCGAGGCTAATACATATTTCTTTACAAACCCTAAATATACGAAATACAAATTATCAGAGATAAACATGAAGATCTCAGATTACACATTTGAAGGCCATCACTTCCATCTAACCAGAGTTACAAGGAAACCTCTGAGGCTTACAGGTCGGTGTAGCAATAGCCAACTATCAACACCCACACTGGAGAAGCCACCAAACCTCTACACTTGCAATTACATTGGATATGTGGTTAAAAATAGTTTTCTTTAAAAAGAATGATTTTAGTATCGATCAAACAACTATTATTGTATTAATGTTTGAATATGGAAGCTATAGGAAAGGTTTTCGAAGCACATTACCTTTTTAATGATAGAACAGAGTAGAAACACCAGATAGGTGCAACTGCAACCAATACTCCATAGACGATAGTCGAATGCTAAGAACAAAGGAAACAACTCCAAGTTCACTACCATTGAACAGTTATGAAATGCCAAGACCTGTATCAACTATTGCGAAGACTTGGCCTCTCACTTTTGAACCTTAAAAACAAAAGCTACAACTGTAAGCTTCGCATGAACCCAGTTTTAAAAGAAAACTCTCAACAGGTATGAGCTTCATATCACCACGAAGAACCAGACTCTAAGCTGCCAACCGTGGCAAGATATCACCGTGAGAGACTCGACTCTTAAAACTTCCATAGGTCATAGGTTCAAAACGTAGGCATTATGCCTCTAAAAATGCAAAACAAGAACCCTAAAGACCCTCAGCCTGTCGGCCAAACGCAGAGCCACTAGCACTGAATGCCAAGGAAACAATAAACACTTTGAACATAGTGGAGGTAGGGTTTAAGCTTCATCCATCGAAAACTGACCAGATCAATGGTGTAGATCACCGGGACAGCTTCACGAACACCAAGCAAACCAACCATATTAAATGAACTATCATTACTACTCCCACGAAGGAGCCAACTCGGTTAAAACTTGAACCATTTTCCTTACAGCGCATCACAAAATTTTTAACACCACGATACTATCATGTGCTCAAGCTTACTACACCATCCACAGTGGAACTCCACTGTCTCGGCAGATGTGAGCATTCAATGCGTAGGCAGCGTTAATATCTGCCAGCCTGTGACATTTAGTAACGTTCTCATTAAATTTTTAAATTATAATGAACACGATATAGGGTAAGTCGTGATACATAACCTTGTAACAATATTGAATGGCAAGGTATAGTGCACATAGTTATGTTGCTAGGGTTTTTCAATAGTATCACATATCGTCATGTTAAATGCATACAACACATATTACATAATTTCGTATATAAGAGTTTGTTTAATATTCTTTACACATTGCAATACATATTGCAATAGATCATATGGATAATCTAATGAATTGCACACACATACATTTCATTGTATAGTGTATTGAATTAACACTCAACAAATTGTATTATCACCTAGAATTGTAATATCTTGTAGTATATAGTTCCTAGGAAAGTATTAAATCAATTGTACAAAGAATTTCTAAGATTTGCCATTGATATAAGGAATAGACATATATTTCTAGGCCAACATCAAATGAAAATCACATATATTCCTGAGTATAGAAATGAGTCTTGATCAATACAGACATTCTCTAGAATCGAATACAAACTTATAGTTTACATTTAATAGGACGGACTATTTGCATAAGCAATCATATCCAGATATCGTTATATTGAATGTTTAAGTCTTTAACCAAATTTTTTCACCCGGTAGAGTGCTCAATGTCTTATCTCTCAAAACATTTTTTTTCAAAGGAGATTATTGAAAAACTGTTCGGTCACTTGTCGCAAACTTTAACCTTACCTGTAAACTACCACAAGTACTAATGCACATGATTTAGCACGAATGCTAAGTAAGCCTTGGCGTGTCCGTAGGACCCCTTCATCATCAACAAAAGCACATTAGTCAAAATAGATAAATCATCAATCATAGCAGAAACAATAGAAGTTTTATAATAGTACAGCTGAGTATGAATAACATCAAGACATAAATTTGAAATCATTTAGTTGCGAACCTTACACTATAAACCAACTTGGTATCTAGTACAACAAAAAAAATTTTATGCATTATTATATTCTACACAAATTAAATAGGCATTAATTGTTATGTCGAAATTTTTTTAATTTTTGTGTTTGTTTTTTGGGATGTTACATGTGCTATCAGAGTGCGAGTTCAAACTCTAGGCCTAATTTAGGCTCACGCGCGCCAACAGAAAAAAAAAAAAATCAGAAAGTTTATGTTACTAACTTTTAATTCAATTTTATTTTTGCACGAAACATATTGACCTTTAAATTGCAGGAATGGAAATACCAGAAGAATCAGCTGAGGACAGATCTCCTCGTAATGAACGTATTAATAATAATAATTCTGAAGGAATTGATGTTGAATTAAATAACCAGTCTTCAGAATTTTTACGTACCGTACAGGATTTAAAATCTGAGTGAAGAGCTATTAAAGAAGAGAATGAACGGTTCCTTAAGGTACAGGAGGAGTTACAACAAAATTTGAGGGAGAACTATCATAATGATGAAAGAGGTAGAAAATCAGAAATGAAGTCTGATTCTAAAACAATGTCCCACAAAAATAAGCATAGGAAAGCAAGAAATGATAAAAGGAATAGTTACTCATCATCTAAATCTGATCCAAGTAATAATGAATTTGATTATGACAGCAGTAATAGTGAATGCTGCTCTAAAAAGAGAAAACATAAACATCACGAACAGATTACTGGAGAATTTAAAAATATTAAGCCACCCACCTTTAATGGCGAAAGTGAGATGGGAGAAATAGCTTAAGCATGGCTGTCTGGAATGAAGAAGTACTTTAATATTTACGACTACTCTTCTCAACTAAAAGCCAATATGGCTATTTACAATCTGACCGGAAAGGCAGATATTTGGTGGCAGGATCTTAAAAGAATTAAGAGTATAAAAGAAAAAGAAGTAACATGGAATATGTTTAAAAGTTTGTTTAAAAAGAAGTTTTTGTCGGAACAATATTTTGAAGATAAGTCAAAGGAGTTTTATGATTTGAAGTTGGGTACAATGAACATGAAAGAATTGTGCAGCAAGTTCCTTAGCTTGCTGAGGTATGTGCCTTACATGGTCGAGGAAAAGCCTAAAGTGCAAAGGTTTCTCAGTTGTCTACCCTTCAATATAAAGGACCGTATCGAGTATGATAACCCTTCCACTTTGGAAGAGGCCATGAGAAAAGCCAATTTCAGTTTTGATCAAAACAGAAAAAGAGAAGGAACAACTGGCTAGAAGAGCAGTAAGACTAATTAGATTGATTATAGAAAGAAGAATATTAATCATAATTTTGGAAGTTTTAAGAAAAGTTTTAATAACAGAAATTTTCCTAGTCATAATAATTACAGAAATAATGCATCTGAGAACTTTACTGCTGCAAGAAATGTACCTAACAATAATAATCACAGCAATAACAACAATAACAAAAACAGGTATGTTGAATAGAAAGGACCTCTGAAGTGCTATGACTGTGGTGGACCACATAAGAGAGCAAATTGCCCACGCAACAAGAGGACAACCAACAATATTCACACTATGCAAGCAGAACCTACAATTGGAGATATTGCAAGAGAAATGCCCGGGATAAATGCAGCGCTAGAAAATCGCCAAGCTGACCATCAAACATCCAGGGTTGAAATTGAAGGTATGATACAAAACGAGTCTATTTCTATTATGATAGATCTAGGTGTAAATCTGAGTTATATTTCACCTACTTTAGTAAACCGTTGCAAGTTAAAAGTAGAGAAATTTGATAATGCATAGTTAGTTCAGCTTGCAACAGGTACTAAAAGAAAAGTTACAGATTTTGTCAAGGATTGTGAAGTATTTATAAGTCAGTTGAAAATGCAAATTAATCTAAATGTTTTACCCTTAGGGTCATATGACTTGTTGATTGGTATGGACTAGCTTGAACAGCATAGAGTTTTACTAAATTGTTATGAAAAATCTTTTACCTGTTTAAATAGTGAAGGTAATATAGAAACAGTAAAAGGAATTCATAGGAAGATTTCAGTAAGATGGATTTCTTCTCTACAAGTAAAGAGAGTTGCCAGGAAAGGCTGTAAAATGTTTGTTGTTGATGTTATTAATGATGAGTGCTCATGTAATGACCCAAAAATAACAAAAAATTAAAATTTTTCCTGCCTGCAATATTCATCAATTTACAGTGAAAAGATTCATACATTAAATCTAACATCATTAAAAACATCCATACTTGCACGAAACAATTGTAAGCCTAAGAATTCTATTTTACATGGTCTCTTCTATTTTAGAATTGTAGAAGCGATGTGGAATAATATGATGGCATGTTTTTGTACAACTGAAAATGTTAGTGCAACGGTAGAAATGACACTCTTTATTGTTTAAGAAATCATGTGATTGACTTCTAAATGTCTATGCCACCTTCAGGTGATGAGATCCTTTGATGACGGTATGTTGTTCACCTGGTGGGTACTATAATACTCCAGGAAAGGTAATTACATACCTCGGCAGGGTTTCCAGGAGGTATGGGTGAATATAGTGGTTGCCGGACTTACTTAGCATAATTGCTAATGGCATTCCGTACTTCTGTGGTTGTAGGTATATTCAATGTAAAGGTGCTATCCCTAAAGGGTTGGCCCATACTCTTCTATTGGTAATATTTCACTAGGGTAAATGATACATTATTAAAGAGTGGGTGTCCCATTACCATGGGAGTTCACAACATGAATGTTTTCCAAGGTGAGGTCGACGACTATTAGCTTCTTGTAGTTCAAGCAAATGTGGTTTGGGTCACGATTTTGCTATAGACTTTGTACCAAAAATCGAACCTCTTGTAATTTAAACAATAGTGGTTTGAGTCCACGACTTCACTATAGACTTTGTACAAAGAATTAAATCTCCACTAGAGTGAGGTTGGTATACTTTTTAAGGCGCTTTAAATGAGTATGTGGGACAGCCTATCAACGAGGGTTTGGAAATTGATTTGGGGTTTTCTACTAGTTATTCCTGTAGTCAACTCGTTTTTGGCTCTGCAATTTATTTATATGGTGACTGCGTTGGGTACTGACCCGAGCTCTACTCATGGTCAGTATACTTGGTAATTGTTGAGCTCGACTATGGCGTAGGTGTTGTGAGGAAAATGAACCTATAGTTCAGGGGAGAAGCTACCAACTTACAGTGATAAAGATACACTTACAAGCATTCTGCAAGTACAACAAAGAAGTTATAACCGAGTAGGAGGATCCCCAAACAACTTAACTTACCCAAAAATTGAGATTTGGACTAGAATAGGAATGTGCCCTACTCTACAGTAGACAAACTAGCGCATATCTAAAGGTGTGCGCTACTTTAACGAAGCAAAGTAGCGCATATGCCCTACTATCATGCCTGTGTACTAGCGCACATGTGAAAAAATGGCCAAAAACAGGCTTTTCTACTCATTTTCAAGAGATGGCTTGGTCTGGAAAAATGTTCCTAAGGGTCATAAACATCAAATGGGTCAAGAATGAGGTAATTTCAACCATTTTAGTGTCCCAAATGACCCCTCAATCCACAAGTGTCCTGTTGTGTGACTGAACTTGATCTCAAGAAGTGTCGTCATGCGACTAAGGAATGAAAGTGTCATCACGAACGAAGAGGTGTCATTTTAAGCTATAATAGTAGGGAGGTCACATTTCTCATAGGTAAAGAAAGATATCTATTTGCAATTGATATTTTATCCTTCTTTATTGATTGGAAAATACAGGGTTAAACTAACTGATAATATATGTCGAACTGGCAAGTGATAAATGATTTGGTATGGGAGCTGCATGGTTCATGGTGCTGTAGTCGTGGCTAGGGTAATGGTAAGTCTAGCTTACCCACCCGTGCCCTTACCTCTCACACCTTTGGTGTTTGTATGTATGCGTTTCGGCCTGGTTTATAATGGAGGCTCCCATAAGCCCTTGGGTTACTGATTCACCTTGGGGAGTCCGTTGGTCACCTATTGGTTGGACCAGGGAAAAGAAGGGTGTTTAAATTGAAATTTGAGTGGAATGAGATTTTTGTATGGTCTGTAACGGACTCTAAAATGACTTCTGCATACCCTACATATTTATAATCTGATGTATATTTTGACAATGGGGTTTTTAGTCACGTGTTGTGGCTATAACGATGTATGGAAGTACTATGGTCTATGCCCATCCTGGGTTAATTGGTTTCTTTTAGCTTCTGTGTAATGTGATGTGTTTTAATTTGAGAAGGGAAGAGACTTAGACGTGCTTCTCTGTATCCCTATCTTGTAACGTAACTAGAATTTGGGTATTGGTTTTATTTTTTCTTACTTCCTGAGTTTGCTAGTACCATGGTGCTTCTGAGCACTTAACTAAATGCTTTTGAAAACGTAGGAGATTTATATGGGATTTTCTATACTTATGTTTCGATAACGCAGCTAGGGTTTGAGTAGACAATCTGGAAATTATACATCGTCTACATTGAATGAATGGAGCACTATTTTTTTTTGAAAATAATGTCTATACATTTGTTTTATACGTGAGTCCTGTAGGAGACCTTTGTTTTAAGGGAGTCTATGGGATTCGATCCTCGACTTCTGTCTTCAATGGGCGTCTATGTTTGTAACTTCCCAGCACTTTAAAACATAGTCTAGTTGTACTACATACTTAATGGTATTAAATTTTTGACTGGATATAATACTAGGGTCTGTGATTGGTAATGATAGCTAAAATGATGCGTGTTCTGTTTAATGGAAAGTGTGTGTGAGTATGTAAATGGAAAGAACCGTGTAAACAATCCTTGTCCTATCTGTTGTCTTTGTTTCAAATGTAGTAGGTATGGTTTTCAAAAGGAAACTCAAATAGATCGGGAAATGGAAAATATATTAGTCTTTGGTTTAGGATTGGAGCATATGGGAAATACTTACGAAAAAATGTCTACATTTTTGCTATAGTTTGTATAACTGGGCTTTCGAATGGTTTACATGATGTCTAATGATTTCTGTTAAAAGTTTGATTTCAGTAACTAAATGATTTTGTTGCAATTTAAAACAAGAGTTTAGATAAGAGAAAAAAAATACATAGATTTTACTGAATTAAATCAACGATTTGCATATTCTAGAAGTTTAAGCAATACAAATGACTAGCAAAGATTAGCTGGCTAGTCGTGCTAGGAATACCATTTGATTCTGGGAAATCTTGAATTAAAACTGATATTGAGGACATTACTATTTTAACATTGCATTTATAGAAAGAGATATAATGGTAGGAGGGTGTTATAAGAATTTCATACCTGCTAATCCCTGTAGCTTGATCCTGCTGATAATGGCTTGCACATTAAGTCAACTAGTTAATGAAAAACTACTGAACTCTTAGCTAACCTGATAATTGATCTGGGAATGGATGACTTTGGGACTACCACGTTCCTCCCAACCATGATTCTACAACCGTTCCTGGTTCAGTAAGAATCCCCCCGAGCTAGTTTTGACATGCAAACTGAGAAGTAGAGGCCCTAGATGTGTAGCTGGTTCAGAAATTTATGGGCAGAGTTCACTTCCTTGAACAGAGAGTTCTTCTTGGCATAATAATATCAAAAGAAAAAGATCCCCAAAACTTTGGGGTCTGTCCTCCTTAAGTAGGACAAATCTTGAATTAGGACTGTTGGAATTTACTGGTTTCTTTAAAATAATTTAAATTATAAAATAGTATTTGTTTACTTAATTGTTACTTATTTTGGAACTAGGACTTCTCACTTTGTTTGATTAAAGTGTTTTTGATATTTTATCTTTGTATAATAATAATAATATAAAAATTACAATTCTATTTAAATATTAATAATTAAATAATTAGTAAGTGGCAGCCCACTTATGTATCAGTATACATGTAATAAATAACAATATTATATATTGAAAGTCCTAAATAATAATACTTAGCTTTGTGGTCCTTAAGCATTTTGTTTTACATGATGCTTCTTTTAATTCTTTTTAAGGAAAGGGTCTACTTCTTTGGACAGTTTTGGTAAGCTAGTAAAGGCACCTCTAGTCTCTCCCTTTGCATGTCATATTCCCTCATTTTAACATGGTAGTTCCCGCAATATTTGATGATAATAAGATTTATTTAATCAAGTCGAATAGTTGTGATAAAACACCTAAGTGCTATTCAGAGTCTTCCTGACTCAACACTTGAGATCTAGTAACCCCGAGTGCTCTTCAGAGCCTTTTAACTCAACACTCTCACATGGGCATTACGCTAATGCAATTCCAGAGCCTCTGCTCAACACTAGAGCTAGAATGTGGTTGTGAGACACATCTAGGATATTTGAGTGGCCTCGGATCCGATAATCATTTCTTTCAAGCTTGGAGTGCTCCAGGGCTTATGCCCAACACTCAACGTACCTCGGGGCTTAAGCCCAACACTCAACGTACCTCCGGGCTTAAGCCCAATACATAATAAGAGTCCTCTAGATACATCGGGGCTTAGGCCCAGTATATAGGTCATTTGTGATTTTCTGAGTCCACGCCCCACACACTACAAAATCAGCCATATGAATCATGCTCTACACAGTATAATGTAACAAAAAGAGGAAAACTCAGTATATCATAATTTGTAACAAATTCTCATAATACAACATAGTTTATTCATTTGGGATTTCTTTCCCAGTATATATATCCAACAATGAAACAATCAGGGTCCATGCCCAATATATCAACTCATGAAAGCATAAGTCAAAACATACTAATGTTATGCTAAAATAATAAATCACATATGTTGGGGCTGTGGCCCAATATAACCTCATAACATAGTTAGTAAAAAATTTGGGATATTACAGCGCATGTAAAGAAGACAAGTTAAAACTAGAGGATATTCCCATCCTTAGGGACTTTTCTGACGTATTTCTGGAAGAAATTCCAAGATTACCTCTGAAAAGGGAACTTGATTTCACCATTGAGTTAGTACCCGGTGCAGTACCAAACTCGAAGGCTCCCTACAGGATGAATATTCTGGAGTTAAATGAGTTAAAATCTCAGCTGAGAGAATTAATAGATAAAAACTACATAAGGCAAAGTGTGTCTCCTTAGGGAGCACCAGTAATTTTTGTTAAAAAGAAGGACGGTACCATGCGATTGTGCATCGATTACCGTCATCTTAATAAAATGACAATTAAGAACCGATATCCCTTACCCCACGTAGATGATCTATTTGATCAAGTACACGGAGTAGAGATATTCACTAAAATTGATTTAAGTTCGGGGTATCATCAGGTCAAAATAAAAGACAAAGATATATTCAAAACTGCATTGAGAACGCGTTATGGATAGTACGAGTTTGTAGTTATGCCTTTTTGGCTAACCAATGCGCCAGCAGTGTGTTCATGTGTTAAATGAACAACATTCTGCATAAATATTTGGATAAGTTCATAGTGGTGTTCATTGATGATATTCTGATTTACTCAAAAACTAAAGAAGAGCATGACGAACATTTAAAAATAATTTTGCAAGTACTTAGAGAACATCAGCTTTATGCTAAGTTCACTAAATGTGACTTTTATAAAGATAAAATACAATATAAAGGTCATTTAATTTCTAAAGACGGAATTTCTGTTGACCCTTATAAAATAAAAACGATTAATGAATGGCATGTCCCTAAAGATGTAACTGATGTACGATCATTCATGGGGATAACAGGTTATTACAAAAAGTTTATTGAAGTGTTCTCTAGAATTGCTAACCCCATCACTTCTTTACAGAAGAAAGGGAAGAAATTCGTATGGGATCAAAAGTGTCAAGAAAGCTTTAATAAGTTAAAAGAATTATTAACTACTGCACCCATCTTAAAAGTTTCAGATCCCAATAAGGATTTCGTCGTATGCACTGATGCATGCAACGATGGACTTGGAGGGGTCTTAAGTTAGGAAGGTCATGCCATTGCTTTTGAGTCAAGAAAATTAAAAATTCATGAAAAGAATTATGCAACTTATGATCTTGAGTTGGCAGCCATGATACATGCACTAAAAATGTGGCGCCATCACTTGATTGGAAGAAAATATATTCTAATGACAGATAATAAAGGCATAAAGTATTTATTGGATCAAACGAATCTTAACGCAAGGCAAGCTAGATGGCTAGCTTTCCTTAGTGAGTATAATTTCGAGATTCAACACATCAAAGAGAAGGAAAACAAATTTGTTGATGCATTGAGCATAAATGCCAAATTAAACTTTGTGGTAGCAATCAGCATGTTTAAGATAGGTCTGGAAAATCAGATCGAAGAAGGAATTAAGCAAGATGTAAATTACCAAAAAATACATGCTAAAGTGACTGAAAATTCATCTAAAAATTTAATAACATATTACAGTATTAATGAAAAAGGATTCTTAAATTATAAAAAAAGAATTTATGTGCCTAATATGTCGAAAGTTAAGCTGTTGATTTTGGATGAAATTCATAAAAGTCCTTATTTAGGACATCCTGGTTATCAGAAAATGATAACTATGTTAAGAAAATATTATTTTTGGCCCAACATGAAGAATGAAGTAGTTGAGTACATAGCTAGACGTTTTGAATGTCAGACTATTAAGGCTGAACATCAACATCCAGCTGGACTATTGTAGCCCTTACCAATTCTAGAATGGAAATGGGAGATTATAAGTAGAATGATTCCATAATGGTGGTGGTGGACAAGTTAAGTAAGGCTACTCATTTTATTCCTGTCAAAACCACTTTTAAAGCTTCTAACATTGCAGATGTATTCATGAAACAAAATATTCACTTGCACGGAATTCCAAAGGTAATTATTTCTGACCGGGACTCTAATTTCACCGAAAATTTTTGGACAGCATTGCTTAAAGGATTAAATACTAAACTAAATTTCAGCACTTCTTTCCACCCACAAACTGATGGTCAAACAGAAAGGGTAAATCAGACTTTAGAAAACATGTTAAGATTGTATGCTAAAGATCACCCATCTAAGTGGGAAGATTACTTACATTTAGCAGAATTTGCATACAATAATCATTATCAAGCATCTGCTAAGTTAAGTCCATTTGAGATTTTGTATGGAAGAAAATGTTGTACTCCTATTTCTTGGGATAATCCGGTAGACAGATTAATGTTAGGACCAGATTTATTGAAAGAGATGGAGCTAACCGTGAAACAGGTTCAAGGTAACTTAAAGGTTTCCCAAGATCGGCAAAAAAACTATGCATTTTTGAAATGCACTGAAAGAGAATTTCGGGTAGGAGACCATGTTTTTATAAAGGTAAAACCCAAGAAAACTTCTTTAAAGCTTGGAAGTTGTGCTAAACTAGCACCAAGGTATTGTGGAACATTCGAAATCCTATCAAGGATTGGAGGTATTGCATATCAATTGGCATTTCCATATAATTTAAAAATCCACAATGTTTTTCACGTTTATGTTTTAAAGAAGTATGTGCACGATGCTACTCATGTGATGAATTGGAATGACATACAGGTGGAACCCGAAGGAGATTTTCTGGTGGAACCGGACTATATTCTCGATCGGAGGGAAATTATGCTTCAGAATCGCACCATAGGGCAGGTAAAGGTGCACTGGAAGCACCTTAGCCCTGATGAAGCTACTTGGGAACTGGAAAGTAATATGCAGGGAGCATATCCATTTCTGTTCCATGAGGAACCTGATGAAGAATAAGCAACATCGAGGACAATGTTGAGCTTAAGCGGGGGTGTTTGTAACATACCCTTTTTGCTGAAGAACATTTTGTGTTAGAAACATTATGTTAACGTTATTATAAAGTTTTATGTTGGAAAAGTGTCCAAGGATGATTGTAATTTGCACAATATTTTATTATTTAATAAATAAAATAGGAGACAAACACCTAAGAGGACTGTTGAAAGAGTGGTGACTGACCCACTAGGCGGAATGGAATCTGGGGTAGAAGGCAATGGACAAGTGGCAGCATCATGATGCAACTAACTAGTTGCTGGTATGGGACAACTCCCTTGAAATGTGGTCATAGTGCCCTGAAAGATGGGACTGGAGCTTGAGGCTCATTTCTTCCAAACTGACCACTAAAGACCTAGGCAGTCTATATAATAGCCATCAAATTATCAACTGAGGTTCGTCACTTTTCCTAGCGAGGAAATTTACCTTGGGGTTTTGATTTGTTTGCACCCAAGAGATTTGATGAGCGGATATGCGAAGTTGTTAATCATGTTGTGAGCCTGCAAAACTCTATTGAGTTTGAGGACTTTGATGCTGAGTGCTGAAGGCATATTCTGAATTTAGGAGTTTGATGTTGAGTGCTGAAGGCATATTGAGTGCCTTGTTTCTACACAAATTCCATCTACTTAGTGGTTCAGTAATCAGGCTCGGGGGTTCACAAGAAGCCAGCAGTTAGGCTGCTTCTTCTGGAATAGGTTGGGAGGAACAGGCCTCCTTGGGTGTTTGTCGTCCCTATCTTCATCTACAAGTTCCATTATCTTTTCTATCTTGAAACATTTTAAAGTTTCTAACTGAATCAAAATTACTATTTTATTTTGTAAGTTTATTTAAACAAATGCAATCATTTCAGTTTCCGAATAAGTTAAGATTGTGTATAGAAATGATTTTGATTGAATAAAATAGCTCTCTGCATTTTTTCCCATGCAAGTGGATCTGCATCGTACTCTAGTACAGAGACAAATTAAGTTAGATAGATAAATGATAGGCAAAATAGCGATGTGAATGAGAAGATAAAAATGTTATATTTTCTTAAGTTTCTGATTACTGTTAAATTTCTATGTATACATATATCAGTGTCTTCCTTATCATTTTTATGTACAGATAATTGTTTTCCTAAATGCACAGTAATGGTTTCTTCATTCTATAATTATCTTTTGTCTCGAAACAAATAGTTTTCCCTTCTAAAGCATAAAAATTTTCTTTCTGTGTTATAGTATTTAAAATATATATGTTTATATCATAACAGTTGCAGAGTCAATCTCAACATACAACATATTATTATTTTTTTCTTTTAAAACAGTGCACAGTTAATAAGTACCAATATCTTCATGCACAAAATTATCTATTACTATGCTAATTATTATTTCATTATAGCAAATAATCTTCTTGTTATACAAGTAGAGTCTCATGTTTAAACCTAGGGTTTTCGAACTTTCACGTACAAACCAAACTGTCAACTATTAAGTTTCTCGTTGGACGATAGCAACAAAAACATTAAAGAGTATCAATACATTCCAGATAGAATCGACTTATGGATTCAACATCACAAACAGTTGGAAAAATCTAGCTTTACATTATTATTCCAAAGTAGGAAACGAAGCAATTACCAATTCAATATATAACTGTAAACCATGTTATCAACTCTCGGCACACAGCCAACATTTCAATAGTTCCTAAATATATTGTCAAACCAGTTGTTTATTTCCTTAAATCTAAACATAAATACTGCATTCGTTTCTATAGATCGAGCCAGTTAAAATCTCAGTATCATCTCAAGGTTCCTATGATGACATTGACAGTAGAACAACTCAGAATAGAAGTGACAAAAACAAGGTTGAATGTCGAGATTTTAATACAAAGAAAAATAAAAAACCATACATTTTAAACACAGTCAAACCCTAACCCTCGAATTTCTTATAGAATCAAAACGCAGTGTTTATAAAATCGACGAATTACACACAGGCCAAAACCTTTCCATAAATTTCAAGCATCTACCATTGTTTATTGAAACATATGATTTTTTTATAGTATCCAAGTTTGTGAATAAGAACACTTCCCCATGACTATTCAAAATAAAAGCAACAAGGCTCATGCCTTTTGGGTCAAGGTACTATCCTCCCCAAGCTAATACATATTTTTTTACAAACCCTAAATAGACAAAATACAAATTATCAGAGATAAACATGAAGAGCTCAGATTACACATTTAAAGGCCATCACTTCCATCTAACCAGAGTTACAAGGCAGCCTCCGAGTCTTACTGGTCGATGTAGCAGTAACCAACTATCAAAACCTAGACTGGAGAAGCCACTGAACCTCTACACCTACAATTACATTGGAGATGTGGTAAAAAATAGTTTTATTTAAAAAGAATGATTTCAGTATCGATCAAACAACTATTACTGTATTAATGTTCGAATATGGAAGCTACAGGAAAGGTTTTCGAAGCACATTACCTTTTTAATGATAGAACAGAGCAGAAACGCCAGATAGGTGCAACTGCAACCAATACTCCATAGACGATAGTCGAATGCTAAGAACGAAGGAAACAACCGCAAGTTCACTACCATTGAATAGTTATGAAATTCTAAGACCTGTATCAACTATTGCGAAGACTTGGCCTCTCAGTTTTGAACCTTAAAAATAAAAGCTACAACTGTAAGCTTCGCATGAACCTAGTTTTAAAAGAAAACTCTCAATAGGTCTAAGTTTCGAATCACCACCAAGAACCAAAGTCTAAGCTACCAACCATGATAAGATATCACGGTGAGATACTCATCTCTTAAACCTTCCACAGGTCACAGGTTCAAAACGCAGGCATTATGCCTCTAAAAATGCAAAACAAGAATCCTAAAGACCCTCAACCTATCGGCCAAACGCAGAGCCACTACCACCGAATGCCAAGGAAACAATAAACACTTTGAACATAGTAGAGGTATGGTTTAGGCCTCATCCATCGAAAACCTTCCAGATCAAAGGTGGACATCACCGGGACAGCTTCACAAACACCAATCAAACCAACCATATCAAATGAACTATCATTACTACTGCCGCAAAGGATCCATCTCGGTTAAAACTTGAACCATTTTCCTTACAACTCATCACAGAACTTTTAACACCACGATACTATCACGTGCTCAAGCTCACTACACCATCCACGGTGGAACTCCACTATCTCGACAGATGTGAGCATTCAATGCATAGGCAGCATCAATATCTGCCAGCCTGTGACATTTAGTAACGTTCTCATCACATTTATAAATTATAATGAACACGATATAGGGTAAATCATGATAAATAACCTTGTAACAATATCGAATGGCAAGGTATAGTGCACATAGTTATGTTGCTAGGGTTTTTCAATAGTATCACATAGGGTCATGTTAAATGCACACAACACAAATTACATAATTTAATATATAAGAGTTTGTTTAATATTCTTTATACATTGCAATAGATATTGCAATAGATCATATGGATAATCCAATGAATTGCACACACATAAATTTCATTGTATAGTGTATTGAATTAACACTCAATAAATCATATTATCACCTAGAATTGTAATATCTTGATCGATACATACATTCTCTAGAATCAAATACAAACTTATAGTTTACATTTAATAAGATGCACTATTTGCATCAGCAATCATATCCAGATATCGTTATCTTGAACGTTTAATTCTTTAACCAAATTTTCTCACCCGGTAGAGTGCTTAGTGTCTTATCTCTCAAAGCATTTTTTTTCAAAGGAGATTACTAAAAAAACTGTTCGGTCACTTGTTGCAAACTTTAATCCTTACCTATAAACTGCCACATGTACGAATGCACATGCTTTAGCATGAATGCTAAGTAAGCCTCAGGGCGTCTGTAGGACCCCTTCATCGTCAACAAAAGCACATTAGTCAAAATAGATAAATCATCAATCATAGCAGCAACAATAGAAGTTTTGTAATAGTATAGCTCATTATGAATAACATCAAGAGATAAATTTTAAATCATTTAGTTGAGAACCTTACACTATAAACCAGCTTGGTATCTAGTACAACAAAACAACTTTTATGCATTATTATATTCCACACAAATTAAATAGGCGTTAATTGTTATGTCGAAAAATTGTAAATTGTTGTGATTTTTTTTGGGATGTTACAGGTTCGGCTCTTAGAACTCTGAGTTGATAGTTTACCATCCATAGTTCGTGTGATATCCCTCTCTTTTATATCCTACTGTTTTTTAAATGTACGATAATTTATAAGTGGCCCGAGTGAGGAGCTCAAGGTCAAGGCCCCACCCGTGGACCTTTAAAGTGTTCTTGTTCTATTTCCTAGGTGGTAAATGTTATTATAAACTATTAGGAGACCTAAAGACATGCGCAACTAAACGATGGAAACAAGACCCACTAAGGGGAAGAGCTAAGGTCAACGACAAAAATTTAATGATCTAGTGATGATGAGTAAAAAAAATTACGGGTTGACATTAAATTCTAGGTGTCATCGTCGATACATTTATCACTAAGTGATCCTAAGTAAAATAAGACGACATTCTTGTAATATCTCAAATTTTGGACTAACTATTTTATGATCTTATATTGGGCCATGGCCCCAGCACATAGGATTTATTCTGATTATTGGGCATGATCCCTAGTGCATATGATTTATTCTTTTGTAGACTGACATATTGGGCATGGACCTGACTGAATTACATTATTTGATTATATACTGGGCAAGGAAGCCCCAATGTTTTGATTCATGTTTTTACCATATGATGTGGGTACAAAACCCTAATATACTGAGATGATCTTTTCTTACATATTGTGCAGTAATGTGAATGACATGATTGACTTATATGGTGTGTTGAGCATGACCTCAGGAACACACGGATTACCTACATACTAGGAAAAAGCCCCGATGTACCTAGAGGAAATATTATGTACTAGGAGTAAGCCCCGATGTACATTGAGTGTTGGGCATAAACCCTGGAGCACTCCAAGCTTGATAAACGAATACCGGATCTGAGGCAACTTAAATATTCTAGATGTGCCTCAAAATCACATTCTAGCACTAGTGTTGAGCAAGGACTCTGGAATTGCACTAGAGTAACGCCCATGTGAGAGTGTTGAGTTAAAAGGCTCTGAAGAGCACTCGGGATCACGAAGTTTCAAAGTGTTGAGTCGGAAAGACTCTGAAGAGCACTTTTATCACATTTGTTTTAATTTCTTTAATGATTCATCTTTTTATCCATCATCACCTACTACGGCAACTACCATGTTAAACGAGGGAATCCAACATGCAAAGAGAGAGAGACTAGAGGTACCTAACCAAGCTGACCGTGACCATCCAAAGAAGTGGACCTTGTCCGTAAAAGTTAAAGAGAGAAGAAGTGTCATGTGAGGACACATAACTAAATAAAAGATAACTACTAGTAGTCTTTTATGACTAACATGTATAAAGGCCTCCAGGCTATTATTATTAATAAGAGCTTTAATAATAATGATGTCATTATTTAATTATGAAATATAATTAGTATATATGATTTATGCATTATTTAATATTATAAATGGTGTATTAATAGTTAATTGAAATGTATTTAATGTTAGAATAATTATTAGTATAATTGTTGTTATTATAATTGTTGTTATTATAATTATTGTTATTACAATTACTATTAAGAGCATAAATCAAAATCACTTATAGTTAAACAGCTAGAAAAATCCTAGTTCAAGAGGACTAGATATTTAATTAAATAATATATTTTATTTATTAATTATTTTATTTAAAGAAACCAATTAATTCAACAGTCCTAATAAAAAAAAGATTTCCCTACTTAAAGAGAATAGATCCCAAGTTTGGGGATGATCTATCATTCTCTTATGGTAATCCAAGAAGAGTATTGTGCTCTAAGAAACTGAAGCATCCTCACTTAATAATTCTAAGATCTGAAACAACAATACACCTAGGGTCTCTATCTCTCATTGCAAGTTGGAATCCAGCTCGAGGGGATCCATACAGAACCAGGAATAGTCGTAGGATCATGGTTGGGAGGAACGTGGTAGTCCCAAGGTTATCTAGCTAAGAATATCATCCTAACAGGTCATCTAAATACAATAGATCTACATTGACTATTGTTTGAGTGTGCAAGCTTCTACAGGAAGGGATCAAGTTCCAAAGTAGCTAGGCTCCTACAAGAAAGAACTAGGTGCCAAAGCAGCCAGGTATGTGGTATTAAACTATTCCCATATTTCAAGTTATAATAGACATATATTATTTTGTTACTAGCATCGATATTTCAGCATTTTTTAAAGTCTCATTACAAATATTATTAGCTTAGAGGTTTTGGCCCAGACACCAGTGGAGAGTCTAGCAGGTCTAGACAAGCTAGTTTGTGCTAGACGACACCCTAATTATCTTCTAGGTTAGGATCATTATGTTTTCTTTTGAAAGTAAATGTGACTTCTTTTGGAATCGTCTTATCAACTTATAACGCAAGGTTTATTTCTGTTTCTTTTAAATTCTTTTATTATCCTTTCTATGCCTAGAAAGCATCAAATAGAATGACATAGTAGCATTTCAGATATCGATTCTCTTAACCATACTATACTTTCAACCGTGGATTTAAAACAGTATATTAATATCGTTGTTCTTTCCAAACTAGGGCATCATTCTACATTATCAATAGCTCCACGATTTCAATCAAATAAACAAACATTATATCAAAACCAACCACAGATGCATTTCTCATGAATCAAGTCTCACTACCAACAAGTGTAGTCGATAAAACATTTAAATCGTATTATGTTTTTCCATCAAAGAAATTGGTCCCAAGATCAAGCTTCACCAAAATCGTATTAATTATACAGTAGCTAGACAGCATAGAGTTTTGTCATGTCCCAAATTTTGCATTGGGTCACAATGGCCCTATTCATTAGAGTTTGTCAAATTGATGCTAAAGGTCAAATAATTGCCAAGGAGGAAAATTACTAGTTTCCTAGGTTTGGGGTGAAAGCTTTGGGATTTGGAATAATGGGGATAATAAATGATGTTTGAACATTATAATGGCATAAATATTTAATAAATGAGCTAAATAAATATATAAAAGTGAAAATCAAAGTGGCATTTGATCATGAAGACACATGGACGAAGTGGGACCCACATATGGCTAGATTTCCCCACTACACTTGGCATCATTCTCTTACCAATTCAAATTCAAGGTGAATGGTAACATACTTGGGGGAGTCCAAAAGGTATTATTCATTGCATGACTCCTCCAAGTTCGAAATATAGAGGAAGAGTAACTCCCATGGAAGAGGAAGAGGCAATTTGGAGCTAGTGAGACACTTGGGCTAGATTCCCTAGCTCTATGACAACAATGATGAAGATGCTATGACACCTATGACACAAATCAGAACTGAAGGCTGACATATGACATATATGACATGGCAGAGCTAAAAATAGAGTCCAAGAGGGCGCTCAAGGGTGTTAGGGCAGCTAAGACTCTTCCACATGTGATTTGGTGGAAGTGGGAGACTAGGAATTGTTGTACAAGTGGCGTTCTTTGGAATCTCTTCCCAACTTGAGCTGGAATGAGTATCTTGGAAGGAATTCAACCCATGGAGGACATTAACAGTTTATAAATTTCAATAACAAATAAGGAAACCAGCTTTTGATCATTTGTAGAATTTGCAATTGCATTTGTGAAGAGGGAGCGCTAGTGGATGACTAGTTTCTTGCCTTAGCCAATTTCGAGGGTGAAAGATTCCCATCCAAGTTGGTAATTGGAAAGGCCATTCAGACCTTTAATTTGGAGCTTTAATGGAGTCTTTATTTGCAGGTGCAAGCTACAGGGCATCTCATGGTTTCTTCTATTGCAGCTCACTCCTTCAACCATTTCAAGTTTTGATGGCATATTCTTGATCCTTGAGGGAGGGCATTTTTGGTGAGCTATTGTAATCTTTGGGGGAGCTTCTAATGCCCCATTTATTTTTTAATATGAATTAAATACTCTTTTATTCATATGCAGAAAGTTTTAGGTCAAAATTCCAAGTAGAAATGTATAAATCTCAATTTTAATGAAAGGATAGTGCCATTTCCCCACTACATTGTTCTGAATCAATGTAATGCTAATGATTTCGAATGAATGGATGATTATTTGGTGAATGTTTTATTAATGGACTTCCATGGATGTATTTTACAAGTTTCATGTACTGTACTTGAGCATTTGAAGTATTTTTACTCAATTTAATTGCATTGGGAGAAGAAATAGTGTCATTTCGCCAAGGGTCGAATTGGTGATTTTTGCAGTTGAATGGGATAGGGTTGGAACAGATATAATAATAAATTAATGGTGCACCTAAGACCTTAGTAACATCCTTAATACATTCCCTACCTCTTTTTATAAATTTGAGTGGGTTTGGAGGCATTTGGGAAGCCATTTTCAGTACTCACCCCAGGGGGATTTGAACCCCAAATTACTAGTAAAATTGCATACTTGGTCAAGAATCTTAAGAGAGTTTGCAGAGGTATTTTGGTGGCCATATGTCATCCCTGAACATCATATTCAATCCATAATATCATTCATACACCTTCCTCGAATATTTGAAGGCATTTGGAGTCAATTTGGGACCTACAGACCAATACTAGTCAAAGGGAAATCACTAGTAAAGTTACCTACATTGACAAGAATTGAAAGAGGATTTGTAGAAGTATTTTAAAGGTCCAAAGGCATCCCTGAAACACATATTTATTTTCTAATATCATTCATATACCTTCTCAGAATATTTGCGATCATTTGGGGCAAATTTGGGACCTAGAGATCAAAACTAGTCAAAGGTCTAACTAGGGAAAAAAGTGAAAAATTGTCATTTTAATAAAATTCCTAACAAGGAACATTACAGTGGTATCATAGCATGGTCTTTGAACCTGTGGATTAGGTACATACATTCAAGAATAATTGGCAGCCATGTCTTACTATTATGATGAATCCTATGAGTACAATTCTTATGAGGAATGTGCAAATGCTTATGAGCAATATGAAGCAGAATGTGAATGGTACGAGGAAGAGGTGCCATCATGCAACACTTCTTACAATTTTAGGAGAAATGAAGATTATTCTTATGAATTTCAATCTGATGAATATGAGTGTGTCACACCAACCAAGGATAATTCTATGAGTGAGTTCCAAAGATGGAGAGCAACATATAAAACCTTGCCCCAACAATATAAAAAATATCAAGAATATCTTGATTTTAGCAAAAATACACAAAATTCCATGTCTTTTGAGTACTATGATGAACATGTTTTTGAAAATAGGCCCAAAAATGAAGATGTGGAGTTAGTAAAGAAAATTTTATGCCCTTCTTGTAAAGAACCTTGGAGTGAGTATCATACATGTGTGCATGAAATTATGTCCCACTTGAGGAGAGCTTTTGGGAATTCTTCAAAAAGAGATTCCAAAGATATTGATCCTAAGGAAAACAAGGGGAAAAATGCATCAGCTTGCTTGAAGGAGAAAAATGAAGAGACATCACAAGAGCATGAAGAAGATTCTATTGAAAATATGGAATATCATTTCGATACACCTTCTAGCTTAGACATGAACCAAAGAGCATCTACTGATGGATGCTTAAACTATGAAAGAGTATCTATTGATGGGTGCTCACACCTCTATGTTGGTGACATAGAGATCACTTTTGAAAGTGTTGCTGCAAGCTCAAGTTCCGTTAAGCATGATAATCAAGACCTTGTAGCAGTTGAAGAAGAACCAAGATCAACTTCCCCATCACCACTTGAGCTTCATGAAGTTGGTCCAAGAAAAAATGAAGAATATGAGGAGGTTCATTTGCAAGAGCCTCATTTTCTTAAAGTGTCCATAAAGATGAATGAAAAGAAGATCCAAGAGTCCCTCAGCATTCTCCATGACACTCAAGCATTGGTGTCAAATTCTTGTTGGAGAGCTAATTCATTGGAGGAAACATCCTTCATTGAAGATATGGAGAAGATTCAAAGAGCAATGTGCCACATCAAAGGTAATTTCATGTCTTTTCTTTTTGATAGAAACCATTTGTTTGAGCTTAATG
The DNA here is from genome assembly GCA_027924585.1 of Larix kaempferi. Lineage (NCBI taxonomy): Eukaryota > Viridiplantae > Streptophyta > Pinopsida > Pinales > Pinaceae > Larix > Larix kaempferi. The sequence goes on from BSBM01000486.1 coordinate 7,995,373, forward strand.
AATTGTTACATGATGCATACTTGAAGAATAATGAGGATATTCATAAGCTCACAATTCAAAATGAGCAACTTCTTGAAAAGTTGCAAGATACTTGTTTTTCCTCCTATGTTTCAGATTGTCAAATGGTAGATTGTTTGGAGGATTCTCATGACATGGTGGATCATGAGAAATGTAAAATTTGAATGTGCTTAATTTGTTTGAAGATGAACTTGAAGATATCCAAACACTTGATGTGGTGGAAGAGGAACTTGAATTGTCTCTTGATGAAGGTTATGCAATTTTTAAAAAAGAGCATGATTCCTCTACATTGGAACCAATCTATAATAAAGGTTTCACACTTTTGAAGGAGCTGCATGATACTACCCATATGGATCCTTCCCATGATGAAACTTATGCACTTTTTTATCATTTGGGTGAGTTAGTTCATTATCGTACATCCTACAATTCCATGTTTTGCAACATTAGTCTCAATGAAGTATGGGTGAAAGGGTTCTTTTTGATGGTGTCACATGAGGAGTATGGAACTCCTACATTTAACTTTTGTGATGACATGGTTGGAGCACATTCTTATTCGCATTTGCAACAGCATCCTTTGTTACTTTATGATGATGCACATCTACACGGATGCACCTATGATATGCATTTGAGTCACTTGAAGACTCATGGTTTTTCTTGCTCAACACTTGATTCATTTGATGTTGGAGGAACTTCATCCAAGACTTGGGTGAATAGATTTATGATTGGAGAACATTTATGTTGCAAGACACATACTTTGGTATATCTTTATTGTTAAATTTTCAGTATTAAATCACAATAATATAGGATCTTTGCTGAGAGAATAACATCTACAGTATATCAATGCATGACAATCATGATATGACAAGCATCACAAGCATCACAAGAATCAAAAGCATAGAGACAAGAGACACAGAGTTTCCGTGGGGAAAACCCTAAGGTGAAAAACCCCACAACTTCCTCAGAGATAGAGAGAGCAATGGCTCAACCAAAATACAACCAAATAATACAGAGATAGTCTTCTAGCAGATGATCCTCCTCCTCCTCACTAGTGCGCCACTTTTCAGAGAGAGAGATAGATACTTTTCCGAGTGAGTAAAATAGAGATCTCCTATCTCTATTTATACTCACCTTTTTGCCCAGTGACCTACTGGGGCCGACTTGTATACTTGAGTACATCCACATTATATTATATATTAATTAGGGCCGACCCCATAAGGTGGTCTAATAACCCATCGGCAAGTACACCCACTTGCGACACTTGTCAATCCACATGACGACACTTCCTTATAGAGGAATAACACATCTCTTATAAGGGTACAATAAATATATATATAATACACAGATGAAATACATTCCGAAGTTACATATACATCAACACTCCCTCTTAACTAGGAAGGTATTTCTCGACACAGATCTGCTAGACAAGTCTTCTTCTCTGGATCATCGTCATCGATGCATCGTCATCATCATCGTCACTGCTGCTGCTATCTCATCCAATCTCTGTCTCTACTCGTCATAGGAAGTTCTACAGAGCCAGTCCTTTTTCATACTGGATGTAGGCCCACCACCTGCAGGTCTTCGTCATCACTGGCCATACTGTGGAATCCTCAGGACTTTTACGTGCGTCACAAAACCTCGCAAGAGCATCCCAGGCTGTTACGAGCACACATCTCTACCTATAGGATCTCCCAGGGCAACGAATTACATGTGACCTCACCACAAAACCTCGCAAGAGCATCCCAGGCTGTTACGAGCACACAGCTCTACCTATAGGATCTCCCAGGGCAACGAATTACATGTGGTCATGGCAAAACCTCGCAAGAGCATCCCAGGACTGATTACGGGCACACAGCCCAACCTATCGGATCTCCCAGGGAAACGAATTACATGCCATAGGACATAACCTCGCAAGAGCATCTGCCAGATATCCCAGGGCAACGAATTACATGCCATAGGAAAAACCTCACAAGACTATCTACAGATCTCCCAGGGCAACGAATTACATGTCCTCCCAGAGCAAAACCTCGAAAGAGCATTTCCCAGATGTCCCAGGGCAACGAATTACATGCCATAGGCAAAACCTCGCAAGACCATCTGCAAATCTCCCAGGGCAACGAATTACATGCTCATTTGCACAACCTGATCCACGGCCACAGAGTATCAACCTGATACTCACCATACATCATCCTGATGTATCCATGATCATCCTGATCATCATCACTGCAACGTCCTACTGCATGTCATCTGGAGCAACATCCTGAAGCTCGTCATCTATGATCATCCTGATCATCATCACTGCAACGTCCTACTGCATGTCATCTGGAGCAACATCCTGAAGCTCGTCATCTATGATCATCCTGATCATCACTGCAACATCCTGCTGCATGTCATCTGGAGCAACATCCTGAAGCTCGTCATCTATGATCATCCTGATCATCACTGCAACATCCTGCTGCATGATCCACCTGATCATCAATGCATCTACCTGATGCATACCAAGTATCTACATATCATCATACATGATCCTCCTGATCATCAATGTATCCACCTGATACAAATACATGATACATATCATCATACATGATCCTCCTGATCATCAATGCATCTACCTGATGCATACCAAGTATCTACCTGATACATATCATCATACATGATCCTCCTGATCATCAATGTATCCACCTGATACAAATACAAATACATGATACATATCACCATACATGATCCACCTGATCATACAATGTATCCACCTGATACATATACAGATACATGGTCCAAGCATCCAACATGATGCATATACAAAATACGTACACATGATCAACTGATCATATCCAGCATCCAACATGATGCATACATACATAAATGATCCAACTGATCATATCCAGCATCCAACATGATGCATACATACATAGATGATCCAACTGATCATATCCAACATCCAACATGATGCGTACATACATACATAAAAATGATCCAACTGATCATATCCAAGCAGAAACCAGAACATCATCCTGATGCCCATTATCCAGCGCTTACATCCACAACCATGTGAAGGATCCTCCTTCCAACATGCTTGGAATGGCTTCAGCAAATGTGTCCATCACTTCTTCCTCGAAGTGTCCTCGATCTGAAGAACGCCAAGCCTCTCTCTGAAGTACTCGAACTTCACTCTGGCTAGCGGCTTCGTCAGCACATCTGTAATCTGCTCGTCTGTCGCAACATATAGGAGCTTCAAAGCTCCTCTTTGCACCATATCCCTGATATAGTGATATTTGATCTCTCTGTGTTTCAACCTGTCATGAAACACTGGGTTCTCGGATAGCTTCACACAACTCTATTTATCACAGAAGATACCAGTAGCATCCAACAGGAGATCAAATAACTCAGACAGTAGCTTCCGTAGCCATACTGCCTCACAACTAGCTGAACAGGCTGCAACATACTCTACCTCAGCTGTACTCAGTGCTACGCAGGACTGCTTCCTGCTAAACCAAGAGATCACACCTGATCCCATACTGAAGCAGCACCCAGATGTGCTCTTCCTATCTGCAGCACTGCCAGCCCAATCTGAAACAACATAACCCTGTAGGTTAAACTTTTGATTCACCTCATACCTGAGCCCATAATCCACTGTACCCTTCAGGTACCTCAGATAATGCTTTACAGCAACCAGGTGAACACTCCTCGGATCCGTCAGGAACTGGCTCAATGTGTTCACAGCAAAGCAAATGTCTGGTCTCGTGTTCATCAGGTACATCAAGGACCCAATCATCTGGTGATCAACCGGCTCAGATGAAGCATCACATAGAAGCTTCAGATTCGATGCCATAGGTGTGGCCATATTCTTGCAGTCCATCATCCCGAACCTCTTCAAGATCTCTACTACATACTTCCCTTGTCCAAGGAAGATTCCATATGCACTCTGCCACACCTCCATGCCAAAAACAAATAGTGCATCATCCCCAAGTTCTTCATCTAGAACTTGGAAGAAAGCTACCTCTTGGTATCTGCAATCATTCTGTCATCTCCTGTCACAAATAGGTCATCCACATATAGTAGTAGAATCACAGGAATCCCTTCACGTCTTGGGACTACATCCCAAACATCATTCTTCATGATCGACGGATCATGGCATTCCATTTCTACATCCCAGATCCTGGGAACTTCAATATCTTTGCTGAACAAATGTTGTAGTTCTTCTTTTGTAGGAGATGGCATACGATCTTTCCTACACAACAAGTTAAATTGCATGATTAGAAAAACATCTCATAGTTTTCAGAACAAATTCTTACACATAAAGAAATATGTCATACAGTCATGCAATTATCTTAGCCAATGCTTCAATACAACATTTATCCATATTCCGTAACTTTCTAGATGCCTTCCAATCTCTACCAGAACATTGTTAAGAGTGTGCACAACTCCCAACATGTCAGCAAAGAGGTTTCATTCTAGATAAGTAGCAATGGAATGTTGTACAGTGCCATAGGCCACTTACCCATGTATATTAGTAGTATACTGTTCATTAATGCAACTATCTTAATATGCACAATACATATCCTAAGTCTAGGAACATGAACATATACATCATTGAACAATTTTATTTAAACAAACAAATATGCAAGAAATGATAATTTAAAATACTTATCTTTGTTTGTTCGTTGGGTGGACTCCCTCTGAGTCTTTGCTTCCTTGCAGCAGCTGCTGGAGTCCTAATCTGAAGTAGCTTCTTCTACACCTTTCTATTGTGGAATGTAGAGAGATGGTCAACTCCCTCTGAATATCTGCATCCTTGCAGAAACTACTGAAGTGTGCTCCTTTGCTTTCTTGCAGGAACAACTGGAGTGTGCTCCCTCTTGATCTTTGTTTCCTGGATTACCTGTTCTTGAACTCATATTCATCCTTGGTCCCTATGCATGCTTATTAGTATCATGATTGTGTTATCCTTGTGATCTCATATGCAATCATACATTCATTAGTATACTATTAAAACACAATAATCTCAAGCATGTATAGTCATGATCATTTCAAACAGAAATAATAAGCATTAGCATTCAAGGTTTATGTAGTATTCTTATGGTTAGTCAAATCATAAGAAACATAACATGTCTAAACCTGTAATTACTCAAACCTATGACTCTTCAGGTTAGTTGAATCATCAATTATGGTAAGAAACATAATATGCATACAACCAAGATTATTCAAACCTATGACTTCATGAATAATCATTATCAACAACACAACAGTATAAGATCCTAATCCAAGGTAGGATTCTAGCTTGATATAGGAAAAACATACCTGGATTAGCATGCTAGCTATTTATGTTTAACATACTCACATGATGTCTTCTTGTTTTTCTTCAATGACTTGTGCTAGTAACCTGTATATCTCATAGGTTAACCATTATAAAACCAAGTTATACATACCTCGTAAATGGATCTTTTATGAGATCCATGACAATGGATGAATCTTTGTCCTCATGTCATCATGATCATATGTTCTTGAACTGGAACATGATTTGTCTTTCTTGGTGTACCTTTCATGTTAGTAGACAACATAAACCTCATACAACACCATAATGCATTAGTACAATCATAAGTGTCAATACCCTAATCAATGAATATTTTCTATCGTGCATTCATAGTTTTATTAAGGTGATACGACAAATCTAAAATCAAGATTGTACTAACCGTAATAACATGAAGACAAACATACCATAAACTTAATCATGAACAAATATCAAGACATACCTTGATGAGTCATACCTGTCGAGATCGCTAGTAATCTTCTTATGTAAGGCCTTACCTCATCTCCCTCTGAAACAGGAACTTCTTCACTTCTATGATTTTCCAGAATCTAAATTGTAGGAGGCTTCACCACTTCCTTTGATTGGGTATTGATAATCATCCCCAAGTTTCACCTTATGGGGTGATTCATGTTCAGAAAGGTTCACAAAAGATTCCTTGAACCCAGTCATGTGATTGGAGGCCCCACTATCAATTAACCAATCATTACATTCATGGGAGATGGTACCTGTAAGAGCAGAGATCAGAACATACTCTTCTTCACTTGATGAGTCATCATCACTATCACTTTCTGCCCTAGCCTTCTTCTTTGGGGGTTCATCATCTTCGGCAGCATGAGCATGAAATCTTCTTTTGCTTCCCTTCTTCTTATTACTGAAGTTGTTGTTATTATCCCTTTTGTTCTTGGGACAATCTGAAGCATAGTGACCCTTCTCATTGCATGTGAAGCATATTAGGTCTTTCTTGTTCTTCTTTTGATGGGATCTATTGAGGCGAGAGAGATCCTTCTTGGTTTTGCTTCTTTTGGTGTGAATCTAGCTTCTTCTTGAGAACATTCTTCTTGAAGTCTACTGAAAGAGATCAACTTCTTCCTTGCACAAATTCCTTGAATAAAGGAATCCCATGACCTGGGTAGGCCATTTAGAGTAGTCATCACCACCTCACCATTCTCCATCATTTCATCTACTGCTTTTAATTGTTCCTTGATCTGAGAGATCCTTGAAAAGTAAGATTGAATGGTTTCTCCATTCTGAAACTTTACTGCTTTCAATTGGTTCCGCAGGGTCATCTTCCGATTTATGTTCTTTCCTTCAAATAGCTTGGTCAAGGATTCAAACATCTCCTTGGGTGTCTTGAGAGAAGACACATGGGGAATGAGATGGTCTTTGATAGAATCAACAGTGATTCTCTTTGCCTTGACCAAGTTCTTCTTGTGCAATGCCTTGGCCTCTTCATCCTCTGGGATAGGGATGTCTTCTTTCACATATGAGTCCAACTCATTCTCTTCCAGGATTAGCCCAATCCTATACTTCCAGGCTCGGAAGTTATCAGCCCCTTCAAGCTTATCCTCAAGCTTGGTGTGGAGAGACATCTTTAAGAGTACTTCAAATGGAAATAGAAAAGTTTTAGGACTTACCACTTGAAGTGCTGAAAACTGGATCTCGTCCCGGATTAGGGTTTGTCAGAGAAACCCTAAAAATTCAAAATGTGAATTTCAAAATTCCGAAAGGATAGAAAGATGCGCCTTGGAGAGATGATCATCCTAGTACATTCAGAATTTGAGATCAGCAAAGTCTTGCCCTTCAAAATTGCCTTTTTGTCCTCCCGGGTTCACTGGGAAGAGCCCTGAATTAGGGTTTGAGTTTCCCAGAGATCTACCCAGCCAAAAATCTTGATCCAAAGCTCAAACCTTCGATTTTTGCAAGGAGCTTCCAATTGTACCTTCAGTTTCCAGAAATTCCTATTTTTGTGGAAACCCTAATTTTTAGGGCCAAATCTGAAAATGCTCGGAACTGAATTCTGATTGGACAGATAGATGCGCCTTGATGAGTAGATCCAATCTACTATACTGAATTTCAAAAATCTGTGGAGAGAAACCCAATAAACAAGGAATACAAGCTTCCGTCACTGCAAAATGTCTTCTTCTCAGTTAAGCTCTGATACCATGTTAAATTTTCAGTATTAAATCACAATACTATAGGATCTTTGCTGAGAGAATAACATCTACAGTATATCAATGCATGACAATCATGATATGACAAGCATCACAAGCATCACAAGAATCAAAAGCATAGAGACAAGAGACACAGAGTTTCCGTGGGGAAAACCCTAAGGTGAAAAACCCCACAACTTCCTCAGAGATAGAGAGAGCAATGGCTCAACCAAAATACAACCAAATAATACAGAGATAGTCTTCTAGCAGATGATCCTCCTCCTCCTCACTAGTGCGCCACTTTTCAGAGAGAGAGATAGATACTTTTCCGAGTGAGTAAAATAGAGATCTCCTATCTCTATTTATACTCACCTTTTTGCCCAGTGACCTACTGGGGCCGACTTGTATACTTGAGTACATCCACATTATATTATATATTAATTAGGGCCGACCCCATAAGGTGGTCTAATAACCCATCGGCAAGTACACCCACTTGCGACACTTGTCAATCCACATGACGACACTTCCTTATAGAGGAATAACACATCTCTTATAAGGGTACAATAAATATATATATAATACACAGATGAAATACATTCCGAAGTTACATATACATCAACATTTATGACTCTCACATTCAGGGATGTATGGGTGAGACTTCTTTGAGTCATTTGAAGTCTCCTTGTTTTTTATGCTCATTATTTGGTTCAGATTTTAGTGGAGATTCTTCATTCACTTCTTGGATGAAAGAATACATGGTTGAATATTTTGATGCATATCACATCCTTTTGGAGCAGCGTTATAGGACATGGGATCCTCACCTATGTCATTGTAGCAGATTTGATTAGTCACTTGAAGCTTGTATGCACTTGGAAAATGGTGGTCTACTTGCTTGGAGGATGCATACAAGAAAATGGGATCCAAGAATCCTCTTAACTAATGGTGTGGGTTGGACAGTACTCTTAATTATTGGGGTGCAATACAAGCAATGGGATCCTGGAATAATTTTTATCTAATTGGTTTCAAATTTTTTTGGGGAAACAAGTAGTATGGGAGATGGATTTCCCCACTTAATAAAGTGATTTTTATCAGAGTAGTGCAGCAGCAAGCATGGTGGTTCCTCTCTAAAATCTTCATGGAAACTCAAAGACTCAAGGTTGGGAAATTCAATGGCAACTTCAAAGAATTTTACAGAAAGCAGGTTCTTCAACACCCATGTTTAAAATTGCTTGAGGACAAGCAATATTGGGAAGGGAGGATTTGTCATGTCCCAAATTTGGCATTGGGTCACAATGGCCTAATCACATTGGCCCTATTCATTAGAGTTTTTCAAATTGATGCTAAAGGTCAAATAATTGCCAAGGAGGAAAATTACTAGTTTCCTAGGTTTGGGGTGGAATCTTTGGGATTTGGAATAATGGGGATAATAAATGATGTTTGAACATTAGAATGGCATAAATATTTAATAAAGGAGCTAAATAAATATATACAAGTAAAAATCAAAGTGGCATTTTATCATGAAGACACATGGAGGAAGTGGGACCCACATATGGCTAGATTTCCCCACTACACTTGGCATCATTCTCTAACCAATTCGAATTCAAGGTGAATGGTAACATGCTTGGGGGAGTCCAAAAGGTATTATTCATTGCATGAATCATACAAGGTCGAAATATAGAGGAAGAGTAACTCCCATGGAAGAGGAAGAGGCAATTTGGAGCTAGTGAGACACTTGGGCTAGATTCCCTAGCTCTATGACAACAATGATGAAGATGCAATGACACCTATGACACAAATTAGACCTGAAGGCTGAAATATGACATATATGACATGTCAGGCCTAAAAATAGAATCCAAGAGTGCGCTCAAGGGTGTTAGGGCAGCTAAGATGCTTCCACATGTGATTTGGTGGAAGTCGGAGACTAGGAATTTTTGTACAAGTGGCGTTCTTTGGAATCTCTTCCGAACTTGAGTTGGCATGAGTCTCTTGGAAGGAATTCAAACCATGGAGGATATTAGAAGTTTATAAATGTCAATAGAAAAGAAGGAAACCAGCTTTTGATCATTTGTAGAATTTGCAATTGCATTTGTGAAGATGGAGAGCTAGTGGATGACTAGTTTCTTACTTTAGCCAATTTTGAGGGTGAAAGATACCCATCCAAGCTGGTAATTAGAAAGGCCATTCAAAACTTTCATTTGGAGATTTAATGGAGTCTTTGTTTTCAGGTGTAAGCTACAGGGCATCTCATGGTTTCTTCTATTGCAGCTCACTCCTTCAACCATTTCCAGTTTTGATGGCATATTCTTGATCCTTGAGGGAGGGCATTTTTGGTGAGCTATTGTACTCTTTGGGGGAGATTCTAATGCCCCATTTATTTTGTAATATGAATTAAATACTCTGTTCTTCAGCTCCAGAAAGTTTCAGGTCGAAATTCCAAGTAGAAATGTATAAATCTCAATTTTAATGAAAGGACAGTGCCATTTCCCCACTACCTTGTTGTGAATCAATGTAATGCTAATGATTTCGATTGAATGGATGATTCTCTGATGCATTTGATATTAATGGACTGCAATGGATTTCTTTTACAAGTTTCATGTATTGTACTTGAGCAATTGAAGTATTTTTACTCAGTTTAATTGCATTGGGAGAAGAAATAGTGCCATTTCCCCAAGGGTCGAATTGGTGATTTTTGCGGTTGAATGGGAGAGGGTTGGAACAGATATAATAATCAATTAATGGTGCACATGAGACCTTAATAATATCCTTAATACATTCCCTACCTCTTTTCATAAATTTGAGTGGGTTTGGAGGCATTTGGGAAGCCACTTTCAGTACTCACCCGAGGGGGATTTGAACCCCAAATTACTAGTAAAATTGCATACTTGGTATAGAATATTAAGAGAGTTTGCAGAGGTATTTTGGTGGCCATATGTCATCCATGAACATCATATTCAAGTCCTAATATCATTCATACACCTTCCTCGAATATTTGAAGGCATTTGGAGTCAATTTGGGACCTAGAGACCAATACTAGTCAAAGGGAAATCACAAGTAAAGTTACCTACATTGACCATAATTGAAAGAGGATTTGTAGAATTATTTTAAAGGTCCAAAGGCATCCCTGAAACACATATTTATGTTTTAATATCATTCATATACCTTCTCAGAATATTTGGGATCATTTGGGGCAAATTTGGGACCTAGAGATCAAAACTAGTCAAAGGTCTAACTAGGGAAAAAAGTGAAAATTTGTCATTTTAATAAAATTCCTAACAAGGGACATTACAATTTTCCCATAGGAGCATTACATTTATTCCCAAGTATTTCCACTACCCTTAAAAAAAGCAGTTACAGTCAACCTTTAAACATAAAATACAAGCCAGGGATCGAATCCCTCTTTTCCCGATTTAAAAGTGCAACTACCAGGAAAACGCAGTAAGAGGAACCGGCCAACACATAAGAAGTTCTAGGAAAGGGTTAGAACCATCTATCAACACATACCTCTAGCAGTGGTTATAAAATCTTAGAAACCCCAAATCCCTTCAACATACAGAGCCACGTTAGCCACTTGGAAGAAAACACCCAAACATTACTTCAAATAAGAGAGAAGACGCAGTGTTTAGTTCTAGGTTCAAGGGCTCCTAGAAAAACAATGCAGAGGCCAAACCATGACAGAGGCAATCGTAGTTTACAATAAATGCAAGCCAGGGTAAGGTCACGATACCCTATCTGTACCAATATTCCATCATCAACCCCTAGAGTAGAGGTGACGATAGCAACAACGACATCAAAACTACACTTGCCATAAGGAAACGCAGAAACCAGACATCACACAAAACAACTATAGCATTATACAAAACAGCATTGTTCTTTTCCATAGGTCCAAGAACTCATTATATAAACCCCAGTGTTGATATTGGGCATTATTAACATTACAAATTCTACCAAGTTCAACATTGAGCTGACTGACCAAAACCCTCCAGGGCCATAGAAGAAAAAAGTTACATTTCACAGTGGTCCAGCCAAAGGGTGGCCAAAGGCGACCTCAAGGAACCCAATAACTTATTGCTGAAAACCCAACCGATCTCATAGAGTTCCTCATAAGCACACATCAACAGTACCCCCCACAGAGGCGAAAGGAGGGGCTAAGAAGTGGCATATTCTGGACTTACCATTTTTCAAACATCACCACTGTCGAGTCCTAGCCACGCAGAAGAGAAACGCCAGCCAACACCTGCAACCTAACATGCCATACAAAGTCAGAACCATTTATCACGATATATATATAAATGCAAATAGAAAGGGTCTAGTATGAATGTAAGAAGAATTACCTCCGAATGTTTCAGTTGCCATCTCTACTCCAAATGGTGTGCTGACCATGAGCCACTGCTCAGGTCAGTAACAAAACCCTCAATGCATCCATAGCAGGAAAGATAAATGAACCACGAAAATACCTTACTGTGGTTGTAGAACCCTAGAAGAAACCCCCAGCACAACTGGCAGCGTTGGCCATGTGCCATCGCAGAACTACATTCAATGCTACCACCCACTCCAAATATTTCAATGTGACTCAAAAAATCTATAGTCCTAGAACCATTCGAAATTCACATGTATTGTAAATACAATCAACCATACAATCACCCAGAACATTACATAGTGCCATTTAATAATTACAAGGTTAACAAGTGGTGTAGTTTCACAAGTATTACAACCCCAACGAGGCTTTTAAAAGGTGTCAACCTTCAAAATCCCTCACACTTGAGACTTAAACAATTGCTAGAAAGGTGGAGTAGGCATTCTCGGTAGATGCCTCATAGGTATACCTACAAATAAGTACAAATTGAATGCATTAGCGAAACTCGCTAAGTAAGTCAAACGTCTCCAAATTCTTATACCCTACCTCTCGGGAACTTTGTCGAGGTACGTAGCCCTTGAAAGACCATGCATCTCATCACGGGTCATCAACCGCTATCATTAGGGATCCATCCCCCGTGTATGGTCAATTGTACTTTTATAATTATGCACACAAACTCTTGAAACAATAAGAAAAGGATTTCCATTATTACACCTTAAACACTTGTTAACTTACAACAGAGTTTCATTTAACCACTTCCGCAAAGCTGTAGAAGTTACAATCAGCAAACCTTGACACTTATGAAATTAAGACACTTCAAAGAATAGAAAACAAATACCGGTACAGTAGGTACTTATCATTACTGAAGATAATTTACTATTCTTCATGTCTTTATCAGTTTAATCTAGTATCGAAAAAATTTGAAATTTTTGCTATTTTAAAGGACATTACAAGTGGTATCAGAGCTCAGTTACGAAACTAAGTGACCTATTGTGCTCATTACAAACATCTGCCGCAGATACACAGTAAACAGAAACATACATTTAAAATTTTATTTTGTTTTATGTGAAAATAAACTAACATGATTTTCTGTTCTTTATTGTTATATAACATTCCAGGTATAGTCATTGTCTAAAAATGAATGCAGAAGGGGACAGCAGCATACATGGAAATTTGAACTCTCCACCACGAGAGCAAGAAATTGTGGTGGAACTCAACTCGGATTTAATGAAATCCATGCAGAATATACAGGCTGAATTCCAAAGTTTTTGAGACGAAAACATGTAAGAAAGAAGAGAACAACAGGACATAAATGAGGCACTACTTCAGACTTTAACAAAGGCAAAACCTCACGGGCAGCCCACACTCTCAGTCAACATTTTTAAAAAGGGAAACAATCACACAAAAAGGACTGCCAACCCTAAAGGAGAAGAGCAGGGAGAACACATACCAGAATCAATGGAAGAGGACTGTAAGAGCTCTTCAAACGATAAAGGTTCACCACCTCCTTGCAAGAAAAGGAGAAAAAGTGACGACAGTCTTCAAGGGGAATTCGTAAAGATAAAATCCCCAACATATGATGGAGAGATTAACTCTGAGGAAAAGGTTGAGGAGTGGCTGCTAGGGATGAATAAATACTTCAAAGTTCACAATTACTCCAGTGAAATGCAAGCCCAACTAGCCATATACAATGTGAACGGTAAAGCTGCCAGATGGTGGTGGGACTTGAAACACACCAAAGGACAAAAAATGAGAGACATAACCCGGGATACTTTCAGCAGAATATTCCAGGACAAGTATATGTCTGAAAGATTCTTTGGAAAGAAAATAAAAGAATTCCACGAGTTAAAAATGGGCTCCCTGACTATGGAAGCATTCATAAACTGATTCTTAGACTTCCTGCAGTATGTGCCTTATATTAAAGACGAGAAAGTAAAGATTCAACAGTTCTTGGGAGGGCTTCCTCCAAACTTTAGAGAAAAGATAGAGTTTGACATGCCCAAAACCCTTGATATAACCTTACATAAAACAAGGTTGTGTTATGCACATGGACAACCAAGGAATGAAAACATCAACAAAAATAGAGATAGGTTTAGAACCTTCTCGGACAACCGCAGATCGGGTTTTAGACCTCCACCTTATTGGAAACATAACAACAATTTTCCACCAAATAGAGGCTTCAACCGACCTCAAGCATGATGAAGTGCACCCCCACCACCTGTCAACAGGCCAGTTTTCAACAAAGCGACAAAAGTTGTCCCATCAATTGTTTCTTACTGAAAATGCCAAGGGCCCCACTACTACAAAGACTTCCCTAGCAAAACAGATGGAGTTTTACACAACATCCAAACAGAGCCTATCGTAGGGGACATGGCAAAGACACCTAGGATTTATGTCGCTCTGGATGGGTAACAGGCAGATCACCAAGCCACCATGGTGAAAATAGAAGGTAATATCTCTAACACTACTGTTTCAATTTTAATAGATCCCGACGCTTGCTGAAGTTATATCTCCCCTAAGTTAGTGGACACTTGTAAGTTGAACCAAGAACCTCACAAGAAACCATGGCTGGTACAACTAGCCACTGAAACCAAATGAAAGGTATCCGAGTTAGTGAAACTTGTGAAATAAACTTAAATGGATTCCAAACTAGGGTAGATTTAAACATTCTACACGTAGGATCGTATGATGTACTTATTGGCATGGATTGGTTAGAAGAACACCATGTCCTCCTAGACTGCTTAAACAAATCCTTACTCTGCAGGGACGACCAAGGGAATCAGAAGATGATTCAAGGTATCCCTAAGAAGGTGTTGGTACAACAAATCTCCGCCTTACAAGCAAATAAATGTATCAGGAAAGGTTGCAAACTCTTTACGGTCAATATCCAAAACATAGAAACTGATTGGGAACAAAAGATCGAAGACTTCCTAGTCCTTGTGGAATTCAAGGATGTATTTCCCGAAGAAATACCGGGATTACCACCCAAACGAGACTTAGACTTTTCCATCAAGCTAACACTCAAGTCAGTACCAGCTTCTAAATCCTTGTACCACATGAGCACACCAGAATTGGTGGAGCAAAAGCTTCAGTTACAAGAGTTAATAGATAAAGGATACATTTGACCCAGTGTGTCCCCTTGGGGCGCACCGATACTCTTCGTCAAGAAGAAAGACAGGACGATGCGGATGTGCATCGATTACCACCAACTCAACAAGATGACCATTAAGAACCACTACCCACTCCCTAGGATTGACGACTTGTTTGACCAAGTCGGAGGGGCAAAGAGTGACCATTATTATACGGAAATCCTCGCAAAGATCCAGGAAGATACACTTTTCCAACAGTAGAAAGAATATAAGATAGATGAATCGGGACTACTGTGGTCGAAGGGCCAACTTTACGTCCCAGAGAGTGGAGACATTAGATCAAACATTCTCACCGAATTTCACCAGAAACCCTATTTAGGGCACCCCAGATATCAAAAGATGATATTGGTCGTAAATAAACATTACTTTTGGCCTAAGCTGAAAGCTGACATCGCAATGTTCATCGCGAAATGTCAGGGGTGCCAATTGGTCAAAGTAGAACACCAACACCCCTTTGGATTACTTCAACCTTTACCCATTCCGGAATGGAAATGGGAGGTAATAAGTATGGACTTCATTACAGGCTTACCCAAGAGTAAGAAACTGAACAACTCCATCTTTGTAGTAGTAGACAAGCTGTCTAAAGAAGCCCACATTATATTGGTTAAATCTACCTACAAAGCAGTTCATATCGTGGAAATATTCTTAGAAGAGATCTTTCAATTGCACAAAATACCCAAAGCAATCATTTCCGACCGAGACACAAAGTTCACTAGTAACTTCTGGAGAGCATTGTTCTCCGGTTTGGAGACCCAGTTATAATTCAGTATCGTGTACCATCCACAGACCGATGGACAAATAGAACGAGTAAACCAGATCCTCGAGGACATGTTGAGGATGTATGTCATGAAAAACCTCACCAAGTGGGAAGATTATTTACACTTAGTAGAGTTCGCATACAACAATGGTTATCAAAATTCGGCCAAAATGAGTCCCTTCGAGGTACTCTATGGCAGGAAATGTCGAACACCCGTGACTTCAGACAACCCAGTAGACAGACTTATGTTAGGACCCGACCTACTAAAAGACTTGGAACAGCTAATCTCCAAGGTACAACTGAACTTAAAAGAAACACAAGACCACCAAAAGGGTTACACGGACAAGAAAAGAAAGGACAAATACTACCAAGTCGATGAACATGTGTTTCTAAAAATAAAGGCAAAATGAAGCTCACTGAGCTTGGGACGTTACGGGAAACTAGCCCCAAGGTTTTGTGGACCTTTTGATATACTGGCCAAGAAGGGGCTAGTAGCTTATGAGTTAGCTCTACCAGCTCATATAAAATTTCATAATGTTTTTCATGCTTCAATATTAAAGAAATATGTATATGATACTAAACATGTTATTGATTGGTCCTTATTACAGGTGGAGACCGAAGGGGAGTTCACACTAGAACCACTCCACATTCTAGACAAGAGAGAGGCCCAGCTTAGGAGGAGAACCATTACTCAGCTGAAAGTGCAATGGAGGCACTTCGGACCAGATGAGGCTACTTGGGATAATGAGGCCACCATAAAAGAGGCATACCCTGCCTTGTTTCATGACTTCATTCCTAGTCCCTAGAAACACCGGGACTGTGTTGTTCTAAGCAGGGAGGGATGTAATATCCCGAATTTTGGACTGACTATTTTATGATGTTATATTGGGCCACGACCGCAGCACATAGTATTTATTCTGATTATTGGGCATGATCCCTAGTACATATGATTTATTCTTTTGTAGACTAACATATTGGGCATGGACCCTGACTGAATTTCATTATTTGATTATATACTAGGCAAGGAAGCCCCAATGTTTTGATTCATGTTTTTACCATATAATTTGGGTACAAAACCCTAATATATTGAGATGATCTTTTCTTATGACTATGCAATGATGTGAATGACATGATTGACTTATATGGTGTGTTGAGCATGGACTCAGGAACACACGGATGACCTACGTACTAGGAAAAAGACCCGATGTACCTAGAGGAAATATTATGTATTGGGAGTAAGCTCCGATGTACATTGAGTGTTGGGTGTAATCCCTGGAGCACTCCAAGCTTGATAAACGAATACCGGATCTGAGGCAACTTAAATATTATAGATGTTCCTCACAACCACATTCTAGCACTAGTGTTGAGCAATGACTTTGGAATTGCACTAGAGTAACGCCCATGTGAGAGTGTTGAGTTAAAAGGCTCTGAAGAGCACTTTTATCACATTTGTTTTAATTGCTTAAATGATTCATCTTTTTATCCATCATCACCTACTGCGGGAACTACCGTGTTAAACAAGGCAATCCGACATGCAAAGAGAGAGAGACTAGAGGTACCTAACCAAGCTGACCGAGACCATCCAAAGAAGTGGACCTTGTCCGTAAAAGTTAAAGAGAAAAGAAGTGTCATGTGATGAAACATAACTAAATAAAAGATAACTACCAGTAGTCTTTTATGACTAACATGCATAAAGGCCTCCAGGCTATTATTATTAATAAGAGCTTTAATAATAATGATGTCATTATTTAATTATGAAATATAATTAGTTTATATGATTTATGCATTAATTAATATTATAGATGGTGTATTCATAGTTAAGTGAAATGTATTTAATGTTAGAATAATTATTAGTATAATTGTTGTTATTCTAATTATTATTATTACAATTACTATTAAGAGCATAACTCAAAATCACTTATAGTTAAACAATTACAAAATTCCTAGTTCAAGAGGACTAGATATTTAATTAAATAATATATTTTATTTATTAATTATTTTATTTAAAGAAACCAATTAATTCAACAGTCCTAATAAAAAACAAAGACTTCCCTACTTAAAGAGGGCAGATCCCATGTTTGGGGATCATCTATCATTCTTGGTCATTATCATTCTCTTATGGTAATCCAAGAAGAGTATTTTGCTCCAAGAAACTAAAGCAACCTCACTTAATAATTCTCAGATCTGAACCAACAGTACCTCTATCTCTCATTGCAAGTTGGAATCTAGCTTGGGGGGATCCATACATAACCAGGAACAATTGTAGGATCATGGTTGGGAGGAATGTGGTAGTCCCAAGGTTATCCAACTAAGAGTATCATCCTAACAGGTAAGCTAAATACAATAGATCTACATTGACTACTGTTTGAGTGTGCAGGCTTCTACAGGAAGGGATCAAGTGCCAAAGTAACCAGGCTCCTATAGGAAAGAACCAGCTTCCAAAGCAGCCATGTATGTGGTATTAAATTATTCCCATATTTCAAGTTATAATAGACATAGATTATTTTGTTACTAGCATCGATATTTCAACATTGTTTAAAGTCTCATTACAAATATTATTAGCTTAGAGGTTTTGGCCCAGACGCCAGTGGAAAGTCTAGCAGGTCTAGCTAAGCTAGCCTGTGCTAGATGACACCTTAATTATCTTCTAGGTTAGGATCATTATTTTTTCTTTTGAAAGTAAATGTGACTTCTGTTGGAATCGTCTTATCAACTTATAACGCAGGGTTTATTTATGTTTCTTTTAAGTTCTGTTATTATCCCTTCTATGCCTAGGAAGCATCAAACAAAATGACAATAGTAGCATTTTAGATATCAATTCTCTTAACCATACTATACTTTCAGTCGTGGATTTAAAACAATATATTAATATCGTTGTTCTTTCCAAACTAGGGCATCATTCTACATTATCAATAGCTCCACGATTTCAATCAAATAAACAAACATTATATCAAAACCAACCATAGATGCATTCCTCATGAATGAAGTCTCACTACCAACACGTGTAGTCCATAAAACATTTAAACTGTATTACGTTTTGCCATCAAAGGAATTGTTCCTAGGATCAAGCTTCACCAAAATCATATTAATTATACAGTAGCTAGATAGCATAGAGTTTCCCACAAGAACATTACATTTATACCCAAGTATTTCCACTACCTTTAAAAAAAGCACTTACAGTCCACCTTTAAACATAAAATACAACCTAGGGATCGAATCTCTCTTTTCCCCATTTAAGAGTGAAACTACTAGGAAAATGTAGTAAGAGGAACCGACCAACACATAAGAAGTTCCAAGCAAGGGTTAGACCCATCTATCAATACATACATCTAGCAGCGATTATAAAATCTGAGAAACCCCAAATCCCTTAGACATACAGAGCCACATTATCCACTTGAAAGAAAACACCCAAAGATTACTTCAAATAAGAGAGAAGACGCAATGTTTAGTTCTAGGTTCAAGGGCTCCTAGAAAAACAACATAGAGGCCAAACCACGACAGAGGCAATCGCTGTTCACAATAAATGCAAACTAGGCTAAGGTCACGATACCCTATCTATACAAATATTCTATCATCAATGCCCAAATCAGAGGGGATGGTAGCAAGAACGACATCAAAACTAAACTTGCCATAAGGAAACGTAGAAACCAGACATCACACAAAACAACTATAGCAGTATACAAAAGACCATTGCTCTTTTCCACAGGTCCAAGAACTCATTATATAAACACTAGTGTTTATATTGGGCATTATTAAAATTACAAATCCTACCAAGTTCAACATTGAGCTGACTGACCACAACCCTCCAAGGCCATAGAAAACAAAATTTACATTTCACAGTGGTCCAGCCAAAGGCGACCTCAAGGAACGCAATAACTTATTACAGAAAAGCCAACCAGGCTCATAGAGCTCCTCAAAAGCACACATTAGCAGTACCCCCCATAGAGGCGAAAGGAGGGGCTAAGAAATGGCATATTCTGGACTTACCATTTCTCAAACATCACCACTATCGAGTCCTGTCCACGTAGAAGAGAAACGCCAGCCAACACCTGCAACCAAGAATGCCATGTGAAGTCAGAACCATATATCACGATATATATATATATAAATGCAAATAGCAAGGGTGTAGTATGAATCTAAGAAGAATTACGTCCAAATGTTTCAGTTGCGATCTCTACTCCATATAATGTGCTGACCATGAGCCACTGCTCAGGTCAGTAACAAAACCCTCAACGCATCCACCGTAGGCAGTAGAAATGAACCACAAAAATACCTCTTCGTGGGTGTAGAACCCTAGAAGAAACCCCCAGCACAACTGCCAGCGTTGGCCATGTGCCATCACAGAACTACATTCAATGCCACCACCCACTCCAAATATTTCGACGAGACTCAAAAACTCTATAGTCCTAGAACCATTCGAAATTCACATGTATTGTAAATACAAACAACCATACAATCACCCAAAACATTACATAGTGCCATTTAATAATTACAAGGCTAACAAGTGGTGTAGTTTCACAAGTATTACAACCCCAACAAGGCTTTTAAAAAGTGTCAACCTTCAAAATACCTCACACTTGAGACTTAAACAATTGCTAGAAAGGTGGAGTAGGCATTCTCGGTAGATGCCTCATAGGTATACCTGCAAATAAGTACAAATTGAATGCATTAGCGAAACTCGCTAAGTAAGTCAGAAGTCTCCAAATTCTTACACCCTACCTCTTGGCAGCTCTGCCGAGGTACATAGCCCTTGAAAGACCATGCATCTCATCACGGGTCATCAACCGCTATCATTAGGGATCCATCCCCCCTGAATGGTCAATTAGAATTTTATAATTATGCACACAAACTCTTGAAACAATAAGAAAAGGATTTTCATTATTACACCTTAAACATTTGTTCACTTACGACAGAGTTTCATTTGATCGCTTCTGCAAAGTTGTAGAAGTTACAATTAGCAAACCTTGACACTTATGAAATTAAGACACTTCAAAAAATAGAAACCAAATACCAGTACAATAGGTACTTATCATTACTGAAGATAATTTACTATTCTTCATATCTTTATCAGTTTAATCTAGTATCGGAAAAAATTGAAATTTTTGTTATTTTAGGGGACATTACAATTCTACACAAAGTTCATTCCCTAGTTTCGACAAAAGATACAAGTAAGAAAGGAAGCCAAGGTTTCTACATAAAAAATCTGAATATGAGAATAAGGAAGAAAATAAACTATATTTTGACCTATAGACTAAATAGGTATGAGGAAGAACATATTTCAATTGATAGCATAAGTATATTATAGTATAAAGTACTATAATATTTACAAAAGAGAGTAATAACAGCGAAAAGGAGCAAGACCATTATACACATATATTTAATTGAAAATCTATTTAATAAAGTAACCTTAAAGTAATCTTGAGAACCTTTGTGACCCTAATGTAGATGTGTAGTTCTCACCTACAAAGTTTACTTGTATTTACAGCTATGGTAGAATAGCATACTTCATGTCTATGACATATTTATTACACCTTTTTAGGCCATACTTAGTTTTATGATCAGAGAAGAATAACTCTATCAAGGGAAATCGTTGATATATATATACGTTATTATTGGTAGGAAGTGTATATTAAAATATATATATATATATATATATTTAATTGCACATCTATTTTTATGGTTACTAAAATGATGGTGACAACCCCTTTTTCTACTTTATTGAGGGAATGGCAGCTTCCTAATTCAAGCACAAAACCTCAACCTTGTGGGAGAACCCAAAGGTTGGTTATGCTTAGAGGACATGCGAGATTATTTTATATCAAGTATCTTGAATTAATTTTGGGAGTGGGTTGAGTTTGAGAGGGTGCCAAAACCCCCCCTTTTCAAGGAGAGTATCTCGGCATCCTAGGAATGAAATTTACTTCCCTGTTACGTGTAATAGGGAGGACTCTCCAAGAGTAGTCGGGATTATGGTATTTAGAGGGGCAAAGGGAGAAGTAGGGGGAGGCTTCGATGGGAATTCCGCAGAGGGTGATTCTCGATTAGCTCGGCTCTGTTTTATTTATTTCTGTTGCTTGATTTTAGCGACCCTTGGGTAGAACCGTCTATCTATGGTGTTTGCACAGTCCAGTAGTAAGTTTTATTATGTTTATTGATGTGAACCGAATCCACTGACATAAGTCTGCCTATGATATTGCATAGCCCCGTATTGATTGTTTTATTTGGTGATGCATCCGCTGGTAGAACGTCCCATTTATGATTATCGCAGCAATTTTCCTCAGATGAATTTCTATAGATATAATGCAGTCTATATATATAACAGGTTCTTTATATTTGCTAGGGATCATAGGGTTATATAGACTGCCAACGAAGTCTGCGCAAGGTTTTTGTGACAAGATGGGGTTAAATGATGGGAAGGGACGGCTAAACAGCCCAATCCCCAAATACTATAATATATAATGGGTTAACTACATATGTTGATTTCAATGGTAGCTAGATATGTATTAGGGAAGGTCCGGGAAATGGGAAGTCGTTCCTTGTTTATTTTTCATAGGATTATGTTCTTCTTCTTCCCTGTTGCAGAGGTAGTTTGATTTATATTGCATGGGGATGGACCACTCAAATGGGGAGCCGATCCTTGGTCATTGCTTGACCTCCCATTTCCTTTTATTTCTGTGGTAATCTCAGTCTGATTTATGTTGTGTGGGGAATGAATAGTTCAAGTGGGAAGCGGATCACGGATCATTACTGAACCACGTTTGTTTTTATATGCATGCATAGATCCGCGGCTTTTCTATTATGAATTTAACCTGGATCGATCACCCTTTTAATAAAGTGGTGCATGTGCTCGATTTTATTACTTTGCTTATTATCAAATCGGGCACGGTGTTGTTATACACCTATTTTCTTATGCATTCTAGATATATCCCTGTAATACTGGGGTATTCTGCATATCGATCGACGAGTTCGTTCCCCTTGGGTTATTATTTTTGTTTCCCCATGTCTGACAGATCTCTACCTAACCAACAAGAGACCATATCCTAGGGGTTTGTCTTTCTACTTTCGACATAAATGTTTAACCTTTTGTATCAAGGCATGGTGATATATATATCTGCTTTAGCCTACTGCTATCTAGATCCTGGTATAGGAGATGAATAAATCTTCCTTGTATAATTATCTACCTGTGCATTGTTACTTGATACAAGCCATAATTTTGGAGTGGATCTCTCTGGTTTTCCTTTCCTAGATCCTTAATTGTGATGAGTATGTTTCGTATTGGATCATTAATGTTGTGAATATTGGCTCGCTGTATTGGAAACCGTAATCTCTGCTTGTCCTTGTTGCTAGATGCAAAATGATAGGATATCTGATCTATACGCCAAATTGAAATCGTGATGATAATAATCTCTGCATTGTTTCTTTTTCCTTATAGTACTTATACCAATGTCATTACTATTCTATATGGTAGGTAGTAGATTACTAGAGAGGCATGATTCTTTTTTTAAAGTACTCGTTATGTTATGGTTACTTGAAATCAGGTTTGACCTCTGGAAATTTAGGTAGACCTTCGTTTTATTTAGAATGGTGACCACAGAGATACCTGGAATTGAGTGGTTTTCGTAACTAACCTCTTCGGGTACTAGATAGGTCTAGTAAAGTTAATAAGATCCATGTTTTAGTCTTGATGTTTTGGTGGAACATCTTGAATGTACCATCTATAGGAGTGGATGGAAGAGAGGGGAAGTAAACTACAACAAGCTATGTTGCAAAGTGTAATTCTCTTTTATAAATAATATATATGTTGGGACAAGTTTTGTGGATGTAGCCCAGATTTGGGGTGAACCATGGTTACATCTGGCCTCTCTTATGAATGACTATTGGATTTGAATGAATGCATTTCATGTCGAATGTTCCCTTATTGTATTCAAATGAATGTATGTAATGTCGAATGTCTCCTTATTGTATCCAAATGAATGTATGTAATGTCAAATGTCCCCTTATTGTATTCAAATGAATGTATGTAATGTTGAATGTCTCCTTATTGTATTCGAATGAATGTATGTAATGTCGAATGTCTCCTTATTGTAGTTGAACGAATGTATTTAGTGTCGAATGTTCC
Organism: Larix kaempferi; assembly: GCA_027924585.1. Classification (NCBI taxonomy): domain Eukaryota; kingdom Viridiplantae; phylum Streptophyta; class Pinopsida; order Pinales; family Pinaceae; genus Larix; species Larix kaempferi. The sequence continues at coordinate 8,019,225 of BSBM01000486.1, forward strand.
TTGGTAAAGATAACTTCAGTTATTTAAGTGTTCTTGTAATGAACACCTAGATGTAAGTATATAGTGTTCAATTCAGAAAATTTTGGGTTCCCTACTAAGGGGTAAGACATTCATGAATGGTGATACTCGAATATAAGCTAGTATGTTAGATGAGTAGGGGACATATAAATTTATCGGCGCATGTAAGCAATATATGATTATTTAACATAGTTTCTGTTGAAATGAAAATTGCACCAAAATACTAACTTGTAAAAATGGAGTTGTCACATATGGTATCAGAGCACAGGTTGCAAACACTCGGACTTATTGGGCTCCATCACGGAAAACGAATACAAGTTCATCAAACTAGAAAGGAACAACATTCTATAAGATGCAAACGTAAATATTTCATTTCCAAAGATCACCAAGAGGTAAGCGACCAAACGTCTTGGAAGTGCAAGTAAGTATGTTCCATTTTACTGAAGCGTTATAATCACACATAAGTGTCTATTTGTGAACATTGCATATGTATTCTTTTGTATTTGAATGATTGGCTATTGGTGAACACTAGACGATGAATATCTCCTCTTACTGTACATTTAGTTCATTGAATAATGAGAAAGTACTCTTTTAAATGATTAAGATAATTGGACTATGTTCTTATCTTTATCTTGCTGATCTTGTTAATATTGTTCATGTACATTGGTCACGATTATAGTAATGAGAATCATGGGAGCATTTGCATGTTCAAAAGTTTATGAGGGTTGTATAACCATAATTAGGTTTGTCTAACTTATGAAAGATGAACACTCATATCTAGACAATCGATGCCATTCGTGGAGCTTTAGAACATGTAGGAGTCAAGTCATAGACATTCATCATAAGAGCTTGATTGCTTCAATTATATATTATGAGGATTAGAAAGGTCTTTAAGACTTAGAAATGTGATTATACAAATAAAGTTACGATAGAAAACATATTTGAACTATAAGGGTTGAATGGATGATGGTTAGGTCATATAAAGATATGTATGTATAGGTTAAAGGGTTGAAGCACTTTGAAAAGTTGATATAGTCTCTTGAATTATGAAATGATGTAAGTTGCATTTAGGTCATGATATGAAGGACTGTAAAATTGTCATGAATTAACTGGTTATTGATTTCACGCACTTGTGTTGGAATGATTGTATACACAAGATTGTGGGATGGAAGTGATTCTTATCATGTTAGGAAATTACACATATTGTACTAATGGAGTAACTCCTCAAATTCTCCATATTGGCTGTGTGTTATTTCATTTTCTCCTATTTTTGCCGAACGATTTCAAAGTTGGAATGATAGATGATTTATAGTAGAGGATTGATCGATATACAAGTAAAAGATTTAAAATTATAGGAATTAACTTCAATTGGTTTGATTGGATATCCTACTGTGTGAAAGTTTCTATGACTAGGAAATTGTCGTCCTTGAAAACGATCTTCATGCTCTTTAGCTTAGATATACTTTCACAAATGAGTATCCTTTGTTATAATAACCGTATCAGAAGATGTCAAGGAGTCCCCTTGTCTCCTTCGTATAGAATAAGGAAGTATACATGTGTATTCTAAAGAGGTTAATAGGATGGATATGATGAAATTATATGATTTCATTTTAGGTATATTTCATATTTCAGTGATCCTTACTAGGAATGTTGGGATACTAGAAGTGGTTGACAAAAGGATTATACTTTTATGTGATCAAGATTTATGATATGCATGGATACCTTGATAATCTATTTCGTTTTATAAATTCATATGATATTGAGGGGATTACTAATGTGTGTTAATACAAACACTAGTACAAAATGAGAAATAAGTGACTAGGAGACTAAAAAAGTTAGTCACCACAGTTTTTTCAAGGGATAAATGACTAAAATTGAGCAATGTTAGGTGATCCAACTAAAAATGACTAAGATAAATGACTAATTTAGTCACAGGATAAAATATATGACTAAAATAAAAATGACTAACATAAATGACTAATTAGTCACGACAATATAAATATGACTAGATAACAATGACTAAGAATATGAATTAGTTGTTTGTGTTCATCATTTTTAGTTGTGTCACCCCAAAAATGGAAAATTACAATTTTGGCAATGAATTTGTACAATTTACTAAATTTTAACACTGTAGGTGGATTCAGGGACACCATTTTAAAGGGCATCTTCGAATCCATTTGCAGTGTTAAAATTTAGTATCATAATATTGTAGATGGATTTAGAGACCTGAGACCTGAGTGATGTTAATTGTGTCACTCGACAATGGAAATTTTCAATTTTAACAATGAATTGTTACAATTTACTAAATTTTAGCAGTGCAGATGGATTTAGAGACCTCTTAATGGATCTTTGAATCCATATGTAGTGTTAAAATTTAGTAAATTTTAACACTGTATATGGATTCATGAGAGACCCCCTATGTATGATAAAAAGGTTCGAGTCAATTAATGAGAGAACACTTACTCAGAAGAAATGGATGTCAAACTTATCCTTTGAATTCTAGACATTGGGTTCTCATGCAGAAGGGGTATGGAGTATCTCAAGTAGATAGACCTACAAACCTACACTGACCTAACAAATATTTCCTCTCTTATGCCTTAATAATAGAACAAGGAAATAAGCAAACAATAACTTATGACAAGCAACATACCATCCTTAAGAAGCGACATGGCATTGTTAACTAACACAATATACAACACCTATTATAATATTAAAAAAATATATATTAATTATATAATACAAAACATAGAAATTCAACAATATATAATATATTAATATATCATATATGGCATCATTATTATATTAGATAAGCATATATATATACAATTATAATGTAAACAAAACAAAACATATAAACACCATAAATATAAAAACCCGTTATATAAACATATATATGTAAAACCAATTATAATGTAATAAACAAAACATGTTAACAAAACAATATCTAATTCATACACCGACCACTTAAAAAACTAGAGCACATTATTGACATGGCTGCAGCGAGATGCCAAAATGGACTCAATTGTGAAATCAACGAGTATCTGATGAAGGGCGATTAAAGGAAGCAGTGGGTATTTTGAATAAATTGGGTTTCACTGTAAAATTCAATACATATGCTCTTTTCTTGTGTGGTTGCACCAAAATAAAAGCATTGGCAGAGGGAAAACTAATTCATAGATAACATGATAGACAACAAGGGCATGGAAGAGAATGATTTTAACTCTTTTGTTGAATTCTAGGTTTCGGCATGGTCCCTGAACACACCACTCTGGCTGGTGTCCACAATTCTTGAAGCAGCGTAGAAATGTTCGAGTAGGGATTACAAGTCCATCCTCTTTTGATCAAAACTAAATTTGATTCAGAGGTCATAGTGGGGACTTCCCTTGGTGACATGTATGCAAAATGTGGAAGTGTTGAAGATGCCTTCAATTTGTTTGATAAAATGTTTGTAAGAGATGTCGTTTTGTTGGCTGGGATGATTGAGATATATGCTTAGCAAGGGCATATTGAGGCCCTAAAACTCTTTATACAATTGCAATGGACAGGTACAAAATAGGAAGTAATTTTAGTTCCATATCTCGCTGCATAGCATATTTTCATTGTTTCATTTGAAGATCCAGTTTAAAGGGAAAAATTAAATATATTTATCTCTTGATTGCATTGGGAAAGGGTATGAATGTAGGTCTTAATGCTAGACAAAGTGTAATGTCCCCATCCTGACCCTATTGCATTAAGATTGTAAATGATGTAAGTATTGTTATTTAATCGTGGTGAGGAGCTCAAGGCCAAGGCCCCACCATTGATTTAGCATTTTATGTATCAGCAATTAAAAATAGATGCCTATGGTTCTTGTGCTAGACAGGCACAATGTAAATTAAGACATCATGTAAATACAAATTTCAATGAAATACCCACAACTAGCTCTGCAATGCAACAAGAGATGGGGACATGATTCTACAAGGAATAGGGACGGAAATTATTCAAACCCTTGAACCAATAGATTTAATCCATATGTCATTGAGTGAACCCATAAACCCTCAACTACCCATTTTGGCTTCTGCACCCAATCATTAAATTCTTCCAAGAGTTGGTTGAGGCAGTTAACACCTTGGGAATGAAGAGGTATGGCAGCCAATTTTGTGCATGGGCAAGCCATCAACCTGGAAAAATGTACTTTTGCTTCTTGGGAAAGAAAACCCCCACGACATGGTGCCCAAAGGGATTCTTCACCCATTACCTTTGTTCTCTCACGCAGTCTGAGGTAGCTGGGTCTTTCCCTACACGTTTTTCATCATTTTTCTGCATTTTTCCATGCATGGGAACTCGTTTTTGGTTAGCACAGTGGCTGGGAGAAGAGAACCACGAATTGGGGGTTTGATGGAGGTCGTTTTTGCTCCTGGGTTATCCATAAATGTTTTCTAAAAATGAATTTTGCCTTTCTAGGGTTTATTCCCCATTTTCCATTTCGTTTATGCTTACCCACGTTTTTCTGAAGCTCAGGAAAACCCCATCTTTGGGAATCTCACTATATAAACGTTTCTTCATGCCCAACACTTATACTTTTGCTGTTATGTGCATCCATCCCTGTTTTGGTTTGAACCTGTGAGCAAAAAATTTGGAGTGGTAGTGGATAGAATTGGTTTGATAAACCTAGTGGGGAAAATAACCTCTCAAGAAGATCAAGAGGACTGGATACTCTTCTATGCACACCTTGGACACTCTAGATGGGAAGGTATGGCCTGAGGGACTGTGTATCGGTGAAGGGAATACTTCCGTGAGTGGAGTGTGTAGGCATTGTGGGTGCCAAGCTAGATAGATCTTGTAGGGGTATCCATGGCTCTGTGCTTGAGCTCACTAGCTTAGCAATTCTTCATTTCCATTTCCTAGCAACCTGATAAACCCAATTGTAGATTGGCTTGGCTCAATTTGGTGTATGCTTGGCTATGTGTGAGTCTATTGTTCCCTGGTTCCTTGTAGAAATCATTCCCAGCTCGGGGGTGGCAGTTGCATCAAGAGATTCATAAGCACAACTGGCCTATGGTTGGGTGGAACGTTGCAGATGCATAGCTGGTTGCTCAGGGACTACTTTGTTTTAAGATAAGTACTCTCATCTGCTAATTCTGTATTGTTTCAATGGATGAATGACATGAATATCTTGAATATATGGTTGAATATATGATGGATGTGTAATAGAACTTAATTCTGATGTGTTTTCAAATATTTGCATTTTCATATGTCCATCTTCATTTTATATGAATGTTTGTTCACTAAGTATGGGGCTAGATGTCTAGTATTATCATTAGTGTTCTCTCCATAGCCTTGGTAGGATGGGAGGGACATTACACAAGGAGAATCTCTCACTAATCCAATTCTCCCATTCTTTGTAAACGTCAATAAATTCAGGCCACCATTGATTCCTCATTTGTTGGTTTTGAGCAGGGACCTATCTTGTCAAGACTTTTCTTTTGCCTGTCCTGTCGAGACTTTTCTTTTGCCCTGTCCCATTTTAAACTTACTGAAATTGATCTCTAGTTGGTGTCTCTCATTAATATCACCTAGGGAAGTTTCCTTCATCTTACCATCATTTAAGCTTGTTTGCTTGACCTATATTTGGTTACAGGCTTGCATTCATACCAGATCATGAGTATTCATTTTTCATTTATGTTCCTTTTTGTGCGATGAATTGAAATAAACTTCATTCTAAAACTTTAATTAATTTTCAAATTCATTGTGTATCTTTTTTTTTTTAATTTGTATTTGTTGAATACATTTTCGAGGAAATTGTTGGGCACTTTCATTCTGGGGATGGTACCCAGGGTGACTTTATTATGTAGAAGCTCAAGGATTTGTCAACAACATACTCATTTAATAGGTCAACATATCACTTCTAGGAATTGAACCCGAGTGGAGAGGATAACACTCACAGTCACAACCATCCCCCCCATTGGGCAATCTGTTGCATATCTTATAAATATTAACATGTGTTAAGAATTTCAACAAGTACTCAAGTATTTGGTGATCTGGTGTTACATGCAATTCCATAAATATTTACGACAACATGGCATCTTTGGAGAGCCCATTTGTAACTGATTTCTTAATTTGCATCATCTCAAGATAAGATTTGTTCAGTTCTAATGTTTAAGGTCAATGTTATACTGCAATATATTATAGCCTTCTTTGGGTAGAGTTTTGTTAAAGTTATTTCAAGAAAAGGTAGAAATGGCTGCAATGTAGGGTTCTCTCTTTTTTTAATGCATTCTTTCTATGGAGATTGACATGCACAGTTATAAACATGCGATGTTTCTCAACAAATGTATTTATCTGCATGCTTTTTCTTTCCATGGAGCAGTTGTTTATGGAAAATTGGTGTGGTAATGAAATTAGTGATTTTGTGGGGTTGTGAGTAATATGTCATTTCTTTAATTCATTGTGTAGTGTGGGGTATGTAAAGCTTTACCTTTTAATTGTCTCCTTTTGTGTAGAGTTATGCTATATATAGTTAGAAACACAACAAATTTGTATTAGTTGGGCTATTTGCTACTAGAAATTATTCAGAATATCAAAATTTATGAAAGAATACCGCCGGCACATTGTAAATATGGCCTTCTAAATATAAGAAACATCTCTAATATATTTTTTTTTCCTTGGAAAAAAACATAGTAATTTCATTAAAAAAATAATCAAATTACATATGTATAAGAGCTTCAAGAAGCCCTTTCTGGAAATAAGATTTTCAGCTTCAAGTATCACAGAAATGCAAGTGCCGAAGCACCCAATGAAAACCTACAGCTAAACAATAACCCACTCATATAGAGCTACATAAAAGACACCCAAAAGACAAGGCATTCCAAGCAACAGGACCCCCAAAAATTTTTCAGGGAAGGAGGAGCCACCGGATGTGTTGAAACCATGAGCATAGCAAGAGGCCCTGTTGTGAGGAAGACGAGTTCCCATGAAGTGAACTGTCGCCACCAAAGAGCAGGAGACACAGGCAGCCACCACCACTGTTTAAGCCCATGAGGGGCCAGCACCACGAAATGCGTACTGCCACAAGGCCAAGGGTTCGACAACCTTGGCAAAGTATGTCACAGCCATGCATGGAAGATCGCTACCACCGATGCCATAGAAAATCCCAGCCCTGGTTCAAGTCCCATCTTCACAAGCCGTCACCGCCGCCGCCACCACTGGGGGATAGGAGGAGCCTGCTGCCCAATGGGTCACCGCGTGAAGGAGCTGCCTTCACTCCAAAGCAAAAGGAGAACCGGTCAATAAACGCCATCAATCAGCCAGGATGGATTGCAACGTGGAGAAGAAAGAGAGGCGGCCATGGAAGGAGCCATGGTCGCCAAGATTAGCTCAGAAATCGACTCTCAAAAGCCCAAACCTCGAAACATCTCTAATATATATAATATAAAACTATAAATTAATAGTTAAATATTTATTTTTGTTGCTTATTTTAATGATATTATAATATAATAATAATAACCATAATTAAATATAATAAACTGATAGTTTTATATATAACTATTAAATATAATAGTTAAAATAAACCAAAACAAAACAAAAAAAACCTAAACAAAATAGAATTTCATTTTGCCACTTACCATTTGATGGACCAAACGAACCAGTGCTAATATGAAAGTGCTTTTATATAAAACTATTAAATATAATAGTTAAAATATACCAAACCAAAACAAAAAAACCCAAACAAAATTTCATTTTGCCACTTACCATTTGATGGACCAAACGAACCAGTGCTAATATGAAAGCGCTTTTATATAAAACTTTTAAATATAATAGTTAAAATAAACCAAACCAAAACAAAAAAACCCAAACAAAATAAAATTGCATTTTGCCACTTCCCATTTGGTGGACCAAACGAACTAGTGCGAATATGAAAGCACCCACATTAGGAAAAGTGGTGCACGCCCACATGATCCAATGCGAATTCGAGGTAAGAAATTTTCTGGGAAGCTTTCTTTTGAACATGTATGCAAAGTGCTGAAGAATGGAGGATAGAAGCCTAGTGTTTGAAGAATCAGATCTCAGGCTATGCATAGAATGGATTTTCTGCTTTCGCTATATGTAGCACACAGGTATGATCCGAACTGGTTTACTAGTTTATTATCATTTTTTTATTATATTTTGTATGCCACAAAATTAAACCCTAGCAGTTGAAAGTTAATACATAATATTTGTAGGATTGAGTTATAGGGTTTAATCACTCTCTGTTTTTTTTTTTATTACGGCCTTATCCAATTTCATGGATCGTCTTTAATCCTAGTTTACCCTCATCCTTTTCCTAGGTCATGGAAATACAGTCATCTCTATATTATTTTCATGGCTTGATTCTTCCTGCAATCTATTTCTATACAGATTTTTTTTTTTAATTAAAAAGCACATTCATTCGTGTGAAACTTCATTATCCTCCGCAGCATAGATGAATGCAAATAAAAGATAACACTTGACGCAAGATGTAAGATATGACTTTTAATACACATGCAATAAGATCTCTTAAGTGACATGAAAGAAAACCAAAATATTAGCCATTACTCTAGAGTGTACATGAGGACATCTTCCTCATTTGTTTCACAGTCATTTCACAGTCACGAGGACATCTTTCCATTGTTAAATTTTCAGAATTTACTTCAATCTGATCTAGGATCTTAACTGAGAGAACAACATGTACAGCATATCAATCATGGAGACAATAATGCAAGCACACAAGAGACACAAAGATTTACTTGGGGAAAACCATAAAGGTGAAAAACCCCAATAACTTCCTCAGAGATAGATAGAGCAATGATACAACCTAAACATAAGAGATAGACATATCCTAGCAGCAGATCCTCCTCCTCCATAAGTGCGCCACTCCTCCTTGAGTGCATGAGTGAGGAGTGAGCGATCAAATAGAGTGCCTCCCGCACTCTATTTATACTTGACTTGACTTGCCTTTTACATAAATCATGTAGGCTCGAACTTAACCATATAACATAATGCTGACTCGGCCGACCCCCAATAGGGTGGTCTAATAACCCTTTGACCCACATGGCCAACCCCCAATAGGGTGGTCTAATAACCCTTCGACCCACATGACTTATACAGGGCCGACCCCAACAAGGTGGTCTAATAACCCATCAAGTATAAGTTACGACATGTACAATAAAAATGACGACACTTCCGTATAGAGGAATAATACCGTCTCTATAGGAGTACATACAACATACATATATGAAATACATTCCGAAGTTGCATATACATCAATACTCCCTCTTAACTAGGAAGGTATTTCTCAGCACAGGTCTTCTAGCACAAGTCTTTTTCTTTGGATTATCGTCACTGGATAATCGTCATCGAGTCATCATCATCATCACTACTGCTGCTATCTCAATCAATCTCTGAATCTACTTGTCATAGGAATTTCTATAGAGCCAGTCCTTTTTCATACTGGATGTAGGCCCACCACCTGCAGGTCTTCGTCATCACTGGCCATACTGTGGAATCCTCAGGACTTATTACGTGTGTCACAAAACCTCGAAAGAGCATCCCAGGCTGTTACGAGCACACGGCTCTACCTATAGGATCTCCCAGGGCCATATTATATGTGACCTCACCACAAAACCTCACAAGAGCATCCCAGGCTGTTACGAGCACACAGCTCTACCTATAGGATCTCCCAGGGCACGAATTACATGTGGTCATGGAAAAACCTCGCAAGATCATCCCAGGACTGATTACGGGCACACAGCCCAACCTATCAGATCTCCCAGGGACACGAATTATATGCCATAGGACAAAACCTCGAAAGAGCATCTGCCAGATATCCCAGGGCAACGAATTACATGCCATAGGAAAAACCTCGTAAGACTATCTGTAGATCTCCCAGGGCAACGAATTATATTTCCTCCCAGAGCAAAACCTCGAAAGAGCATTTGCCAGATATCCCAGGGCACCGAATTACATGCCATAGGCAAAACCTCGAAAGACTATCTGCAAATCTCCTAGCGCCAAATTATATGCTCATCTGCACAACCTGATCCACGGCCATAGAGTATCCACCTGATGCTCATCATACATCATCCTGATGTACACATGATCATCCTGATCATCATCACTGCAACATCCTGTTGCATGTCATCTGGAGCAACATCCTGAAGCTCATCATCCATGATCATCTTGATCATACAATGCATCTACCTGATGCATACCAAGTATCTACCTGATACATATCATCATACATGATCCACCTGATCATACAATGTATCCACCTGATACAAATACAAATACATGATACATATCACCATACATGATCCACCTGATCATACAAAGCAGAAACCAGAACATCATCCTGATGTTCATCATCCAGCGCTTACATCCACAGCCATGAGAAGGATCCTCCTTCCAACAAGCTTGGAATGGCTTCAGCAAATGTGTCCATCACTTCTTCCTCGAAGTGTCCTCGATCTGAAGAACACCAAGCCTCTCCCTGAAGTACTCGAACTTCACCCTGGCTAGTGGCTTCGTCAGCACATCTGCAATCTGCTCATCCGTCGCAACATATAGGAACTTCACAGCTCCTCTCTGCACCATATCCCTGATATAGTGATATTTGATCTCTATGTGTTTCAACCTGTCATGAAACATTGGATTCTTGGACAGCTTCACACAACTCTGGTTATCACAGAAGATACCAGTAGCATCCAATGGGAGATCAAATAACTTAGACAGTAGCTTTCGTAGCCATACTACCTCACAACTAGCTGAACAGGCTGCAACATACTCTGCCTCAGCTATACTCAGTGCTATGCAGGACTACTTCCTACTAAACCAAGAGATCACACTTGATCCCATACTGAAGCAGCACCTAGATGTGCTCTTCCTATTGGCATCACTACCAGCCCAATCTGAATCAATATAACCCTACAGGTTAAACTTTTTGATTCACTTCATACTTGAGCCGATAATCCACTGTACCCTTCAGGTACGTCAGAACATGCTTTACAGCAACCAGGTGAACACTCCTCAAATCTGTCAGGAACTGACTCAATGTGTTCACAGCAAAACAAATGTCTGGTCTTGTGTTCGTCAGGTACATCAAGGACCCAATCATTTGACAATACATAGAGACATCAACTGGCTCAGATGAAGCATCACATAGAAGCTTCAGATTCGATGCCATAGGTGTGGCCATGGCCTTGCAATCCATTATCCCGAACCTCTTCAGGATCTCTACTGCATACTTCCCTTGTCCAAGTAAGATTCCATCTACACTCTGGCACACCTACATGCGAAAAACAAATAGTGCATCATCTCCAAGTTCTTTATCTTGAACTCGGAAGTAAGCTTTCGCTACGTGTCGGCAATCAATCTATCTTCACCTGTAATAAACAGCTTATCTGTATACAAAAGTAGTATCATTGGATTGCCTTCCTCAACCTTGTAGTAAATGTTGGAATCCGCTTTACTCTTGGTAAAGCCCAAACTGGATAGAAAGATGTCTATCCTACCATACCAAGTTCTGCACATATATGACTCCCTGTCATGTATCTCAGAACCAAGTGGCTACACCATATACACTTCTTCTTCAACTACACCATTCAAGAAAGTTGTCTTGAAATCCATCTGGTGTATCTTTTATCTCATCACTTTTATATTTCTCTATGCTGCCATCTACAGCATGCTTGATCTGATAGTTCCATTTGGAAGTCACAACAGACTTCCTTTCAGCTCTTGGGACCGCATCCAAAAAATCGTTCTTCATGATCGACGGATCATGGCATTCTTCCCGTATACTGGGAACTTCAATATCTTCAATAGATAATTTTGTTGCTTGAACAAATGTTGTAGTTTCTTCTTTTGTAGGTGATGGCATACGATCTTTCCTACACAACAAGTTAAATTGAATGATTAGAAAACATCTCATAGTTTTCAGAACAAATTCTCACACATAAAGAAATATGTCATACAGTCATGCAATTATCTTAGCCAATGCTTCAATACAACATTTATCCATATCCTGTAACTTTCTAGATGCCTTCCAAATTCTACCAGAACATTGTTAAGAGTGTGCACAACTCCCAACATGTCAGCAAAGAGGTTTCATTCTAGATAAGTAGCAATGGAATGTTGTATAGTGCCATAGGTTACTTACCCATGCATATTAGTAGTATACTGTTCGTCAATGCAACTATTCTAATATGCATAATACACAACCTAATTCTAGGAACATCATTATATACATTATTGGACAGTATTATTTAAACAATAAAATATGCAAGTAATGACAATTCAAATGCTTATCTTTGTGTGTTTGTTGGGTTGACTCCCTCTCAGTCTTTGCTTCTTTTCTGCAACTCCATTCTTATGTGGATTGTGAGAAGTGGTCAACTCCCTTTGAATATCTGCATCCTTGCGGAACTACTGAAGTGTGCTCCTTTTCTTTATTGCAGGAACAACTAGAGTGTCCTCCCTCTTGATCTTTGCTTCCTAGATTACCTGTCCTTGAACTTACATCCATCCTTAATCACTATGCATGCTTATTAGTATCATCATTGTGTTATCCTTGAGGTCTCATACATAATCACACATTTATTAGTATAATCTTAATACTATCAAAACACAATAATCTTAAACATGTATATTCATGATCATTCACAGATAATAAACATTAGTATTCAATGTTTCAGGGAAGTCTTCTTTTACTCATACATTTTCTTATTTGATCATAGGACTCTTCTGGTTAGTTGAATCATCAATCAAGATAAGAGATATAATATGCATAAAACCTATGATTATTCAAACCTATACCTTCATGATTCTTCTGGTTAGTCATATCATCAATTATGGTAAGAAACATAATATGCATACAACCATGATTATTCAAACCTATGACTTCATGAATAATCATTATCAACAACACAACAGTATAAGATCCTAACACAAGGTAAGATTCTAGCTTGATATAGGAAAAACATACCTGGATTAGCATGCTAGCTAGTTATGTCTAACATACCCGCATAATGTCTTCTCGTTCTCTTCAGTGACTTGTGCTAGTAACCTACATGTCTCATAAGTTAACCATTGTATGACCAAGTTATGCATACCTCAAAAGTAGATCTTCTATGTGATCCATGACAATGGATGAATCTTTGTCTTCATGTCACCATGAGCATATGTTCTTGAAGTAGAACATGATTTGACTTTCTTGGTGTACCTTTTGTGTTAGCAAATAACATAAACCTCATACAACACCATAATGCATTAGTACAATCATAAGTGTCAACACCCTAATCAATGAATATCTTCTATCATGCATTCATAATTTTGTTAAGGTGATACGACAAATCTAAAATCAAGATTGTACTAACCGTAATAACATGAAGACAAACATACCATAAACTTAATCATGAACAAATATCGAAACATACCTCGATGAGTCATACCTGTCGAGATCGCTTGTAATATTCTTATGTAAGGCCTTAGCCTCATCTCCCTCTAAAACAGGAACTTCTTCACTTATGCAGGTGACCAATCCATCTTCTTCTAGGATTAACCCAATCCACTTGATTTGCAAGAACTGGACCTAGAGCTAGATATGGGTTTTTCATAGAAACCCCAAAAATTCAAACTTTGAATTTCAAACTTCCGAAAGGATAGAAATATGTGCCTTGATGAGCTGACCAAGCTTGGTACATTCAGAATTTGAAAACTGCAAAGTTTCACTCCTCAATTTTGCCTTTGAAACTTCCAGATTCACTAGACGTGACCCTGAACTGAGGTTTGATGAATCCCACTCTTCTGCCCAATCAAGAGGTTTGATCCAAAGCTCTAAGCTTCTATTTTTCTGAGGAGCTTCCAGCCGTGGTCACAGATTTCAAACATTCCCATTTTTACAGAAGCCCTAATTTTCCACTTTTCTGATCAAAGTCCCGAACTAGGGTCTGATCACGCCCAGCCTTCTTCCCAACCAAAAATTCTGATCTTGGTCTCTAAATTTTGATTTTGATGAGTAGCATCCAGCCGTGGTCTCCTATTACAAAAATTCCAACTTTCTTTGAAGCCCTAAATTTCAAAAGCCATGAATGAAGGTACTCAAAAATAATTCTGTTTTGACAGAAATATGTACCTGATTGTTTCTGGTGTAACTCTGAACTTTTGGATCCATAGGGTTTGAAAAATCTTCCTAAGATAGCCTGACCTATTATCTTTCCATCCCGATAGGTCTAAAATCAATTGGATTCTCTGAGAGAGAGTTATGCCAAGTGTCGTAACGTGACCTGTTTATGGGATAATACAGGAGAGCAAACTTGTACGGCTTTCCACGTGTCACTGTTTCAACTTCATCCTCTGAACAATTTTCTTGTGATATCTCGACCTTTTATCTTTCCATCCTTATAGGTTTGACCTCAATTGGATTCTCTGAGAGAGAGTTATGCCATGTGTCGTAACGTGACCTATTTATGGGATAATACAGGAGAGCGAACTTGTACGGTGTGCCACGTGTCATTGGTTCATCTTCTACCTCTGAAAACTTTTTTGAGATAATACAATCTGTGTACTACCTATTACTTTTTATGAAATTTCATTTGGAGCTTCCTAGCCCAAGTTATGACCTTTTTCCCAAGGTCACCTGATTTTGACTCAGATCTGGAAGAGGCAGAAACCCTATATTGTACAGATCATAAATCATAAAGTACAAAGAATTAGAGGTTTTCCTTTGGACACAAGGTACATGGGGATTTAATCTTCGACTTGTAAAGGTTTCAGATCTCAAAAATTCACCAAAACGGATTTATAGCGAAAGTGCTACGATGACTAGTTTTTGCTATATCAAGCCCTAGCATTGTAAGTGCAACAAGTGTCATACCTGCCATATCATGCCTTCTTTCAGGCTAGCTCTGATACCATGTTAAATTTTCAGAATTTACTTCAATCTGATCTTGGATCTTAACTGAGAGAACAACATGTATAGCATATCAATCATGGAGACAATAATGCAAGCACACAAGAGACACAAAGATTTACTTGGGGAAAACCATAAAGGTGAAAAACCCCAATAACTTCCTCATAGATAGATAAAGCAATGATACAACCTAAACATAAGAGATAGACATATCCTAGCAGCATATCCTCCTCCTCCATAAGTGCGCCACTCCTCCTTGAGTGCATGAGTGAGAAGTGAGTGATCAAATAGAGTGCCTCCCGCACTCTATTTATACTTGAATTGACTTGCCTTTTACATAAATCATCAAGGCTCAAACTTAACCATATAACATAATGCTGACTGGGCTGACCCCCAATAGGGAGGTATAATAACCCTTCGACCCACATGGTTAACCCCCAATAGGGTGGTCTAATAACCCTTCGACCCACATGACTTATACAGGGCTGACCCCAACAAGGTGGTCTAATAACCCATCAAGTATAAGTTACGACATGTACAATATAAATGACGACACTTCCGTATAGAGGAATAATACCATCTCTATAGGAGTACATACAACATACATATATGAAATACATTCCGAAGTTACATATACATCAACATCCATATCCATATGCAATTTCCTGCCTCCTACGGAATGAATGCATTAGAAAGGTTGTTTGGCTGCGGGTTGCCGCTTGAGCAATGTTTCTGACTGCAGCAAGTGAATCTTTTAATGACAACTGATCTTCTCCACCTCCATCAAGTTGCACAACATTACGTTCTGCCACGGTTTCTACATCTTTATCACCCGCAAGAGTTGCAGAAACACTCAACATAATATTCTCATTAATAGTCAAACTAGAGATATGGTTTGTCAAAGAATTCTTTGCCCAATATCCTACAATGCCTTTGTGTCCATGGCTAGAAGCCAAATCTGTAGGTGTATGACCAACGACAAATTTGGGTGTTGGATCTATCAATTCCCCTGGAGCTTCCCCAACGACAAATTTGGGTGTTGGATCTGTCAATTCCCCTGGAGATTCCCCCAAGGAAATCAACGTAGACATTGTTTGCTCCCTGCCATAAAATGCATCCCATTGAAGTGTTGTCCAACCATGCAAATCATAGATATTGACATTGACACTAGCAGATGCAATTGGACCAATTGCCCAGTCATAACCAAGTGCGGCTGCCAAGTGTAGATCTCCTTGTCCCTTGTTATCTAAAATGTTTGGACCCTTTCCTTTATCATTTATTTTCCAAAGAAGCCAGGTGTACAATTTTTTCTTGAGTAACTTCTGCATCAACCATTCTCGAGTCTTATCAAAGGGAGAATCTTTTATTGATCTCTCCATCTCTAGCCACTCTTCATCACCATATTTAGTCAAAGAACATATCATATCTCTTATGTTACAGCTTCCATCTTCATCAAGGGAAAAATATATTTGTGCTTTATCAAAATTCATGTATAATGATTTTGCAAATCGTATCAGAAGCAACATTTCATCTACAACCCTGCTATCTGTATTTGAGCCAGAAACCACTTCCTGGGATGGGCCCACACGATATTCAAATTCCTACACTTCACTACAAGCTAACCTATTGTTGCACGTAACATAGAAAGGTACTCTTCCAGAAGTATGATGAGGGGCTTGACATCGAAGAAAACCTTGGCCTAAAACCTCTGCTGAAATCTCAATTTCCCCAAACATATAAGAAAAATTATACTTATGGATATCCTTTTTGTCCCCTATGTATGTATCTGTTATCAAGACCTTGGTCTCCAATTCAGGATATGCCCAATTAGGGGAAAAGTCCAAAATACTGAAAAGCTGGTCTTGGGATAGTGAAGGGCTCATCAAGTCATTATCTAATTGCATTTTTCGGGACAATATTGACATTTCCTTAGCCCCATTTTGATTCTCAAGTGAGTTCCGATACTTACTGGAATTAGATGCCACCAGTTAGTCCTCTCCATTACCACCAATTTCTCTGCTTATCCATCACCCAAAGCTATCCATTTTCTTAGACCCCTCCTGTCCTCTAGCCTTAGATGAGCATTGTTGCAATATCTGCTTCTGAATTTGAGGGTAAAATGGATATTCAAGAGAGGCATTCTCAGCCTTCAATTTCCTAGAATATTCATTTTGGGAAGGCTAAAAATTGTCATTATTATGTGCTTGAAGCTTTCTTTCCTGATTATTGTGGCGATATCCATACTCTTTTACCTCCTCTGAATATCTCAAAATGGATTTATTTTGTTCCCAAGCATCCAGTAATCCATATCCTGGCCCTTCCATCTGTTGTTGGTCTACCCTCGGCGTGGAATTTGATGTAAATTTCTTATGAGAACCCATCTACTCTACATTCATAGAGACATCTTTTACAAAAGCTGGAACACAAGTATCTGTATAGGCTTGTTGTCCACCACTCAGCTCATTATTAACAAAAGTTTCCATTGGAGTATTTTTCTGTCTTCCAACATCCTCACTGGTCATAGATTGCAAGCAAGGGACCTTTGTCTCTTCAGTAGAATGTTGATTACATTTCTGTACATATTCCAGTTCGCCTTCCACAAGTGATTTCTTGAAATTCACTACCGAGAAGCTCTTGTTTCAATGACTCATTGATGTTCCTCTCACCATACACCATAATGTTTCTCTCTTCATCTATTTAAACTGGTGATAACCCTCCAATCAAATCCTTCAACCATCAGATCGTCAAATCCTCTAATGTTATGTTTCACTTTCAAGCCCCCATCAATACATCAGTTCCATGCAACATAATCGGTCTTCTACCCATTTAGCTTTCTGCCCAAATTTCAGATTGCTGCAATTATTGTTTGATGTTGATGTTAGTGTCTCTATAACCCATTGGTATTCTATAACCCATGAAGAAGATTTTACATTATTTTGAGGAGGTATCGCAACCTGGAAGAAGGAAAAAATATGTGGACTTCTCCATCATTGCAGGCATTAGATAGTCCTGAACTATCAACGTTTGACACATACAAACACAAAATTAGAGGGACTGTTGCACACACTACCAAATAAATTCAAAGAGACATTTTATGAACCATTATTCTATAAAGGATTTCAACTTTGATTCAGACAAATAGCTTTGGTTGGACAAATAGTGAAGGTAGCCACCATTTTCATGATTGACAAGTGACAAGATTTTTTTCCTAGTTGGAAGTTTAACCTGTACGTGGATAGATTTGAAAGGGACATATATGGAGCTATATGTATCTCATTGATTACCTAGATGTGTTTTACTTGTATTTACCACCATATACTTGCGGGAATATCACTTTTCCCAAAAAACAATGCATTTGTAGAACTGGATGAGGAATAAGAAAAATAATAAAATGAAACAGAAGAGAAAGAGAAACTAATAATAACCGTAAGAAAGACCAGTGATTATGATTTCATTATTACTTCAAACATTAGCAGTTCATACAGTTTATTTGTTCAACTTGCAAAGTTATTACATTTTCAACTTTTTTGGGGGGCTTAGGATATCCATATCTTTTGGAAAAAGGAAAGAATTCCACTTGCTCTATTCTAGAATTTACCAACATGCTTTCCTAGTAAGAAGACCCATCCCAGCATAGAAAAGAACTTCGAGCACCTGCAAGCTAAAACTTAGTGACCGCGATAGTCTTTTCTCATCATTAATGTACTTGAATACAAGGATGCTCTATAAATTTAAAGATCTCAATATCTTATTACATTTTTTTCCAGAAGTAATATTCCCTTGAATAATGTAATAAACTCATCTTTCAATGATTCTGCCTCCAACTGTGATGTCAATCTTGTTTGCAAGATGCCAAAAGTCCTTTACCCAGTTGTAGCTTCACATACTTAAGAGCAATGACTCCATCAACACAAACTTTGCCAACTACCTAATTATCATCAAGAAAACATTTTATGAATAAATTGATGAGAAAGCAAATGAGACCATCTAATAACCTACGAGCTATGTTATGGTCTATGCTAGAGCTTGAGGTGCATGCACTTCTTGACTTTTATTGTCCCTTATACATTTACTTCCCATCTTAATGGTTATCTAATATGTGATGACCCTTACTAGTACCTTGCCATAGGGTTTTTATGAGCCCTTTATGGCTCACTCTCGGCTCTAGTTATTCATGGAACTCCATCATTTTACTTAATATCAGCTCTAGTTATAGATGACAGTCTATCATTGGAAAAAAGGTAGTTAATGATGCGTTGGTTGGTCTCAATTGAAGACTGCAATTTTCACCCTAGGGTGAGGAGCTGCATGTTTGATTTGCAATCGTTTTCTTAATATGGATGAAATTAGACATGCTAGTGGAACACAACTGTGTTCCCATGTGAATTTGATAGAATCTTAGGATAGGATAACTAAGGCATTTAAAAAAAAATTAGCTACTAAGCAGGCATTTGAAAATATAGTGACCATCCAATTTGCAGGAGGTTGCATATTGAAGAGATAACATATGGAAAAATGTTTATATCTCATCATAGGGATGTCCTTTAATTCTATGGCCTCAATAATAAGAGTAAGGCATCCATGCAAACTTTCTTGGACATGCTTTATCGCTAACTATTGCCTCTAAAATTAAAGGTTATGTGATTAAGAATTGACTCTTGATGAAATGACCATTGCCTTGATGGGTATAAATGATAAATCCGTTGGCATTGGTGGTTTCCTTGTGATTTCTACAAATCTACATGGGATTTTATTGGTCCCTTTTTAATTCAAGATTATAAGGAAGCTTTATTGAAGCAGTGACTAGGGGAACATATCAATAAAGGTTAGTTTTGTATATTTTTTAAGCTTGGAGATGTTGTGTCTTAAAACTAGTTGGATGTCTATAACCTTTCTCCATGTTTCATACATGATATTGTCAGCCATGACCTTCAAAATTAAGCATGTTCTCTTGGTTACTATTCATTTTAAAGAAATAGGATTATTCATGGTCAATTCATCTTGCACAGCATTCTCATTGTTTGGGGGGATGGAATGGAAAAGATGCCTCAGTTTCAATTTCTTGTTAATCAAGTGAGATTTTGATAAATCGCATGACAGAATGGAATGGCCTTTCATTTTAACTATTGCTAAAGACATTGGGAATTGGTCAATGTTTCAAATAGGCCGTGGAAACATTATTTTCAGAAATTGCAACCTTATTATCCAATAATCAAGCCAAATTTGAATAAATTGAGTTGTTTAAACTTCAGATTGATTAGGCAGGGGCGCCCTCTTGCTCTACCTCTATGAATAGATGCTAAATATATTGGCCATCCTTCATCATAAAATGTGTCTCTTACTTTAATTAAATCTATTAAATTGATTAACATAAGGTATTACTCCCTCTTACTCGATTTTCTAACACCATAACCCATAGAATTCAAGGCATTGTGATCATAATTCATAATTTCAGGCTGTTAATGGAAGCAGCGAGTAGTATACAGTTCACTGTATTAATTTAATGTGGTTAGCATACTTGTATGTAGATTGGAAAATGGTAGTATGACAAGTAAGAAAGCATATTGTAATTTCGTAAACACTACCAATTTTGTATAGACAATAATGGAAGAATTAAAATAAATGCAGACAACATCCATCAGAAGATACCCATAGTGTAAAAGAAATAAAGCTTAGCTCCAAGCTTGGTAGAAGACAACCTATATATCCGCAATATTTTTAGAGGTGACATTCTTCATGAAATCCCCTAACCTCTCCAGAACCATAAGGAAAAGATCAAATCAAAAGATAATAAAAAGGCATGCAATGGATTAGGCATGATCTATATATTATCTTTTGTTTACTAGATAGATTGAATCCTCATTTCCTGAGACATAAAGCAATTCCCTCTATTTTCACATCCTTCATAGGATGCATGACTCATATTGAGAAACATTCTATCAAATTATCACTCTCAAAATATTCACATCCCATCAAGTATTTACACATTTTAGAGGCCAATTCATTTCAATGAAAGATCTAAGCTCATAACAGTTCATAGATTACAAATTTTCCACATCTTCAGAGATAATTCTTCTGCAAACTCATGTGTCATATAAATTTGAAACATGTAACTTTTGACATGGTTGCACAATGCCAATGATTTTACTCGCAAAAAGGCACTCAGATTATGAAAAAACTAGTAGAAATTGTAGATTCCAACTGTTCTAATGAGTTATCATTGTATATGGAAGAAATAGTATATCTATGTTTGTCTTGTGGTTATACATGGAACCCAACCTTCAAGACTCACATGATCCATAATTTTAGATATATTAACAGACTGGAATGAATAAACACTCATGTTGAATCCCATCATCACAATTTAAACTTGCAATTCTTCACTACTATAACCTGTAGTCTAGATTCCATACCAAGATTCCATCATGGCATAGGTATGTGGATTTGTAGGTCAGGGACCTCAAACTCGTGTGGGCCTCGGCTTAATTTGGTTACCACATACTCATTATTTTTGTGCTTTTCACTCTCTTGGGGATCTTTCGAGGTTACAAACATTTCTTCTAGAGAGCTATGCTGGAACCATCAGATTATGTAAAGGATGATACTCTGAAAATATGTCGTATAGTTGGGGTTGTGGTTTCTGCTATTCATGGCCCTAGATTGCACTATATTCACATCCCAGAATCAAACTTGGTCAACAATTTGGGGCACTGTTTGAAGATGTGGAAAATGAAGATGTCACATTTGATGTATCAGGAGAAAAATTCCAGGCTCACAGAGTTATTCTGGAATCATGTTCTCCTGTATTTAAAATTTAAATCCATGCTTTTCGAGTCCTCCAGGGAGTGGAATGACAAAGAAATTAGCATTGAAGGGATAAGGCCAGAGGTGTTTAAGGCTATGCTACACTTTATTTACAACAATACCCTTCCATATTTAGAGGAACACACAGATTTAGGATAGCTTTCTGATCCATCCCCTTGCTTTTAGACACCTGAGGAAATGATTGAATATTTTCTCAAAGCAGCAGATCAGTATGGTCTCTGTCAGTTAAGGTGGTTGTGTGAGTCAAGAATATCATAGGGAATAAGTGTGAACACTGTTGCTAAAATTCTTGAACTGGCCCAACATTACTAGGCTTCTCAACTCAAATCTGCATGCCTTAAATTTGCTGCGACAAAATTCAAATAAGTCATGAAGTTAGAGGGGTTCGAATACTTGAAGGAGAATTGTCCATCTCTTTAGTTGGAAATTCTACAAACTAGTGCACAATTCAAGGAGGATTGAAACATTAAGGGAAAAGCTAGAATGCACCAAGTCAAGAATCAGATGCCTCTAACAATAACATAGAAGAGAAAGACCAAACTTAGGGATACTAATCTACACTTAGAAAACTGATCATTCTGATTAAGTGAAAGGCACTATTTTTGAGATATTTCTGGCTTTGGTGATACATTAACCGGGATGCCCCTGAAGCAGAAATGAAATATATTTTTCACTCTGGAGATCATTGAGGTGATGACTTGGTAATATGCATCCCATCTTCTGCTAATAACCGTGGAGTAGCCAGCATGCTTTTTTTCAAATATCTTTTTGTGGACTTTCAGAGCGAATAACAGAGATTTGCCTGCCATGGTCAAGTAGCTCATTTAAAATTTGAAATATAAATGTGCATAAATAAAGCTTCATAGATCAAGAGAAGGAGAGCATAGAGGTGTAGTAGAGTTTAGATTGAGATTAAGTGCTAGAAGTTTTAGTCAAAGGTAGACAACCAAAGCATGATGCTGATGTAAACTCTGTTACTGAACATTGCATTAATGAAGATTTGATATTTTCTGGAACGACATTCACTGTTATTGTTTGATATAGATTAGGTCAAGGCTCACTAACCAAGAGGCAAGGGCCCACCTGTTGGAAAGTGAGACTTCTTTCCATTTTGTTTTAGTTAGAATTCATAGTATAATTTATGTTTTTGTTGTTGCTAATTGTATAAACCTTTGGTTAGGATGTATTGATTCAATTCAGTGTTTAACTTGTATTGTGGATCTATGCTTATTCATTTTCATTCACTTACATTAGCACTTGGTTATTGTTGTCTATTTTCACTCATACTTGTGTATACTTCCATTCACCTACATTTGCATTTTTCAGCATTTATCTTTGATTTCATTTTATTATCAGCAGTGTAGATATGCCCATAATTGTTGAATATCACTAATGCAGTGTAGATATGCCCAAAACCGAGAAAAGAAGGATCAATAATAACACCTGTGGGATGGGCCATCTCTTTACATGATGCAAAACTTAAGACTGAAATAGGGCGTGACCTAAGGAACAAATATTTGCAAAAAGTCTACTTAGAGTGAAACGAAATGTTCGCATTGTCACCGCAAGGCTGAGTATTCATCAAATAAATTGTATCATGACTTGGTGTACTATCACATGCTGCATAGCATAAGATCGTTCTAAAATGGGCCTAGAATATGCTACAGGAACAAGATTACTTCTTCAAAATTCATAACAAGCTCTTCGCCATCAAACGCTTCAACATTTGCATGCACAATGTTGTATTCCATTTCATTTGACACACATTATAGGCTGTTAAATTTCAACACTGCTATTATTGATTGGATTTGACCCTTCAATTACTTCAATCTCTAATGATTTTCCCTGGTTTTAACTACAACTCTCTTTACATGACATGGGAAAAAGAAGTTAAAACCTATGAAAGGCTGTGAATTCACCTTCGCAAACAGATTTTAGTGCTCTAGTTGACCCCAACTTTCAAGATAGAATATATCCTAGCTCTTGGAAGGTTCCCACTATTAGTACTAGTTGTAGATGAGATATTGATGATGGAGCCCTTACCAATGACAAATGGCATGGCTAACGAATAGATGTGAACCAACTAAAGCATAAAATTGATTAGGATTAATATTCGCTTGGTAGGGAGAAATGTACTCACCGCTAATCAAGGTAATGCCACAACCAAACACAAAGTTAAAGTGACAAATATTGTGAAAGTAGACTAGCTAAATTTTTGTCAACTACCCTTATAATCCCTATATAAACTTGACCTAATAAGCATATATGTCTTGGATCCTGAGATGTAGTTCTCTTCATTGGTCTAGAGGACTTCCTATTAAGGGGATAGTGTCCAATAGTGAGTCTGGCATGGGTTTATACTTACCTTGGTCTAGATTCCACCTATGGCATGAAAGAAAGAATAGATATATTAAATGAAATTATAAAACTTAAAATCTACATATTTTAGGGGTAATTGAACACTTGCAAATAGCTTGATGTATTTGTCATCCCCGAGGCAACAATAATAGCTTCATGTATTTTTCATCCCTCTAAGAAACCAAATTGTTCATCGGAGATAGACTTTGACATCAAATACTTAATCCTTCTAGCTATAACCTTTGCAATTATATTGTAGATGCAAAGAGACATAGGCTAATAATCACTGAAAGATGAAGGATTATCATATTACTAGATACATCAGTTTATGAATATTATTCTTGTCACTAAGATGGTCATTTGAACCTTGAAAAACAACTCGTTCCCTTTTAAGATGCTTGGATCTTACATTAGGTCCCTCATCCTGAACAATTTCTTCTAACTTGAAGTTGAACTTTTAAGCAAGTGAGCATTGTTCCTACTTTAGGTTATTATTGTTCCTATTTAAGGATATAACATATATGCAGAATAGTGGAGCACCTATTTTGGTTGGTCGTTGTTATGACCGCAAATAGTTATGAATCTACCTTTAGTGCTGGGATATGCTTTTGGGAAAAAAAAAGACAAATTTAGACATCAAGATTCAAAACCCTCATTAAAGAATTGAGGCACATAAAGTGGAAATTTGGCAATTCCGAGGAAAAAAATGAGCCAAAGCATAGACATAGTCTAAGCTTTGTGGGCATCAAAATGTAGTTTCCAAAACTATAAGAAAATTGAAATTTTGAATTATAAGAAGAAGTTATGTTCCCGGCATTTTGACCCTATTTTAGCATTTTTTCGATCTTTGAAATGAAATCTGTCTTTCAATGTTGAAATAAACAATAGCAACTGGTAATATAATCCCGTTACGATCAACATACAAATCCAATAAGGTAAGAACATGTATGGCATGCTAAGCTATGTAGCTGAAAACTCACTCTTTTACGTAAAAGATTGAATTCATGTGTCAATTTGAGCATAAAAACGTGGGGCGCCTCTTCAGAATTTAGTTCTTGATTATTTAAATTTTATCTTGCAGATCCATGCCTAGACTTTCCATGAACACGTCGGAGGCTTGACACTGAAATTAGAAGATTAATACATGGATCAAATTCTAAACTTTCTCATAAATGATTTTTTCTAAATATTAAAGGATGAAGGTGTGCTTTAGTTGGGCCTAGGGTATCCTCTGTGTATTTTTCTAGGAAAAATTAAGCTTGAGAGCCCTGGTGTTTAAACAAAAACTGAAATGTCAAATACCAATGATTTTATGTAATATGGTTGACTGAATTCAGCAAAATTGCTGAGATAATGGATATTAAAGAAAATGCATTTTCTAAAATGCCCCCTTTTGCAGCACGGGTTTAACAACTTTTGAAACATTTCCAAATTTTTTCTAGTACAAACAGGCCTTCTACAACAATTTATGTTATGGTAGCAATTATATGCCTAGTCTTTTCATGAGCAGGTGGAAGGCTTAGATTCTTCTAAGAGATCAATTTTCTAATCCCGTCCTTTCGTGATCATTTGGTATGTACTAGGTTGTGGAAAGAATCCATCCTATATCTTATGAGCACAATAAATGCAAGATTCCTTCACCTAGCCATTTGAAATTTTGAACACAATCCTTGCATGTAGATAGTGTATGGAAAGATATTGATATAGGAGCCATGGTTTTTCAAACAATCCTAAACACCAACATCCACTTGAAGATTCCCTGGCATGCATTAAGGGTGTCATATTGAGGTATAGGAAGAACACCTTTGCCAACCATTTTCATAAAATATTTTCAAGCATCTATTAGATTACCTTGTTTGTGAAACCCGTGTATAAATATGGTGTAAGTGTCAATATTGGCGCCAATGCCATCATTTTCCATCTGATTCCAAATATTTGAGGCCTCATTTGATTTCCCTAGATTACCTTGATTGTGAATCTCATGTATAAATATGGACTAAGCATCAAGATTAAGGTTGATGCCATTGTTTTCCATATGATTCCAAATATTTGAGGCCTCATTTAATTTCCGTAGCCTGCAATACAACCTAAGCAAATTTGCATTCCAATTACAAATAGTGTCAAGAAGTTAGTGGGAAGCTATGCCTTGAATCTGGAATTTAGACAAATTAAATTTTTGGTTTTAAAATGAACACATTAAAATGAATCCAATTTGTGTTCATACACTTCACAATTATATGTTCTATTACAAATTTTTGACATATGTAGAATAAGGAGTATGCTTGATTAGTTGTGTTTTCTAGAACAAATAATTAGTATACTTATCATATATATTAAGCCAAAGTGGCATTCCAGATTGTTTCTAGAAGCATTATCTTTTGCATTTTTCTATTGTTGGAACAACCTCTATTTCTCCCGATAAGCGAAGATTTTAATGCCCAAATGGCTAACGTGAGTGGGTGATATCATTTTTCATGTAAGATAATGGTTTTAAGCATCAAGGTCTCTCTCTTTGTATTTGAAGGGAAAGCCATGCTCTCAGTGCTTGTAGATGGTGGATGTCATTGGGATGGATGGTTGTGCATGCCTATTGACATGGGATTCCAATTTCAACTAGATGTTCATGTATTCAACATTTATAGATTTAGGTTATGTTTAAATTAACAATGGATGTTTAATAGAGGTGCACCACTGCTATAGGTCTTCAAATACGCTGAAGAGAGGTGTGCCCCTGCTATAGGGATGAAGTATGGCCTGAAAAACTGCTTGTACATAGCTGATGTCAGCTTCCCTTTCTCTAAACAGTAATCTTTCTAGGCCTGTTGTTCCTCTAAAAGGAATCTCTCTGACATAACTCAAGGTTTGGTCCCTCAAAGGTTCAACATTATTACCTCAAAAGAAATCCCTACCTCCCAAGAATGCTTACAATGCAATATGCCCTTCTAAAAGATGTGCATCAATTTCACAGGATAAGTCTTGAGTCTGCATATGCACTCACATGTGGCATAATCATTTCACAAACCCTTTTGAAAAATGGGAGAAGGCCTCTCCAAAGTACCAAGCAATGGAACAGGTGGTTGTTCTAGTGTTGTTTCTTAAATGTTAGATGATTTAGGCTTGTAAAATCTCACTGTTGAACATCTATTGTTGACATATTACTCCAGAAACGGAGCTGCAATCTTGAACAATTATGAATACAATCCTTCACACTATGCTACAGTAAGCCTTAAAGGTAAATTGCTCCTTAATAAAGCACACAATTATTTCTCAAAAGTGGAAGTTGTCCCTCAAAAGTGATGTTGTTACTGTTGAAGCTTTGATGCTAGATACAGGGGTAGGGTGTAGGATCTCTATGACAGGTAAAGAAAATATTTATGGCTAACATAGAGGCAACTTATATCTAAAATGATCATAATCTTAGCATACTGCTAATAGTATGCACATGCCTTTAGGACTGACTGCAAATTGATTTTTTTATTATAAACTCTTGCTTGATTTTGGTTTGCATTGTGAAATATAAATGTGCAATCATTTAAAATTTCTTTCTTCATCAACATAAAAAATCCATGTCTAATACTACATCATCATAAAGGATAAATGAATAAGTATCCTATCCCTTTTGATAACAAATACAAAGGGGCACTCCTATGAAAAATGGTGATAGGTCATATGTATCAGCCATTAAATTCGACTAAAGAATTCCCATTTTCTTATGGATATTCTTGTCTCTTCCGCTTATGAAATGTGAGCATATACTCAAGGAACAATACTCAACCTGTGCAAACAACTTCTCTATAGGCAGAAAATGATTAAGTGATAAAAAATTATGATTTGGTTCCATGTCTTATTCAACAATATTCTAGCAAAATTATTAGAGATGTGAGAGTTGTTGCCAGAAGTTGCATCAACCGTATCTAAGTTCAGTTCTGTAAAATTGGCAACTTCATCTGAAGACATAGATGATTGGACCAACAAAGGATCCTTCACTTTTAAGATGGCATGTGTCATGACAATTTTTAATTGAGTAGATCTTATCAAACAAACAGATGGGCATAGTAATTTAAGTCTTTCAAGTACTAATAGATTGATGGGAATAGATGGGGATCCAACTACCCAGCTATGGCAAGGAGTTTTCCACGGGCATAAAGTAGAAAATGAACCTGAAAACAAAGATGTTGGAAATGTTGCATTTGGAAGCCAATTCATAGGGAAAAAGAAGGATATAGTCCAAAGCTTCTTGTTTTAGTAGAGGGAAGAAAAATAAAATTTAATAATGGAAACAATCCTCTTTGAGTGCATAAGACTTCAACAAATAAAAATATATTGCTATTTTTAATCAGCATAGATTGTTTTTAAACCTGTATTTTTCAAGTACTAGGAGGGATCAAAGTTCTCCAAGTGTAAATTTTTTTGTCATCTAATTTCCTCCTTTTTGTTTTTGTATAAGTGTCATAGTTTGTACTTGTTTTGTTTACATTAAAGAATTTTAACTTCATAAAGAAAAGTTAAAGAATTTTTATGGATGAGCCCACATCTGGTTTGGATGCCAGGGCAGCTGCAATTGTGATGCGAACTATCCGTAATACAGTAGATACTGGAAGGACTGTTGTCTGTACCATTCATCAGCCTAGCATTGACATATTTGAATCTTTTGAAGCAATGGGCTTGAAATTTAATCGTCATTTCTAGACTATTTTGATTAATACCTTGAGGTCTGAATTTGTCTCACTCTGACCTATAGCTACCTATCTCTCTCTCTCTCAGGTATGTCAATTGTTTCGTTAGTGACTTGTCTACTAAGAGACAAAGTCTGATCATAATATATATCTGAGTGTATAAAGGAAGGTCTAAACCACATTGTTTTCTTCTTTTTGTCCATTTATAATTTTATTGCATGTGCTTGACTAATTCTATTGTACATCTATGAGACTCTACATCCGATAGACAGGTAGAGTATATTAGTACTTTCATGTTTTCAATTTCTTTTTGTTTTGTTTAAACAGTGGCATTCCAAGTGGGCATTTTGGACAAATTTGAACAGTTGTGGGAGATTTGCTAGTTCTCTTTCAAGGTATATTTGATCGTGGGATTTGCATAGTCTATCTTTAACTTTTATTTTATTTTATTTATATATCAATCTGAACATGGTTTCTTGCCTTGATTGCAGGTTAGTGGTTGTTTAAGTCACCTCTAATTAAAATGATCACATAAGTATTCATACTTCTTGTCAGCAAGCAAACTCAAAGGTATTGTCGCTAATATTTCATCTCATTTCTTTCAATTTATCTAGTGGCTAAGAGTACTTAGAGCTAATGCCCATTCTTCTTGATGTGAAATGGAATTAGTAGTATATTTATTTTTAATATTCTATATACATTTTGGGTAATGAGTTTCTCCATTAGAGACTAAAGAAAATTACAAGGGATCATATCTTGTTGATTCCAAAATTTCTATCTGATTTTTTAAAAATATTTTAGAGGTTAATTTTTCCTAAGATGGGCATATACATCCTAGGAATGAACATCCAGATCTTATAAAAAGTATCCAAATGTTTTCTAACAATATGTCCATCCATTCTAATATCATGCAATAAGTAAATGATGTATTGGTTTATTAGATGTGGAGATTTTTTGTACATATATTTTAAATATTCTGAATTTACTAGTTCAAGTTTTGGCCCTTTGAAGTTAAGATAGAAATCCAAATATGATTGAAACTATTTGAAGGTTGTGTAATATGTTCATGGAACCTGAGAGAAACATGAACCTGTATTCATTTTATAGGGGATGGTGGCTTGGCCCACATTGGAGGAAGATGAGTTTGGGATACTATTTGCTCATCATTTGCTTCTATATAACTGAAATTCTCCTTTCCATGGGATCATCCACCATTATCTTCAAGTTACTTATGAATTTTCAGTCAAATTCAGATATCTTGGCATGACTCTAGATGACTCGGTAAATAGTTTAACAATGGATGCATGCTTGTCATTCCTATAAATTTCTGGGATTTTTTCATTTTGCATCATTCAAGCATACAAAATAATGATTACCAAGTTACTATAGATCCATAATGGATTACCTTATACTAGTCCTTCAAGTCTTTCAACTGCATTTATTAAGTGCAAATAAATTTTTGTATGCTTAAATGATGCAAAATTTGTTTGAATATCATCATTCTCAAGCAATAACAACTTCTTAAAGGGTGCTAGCTCAATGGTAGAGCAACTTCCTAATTATAGGCAGGAGATTGGTGGTTCAATTCCTCCATACCCTATCATAAATTAGTGACTAAGAAAACGACTAAAATCACATATATACGACTATTAGTAGCTAATTTCCAGTATCTTATATTGCGACTAAGGTTTAGTCGTATTTAGCTTAGTCATTAATATGTGATCATCTAGTAGTTTATTTAGTCATATATTTGGTCATTAACTGTGATAATCAATGACTAAATCAACGATTAAATCAGTGAGTATCAATGACTAAATCAGTGAGTAAATTAGTGAGTATCAATGACTAAATCAATGACTAAATCAGTGACTAAATCAGTGAGTATCAATGACTAAATCAATGACTATCAATGACTAATAAGTCAACCAATTAATGACTAGTGAAATACGATTAGAGATAAGATAGTGGAAATCAGATACTATTAGTCACCGACTCAAAAATAGTCGTTTATAGTCGAATTTTAGTCATTTTTTTAGTCATTAATTTCTCATTTTGTACTAGTGAAATAAGTGTGCACCTTGGCATATGAGGGCCATACAATAAAGCGATATGTAGTCTCCCTCATAAAGGTATGCGGTTGTCTTTATCAAACTACACAAGTATATATGTAGACGATTTGTTGTTACTTACATGATTAACGCAAGAAAAATTGTATAATTAAATGGGAATTGTGCTTGACACTGTGAAAGCCAAGGATTGAGGTGAAGTGATCATCATAGGAAGAATGTATTTCAAGGCATTATGTAATCATATTAATTAAGCTATCATGGTTATTTTAGATGACCAGGTATGGAAATTGTAGTATGGAGGGTGATTTCTCATTTTTATGCATAGGTAAAAGACCTTCTTACAATATGTAATTTTATTATGTAAAATGATACTAACAAGTGAATTGGACAAATAGTCAAAATTCTGTGGAACTTGTGGAAAGACAAGAGCATAAATGTTATGCATGGTAATTCGAGGGGTAAGGATTTAAGATTCGCACCACAATTGTTATTTATTCTTTTAATTTTGATATTATTGTTGAATAAAGAACTAGACCAAAATTGGTTGGATTAGTCGTATGGTTACAAATGTAATATGATGAAATAGTTGATTAATTTGAAAGAAATTTTCCTAGACTCAAGCGAGGAGGCATGAAGGGAAATAAATTCCGGGACTCAAGTGAGAAGGCTTGAGGGAAATTGTGTAGGGGTACATCAATGGAACTGAAACACTCCCTAGAAATCAGGGAGTTGACAGCCGCCAGGATTCTCAAGGGAATCGGTTGGCTGTAAAGACCTAGGAAAACTATAAAAAAATGCATATGCAAGAGGTAGGACGCTACTTAGTATGCATGAGAGAAAGTATTGCTTCGTGAGCACTGTGGTGTTAAGCAAGAAATCTGTGAAAAAATTTGTTTTGTGAGCACTAAGTTGTTAGGAAACAACTTTCGAAAGGATTGTTGTGTGAGCACTGGGGTGTTAGGAAATGAATTCCTGGATCAAGTGAACGATGTGTTTCGATTAAGTTAACAATCTACATTCTTGGATCACTGGAATTAAGTGTGCTTGTGATAATAAAAGCACAAACAATGACTAAAAGTTATCCCATATATTGCAAATGTTATGTTACAATAAATGACTCAGTATTTATGATTATGAGTTTGATTATGGGATGGACGATAAGTTTTTACGGTTTATTTGAAATTCGGGTTTTGTAGTAAAAAAAAATGCAGGGTGAAAAATAGTGACTTGCGAGAAATTCCTGAAAGACCAAAGAAGGTCAAAATGGAAATGACAAAGCAAGCAAAAAGGTGACTCAAAAAGAGAGGACAAAACTGCTAAAATGTATGAACATCGAGGATGGTGTTACTTTTAAAGGGGAGGAGGATGTGATATCCCTCTCTTTTATATCCTATTGTTTTGTAAATGTACGATAATTTATAAGTGGCCCGGGTGAGGAGCTCAAGGCCAAGGCCTCACCCGTGGACCTTGAAAGTGTTCTTGTTCTATTTCCTAGGTGGTAAATGTTATTATAAACTCTTAGGAGACCTAAAGACATGTGCAACTAAACGATGGAAACCGGACCCACTAAGGGGAAGAGGTAAGGTCAAGGACAAAAAGTTAATGGTCTAGTGATGATGAGTAAAAAAATTATGGGTTGACCTCAAATTCTAGGTGTCGTCGTCGTAGTTGAGAAGACTAGCTACTTGCCAAAATCTCCTAAAAATATAGGGCTTAGTGTGGATACATTATCACTAAGTGATCCTTGGTAAACTAAGATGACATTCTACATCAAATTCATTCCCTAGTTTCGACAAAAGATACGAGTAAGAAAGGAAGCTAAGGTTTCTTCTTAAAAAATCTAAATATGAGAACAAGGAAGAAAATAAACTATATTTTGACCTATATACTAAATAGTTATGAGGAATAACATATTTCAATTGATAGCATAAGTATATTATAGTATAAAGTACTATAATATTTACAAAAGAGAGTAATAAAAGGGAAAAGGAGCAAGACCATTATAGACATATATTTATTGGAAAATCTATTTAATAAAGTAACCTTAAGTAATATTGAGAACCTTTGTGACCCTAATGTAGATGGGTAATTCTCACCTACAAAGTTTACTTGTATTTACAGCTATGGTAGAATAGCATGCTTCATCTCTATGAAATATTTATTACACCTTTTTAGGCCATACTTAGTTTTCTTATCAGAGAAGAATAACTCTATCAACGGAAATCGTTGATATATATATATATAAGTTATTATTGGTAGGAAGTGTATATTAAACTATATCTATCTATATATATATATATTTAATTGTACATCAGTTTTATGGTTATTAAAATGATCGTGACAACCGCTTTTTCTACTTTATTGAGGGAATGGCAGCTTCCTCACTCAAGCACAAAACCTCAACCTTGTGGGAGAACCCAAAGGTTGGTTATGCTTAGAGGACATGCGAAATTATTTAATATCAAGTATCTTGAATTAATTTTGGGAGTGGGTTGAGTTTGAGAGGGCGCCAAAACCCCCCCTTTTCAAGGAGAGTATCTCGGCATTCGAGGAATGAAATTTACTTCCCTGTTACGTGTAATAGGGTGGACTCTCCAATAGTAGTCAGGATTGTGGTATTTAGAGGGGTAAAGGGAGAAGTAGGGGGAGGCTTCGATGGGCATTCCGTAGAGGGTGATTCTTGATCAGCTTGGTTGTGTTTTATTTATTTATGTTGATTTATTTTAGCGACCCTCGGGTAGAACTGTCTATCTATGGAGTTTGCGCAGTTTAGTAGTAAGTTTTATTATGTTTATTGATGTGAACCAAATCCACTAACAGAAGTCTATCTATGAATTCGCATAGCCCCATATTGATTGTTTTATTTGGTGATGCATCCGCTGGTAGAACGTCCCATTTATGATTATCGCAGCAATTTTCCTCCGATGAATTTCTATAGATATAACACAGTATATATATATAACATTTCTTTATATTTGCTAGGGATCATAGGGTTATATAGACTGCCAACGAAGTCTGCGCAGGGTTTCTGTGACAAGATGGGGTTCAATGATGGAAAGGGATGGCTAAACAGCCCGATCCCCAAATACCATATTATATAATGGGTTAACTACATATGCTCATTTCAATGGTATCTAGATATGTATTATGGAAGGTCCCGGAAATGGGAATTCAATCCTGATTTCTTTGTCGTATGATTATGTTCTTCTTCTTCCCTGTTGCAGAGGTAGTTTGATTTATATTGCATTGGGATGGACCACTCAAATGGGGAGCCGATCCCTAGTCAGTGCTTGACCTCCCGTTTCCTTTTATTTATGTGGTAATCTCAGTCTAATTTATGTTGCATGGGGAATGAATAGTTCAAGTGGGAAGCGGATCCTAGATTATTACCGAACTGTGTTTTCTTTTATATGCATACATAGATACGCTGCTTTTCTCTTATGAATTTAACTTGGATCGATCACCCTTTTAATAAAGTGGTGGATGTGCTCGATTTTATTACTTTACTTATGATCAAATCGGGCATGGTGTTCTTATACACCTGTTTTCTTATGCGTTCTAGATAGATCCCTGTAATACTGGGGTATTCTGCATATCGATCGACAAGTTCGTTCCCCTTGGGTTATTATTTTTGTTTCCCCATGTCTGACAGATCTCTGCCTAACCAACCATAGACCATATCCTAGGGGTTTGTCTTTCTGCATTGGACATAAATGTTTAACCTTTTGTATCAAGGCATGGTGATATATATATCTACTTTATCCTGCTGCTATCTAGATCCCGGTATAGCAGACGAATAAATATTCCTTGTATAATTATCTACTTGTGCATTTTTACTGGATACAAGCCATCGTTTTGGAATGGATCTCTCTGGTTTTCCTTTCCTAGCTCCTTAATTGTGATGAGTATGTTTTGCATTGAATCATAAACATTGTGAATACTGGCTAGCTGTATTGGAAACCGTAATCTCTGCTTGTCCTTGTTGCTAGATGCAAAATGATAGGATATCTTATCTATACGCCGTATTGAAATCGTGATGATAATAATCTCTGCATTGTTGCTTTTTACTTATAGTACTTATACCAATGTCATTACTATGCTATATGGTAGGTAGTAAATTACTAGAGAGGTATGATTCTTTGTTTAAAGTACTCGTTATATTATGGTTACTTGAAATCAGGTTTGACCTCTAGAAATTTAGGTAGACCTTTGTTTTATTTAGAATGGTGACCACGGAGATACCTGGAATTGAGTGGGTTTCGTAACTAACCTCTTCTGGTACTAGATAGGTCTAGTAAAGTTAATAAGATCCATGTTTTAGTCTTGATGTTTTGGTGGAACATCTTGAATGTACCCTCTATAGGAGTGGATGGAAGAGAGGGGAAGTAAACTACAACAAGCTATGTTGCAAAGTATAATTCTCTTTTATAAATAATATATATGTTGCGACAAGTTTTGTGGACGTAGCCCAGATTTTGGGTGAACCAGGGTTACATCTAGCCTCTCTTATGAACGACTATTGGATTTGAATAAATGTATGTAATGTCGAATGTCCCCTTATTGTATTCAAATGAATGTATGTAATGTCGAATGTCCCCTTATTGTATTCAAATGAATGTATGTAATGTCGAATGTCTCCTTATTGTATCCAAATGAATGTATGTAATGTCGAATGTCCCCTTATTGTATTCAAATGAATGTATGTAATGTCGAATGTCTCCTTATTGTATTCGAATGAATGTATGTAATGTCGAATGTCTCCTTATCGTATTCGAATGAATGTATGTAATGTCGAATGTCTCCTTATTGTAGTTGAACAAATGTATTTAGTGTCGAATGTTCCTTGGTAAACATAACTTCAGTTATTTAAGTGTTCTTGTAATGAACACCTAGATGTAAGTATATATTGTTTAATTTAGAAAATTTTGGGTTCCCTACTAAGGGGTAAGACATTCATGAATGGTGATACTTGAATATAAGCTATTATGTTAGATGAGTAGGGGACATATAAATTTATTGGCGCATGTAAGCAATATATGATTATTTAACATAGTTTTTGTTGAAATGAAAATTGCACCAAAATACTAACTTGTAAAAATGGAGTTGTCACAGTTCGAGGTATCGAAATCTGAAGAGGTGCCTCCAAAACACAGCTACAAACCCTATGACCCTACAGTTGGCCTCTCAAAAATCCCACTCACTACAAAATGAATTCCCAGGATTATTCTTCATCGAGGTAAGTCCAAAAACAGTTAGGGTTATCACCACAACCTAGAAAACCACTTGAAGACCTTC
This sequence comes from Larix kaempferi, assembly GCA_027924585.1. Lineage (NCBI taxonomy): Eukaryota > Viridiplantae > Streptophyta > Pinopsida > Pinales > Pinaceae > Larix > Larix kaempferi. The sequence continues at coordinate 8,055,368 of BSBM01000486.1, forward strand.
CATGGTGGATTCCATTAGGAATTCCACCTAGAACACCTTTAATGCACCTTATTACCTTAGCTATTGCATACGTCGTGCCTGCCATCGTATCATTACCCAAGTTAACGTTTCGGCCTTCAACTTGCATAAACTTACAACCATATGATGGATACGTTTTATCGAAGGTCAAACTACCATTACATATATATCCAAGTGTTACGTAATATCTACCATTGCACAATATGCAAGCTTAAGGTTTCGACCATCAACATGGCAAGACTTACAACCATAGTGTAATATGGTTTTATATTATTCCTAAAGTCAATAAACATTGCATGTTTTCCAATCCTTGTATAATAGCTAATAGAGCATCACGTGGATTACCCTCTTCATAACCAAACCATTGTACTTAGCATAAAATCTTCAAGCGCACATTAGTGCTATTACATAGTTAATGTTAAAATGTGCTTAGGGTTATAATTTCCAACCTATAATTGAAATATATATAGCATAGTTGTAAATTTAGGTATTTCACGGTTTCTATCAGAAAAACTAATACATCGAGCTGGTGCATATAATGCATACGACGAAAAGATAGGCTAAGAACTATATTGCAATCTTTAGCACATAAGCCTAAGTTTTGACTATTTGTATTACGTGCATAAATACATGGTGTATTTTGTAAATGCAAAGATAATGATCTACAACCTTGAAAACAAAGTTCTATAACTTCCACAATGACCTAACACAAGACAAGTGTAATAATAATAAATGCAAATTATGAGATGTGATTATAACTAGAATTATATAAAATATTTTTATACAGAAGATAACTGAAGATCAAACTAGAATAGATCTCACCCTGGAATACTTCAAGTTACTCTATTTCTCTTTTTTAACATTGAAGACTAACTGAAGTTAATTTGGACCTCTTTATACGCTTCGAAAATATTATCGCTCTTACCTGCAATCTACAACAGAAGTTCAAATGCTTTAGCTAAATAGATAAGTAAGCCTCGGGGTGCCCATAGGACTCCTTCATCATTAATAAGAAAAGTAAATAGTTAGCACATATATTGAAATCAGTATCCTGTTAAATCTATAAAGTATCAACATCTAATTATGTAACAATAACTGATCTAGGATGCATGGTGGAGTAAAAAACATCCAACAGTATCATAATTTAGACACAAACACATTTCACACATTTCGTAATAAAACTTACACATATAATCGACATAACATGTTATTACAGTGTGTCGTCTAGTTAAATAAACAAACATTTATTATACTTCCGCATAGCAATTATAGCACTTAATGCTATGCTGAAAATTTTTAAATTTTTTGTGAATTTTTGGGATGTTACATCTTCACCATCATCATCATCATTTGCATCATCCTCCTCATATTCATTTCCATCTCCCCCTTCCTCATCAACTTCTCCATCATCAGCATCATCTTCACCATCAGCATCATCATCTCCATCATCATCATCATCATCATCATCATCATCATCATCATCTGCATCACTATCGTCAACATCATCAACATCTTCATCATCATCACCATCATCACCATCATCATCATCTTCATCATCATCACCATCATCCTCATCACCATCATCACCATCATCATCATCATCATCATGTCATCATCGTCACCATCATCCTCATCATCCTCATCACCATCATCCTCATCCTCATCATCATCATCATCATCATCATGCTTTTCATCATAACCATCATCATCATCATCCTCATCACCATCATCATCATCATGAGGATGATGATGATAATGGTGATGAAGATGATGATGATGACGATGATGAAGATGATGATCACGATGATGATGATGATGATCATCATCATCATCATCATCTTCATCATCATCACCATCATCCTCATCATCATCATCGTCCTCCTCTCCCCCATCATCATCAAACCCTCCTCCTCATCATCATCATCATCCTCATCTCCCCCTTCCTCATCAACATCTCCATCATCATCATCATCATCATCATCATCATCATGGAGATGACAATGATGATGATGATGATGAGTAGGGTGATGATGATGAAGATGATGATGATGATGATGATGGAGATGTTGATGAGGAAGGCGGAGATGACAATGATGATGAAGATGATGATGGTGCTAAAGATGAATACCCTCCTCATCATCATCAAACCCTCCTCGCATCATCATCACCATCATGACCATCCTCACCATCACCATCATCATCATCAACATCTCTATCATCATTGTCATCCCCCCCTTCCTCATCAACATCTCCATCATCATCATCTTCTCCATCATCATCATCATCATCTTCATCACCATCACCATCACCATCACCATCATCATCAACATCAACATCATCATCATCAACATCTCCATCATCATCATCATCATCTTATATCCTCCTTATATCCAAAATTAGACAAGCTCCATATGATGATGAAAACTATTTAGATGATGTTGATGAAGATGAAGATGATGATGACATTTAACCCCATAACTTGCCTATAATCCCTATAACCTTTAACTCTTAATCTACAATCCTTATAACCCTAACCCCAAAACCCCTAAACACCTAGAAGCACATAAATGCACTAGTCTTAGGGATTATTGGTTAGAATAGGGCCTAAAGGCCTTTATGGGGAGGGTCTCTAAGAATAAACTGAAACATTTATATTTGTTGGGTAATAAATGCAGTGAATGTTACCCACCAAACTATACAACATTCAGCAAGGATGCGCATGCGCTAGCAGCGCGCACACGCTCCCCAGGTGTGTGCACGTCCATACTAAACATAAAATTTAGAAAATCACCCGCGCTCTTCTCCCGCATTTTCTCCCTGCTTCATCGCATTTTGTTTATTGTTTTCATGCACAATCCAAGAAGCATTTACATTTTAGATTGAATTCATACACCATTTGGTGCTTCCTTGACCATTTGGATAGAATACACAACATTTGGGGCTCTATTTGGCTCTTTGGATTGAATACACACCTCTTGGGATCTATTTGGATCATTTGAGTGAATACACAACAGTTGGATTGTATTTGGCTCCTTGGATTGAATTCTCATGCTACTTGGATACACATGAACTCTTCTTACATATAGTGGACACATCAAAAGAGAATTTTACATTTGGAGCAAAGAGCAATCATAATCTTTGAGGTATGGTGACAATTTTATCTTGTTAAATGTATTTTAGTCTTCATTCACTTGTTTGAATGGCATCTATTTTCGTTTTTCCTCAGGAATTGTATGATAGATCTATTTTAGTCTTCTTAATCTTCAACATAGACAATAAAAACATCTTACCAAAAAAAAACTACAACATGCACCAAGCAATGCTTTTAACCTTTCATGAAGATAATAAAAACAAAATTACTTGCATCACCACCAATAACATTTCATAATCACATTCCTCCATCTAGTAGACAAACATTTGTTGAATTTTTCATGGTTTCACTACAACAACTCACACAAACACCTACAGAATTGAAAACTCTTAGTCTTTTGGGGCTATTTTCCCTCATCCATACCATGAAAATGAAGTGAGTAGGAGCTTCTTCCTTGTAGGGAATTTGCTCCTACTAACATCCCATACCACCATCCAATGCCATCCAATACCATCCTACTAAGTTCCTAGAGGTGCTGGTGTAGTTATATGTAGTGAATTCCCAATAGCTTTTAAGATTATATCAAAACATTCTCGCTAGATGTTGTTGTACATAATCAATTGCTACATCGAGATTTAATAATCATGCACATCGAGTTTTAATATCTTATTTGTTTTTCATTCTTGCAGGGGTGATATATATATTTTTTTAAAACGCATTGAATATGGGAAACGAACATAATAATAAAAGAAAGTGATTTGCAAGGTGAGCAGGCCAGATCTGAAATACTAAACTAAATCTGAATACTACGATGGAAGGTGAGGCTAGGAGAGCCTCACCTCTCAATGGAGAACTCAAAAAAAACTCAGAGCTATGAAATAAAATGAAAAGACACACACAGACTAAGAAACACAAGATTGGCACACAATAACTTGTTTGTATTATGAGGCAAGGTGCCTTTTTATAGATTACAAAGAGGGAGCATAATAAATGCTATTCATTATTATAATAATATATCTAATCTAATATTATATCTAATACATTAAACCTTAAAATATTTAAACTAATACCAAAATGGGGAGTGTGGGCCTCCCATACAGACCAATTCCTCTCGATTGAAGTGGAAAGTGTCCCTTCTTTCCTTCCTCCCGGTTGAAGTTTGAAGCCATGTTTGCAAAGAAGAGAAACCACATGTAGAAGAGGTGCCGCTGTTGCAACTTGATGAACATCTTGATGATGTGTAGATGATCAAAGATGCGAGCCGGTGGGATTCCCATACAGCTGCTACTGAACATCTTGTGAAAATAAACTAGAGGGAGAGATTTGTATGTGTAGATCTGTGTACCTCCTCTCTGGGTAGGATGTGGAGTTGGTGTAAGATGCAAGCAGGTGGGGTTCCCATGCCGCTGCTATGCGTCATCCTACAAAAATAAATTGGAGGGAGAGATCTGTATGTGTTTTAGATCTGTGTACCTCCTCTCTACGTGCTGGAGATCTATGTTGTATATCTGTGTTTCCATCGGCAAATGAACTGATATTGAAACCTTGACAAGAGTGTGATTTGGATTGATACAAAGCTTGAAGCTACATCAAGAACCTATGAAGGCCTTCTCTGCAAACAAAACTGTTTGAAGTATTCTATATTACTGCTGGAGAAAACAACAAAAAATGTGTAATATCCCAAATTTTGGACTAACTATTTTGTTGTTATATTGGGCCACGGCCCCAGAACATATGCTTTATTTTGAATATTGGGCATGGATCCTAGCACCTATGATTTATTGACATATCGAGCATGGACCCTAACTGACTTCCTTATTTGAGTGAATATTGGGCGAGAAGGACCCAATGTTTTAAATGATGTTCTTCAGCTTTGATATGGGTACAAACCCTAATATACTGAGATGATCTTTTTTTACTCACTATGCAGAGCTATGACTTTACATGACTTGACTTATGAGTGTGTTGAGCATGGACTCATAAACATGCATATAACCTATGTACTGGGCATAAGCCCAGATGTACCTAGAAGAATGTTTATGTACTGGGAGTAAGCCCTGACGTACATTGAGTGTTGGGCCTAAGCCCTGGAGCACTCCAAGCTTCATAACTGAATACCAGATCCGAGGCAACTTAAATATTCTAGATGTGCCTCACAACCACATTCTAGCACTAGTGTTGAGCAGAGGCTCTGGAATTGCACTAGCGTAACGCCCATGTGAGAGTGTTGAGTTAAAAGGCTCTAAAGAGCACTCGGGGTTACTAAATCTCAAAGTGTTGAGTCTAAAAGACTCTGAATAGCACTTTTCTTTCATTACATTTATTTGATTTAATTAAATGATTCATCTTTTATCTATCATCAAATACTGTGGGAACTACCATGTTAAACGAGCGAATCTGACATGCAAGAGAGAGACTAGAGGTTCGTATCCAGGCTTACCAAAGACCGTCCAAAGAATTGGATCTCATCCCTAAAAGTTATGAGAAAAGAAGTATCATGTGAGGATACCTAACTAAATAAAAGATAATTACTAGCAGTCTTTTATGACTAACATGTATAAAGGCCTCAAGGCTAATATTATTATTAAGAGCTTTAATAATAATGGTGTCATTATTTAATTATGGAATATGATTAGTATATATGATTCATGCATTATTTAATATTATAAATGACCTATTAATAGTTAAGTGAAACATAATTATTGTTAGTATAATTATTGTTATTATAATTATTATGGAGAGCATAAATCAAAATCACTTATAGTTAAACAGTGGAAAAGTCCTAGTTCAAAAGGACTAGGTATTTAATTAAATAATATCTTTTAAATATTAATTATTTAATTTAAAGAAACTAATTATTTCAACAATCCTAATTCAAGACTCCCCTACTTAAAGAGGGAAGATCCCAAGTTTTGGGGATCATCTATCATTCTTGGGTATCATCATTCTCTTACGGTAATCCAAGAAAGTATTCTGCTCCAAGAAACTGAAGCAGCCTCACCTAGTAATTCTCAGATCTAAACCAACAGTGGACCTAGGGCCTCTATCTCTCATTGTATGTTGGAACCAAGCGTGGGGGGATCCAGATAGAACTAGGAAACGGTTCAAGGGTCAAGGTTGGGAGGAACATGGTAGTCCCAAAGTTATCCAGCTATATATCCTCTACAGGTCATCTGAGCTCAGAAGTATCTACACTAATTATTGTTTGAATGTGCAGGTTACTACAGGAAGGGAGCAAGCTACAAAGTAACCAAGTACGAAATATAGATCTTCCATTTCAAGTTATAATAGTAGTTAAATAATTAACACAAGATGCTACCCCAGCCCTATTGGTTCTTTTTCTTTTATCCTAAATCATTTAAATATAGACTTTCTGATAGGAACAAAAAAAATACTGTAAGCTAGGTGTTAGCACTCAAATTGTGCTGAATGATATGGTAGCTTTTGGCGTGGGTGGAAAGACCTCCTGGACATCAAGACCCAAGTGGATAATCGGCTCTCGGACTACCTCCCCTGAGACCGAGGAGTTGGAGGTCAGCATGGTAGGGAACAGTTCAAGGAATGAAGCAGTCAGGGAGGAGCTGACGGCTTTTTGAGGTCATAAGGTAAACAAACATGCTAAACACACCAGAAATAAGCAAAGTAGGAAATGACGGCTGGGATTGAATACCCCGAAGATCGACGGTCCTGAGCCCACTGCGCAAACAAAGATGTAGGCAATATAACATAGTGAGCGGGTAGTAATCGGTGGGAAAGTGAGGAAATCAATCGACAACGGAGATCGACATATGGGAATATCTACGGTGCACGATCCCCGCGCTGATTTAACAAGAGAGAAACATGTCATGCTTCAAATCACCGTGGTCGAGTTATGATTTGTGCAACTATCAACGACATAGATTTGCCAAGGGAAAATCAAAGGCCCGAGATCACCGCGCTGATTTTTCTCGCTGGTAATTTAACTGCATCTTAAATCACCGCGGTAGGCAGGGACATTCCATCCAATAGTTAGAATTGGGACTATGTGTGACAAAATGGGAAGCCACATAAGTAGAAAAAGGGGCTGCGGTCTTAATCCAATCACCGGTTCCCACACGAGAAAGGGGCATCTCCTCCAGAGATTAATGATGGCCACATGGGATAAACCACCTCAGCGCCATCAAGGGTCTTTTATGTATGATCTGAAATGCACAGTCGTATGTGCATTACGTCAGTCCTATCCTCAGTCATCATGATAAATCATTTGGAAGGTCTAAGTAAGAGAATCATGAGAGCATAATTCGCATGGAGATGCCGTCACTATTGGTCATTATAAGTTTGACTCTCCAGGCCTGTAGCTTACGTCAAATCCCAAAGGGTGGTGAGTTCATCTGTCTGGTTATTTTTGCATGCAAGATCACAGACATGGAGAGAGAGCAAGGGGACGAGATAATAGTTGCACCAGAACATGTGCTGTCCGAGATAATGAAGGATTATATTCTCCCACCTCTTATCTTTTTCGACCAAGCAGATGACGGTCATGCCAGAGAACCCAAAGAGCCCGAGGCACTATAGGAGTGTTGGAATTTGCTGCAACAGAAAGGAGGAAAATCCCACGAGGAAGAGGAGCCAAAAATACCCTTTGATGAAGATATAATCCAAGACTGGATCCTCTCTACCGAAGAGATGCCCCCTGTTTCCCCACCCAAGGAAACCCGAATGAATATTCCTTCTGACGTTGGTGATTTCCTCGATTGGTATGATCAAGTGAGAGCCCAGAAATAGGGTGGCGGTACTCTTACGTCTTTTGCATCCCACTATCTAGCAAGTTAGTTCTCTTGGCTATACAAGTATGCTCCTGGTTTCCAAGTTTTGAAGATACTCAAATGGCTTGCAAACCCATTTTTGGAAATACAACATGAAATGATGCAGGGGAAACAGAAAAGCATCCAGCGTGTATGTATCCAGGAATTGAAGAGCTCATGAAAGTAATCCGACTGGCAGCAGCTACGTCTTTGTATTTTTGTACTTTTGTTTAAAATAGTTGGACTGTGTAGAGAAGCGGGTATGTAATTATAAATGGCAGTTAAAATCTATCCCGTTGATATTTGTTTAAGGATAGCAACAACAAACGTTGTTTGTTTTGGCTGTTAGATAGGTGTCAATTGGTTGTAATTAATTTCTGTTCAGAAGGATTCGAGTCTAGAGCTCAAGGCCACCTATATATACAGTTGTAATCAGAGACACAAGGGTTGAAAAATATTATGAGAAAGTATTTGTATTTTGATGATCAGTTTGTAATACATTTTCTTGGAGTTGTTTAATAGAATTTGCAGAGCTTGATGCCTGCATTTTTTATAAGGATTCCTATGTAATCATTCTGGTAGCCTGTACCTTTCTTTCCCCATGTGCAAATGTGTTTCTATCTTTTGTTATTCCATTCTGTGATATTTCCTTCATGCTTGGATCAGGGTAACAGTTAAGTAGAATTCATAGAGATTATGCTCTGCTTAGCTTATTCCAAGTATTTCACCAGATATATTCATCTAAAGTTGATGTACGATTCATCTTTGTTAGATGCCTTACATTGATGGACTGTCTCTTCTCTCTTCTATTCCGCAAATTAAAGCTCTTTGACTACTAGCTGCTTGCTACCTTGCCCTTGTGAATGCGTTTGATAAATCTTTGTGAATAATGTTTGTAGAACTAGTTAAATATGACTCCATCGCCCCAAATGAAATTCATGTGTTTTCAACCAAGTAACTCTTAAATCGTTCTTTGTCCCACAAACAGAAATCTGATCTTCTGTGCGTTATCGTAATTGAATATCTTTAATGTTGAATGCTGGTGTATGTTTTCGCTGATTGACACCTTTGAATATTTCTAGTATTCTGTGAGTTTATAGAGAGAGCACTCTCTGTTTACATTTGATTAGAAGCGTAAACAAAAGATTGGTTAGTGTTTACCCGAGATTACCCTCTTTCAGCCTTGGGGGTCAGTTTTGGTGTTAACAAATTGGCGCCGTTGCCAAGGATGCGAGTTGTTTATCGAGCCCTGGAAGAACGACATACCTGTCTGAAATATCAAAAGAATAAGAGAAATCCCTGTGGGAAAACAGAGATCTCTGCATTTTTCAAGAAGGTTGAAGAATTTTTCCCTGGCGACTCCACTTATTGAGACCAGACAATTTAGCAAGACTCCACTGGAGAAAGATTAGTACGCCAAAATATACTACTGAAGAATTTCTAAAGTCATCCTGGCCTCAAGAAAGATCCATACGAGAGGTAATCCTTTCCCTGAAATCTTGTTAGGAGTAGATGACCCTGAAAGTCTACTCAGATGAAAAACCGTGAAAGATTGGGTTAGCGCCCCTAGCATTGAGACTATTTATTTTTTAGAAAGTGCATCTGTTTTTCAAGAATTGAATCTAGAGGTCGATATAAGAAAACCTTTGTCAAGAACTAAATCTGAATCGTACCTGAATCTGGGCGAAGAAACTCTGAATAATCTTGACTCATATCTTTTAGACCCCGTGTGGCTAGATTTGAAAAGCATTGCCAAAGCTAAAAGTAGCAAACCCAGTTCTCAGATTCCCGAAGCCCATATTGCAATCCTAGTCTGTAATCCTACTCAGAATTACCCCCCACAAGCTCAGAATCTACCAAGACCCATGGCTGCTAGATATGCACCTTTGGTCCTGCCCGCTGCCCTGAATGACCTCCCTCATAATTACGCCCAGAGAATTGTCTCTTATAATGGAGAGGGAGACTGGTCATCTAAATAGCATGTTGATAGATTTGAAGATTTTTTAGATCTGGAGGAAGTGGACCACGATGATGCTAAAATGAGATTATTCACCCAAAGCTTATATGGAGAACCCAATAAATGGTTTAGGCTACTACCTAATGCTTCTATAGTAGATTTTGCAGCATTTAAAGTATTGTTTCTAGAAAGATGGGAAACGATGGGGAGTCCTACTATAGTCTTATCCCAGTATAATCACTTAAATAAAGGTGGGTTCGAATCAGTCCATGAGTTCTCTGCCAGATTCATGAAAGCCTATAATTCTATTCTTGATGATCTAAAACCTTCAGTGAGCACTGCAAAGTTCCACTATGCCGACGCTTTCGATGGAGACTTTTCCTACACGTTAAGAGAAAGGAAATCTGCTACCTTTCCTACTATGCTGAATGATGCCATAGAGGTGGAATCCAACATGACGGCCTTGGGAAAAATAAAAGGGAAAACAAAAGCAGAGAAAAAGAAGCAAGAAAATCAAGCCCTTGCCTCTTCCTCCTCTAGTGATGCTAGGTTTGACACCATGATGAAGACCATGGAAAAGCTGATGGAGAATTTTTCCATAGAGAACAAACCTCCTGCTATGGAACCACCTGAAAATCAGATAAGGAACCCAAATTTTAGAAGGCCACCCCCTCCAAGAAATCCAAGAAACCAAGAAGATCACCAAATGAGGCCTCCTTTCCATGAGAATATGGTGGATGACGAAGGAGCTGAAGAGCTTTCTACAGAGCAAATCCATCTCTTTGATCTCTAGATCCTGAAATACATTTGACCCAAAGGGAGCATGATTTTTTCAACATGACGAATACTGGTAAGGTCGCTGAGTTTGATTCTGAACAACACCAAATGGGTTACATGAACACTGTGGATGACATTCAAAGGAAGATGAAGTTGAGAAATAGAGAGATACCGATAACTGAAGGAAAATCTGCTCAGATTCAAGCCCATAATACTCCACAAAATATGGATAAGCACAAAGAAAAATAGTCGGAGGTCGGTATACAGAAAGCTGCGGAAGATAAGGGTTAACATTTTAAAGAAAGTGGACAACCCGATGTCATAGAAGTGGGAAAGCTAGCTTCAACGTTCAGCTTGAAGGAAGAACTGTCTAAGGTAAAGATATCTATCCTCTTAAATGAGCTGCTAAGAAACAATGAATATAGGGAAGAGATAAATAGCCTGGTAAAGGGGCAGGCAGAAAGTTCACAGGACATCTTGGAAGTGACAGATGATGCCCCTAGTATAATCTTTGTGTCCAAGATGGAAGCGCCAAACGACGAAGAAGTCCCCCCTTTCTATTTGACTTTAAATATCCATGGTAAGTCACTACACAATGCCCTCACAGATTCTGGTGCTTCACACAACTTGATGCCCAAATTAGTGGTGGACCAGTTGGGATTAGAAGTCACCTGACCCTATAAGGACCTATATTCTTTTGATTCTAGAAAAGTACCACATTTGGGTCTAATAAAGGATGTGGTAGTAACCCTTTCCAAGATTCCAGCAAAGAGCGTCATGATGGATATATGTAATCTACCCACCTACTGACCCAATAAGAGAGGGAAGATGATAACAATATGTGGGGCTTTCACATTCTATCAGCCCATTCATTAGAATGATATGAGTAAATCATTTGTGTGCAGATGTAAAACTAATGAAGTATGCACAACAGAATTAAACTTATCCACACACATTACTCATGCATACAACATATCAACAGTCATCAAATTAATACATTGCAGACATAAATACATAGACAGAAAAACACTTATCTCCATTTTGCAATTGTCCCAAACAACTAGCTGTGTTGCTGCAATGTTCCACCCAACCATAGGCCAGTTGTGTTCATCAATATCTCAACACAATTGCCACCCTCGAGTTGGGCATGATTCCTACAAGGAAAAGGGGACATTCACTCTCTCACAGCCAATTAATCATTTCATCTGAGCCAAGCTAGTCCACAGCTGGGTTTATCAGGCTACATTTGAACCTTGGATGCTTGCACTCAAGCTCAAGCCAAAGCAACAGATACCCATTACCGATACCCCAACATACTCTTTCTACACACAGCAAAAACGACCATTGGGCAGGGATGCACATTTACAACAAGGGTATTTTACAAAACAGGCTCCATGGTTTTTTTTTTCCAAATCGTGGCTTACTAAAATTGACTGTGGGAAGGGAAACTCGTCCTCCAAGAGAAACCTATTTTCTCCCACATGTTATGAGCGTTTCAATTGGCCAAAACATCCCTATTGAAACCCCAAATCCCTCTTTTCTCTTCCCCATGGGAAACCAAAATAGAAACGCCCTTCCCAGCTAGAAAGATGGAGGAAAACACAGGAAATCCATGGGGAAAAATGCCCAGGTAGCTCCCAACTCGTGAGGGAGACAAACTTGTTGATGGATAATGGCTCGGGGAGCAATTCATGGCTCTTTTCTTTCCCAAGAAGCAAAACATGATTTTCCATGCAGGGTGGCTTGCCCATACCCGAATTTGGACAACCATACCTCCCATTCCCCAAGGCATTAACTACGTCAACCAACTCTTGGGAGAAATCAATGATTGGGTACAAAAGTCAACATGGGTAGTTAAGGGTTTGATGGGTTCTCTCATTGACACTTGGCTTGACTTGAGTGGCTCAAGGGTTTGAATGTTTTCCCTCCCAATTCCTTGTAAAATCATGCCCCCATCTCTTTTATGCATTGCATAGCTAGTTGTGGGTATTTTTATTAAAATGAATCTTACATGATATTGAAATTCCAATGTGCCTGGCTAGCACACAATCCATATGCATCACTAAATCGATGGTGGGGCCTTGGCCTTGAGCTCCTCACCATGATTTCATAACAATATTACATCAATTACATTTGAATGTAATGGGGTCAATAATGGGGACGTTACAATATAGTAGTAGCTGATTTGCCGGTTAAGTTTGGGATGCTGCTGTTTAGATCCTGGGTTAAAAAGTTGAAAGGGACCATGCAAATGGATCTTTCATACGCTACTATACCCCTTTTTGGAAGTAATAGAAAGTTGTATAGGGAAAAGAAAATGGCTTATGTGGTTAGTAGTGACAACAAACCTGAAAATCACCCTATATTTTCCGTAGATACAGACATAGGCTCTTCCATCCTTTTGAATGACGGCCCACATACTGATCCTATGCCCCCATTTTTCCATGAAGTCAAGGAATACAAGGAGTTCGCAGCTAGGTATGAAGCTTCAAAAAAGCTAAAAAATCAGGAAGGCCCGTGGAAGATGTATTTTGACGGGTCACTAAGCAAGAATGGGGCGGGTGCAGGGGTTTGGAGCGTACCTCCTGAACAAGAATCCAGAGATTTGTCATATAAGCTTACTTTTGAATGCACTAATAACGTGGCTGAATATGAAGCTTTGATCCTAGTATTAAGAGCTTTGAAGGATTTAGGGGCTAAGAGAATACATGTTTTTGTAGATTCAGAGTTGGTGGTCAATCAGGTAAATGATAGTTATCAAGCAAAACATCCCAGGATGAGAGCATACAGAAATGAAGTCTGGGATATGTTTGGAAACTTTTTTACTGAACATAAGATATGGGTACTCCGAAGAGTTGAAAACAAATAGCAGAATCCTTGGCCACTACGGCGGGTGGTTTCAGAACCCCCATCTTTTCCCAAGAAAAATATGAGGTCGAAGTGATAAACAAACCTTCCATCCTAGACAATTCTAAGTATTGGCAAGTGTTTGACGACGATCTGCAAATTAAAAGATTTCTAGAACTGTCTCTTGAGTTTGCTAATGTCTAGATTGATACAGAAAATGAAAACGTAGAAGGCCTGGTAGACCATGCACTATCAGAAGATGAGGAAAAGAGAAACGTGGATTGGAATGATAGGTTGGGAGGCAAAGGCATTGTCCAATTAAAAAGCAACTATATTCCTAAAGGACCAATACCTCTGGAAAAGCTCTTTGATCAAAATGATGTGGCAAAGAATCCAAAATTTGAACCTCCCAAAGACACTATAGAAGATCAAAATCTGGGTCCCAAAAGGATCCCCGGATGGTGAAGTTGTCTAAGAAGTTGAATGCCAAGAGGAAGGTGCAGTATGTCGATTTGATGAAAAAGTATGCAGCTGCCTTTGCTTGGAAGTATGAAGAGCTGAAAGAATATGACACCTCAATAATCCAGCATCCTATCCCAATCCAGCATGGGGAAAAGCCTTTTAAACAGAAGTTAAGGAGGATGAATCCAAAACTGGTACCTATAATAGAAAAGGAGATTAGAAGGTTGTTCAATGCAAAGATCATTGTCACTTTGAGATTCTCTCAGTGGGTAGATAACCTAGTTCATGTGAGAAAAAAGAATGGAGAGATTAGGATCTGTATAGACTTCAGGAATTTGAACATAGCTTCCTTAAAAGATAATTACCCCTTGCCAAAAATGGAACACATCCTACAGAAAGTAGTGGGAGCAGAAAGGATTTCTACAATGGATGGTTTTTCTGGGTACAATCATATCAAAGTTAGCCCATAGGATCAAGAAAAGATTGCTTTTACCACCCTGTGGGGCACTTTCATGAATGCTAAGATGCCGTTTGGATTAATGAATGTTGGAGCTACCTTTCAGAGAGCGATGGACATTGCCTTCACTGAAGAGAAACATAAGTTTGTGGTGGTGTACATGGATGACATAACAGTATATTCAAGGTCTAATGACAAGCATCTAAAGCATCTAGAACAAGTCTTTAAGAAATGCATAAAATATGGTATCTCCCTCAACCCAAAAAAATCTCACTTCGCTCTAGAAGAAGCTAAACTCCTAGGACATATTATTTCTAAAGAAGGTATTAGGATTGACGCTGAGAGGGTTAGTGCGATCCAGAAAGTTGGAGAACCCAGAAACAAAAGGAAGTGCAGTCTTTCATTGGGCAAGTAGGTTTTCTGAGAAGGTTTATACCTAGTTTTGCTGAGATTATGATGAATATCACTAATATGCTGAGAAAGGAAAAGCAGATAAGGTGGACTGGAGAAACTAGAGAGTCTTTCAAGAGTATAAAAAATGCTATCACTGAGGCCCCTGTCTTAGCTAGCCCTGATTTCTCTAAGGATTTTTTGATTTTTTCTTATGCTTCTAAGCATATAGTAGCAGGAGTGTTGTTGCAGAAGAATGGTCAGAACGCAGAACATCCAATTGCATTTTTCAGCAGAGTATTAAGCGATGCAGAATCAAAATACGATATCATGGAGAAACAAGATTATGCTTTAATCAAGTCATTAAAGGATTTTAGAGTCTATATTCTCCATTCGCACATCATTGCTCATGTCCCAGACAACACCCTAAAGGGCATCCTCACCTAGGCCGATCCAGAAGGGAGAAGAGCAAAGTGGATATCTGTGCTACTGGAATACAACCTAGAGATAAATCCTACTAAGTTGATAAAGTGGCAAGGATTAGCGAAGTTGATGACCCAAGATAATTATGACTCTCTGCAATTAAATTTTTTAGACTCTTCATGTCAGCTAGACGTAGGACCACAGATAAAGCCATATTTTTTTACATCCCCCTGGTACTTTGATAGTGTTTATGTGTTGCAAAATCTACAGGCACGAGTAGGATTAAGTAACAGCAGGGCCAGAGCTGTAAAGTTAAAGGCCGCAAAATACGGTATCATGAATCAGTTCTTGTACTAGAAGGATCCTGGGGGGGTACTGCTCAATTGCCTGTTGGAGGAAGAAGCCACTCATACCAAGAGAGAATTTCATAAGGGAGATTGTGGTGGTCATCATTCTTGGAAAGTCACAGTGAACAAGATCTTGAGGGCTGGTCTCTATTGGCCCACCATGTTCATAGATGTGTATAAAGAGACAATAACATCTCACCAATGTCAGATCTTCGAGGGAAAAAGGAAAGTTGTATCGATACCCCTTCACCCAGTCATAGTAGAAGCTCCTTTTCAACAATGGGGACTAGATTTCATCGGGGAGATAAAGCCTAACTCGTTTGGGCAACATAGGTGGATATTGATGGCCACAAACTATTTCACTAAGTGGATAGAAGCTATACTTACCAGGAAGGCAACAGAAAACGTTATTATGGAATTTCTGGACGATATATCCTATCTAGGTTTGGTTGCCCCAAAAGGATCGTGACTGATAATGCGCCTGCATTTTGTTCTAAGAAGATGGCTAATTTCTGCCACAAATATCATATCAGTCTAAACCACTCTACAGCCTATTACCTCTAAGGAAATGGTCTGGCAGAATCCTCCAATAAAAGCTTAGTAAAGATCATAAAGAGATTATTGGAAGAAAATAAGAGGGCATGGCACACTAAACTGAAGTATGCCCTGTGGGCTGATAGAATAAGCACTAAAAGGGCCATTGGAATGTCCCCATTCCAGTTGGTGTATGGAGCTGAAGTGGTTTTTCCAGCTTCGTTGGGGTTACCAGTTATGAGGTTACTGCAAGGTTTAGAAGAAGAGCTGAATCATATGCAAAGGAGAGTGAACCATCAATGGTCAAGGTTGGGAGGAACACTAAATGCTAATATGCTTCCAACATACAGACAGAGGCAAACGAAATTTGAAATTGAAACCCTCGATGGTGTAGAAACCAAGAACAAACCCCTAGCTTAGCTGGCAACGCTAGCCATGTGCTATCGTAGAGTTGCTTTAAATGCCACCACCAACCCCAAATTCGATACAAGACGTGATCTCTATAGGAGTGGGGGCATTTATGATGCATGAAGTAATTGAAAACGCAAGGTAAGTTATAGAGACCCCAAGTAGCGTGTAAGGCCAACAAGTAATGGAAAGGTCAATATGTTTTGAGAACCTCAATAAGGAATTTAACTTCCAACAAAGCATCTCAAGGTGATAACCTCCAAACGTTACAAACTTTAGTATTAATTATGTGCGGGGACTTGCGAAATGAACACCATAGGTAGGCACCTCCATAAGTACACCTATAAACCAGGAACAAAGTGGATGCATTAGTGAAATCGCTAAGTAAGTCAGGTGTCTCCATTTTCTTACCCCTGTTAGAAAAGCAGGATCGCAGAGAGATAACAATAAACAAAAATGCAAATATAATCACACACACATTACAAGAGAGACATAGATATATTGTGGTTCACCCCAACTTGGGCTACGTCCACACTGAAGTTGTCAGTCCTTATTATTATTCCGTCCAGCAAAGTGAAGGCATACAACCTACAGCACAATCGTTGCACTTCCTCTTCACTGTCTCACAGTCTCTCTTCACAGATCTCAGAGATCTTTACAATGCATAAAACCTAATACATCATTCACCCTAGACGTGTTACAATGTATTTCTTTTATAAGGGAAATACAATGGGAAAATACCACGGGTTACCCAAAACCATGGGCCCGAAAATTGGTGGCGAAAACAGCCCTCCCGGACCCCCTGAGCATCGGGCTGGAATCATAACCAAACCTGGGGTACGGACACAGCTGAATCATCATCTATGAGACTGAAAGATCTGGCTCCACAACCAATAACCCCTACCTCTCGGTAGCCCTATCGGGGTACCTTCCCCTTTGAAAAGACCAAGCATCACACCATGGGCCTCAACCGCCACCAACAAAGGTCCATCCCACCTAAATTACTAGTTAGATTTTAATACATATGCATACAAACCCTTACAGCCGTAAGAAGGAGATTCAGATTACTACATTCAATACATTCATACACATGCGGCAGTTCATACATCTATTCATTTTAAACACTTCCGCAAAGCTGTAGAATTTATAATTAGCAAACCATGTTACTTATGAAACTAAGACATGTCAAAGAGTAGAAATCAAATACCGGTGCAGTAGGTACTTATCAGTGCTGAAGTTAATTTACTATTTTTAATCTCTTTACTAGTTTAATTTTGTATCAGAAATTTTTTTAATTTTTACTATTTTTAGGGACATTACAAGTGGTATCAGAGCCCAGCTACAAAACTAAGTGACCTATAGGGCTCATTACAAACATCCGCTGCAGATACACAGTGAATAGAAACATTCCTTCAGAAATTTTATTTTATTTTTGTAAAAATGAACTAACAGGTTTTCTGTTCTTGATGCTTATATAAACACTGCAGGTACAGTCAGTGTCTTAAAAATCAATGCATAAGGGGACATCAGCATACATGGGAATATGAACTCCCCACCACGAGAGCAAGAAATTGTGGTGGAACTCAACTCGGATTTAATGAAATCCATGCAAAATCTACAGGCCGAATAACAAAGTTTCTGTGATGAAAACATGCAGGAAAGAAGTGAACATCAAGCTATAAATGAAGCTTTGCTTCAGAATTTAACAGTGGCAAAACCCCACATACAACCCACACTCTCAGTCAACACTTTTAAAAAGGGAACAGTCACCCAAAGAAAACTGCCAGTCCTAAGGGAGAGGAACAGGTTGAAAACATACCTGAATCAATGGAAGAGGACTGTAAGAGCTCTTCCAATGATAAAGGTTCACCAACTCCTTGCAAGAAAAGAAGGAAAAGTGATGACATTCTGGAAGGGGAATTCAGAAAGATAAAGGCCCCAACCTATGACGGAGAGATTAACTCTGGGGAAAAGGTTGAGGAGTGGCTGCTAGGGATGAATGAATACTTCAAATTTCATAATTACTCCAGTGAAATGCAAGCTCGACTAGCCATATACAACCTGAATCGTAAAGCTGCCAGATGGTAGTGGGACTTGAAACACACCAAAGGACAAGAACTGAGAGACATAACCTGGGATACTTTCAGCAGAATATTCGAGGACAAATATATGTACAAAATATTCTTTAACAAGAAAATTAAAGAATTTCATGAGTTAAAAATGGGCTCCCTAACTGTGGAAGCATTCATAAACCGATTCTTAGACTTGCTGCACTATGTGCCATACATTAAAGATGAGAAGGTCAA
Source organism: Larix kaempferi (assembly GCA_027924585.1). Taxonomy (NCBI): domain Eukaryota; kingdom Viridiplantae; phylum Streptophyta; class Pinopsida; order Pinales; family Pinaceae; genus Larix; species Larix kaempferi. Next base: position 8,074,169 of record BSBM01000486.1, read on the forward strand.
AATACAACAATTCTTGGGAGGGTTGCCATGAAACTTTAGAGAAAAGATAGAGTTTGACATGCCAAAAACCCTTGATGTGACCTTACATAAAGCAAGACTGTGTTATGAACATGGATATCTAAGGAATGACAACATCAAAAGAAATAGAGATAGGTTCAGAACCTTCTCAAACAACCACAGACTAGGTTTTAGACCTCTACCTTACCAAGCATAACAACAGTTTTCCGCCCAATAGAGGCTTCAACCGACCTCAAGCACGACCAAGTGCATCACCACCATCGACCAATAGGCCAACTTTCAACAAAAGGACCAAAGCTGTCCAACCAACCGTTTCTTGCTGGAAATGCCAAGGGCCCCACTCCTACAGAGATTGACCGAGCAAAATGGATGGATTTTTACACAACTTCCAAGTAGAACCTACTGTAGGGGACACGGAAAAGACACCTAGGATTTATGCCACTCTTGATGGTCGACAGGCGGATCACCAAGCCACCATGGTGGAAATAGAGGGTAATATCTCTAACATTGTCATTTCACTTTTAATAGATCTCGGTGCTTGCCGAATTTATATCTCCCCTAAGTTAGTGGACACTTGTAAGTTGAACCGAGAACCTCACGAGAAATTGTGGCTGGTACAACTAGCCACCGGTACCAAACGAAAGGTTTTCGAGTTAGTTAAGACTTGTGAGATAGACTTAAACGAGTTCCAAACTAGGATATATTTAAATATTCTACCCCTAGGGTTGTACGATGTACTCATCAGCATGGATTGGTTAGAAGAACACTATGTCCTACTAGACTACTTAAACAAATCCTTACTCTGGAGGGATGACCAAGGGAATTAGAAGACGATTCAGGGTATCCCTAAGAAAGTGTTGGTACGACAGATCTCCGCCTTACAAGCAAAGAAATGTATCAGAAAAGGTTGCAAACTCTTTGCCGTCAATATCCAAAACATAAAAATTGATAGGGAACAAAAGATTGAAGACTTCCTAGTCCTCGTGGAATTCAAGGATGTATTTCCCGAGGAAATAACAGGATTACCACCCAAATGAGACTTAGAATTTTCCATCGAGCTAACACTCGGATGAGTACTAGCTTCTAAAACCACGTACCGCATGAGCACACAAGAATTGGTGGAGCTCAAGCTTCAGTTACAAGAGTTAATAGAAATAGGGTACATTTGACCAAGTGTATCCCCTTGGGGTGCACCGATACTCTTCATCAAGAAGAAAGACGGAACGATGCAGATGTGCATCAATTACCGCCAACTCAACAAGATGACCATTAAGAACTGCTACCCACTCCCTAGGATCAATGACTTGTTTGACCAAGTCAGAGGGGCAAAGATCTTCTTGAAGTTCGACTTATGATTTGGATACCATCAGGTGAGGATCCGTGATGAGGATATCAATAAAACCGCATTCCGAACCCGTTACGGCCACTATGAGTTCATAGTGATGCCCTTTGGGTTGACGAATGCTCCGGCCAATTTTATGTGCATCATGAACAGTATCTTTAGTAAATACCTCGATAAATTTGTTCTAGTCTTTATTGACGACATTTTGATCTACTGCAAGAATGAAGTAGAACATGAGGAGCACCTCCGAATTGTTTTACGGATACTAAGGGAACACCAGCTTTACTCCAAGTTTAGTAAGTGCGATTTCTGCAAACCCCAGATTCAATACTTAGGACATATCATTTCCGAGAAGGGAATAGTCGTTGACCCCGAAAAGGTCAAAGTTATCGAAGAATGGCCCACACCTACTTGCGTATTCGATATAAGATCATTCTTAGGATTAGCTGGCTACTACCGAAAGTTCATTGAGAAATTTTCACAGATTGCACGTCCAATGACCGCCTTGCAGAAAAAGACAAACAAGTTTATCTAGACGGATAAGTGCGAAGAAAGTTTTCAAAAGCTGAAGCAACTACTGATTAGTGCACCGATTCTGTGTATTGCGGATCCGAATGGGGACTTCGTCGTTTGCACGGATACAAGCAAGGAAAGATTCGAGGGAGTCCTCATGCAAGACAATTTTTCCATATGCTACAAATCGAGAAAACTAAAAGAACATCAGCAGAACTACCCTACATATGACCTCGAACTAGCCTCCATCATCCATGCTCTGAAGATGTGGAGACATTATCTCATGGGAAAGAAATTCTTATTGATGACTGATAACATGAGCTTGAAATACCTTTTCGACCAACCCGACCTAAATTCCAGGTAGGCCAAGTGGTTAGCATTCCTTAGTGAATACCATTTCAACCTAAAGCATATAAAAGGCAAGGAAAAAAAAGATTGCGGATGCCTTGAGCCGTCGAGCACATATGCTTTACGAGGTAACGGTGAGCCAAACCGACTCAGACCTACACCACAGAATTCGAACGGCATGCAAGAGTGACCATTATTACACCTAAATCCTCGCAAAGATCCAGGAAGATAGACTTTTCCAATAGAAGAAAGAATATAAGATAGATGAAACGGGACTACTGTGGTCGAAAGACCGGCTTTATGTCCCAGGGAGTGGAGACATTAGATCAAACATTCTCACCGAATTTCACAAGAAACCCTATTAAGGGCACCCCGGATATCTAAAGATGATATCAGCCACAAAGAAACATTACTTTTGGCCTAAGCTGAAAGCTGACATTGCAATGTTCATAGCGAAATGTCAGGAGCGCCAATTGGTCAAAGTAGAACACCAACACCCCTCCGGATTACTTCAACCTTTACCCATTATGGAATGGAAATGGGAGGTGATAAGTATGGACTTCATTACAGGCTTACCCAAGCGTAAGAAACAGAACAACTCCATCTTTGTAGTGGTAGACAAGCTATCTAAAGCAACCCACTTTATACCGGTGAGATCTACCTACAAAGCAGTTCACATCGTGGAAATATTCTTAAAAGAGATCTTTCGATTGCACGGGATACCCAAAACAATCATTTTCGATCGAGACACGAAGTTCACTAGTAACTTCTGGAGAGCATTGTTCTTCGGTTTGGAAATCCAGTTACAATTCAGTACCGTGTACCACCCCAGACCGACGGACAAACAGAACGAGTCAACCAAATCCTCGAGGACATGTTGAGGATGTATGTCATGAACAACCCCACCAAGTGGGAGGATTATTTGCACCTCGCAGAGTTTTCATACAACAACGGTTATCAAACCTCGGCCAAAATGAGTCCTTTCGAGGTGCTCTACGGTAGGAAATGTCGGACACCCGTGACTTGGGACAGCCAAGTAGACAGACTTAAGGTACAACTGAACTTAAAAGAAGCACAAGACCGCCAAAAGAGTTATACGGACAAGAAAAGAAAAGACAAATACTACCAAGTCAATGAACATGTGTTTCTAAAAATAAATGCAAAACGAAGCTCGTTGAGCTTGGGACGTTGCGGGAAACTAGCCCCAAGATTTTGTGGACCTTTTGAAATACTAGCAAAGAAGGGCCCAGTGGCTTATGAGTTAGCATTACCAACTCGTATAAAAGTTCATAATGTTTTTCATGCTTCAGTATTAAATAAATATGTATACGATACTAAACATGTTATTGATTGGTCCTTATTATAGGTGGAGCCCGAAGGGGAGTTCATGCCAGAACCACTCCACATTCTAGATAAGAGAGAGGTGCAGCTTAGGAGGAGGACCATTACTCAACTGAAAGTGCAATGTAGGCACTTTGGACCAGATGAGGCTACTTGGGAGAATGAAGCCACCATGAAAGAGGCATACCCCGCCTTGTTTCATGACTTCATTCCTAGTTCCTAGAAACACTAGGACGTGGTTCTAAGCAGGGAGGGATGTAATATCCTGAATTTTGGACTAACTATTTTGTTGTTATATTGGGCCATGGCCCAAGAACATATGCTTTATTTTGAATATTGGGCATGGACCCTAGCACCTATGATTTATTGACATATTGGACATGGACCCTAATTGACTTCTTTATTGAGTGAATACTGGGCGAGAAGGCCCCAATGTTTTAAATGATGTTCTTTAGCTTTGATATGGGTACAAACCCTAATATACTGAGATGATCTTTTGTTACTCACTATGCAGAGCTATGACTTTACATGACTTGACTTATGAGTGTGTTGAGTGTGGACTCAGAAACACGCATATAACCTATGTACTGGGCATAAGCCCTGATGTATCTAGAAGAATGTTTATGTGCTGGGAGTAAGCCCTGAGGTACATTGAGTGTTGGGCCTAATTCCTGGAGCACTCCAAGCTTGATAACCGAATACTGAATCCGAGGCAATTTAAATATTCTAGATGTGCCTCACAACCACATTCTAGCACTAGTGTTGAGCAGAGGCTTTGGAATTGCACTAGCGTAATGCCCATGTGAGAGTGTTGAGTTAAAAGGCTCTAAAGAGCACTAGGGGTTACTGAATCTCAAAGTGTTGAGTCTAAAAGACTCTGAATAGCACTTTTATTTCATCACATTTATTTGATTTAATTAAATGATTCATCTTTTATCTATCATCAAATACTGCGGGAACTATCATGTTAAACGAGGGAATCCGACATGCAAGAGAGAGACTAGAGGTGCCTATCCAAGCTTACCAAAGACCGTCCAAAGAATTGGACCTCATCCTTAAAAGTTATGAGAAAAGAAGTATCATGTGAGGATACCTAACTAAATAAAAGATAAATACCAGTAGTCTTTTATGACTAACATGTATAAAGGCCTCAAGGCTAATATTATTATTAAGAGCTTTAATAATAATGGTGTTATTATTTAATTATGGAATATAATTAGTATATATGATTCATGCATTGCTTAATATTATAAATGATGTATTAATAGTTAAGTGAAACATAGTTATTGTTAGTATAATTATTGTTATTATAATTATTATGGAGAGCATAAATCAAAAACACTTATAGTTAAACAGTGAAAAAGTTCTAGTTCAAAAGGACTAGGTATTTAATTAAATAATATATTTTAAATATTAATTATTTAATTTAAAGAAACTAATTATTTCAACAATCCTAATTCAAGACTCCCCTACTTAAAGAGGGCATATCCCATGTTTTGGGGCTCATCTATCATTCTTGTGTATTATCATTCTCTTATGGTAATCCAAGAAAGTATTATGCTCCAAGAAACTGAAGAAAGTATTCTTGTGTATTATCATTCTTGTGTATTATCATTCTCTTCTGGTAATCCAAGAAAGTATTCTGCTCCAAGAAACTAAAGCAACCTCACCTAGTAATTCTCAAATCTGAACCAGCAGTGGACCTAGGGCCTCTATCTCTCATTGCATGTTGGAACCAAGCTCGGGGGGATCCATATAGAACCAGGAAATGGTTCAGGGGTCAAGGTTGGGACGAACATGGTAGTCCCAAAGTTATCCAGCTAAGGAGTCATTCTAATAGGTCAGTTGAGCTCAGAAGTCTCTACACTAATTATTGTTTGAGTGTGTAGGTTACTACAGGAAGGGAGCAAGCTACAAAGTAACCAGGTACGAAATATAGATATTCCATTTCAAGTTATAATAGTAGTTAAATAATTAAAAAAAGATGCTACCCCAACCCTATTGGTTCTTTTTCTTTTATCCTAAATCGTTTAAATATAGACTTTCTGATAGGAACAAAAAAAAATACCGTAAGCTAGGATTACGTTAAATTTAGAAGCTAGGATCAGTAGAATTTCTAGCAGTTCTAGCCAAGCTATCTTGTGCTAGACATCCTAGCAAATCCATAACCTAGAAATATGTTCTTGATATTGTAGATACACTTAGATCGCCCTTCAGAGCAACATTATTATATTCATATATATATACTCCCATTTCTGAAACAGTGTCCGGATTTACATTTTTTTCTTAATCTTTGTATAGCTAGGATAAGAATGTTGTTCGCATTACTATTTATATTTGTCTCTACTAAAATCCTCTCTCAGATTTAAAACATCAACATATCACAAATCTAGCTAAGAATACTTCGAAACTACTAACACTTACAGGAAAACGATTTCAGACATTGAATTAAAATACCAAGTAGTGAAGGCATGTTACAGTATATCTTCTCAAAGCTTTTCCATGATCAACGAATAAATCAACCACTACCACGAAAGCACCACATAACTTTTCTAAGGGTTAATTATCACCAACAGTCAACTCAGCACCAAGAATTAATGCATCAGGCATATTCCAGGAATTACGATTTACAAACTTAGTCTGAGGCATTTTTCATTCTTGCAACCTAAACATTTCAAAAGAAACTCAACGATTATCATTTCAAAAATCAATAGTTCACAACATACAAAATCCATAACATATCAACCTACGGGTCAAGAGATCAAACCCCACCCAAGGCTGTACCATTGACTCTGCTATCCTAATAGACGCCATATAATAGCATTAAAACAGTAACCCATGCTCTCTCGAAAGCCAAATGAAACAGTAGCTAGGGCTACGACTTCTAACTAAAATGCAGAAGGGTTACAGAGCATTCTTCAACCAAACATTACACAATAACATACATATAAGCACTATTCATAAACGAAGGGATAGGGATCGATTCCCTCTACCATTTCATCTCAGACCCTTTTAGTGTTAGGAACCTATGTGAACCCTTCTCTTTACTATGTTAGTATATTGTTGTTGGACGCATATGCTTTGTAAGTCGTCCCGTAGTATTTGTTGATCCGTAGTTTATATTAGCCCATAGTATTGGACGCATATGCTTTGTAAGTCGTCCTGTAGTATTATATGTCCCATGGTTTTGACTCATAGTATTGGGCATAGACTTAGTATATAAGTATGTGTTGAGGTCATTGAAAGCACCATGAAGTTAATTGTATTGAGCTTGCTCAAAGGAGGTTGCCCCCTCGAAGTGGCCCGTGATCAATATAAAATCGATTCTGTTCTATTATTTCTGATATCTCATGTATTTGCATTAATTAATTATTGTAGGTACATCACATCTGGTATCAGAGCACTTTCCTTGGCACAAGTGGAAATTGTTTTTTCTTTTTTGGGCGGTGACTTTCAGATCAATTTTTGAAACTTTTTACACAAAATCAGAAGAAGTTGATTGCATATCTGAATTCCTCTTTCAAAAATACGCAGTTTCAAAAAAAAAATCATCTCATTTGGAGTTCTAAAAGTAGAGATATCGCGGATTTAAAATCAGCAATTTTTCAGAATTTCGGTGACGGCCGCGGAAATTGCGGCGAGAAAATCTTTTGACTGAGTGCCCAGATTTCTATTCCACTTTGATGTGTAGAAGCAGAGTGGTTGTTCCAGTTCCAGAAACATGCTATAATAGCGATTATGAGCAATATAGATCCGGTTTTTGAACATTGGGTGGAATTTCTGCCCAAATTTTTTTCTGTTGCAGGTTCGGATATGGGAATAATCCCTATCCGCTTAACTGTGGGAAGTACTTGGGCATAAGCCCTAAAACTCATTGTGAGGAGTACCACAGGAACCCCGAAGTAGCTGGCCATTGAGAGGACCTGCCAAGCGAAAAGGGCAACGACCCCTACCTGATTGACTAGTTCCCACCCGTGAGGTAAACCAAGAGCTCTCGTTTGTGGCAAAGCGGTTATTAGTTTTACCTGAGCCGTGGAGTGAGGGGTACTGCCCCAATACGCAAGCCGTCAGACAACATTGGTGGCCGAGTGAAAACCCTCAAATGTTAGGAAGCCACACATACCTGGGGTCCATATCTACTTTCAGCTGAACTATTGCCGATCACTGCTGCATCGTTTCAGATCCATTTTGCACGCCGTTCCAGATCCAGCCGTTCGGCGTTGTTCCAGATTCCTTCTGAGCCGTAGCCGCTCCAGTATGTTAAAAAAAAAAAAAACCGAGTATAAAATTCAGTTTTTTCTCCATATCTCCCTTGTTTTACCTCTGTTTCCCTTATAATTTTCAGGGAACCCCTGTCATTCCATTTTGCATATTTCATTCCTGAGGACCCTATCCTCAATTTCCCTTCTTACAGCTTGAAATCTCACATTTGTCTATTTTTAGGGTTTGCCATAACTTCCTCAAATTTCACCCAATCACCTTCAAATTTTACCAGAGTTCCTTTCTGAATTCTGCTTCTTTGTTCCCCTCTGCCAAATTTTCCCATTCTTTCACCCCGCTTCTGAAATCCTCATTTTTGCTTCCCTGTCTATCCAACAGTGTCCAAAACCTAGTCAAACCCCAATTACCCTTCTGATTTTTTCCCAAATCCAAATTTTCCCTTACTGAAGTAGTTCTTGTTTTTGTTTTCCTACACAGTCAACCAAAAAAAAAAAAACCTGGTTATGGTTGTCACCCGTGCAGGAGCACACACCATGGAGGAAGCACTTGCAGCGATCCAAACCAAACTCCAAGATCTGGATGAAAAATTTCTCAGCTTCCATCTTCAGCATTCAGCCATGAACAATACCAAACAGCGAGAATCTTTTGTAGCCACCGGGTTCTATGCTTCTAGCACTTTTCGTGGGCCGAAGCTTGATTTTCCTCGCTTCAATGGTACTGATCTGACTGGATGGATATACCGAGCAGAACAATATTTCAGTCTGCATAATACTTTTGATGTTCAGAAAGTTCCACTTGCATCCTTTCATTTGGAACAGGAAGCCCTTCAATGGTACCGTTGGTACATCAAAGCTCATCCCGAGCCAAACTGGACAGATTTTTGCCAACTCATTTTGCCACGATTTGGTCCTAGTGCTTTTGACGACTTCACAGGAGCACTCACTAAACTTCACCAAACTGGCACAGTGAGAGAGTATCAGATGGAATTTGAGAAACTAGCCAATCACACAGAAGGATTGTCTGATGAATTCTAGAGGAGTTGTTTTATCAATGGTCTCAAGGATGAAATCCGCTCAGAGGTCAAAATGTTTTGTCCCAACACAATGATGGAAGTCCTAGGGTTGGCTAAGTTGGCCGAGGATAAGATCGCAGCTCAACAATGCTCCAAACCCACCTTTGTTCCCTTCAGAAATATGGGTTCCCAACGACCTCCCATCACACCTGCTCCTCAACCAACTCCTATCAAGCATTTGTCTGAAATAGAAATGCAGGCACGCCAAGAAAAAGGGCTTTGCTGTAATTGTGATGAGAAATTCACTCGGGGACATAAATGTGTTCAACAAAAGCTCTATATCTTGGATGTGGATTCTCCGCCTGCCTTAGAACTTGGTGAAGAAGCTACAGATACAGTAGATGATCCGGTCGACATGCAACACCTGCCTGTTGACACCCCATCTCAGGACGACCCACCCGAGATCTCTCTCCATGCTGTAACCGGCGTCACCACCCAACAAACAATGCGGGTCAGGGGATACTTCAAGAAGCTCCCTCTTACCATACTCATTGATTCTGGTAGCACTCATAACTTCATTGACCCTCGAATTGCCAAACAGGCTGATTGTTTTGTCCATCCTTGCTCCAACTTTGAAGTCATGGTTGCCAATGGGGGCACCTTACCTTGCAAGGGAAAGTGTCACAATGTGCATATCTCTATGGAAGATTATAACCTACGCTCCGACATGTTTGCCTTGTCCTTAGGCGAATGTGATGTGGTTTTGGGCGTTCAATGGTTATGCACACTTGGCCCCATCTTATGGGATTTTGTTGAACTTTGGATGCAATTTAAAGTCAATGCGGCACAACACAAATTTTGGGGCTTACAACCAGGGTCTCTCTGCATCATCAGTTCACATCGCCTGGAAAAAATCCTTAAGAAGAATTCACATGGTGTCATCGCTCAGCTCAATTCCATTCAGATGCACCCATCAACAGTCTCCACTACTTCCTTGGATAGATATGCAGGTATCTTTGCTGAACCAATGAGCTTGCTGCCTTCAAGAGACCTTTCCGGTAAGAATGTAACCACATCTACCTCTCAGCAGGAAATGATGGCTATTTTGCATGCAGTACAGAAGTGGCAACCATACCTATTAGGCAATTCTTTCTGCATCAAGACTGATCTCCCGAGTCTGGAAAATTTTCTGGAACAATGGGTCTCCTCCCCAACACACCTGCAATGGGTTATCCAACTCATGGGTTATCCCTATGTGATCACTTACAAGAAGGGTAAGGAGAATATGGTGGAAGATGCTCCTTCTCGCACAATTGATGACCCAGTTTCTCTTACAGCTCTTTCTCTGCTTGTTCCAAATTGGTTGCCATATGTTCAACAAGGCTATCTCTTCTATGATCTCCATGCTTCTTCATCCACAGGGCACTCTGGGTTCTGCAAAATGTATGACCAGGAACAATGTAACTTCTTTTGGCTGGGACTAAAAATGACAATTCAACAGATGGTGGCTAACGATGATACTTTCCAAGTCAACAAGGGGGAACCGACACTCCTTTCGGGATTGATCAAACCCTTTCCCATCACTACACAGCTTTGGCCAACTATTTCTATGGATTTCCTAGCTGCACTCTGGTGGTACAATACCACATCTCAAAGGACACCATATGAAGCAGTCTATGGACAAACACCGCTAGTTCTTCTTCCATACACCCTTAGCAGCTCCCCAGTTCAGGAAATTGACTCGGTTCTTCGAAACCGCGATCAGATTCTTCTCATTCTACAGGACAATCTTCAAATGGCCAGAATTTGCCTGAAACAACAAGCCGATTAGCACCGTTCTGAGCGCATTTTCCACGTAACTGACAGGGTTCTTCTTCATCTATAGCTTTCCAAGCACTCCTCCTTGACACTCCAAAGGCGTCAGTGGCCCGAAATGCAAACAAGGATGCTACCGGGGAACCACTCCTTCAGATTCTGCAGCAATTTCTCCAACCAAAGCTTTTTCTAAGGGAGAGGGGATGTTAGGAACCTATGTCAACCCTTCCCTTTACTATGTTAGTATATTGTTGTTGGACGCATATGCTTTGTAAGTCGTCCCGTAGTATTTGTTGATCCGTAGTTTATATTAGCCCATAGTATTGGACGCATATGCTTTGTAAGTCGTCCTGTAGTATTATATGTCCCATGGTTTTGACTCATAGTATTGGGCATAGACTTAGTATATAAGTGTGTGTTGAGGTCATTGAAAGCACCGTGAAGTTAATTGTATTGAGCTTGCTCAAAGGAGGTTGCCCCCTCGAAGTGGCATGTGATCAATATAAAAGCGATTATGTTCTATTATTTCTGATATCTCGTGTATTTGCATTAATTAATTATTGCAGGTACATCACATTTAGTTTTCCTACCTACTACAAAGACAGCAGTAAAGATCTAAATCTTAGAACATGACAGGCTTGTTAATTTAGCTTCAAGGTTACGATTAGTTCCATCAAATATTCATAATAGCAACCAACATCTTTCGAAAACCCTTAGAAAAAGACATCATTTATATAAAAGAAAATGCAGAGATTAAATAGGGTGCCAAACCCTTATAAATTTACACAGAAGGACATTCCACGACCCATCCAAAATAATTATGCAGACATAGGTCTCTAATGTAAACCCCATTTCATTTTGGGCATTATTGTCATCATCAAGAGTTCAACAAAATTTAGACATAGAGCTGGATGGCCAAAACCTCCCACTAAGACCCTTTAGGGCCTGTAAAAGTCAATAGATACATCTTTTTACAACAGTCCAGCCAACGGCGACTTCCAGGAACTCAAAACCTGTTGCAGTGAACCCAATCGAGCTCACAAGGTTCCTCATAGCAAACGCAAAACACTCCACAGAGGCGAGAGGAGGAGATAAGTAAATGTGGACTCTGAACTTACTAATTGGAAATGCCTCCAAGTCTAAGTCTTGATCATTAACCAGTAACCACGCAGACGAAGAAGGCCAAACAACTTACCTGTCAGGCAAGTAAACATACGAGTCAGAATCAAGTTCATTATCGTTTCTATCAATTTAAATTTGCAAGAAAAACGAGGATGATATTACCTTCATCTATCGACATTCCTGCATAGGAAACCTTTGTAGTGGGCTGACCATGAGCCAAGCTCAGGTCAGAACACTAAACCCTCATACACTTCCAACATAAAGACATAGGCAAACAAACTTTGAAATTGAAACCCTCGATGGTGTAGAAACCAAGAACAAACCCCTAGCTTAGCTGGCAACACTGGCCATGTGCTATCATAGAGTTGCTTTAAATGCCACCACCAACCCCAAATATTCAATAGAAGTCGTGATCTCTATATTAGTGGGGGCATTCAAGAGCCATAAATTAATTGAAAACGCAAGGGAAGTTACAAAGAACCCATGTAGCATGTAAGGCCAACAATTAATGGCAAGGTCAATATGTTTTGAGAACCTCAACAAGGACTTTAACTTCCAACAAAGCATCTCAAGGGGACAACCTCCAATCGTTACAAACTTTAGTATTAATTAAGTGCGGGGACTTGCGAAATGAACACCATAGGTAGGCACCTCCATAAGTACACCTGCAAACCAGGAACACAGTGGATGCATTAGTGAAATCGCTAAGTAAGTCAGGTGTCTCCATTTTCTTACCCCTATCTCTTGGCAGCCCTGCCGGGGTACCTTCTGTTGGCCGGGAAACTGTCCTATGCCAACTTATGGAAAGACAGCCCACACACTCAACTTAATGCAGTCTTGTATGTGTTTAAAGTAGCTGTCCTTCACAGGATTAAGGCCTTGCTGCCTCTGTGATGTGCTCTTCAAAAATGAAGAGTCTCTATAAGGTGTCTAAATGTGAAAATTACCTAACTAACCTGCTAACAAATCAAAAAGTTTTGGATTAATTCATAACTAATCCTAAAGACTGTTTTTTAAACTAAATGCAGAATAAAATAATAGCAGCTCCTAATTTCTGCTCTATGATAATCTAGATGCAAATTTCCTATCTTGTCCAAGAGCATAATTTGAAATTAATATTAATTCACCTTGCATTTGAAAAATAAACATATAATAATTCAAATTGAAGAACCGTCTCACAGTCAAACTATTACATGCTAAATAACTTAAAAGCTCCTACAAATTAACGGATTAAGATCACGAAAAAAATGTTAGGTGCTTTTAATTCTGCAAAGTAAATCAATATCAACTGACACATCAAATGCAACAACAATCATTATCTTTCAAAATAAGTTTGAAAAAACTCTGATCATAAGAAATGAAGCATAAACTAAAAGCAAAGTTTACACTTTGCTTCAATCCCACAAAAGATAATGATGAACAGAACAAGTAATCTGTTTCAAATACTCCATAAAAGAAATTTTACAAAGCTGTGAGAACAGGTTCCAATGTCCATTCAAAGCACCATAGCTTCAGAAGAGTTCTGATATGTCAGCCTTAGGAAGCACCTCCATCTCTGGTTCCATGAGATAAACTCAGTTTTGCATAAGAACAAGAAAACAGAAAGAGAAGCACAGTCATCTCTCTGGTTTATGGAGACCATCCGTAGTAGAGAAACATGCAGAAAAATTGAAAGAAAATAGTTTCGTCCAGTTTCCTGGAACGTTCCTCCCCCGTCTATGCAGTCGAGCTTCTCTTTTTTTTATAAGAGATCATACTGAATTCTGAAATACAATCGTAACAATTAATTTAGTCAATGATTCCCCACATAGATAGGAAACATTTCAAGAAAAGAGAGTAATAAATAAAAAGATTTATCTGGACTGATAAGAAAAATAAACTTCCCTCTTTTATCCCATCTATTCACCATATGCTTCTGAGATGCAATAAATTGATTTAACCACTGCTGCAATCTCATTTACTGGTGACGACTAGCATGTTCATTGTGCTTCCATGTGAAGTAAATTATTGTATCCCGGAGGCAGCTGTTTGAATGATCTTTCCGATCTGGCATTATTCCACTTAACTTTCATCCTTCATTTTGATCTTTTAATCGCTTCTTTTATGGTCAAACTTCCCTTGACGAGCTGGTTTCATGAAAACATTTCACCGCAACCTAAAATGTACGATCAGTAATTTAGACCTGCACACCAAAATCAATATTAAATGAAAACAAGAGAAAATATGAGAATTAAGTAGGGAGAAGAACAACTGGTAATTTGATGGTGAGCTCGCCCCTTTGATGCGTTGGAGATCTTAAAAAAAAAACAGAATCTCATTAAGATGACAATCAATTTCAGGATAAAAATGAATCTTTATTCCCTTTCAGCGTTCATCCAATTCCTTCTTTGGCGATTGCTTGGTGTGTGTGGTAGATTGATTTTCCCTTTGCAGCAATTGTACCGATATAGAGTATTAATATTAAGCATAACTGCATTCCATAAACTCCGTCATGCCAAATCATTTTCAGATATCAACGAAGATCAGCACGTGTTGTAATCCGTTGATGTTCATGTCATAATATTACTGTAAAAATGACAACGTAAGTCTCAGAATATTATAACAAGCTCTTATTAAACAAAGAATACCCATGTAAATAATCTTAAGATGACAATAGGTTTCCATAAGCAAAATATCAACCAACCAAAAGCGTTATCATGAATGGCACATGTCCTATTTACAACTTTTTTTTTTCTTAAAGAGGTGTTAACATAGGAATCGTTCTGTTTAAGTGTGGAATATATCAATATATTGAACTCTTGAATTATTTTAACACTCATCACTTTTAAATAATTGATATATATTGAAAAGATAATCCCTTAATTTAATATGAAGAATTTCTCTTTGAATATGAATAAAACTATGTTTCATTTCATAAAGTTTTCTTTGTTTATTTCTTCCACAATATATATTTTAATTATAAAGAAGCAAATTATATATATATTACAAAAGGTTAACTTGATATTTGATTTAAGATAAGAAGGCAACCTCTTGTAAAGTATAAACTTTAACATTTATTTTTAATTTGTTTCTCCAAAAGTAAAATAATTATTAATGAAAATAAGAAATAAATAGATAACATGTGAAGAGTTATATTATCCATTCTAAATATATCAATGCCAATTGAAAACCAAACATGTGTTATTCCAAGACTTGGTTGAAATTAAATAAAGCTTAATAATTTAATTCAAATTAATTGATGCATGGAGATGATTCAAATAATTCCAAATAAGAGCAAGAAAGCATTATTAAAGAAAGCATTATTAAGAAGCCATGCAGGTAATAAACTAAATCAACTGAAACGAATCATATCACGAAGTCTTAATCTCATAAATATCAAGCCAAAGAGAAGGCATCGCAAATAGTGAAAGATCGAGAAAGAAGGCCATGAAGTCACATACTAAAACAAGGAAGATAAGATAAAAGAAAACTAAAGACTAAATATTTACAAACATTCTAATGGGGGCCACTTTATTTGCAAAATCAAGGGGAGTTGTTGGGGTGCCAACACCTTCCCCTTTGAAAAGACCAAGCATCACACCATGGGCCTCAACTGCCACCAACAAAGGTCCATCCCACCTGAATTACCAGTTAGATTTTAATACATATGCATGCAAACCCTTACAACCTTAAGAAGGAGATTCACATTATTACATTTAATACATTCATACACATGCGACAGTTCATACATCTATTCATTTTAAACACTTCCGCAAAGCCGTAGAATTTATAATCAGCAAACCATGTTACTTATGAAACTAAGACACTTCAAAGAGTAGAAATCAAATACCGGTGTAGTAGGTACTTATTAGTGCTCAAGTTAATTTAGTATCAGGAAATTTTTAAATTTTTACTATTTTTAGGGACATTACAAAATGGAACTAAAAGCGAGCTAATATTGGAAGAGAACTAATATTGCTGGAAAGTAAAACTTTGAACCAAAAATGTGAAACCACCGCTATAGAGTACTGCTGAGAATCCCAAGAAGTGCTAACTGGAGAGGGAGCGGATCCTTGTGAACTGCTGGAGCGTGTTGAAGATTCCATGTTGATGATGGCTTTCTGAAAAATGTGAAATGTGCTTTTGAATAATGATGAATATGCCATGTTGAAGATGGCGTTGGCGAATGCCAAATGAACTTTTGAACTGTGTTGAAGATGTCGTTGGAGATGACTTGTTGATGGTGTAAAAGAGGGTCTGCATGAAAGGGAGAGTTGGCCGTTGCAATAGTTAGGATGTGTGAGAGGGAAGGCCAGGAAGGCGTGAGCATTGGAGGCAATGCACAGGAAACATTGATGGAGGCAACAATGATGGCAAGAGCAAGAAGCAATGGTGGAGGCACGGTCTATGGGGATGGCGTGCATGCTAGGGAGATCGTGAGAAGATGGGAGAAATGAGCCTCGTGAAGGTTAATGTTGGAGCTGGGATAATGGACAATGTGAAATGGGAGAGGTAGTGAATGGGATAGCGTGAAGGTGAAATGGGAGAGATGGGATAGCGTGAAGGTGAGGCGCAACAAGGCTATAGTGCATGAAGGCTGTAGCATCTTAGGCACAGCAAGTTGAGTAGTAGTGGAGGCAAAGGGGAGTGAACAGATGCTATGGTGTGAAGTATGTTGCGCATGCCTAGAGGATAGGTATTTTGAGGAGGAGTATGGCAGAGGGAGGGAGATCGTTGAGCGTGAAGGTGATGGAGCATAAATGAGGGAGGGTGTTATGCATGCAGGTGATGGCGCGTGCAGGTAGTTAAGCATGAAAGATGTTGCTTGCAGGTTCATCGTTTTACAGAGAGAGAGAGAGAAACGTAAATGATGGGCGTTGGCAAAGGGATGTGCAGAAGGCATGAAAGAAAACATGGGGATGCTGAGAGTTAGGGAAGAAGGAGCATGGGAGGGAATAAATGGTAGCACATTGTGCTCTGGAGAAGCGTGAGGAATGGGAGCCAATGGGGGAAGCGTGAATGAAGGAATTAGCTGGAAATTTTAGGTAGACAGCGTGGGAGAGGAAACAGAAGGGAGAGCCTGCGTGAAAGGCTAGGTGAGGAAGATGTGAGACTATGGAAGCGTGAGAGTTTGGGAATGGATGGGAGTACAGACCCCAAAAAGGGGCTGCGTGAAATGCAGGTCTGTTAGGTTAGGCGTTGATTGACGCAGGTGGTAGGGAGCGAGCCCCAAAGTGAGGCGTGAATGCTGCTAATGGATGCATAGGAAGCAATGATGGAGGCAGGTGTTGGGCGTGAAAGATGCTGCGCTTGGTTGGGGGGGAGGCAGTAAGGAAAGCATCAGAATGAAAAGAATGGACTGAAGCAGCAGTGTGGGAAGATACGTGAATGTTTGAGTGATGGGATGAGTGGAGAAGTGTTGGGAGATGCTAAGGATGGAGGTGTTGAGTGTGGAAGGGAATGGAAGATAGCTATTGTGTTAAGTCTGAAAATTGAGGAAGATCTATCCCTGAACGGAGTAACCACAATGCATCCATGAACAAAGTTGTAAGGGTTTTTTTGTTCTCAGAATACTAGCAGCATAAAACAAGAAAATGAATGACCCAAGAAAAAAAAGTACCTAATCAACAAAAATATGAATGACCAGCTTTGAAAATGAAAATGACCAGGTAGAGGAGCGAACTGCTATGATGCCAATTGATCCGCAAGGTGAGCAGGATAGATATGAAATACTAAACTAAATCTGAATACTATGATGGAAGGTGAGGCTAGGAGAGCCTCAGCTCTCAATGGAGAACCCAAAAAAAATCCAGAGCTATGAAATAAAATGAAAAGACACACAAACTAAGAAACACAAGATTGGCACACAATAACTTGTTTGTATTATGAGGCAAGGTGCATTTTTATAGATTACAAAGAGGGAGCATAATAAATGTTATTCCTTATTATAATAATATATCTAATCTAATATTATCTCTAATACATTAAACCTTAGAATATTGAAACTAATACAAAAATGCGGAGTGTGGGCCTCCCATATAGACCAAAAATTCTAGAAGGAAGGAGCTGCCCCCTGAAAAGGCCCATGAGATAAGAGAAGATTCCAGGTTGTACATGGAAAACTGTAGAAATCAAAATGTTATTGCCTTAGATCCATCAACAAGCAATGACAAAGTGGTTGAAGTCAATCAAATATTGCCTGATGTCGAATATGAAGGGATGGAGGTTGAACGAGTTGGTAATTGGCAACCTCCCCAAGAAGAGCACACACATGGCGAACACACTCTCTTGCAGGACCAATTTGTGAACGAAGGGCCACAACAAACCGTTGACGAGACTTATACTTCCTTGTCGACTCCCTTGCCTCGACTATTAAGCGGACGACGAAGAACTCCCAGACGTATTCATGTGGATGAAATTTCATTTTCAGAACTTGAAGGTAAGATGCCCAAACACACTATTGATTTCCATTGTAGTAAGATAATCAAAGATTTTTTTGAATCCAAAATCGATGCAACAAAATGTCAATTGTTTCTTGCTTAAAATCACATTGTCTAGCTCATGTTAGGAGAATTTTGGGCATAAAGGTAGTTAGAAGTTCAGAGGCCAAGAATCATGTTGTTAGAAATCTATAATTTGCATTTAATTTGATTGGAAAAACTTCTCATACAATATTTTAATGTGGCTCGTCGTGTACTGTTGGAATCGATTGTAGACAAATCCACAAGGAAACGTTGCCTACTATCACACACATGTAAAATCTTTAAAGTAGATAGAAAGACTCTTCAAAAGTATTCTACCATTAGAGAAAAACTTGAGACCCCAGGCCAAAAATATTGTTGGGCCTTTGTTGGTAGGTTACCTCATTCAGACATGAAGCTCATTGATGCTGTTAAAGAACTAGTGTAAAATTTTTGGCATGATAACACTAGACCGTCATCGAATCAAATAGATGTTTTAAAGTTGAGAAAAGGTGTTAGGGGGGGTGAACCCCATGTTAAGTACTTCCTTGACACGAGACAAACATAACTCTATGAGAGGTTCAAGAATGAGCACACACAATTGAACTTGGGCAAAAGGTCCTTTGAAAAATCCAAACCCTAGTATGTTAGAATATGCATTGATTGCAATACATGTTGTTGTAGATACCATGTAGAATTTGAGTACTATTATGATACATATAGACATATATTTTGTGATTTGCATACTAACATTGTGCATGATTTCCCATCATTACAACCACCGAATGCATCCAGAGAATTTATACATAGCATAATGTGTCCAAGACCTGAAGGACAAAAATATTATAGAAGATCATGTTTGTATGGGACATGTTCTAGTTGCAGTGGATTTGCATTATTGAGCTGCTGCATCCACGCAACCAAGGTGCACGAATTTGGGAGGATGTCAGTAGAAATGTAGAAATTAAAGTACATAACATATCAATTAGATAGTTCGAAGGAAAGCAAAAAAATTGCATTGGTGAAGTCACAGGTAATCTAAGTTTGAATACTTTCATAATGTACATGTTGAATTTATACATATATATTTAGAGTGCAAATGTCACATTGTATTAATGCCCTTGCTTTTGTGGCACCAGGTACAAATTTTTGATTTTGTGAAGGAATTCAACCAAAAGACCAAGCAGTATGTACAACATGTCCATGTAGCACGATGGCAGGATGAATAGTACAGATAGTGCAGGGACACCTTTCCCAATGGCACAATATTGTCGGTTGTGGACTTTGCTGAAAAGTACACCGTACAGCCACATAATGAGATTCAAAGTCAATACTACCATTCAGACCAAGTTAGCATAATGGTCCATATCATGTATAGGAATGCACCAGAGAGCAGCAACGACATGAGGATAATATTGAAAGAGACCAACTTCTACATCAACGACGATAGGTGCCACGACCTGCATTATGTGTAGCATTGCTTCAAAATTTTCTATGATTAGCTGAAGGAGAGAGGTATACAGATGGATCAACATTGGATATGGTTAGATGGTTGTGCAGGCCAGTTCAAAAATGCATGTGTATTCGAGTGGTTGAGTATTTTGCACAAGACTTATGATGTGCTACATGTATGGAACTATTTTGAGACGAGGCATGGAAAGGCAGAGCACGACGGGGATGGAGCATGTCTCAAAACTGCCCTACGAAGGGAGGAGATAAGGTGCATGAGAGACCTT
This sequence comes from Larix kaempferi, assembly GCA_027924585.1. Taxonomy (NCBI): domain Eukaryota; kingdom Viridiplantae; phylum Streptophyta; class Pinopsida; order Pinales; family Pinaceae; genus Larix; species Larix kaempferi. The sequence continues at coordinate 8,094,077 of BSBM01000486.1, forward strand.
CATATTCGGAATGCATAATCCATAGTTCAATCATGCGAAGCAAAAATGTCAGATCGAACAACGGAGCAACACATACCAACAAGCAGAGAACATGTTGTAAAAAATTTATGGAATGTAGTTGATATATATCGATCACGTTCTTATAGCTGTAGTATTGTGCAAGGCACTCATGGATTTCATTCGGTTCGAAGCTCAAACAACCCCTTATTTGAAATATGGACGAAAAAACTTGCTTTCTTTTGTGGGTCTTGCAGCAGTTGTGAGTGGGATGAGTGTGAATCAATAGATTGGGTTGATTAATGGGATCATGTATCACTTGTAGTGGACCCACGTGCAGTTGTTGAAACAATCCAGTTAGACAGTGCAATTGGGATGAATTATTGGTTGGCACGATGCATCGAGGGGAAACAAACCCTTCTCGCATCATTAACCGATAGTGAAGGAATTACCTTTCCATCTGGCTCGATGGTTGATCAGGGGGAATATCTTACAGTAGATGGAAAGGGACCAAAGAGAAATGTCTACACATACACGGATTATAGACCAGGTTCACGGGTGTATCACTTTATGCCCCAAATCGTTGGTACAAACATCCAACTGCAAATAATGTCAATGAAGACATCAAACAAGGTACTCTACTTACTACCTCATGCAGAGCATGAGAGGTTGTTCGAGACAATAAAAAATTGAGAGGATCTAGAAGGCCTAATTGATTGAGGTATATAGTATAGGCATGTGATTGTTTATTCATGCATGATTAATGTTATTCATGTTAGATATTTTATTTGATATCGTTATCTTATATCATTTATTTGATGTTTGAGTTATGATTAAGTTCTAATTTATAGCCATGTGATTGTTTATTCATGCATGATTAATGTTATTCATGTTAGATAGGAATTTGATACCATTATCTTATATCATTTATTTGATGTATGAGTTATGATTAAGTGATGATTTATAGCCATGCCATTGTTTATGCATGCATGATTAACCACAGAAGCACTAATATAACCCTACAAACATAATCTAGCCCTAAAAATCCTAGAAATCTAAACTAACCCTAGAAACACTAATTTAACACTAGAAAACTAAGCTAGAATACTATAAATAATCTAGTCCTAGAAACCTAAACTATCCCTAGAAACACTAATCTAACCCTCAGAAACTAATCTAGAATCCTAGAAACCTATTCTAGCCCTATTAACCTAATCTAGCCCTAGAATCCATGAACCACCACACGTACCCTCAATAGGGGGTATTTGGACTCCAAGTGGGATAGGATCACTATTAGAAGGGTTTGTCACATCACACAAGTACACCACTACAGAACTCAAATTATAGAATCCAAATCTACATGTCTATCTTGGTATTTAGATCCTCAAACCCTAGTTCGTACCAAGATGCCCGCAGCACCCAAATCTAGATATTGCCCCTATTTTCTCTACCACTCTCTCCATTTGGAGCTTTAGGAATTGTTTCAATATTGGTCTAGTACTTGGATGAATATGAGGATCATTTGGGAGCGATGATTCTTCTTCATTCGATTCTTGAGTTGGTTCTTCATTGCCTTCATCAACATAATAATGGATAATTTCATTGTTGTTCAAATATGTTGGCAAGGAGGGCATGTTAAGGATTTTTTCATAAGCTATAGTAATAATATTCATATTCATATTCATGATGTCTAATGATAACCATTCATGCTAGGTTTTTTGGATTTGCAATGTCATTTTTTCATTGAGGCTTCTTGCCACTTGACAACCTTCAATCATATTCAATTCACTAGTGTAATTTTGAATTGGTTCTAGAGAATATGTATGTGGTTCATGTGATGCAACAACTTCATCATCTAATTGGGTAGCACTAACATGTTCATCATTGTCACCTAATGATTGGAAATTTCCTTGAGGGAGGCTTTAGACCTACCTCACCCATGTCAATGCTTGAGTTTTTGGAGGTCGACCTCCCACCCCACATGTCCTCTTCAAAAAAATTTGCTCTCTTGGTTTTGTGCCCACCCAAAAAATTTTCATGCTTTGGGTAACTTGAGGTATATCCCCAACCCAAAAAACTCTTATATTGTGTTGATTATTGGTTCCTTGTCAACCTCTCCATCATCATCATCATCTTCATCACCATCTCTAGATCATCATCAACGTCTTCATCATCGTCACCATCATTATCATCATCAACATTTTCATCATCATTGTCATCTCTAGGTTCCTCATCAACATCTCCATCATCTTCATCGTCATCATCATCACCATCACCATCATCATCAACTGTAACATACCCATTACCTGAAACATTTTATGTTTGAGAAAAACATTATCTTAGCTTTTATTGTAAAGAATTATATTTGGCCAAGTGGCCAAGGATGACTGTAAATGCAGAATACTATTATTTAATAAAATAAAATAGGAGACACTCACCCAAAGAGACTGTTTAAAGAGTGTTTACTGATCCACTAGATGGAATGGAATATGAAGTAGAAGGCAATGGACCAGTGGAAGCATCAGGAACTCAGTAACTAGTTGTTGTTATGGCACAACTCCCTTGAATTGTGGTCAAAGTTCCCTGAAAGATGGGACTGGAGCTTGAGGCTCATTTATTTGGAAACTAACCACTAAAAGACCTAGGCATATTTATAAGCCACCGAATTTGAGCAGAGGCTCACACTTTTTCTGACGGGAAAATTTACCTTGTGGTTCTGCTGTATGCACATAAGAGATTCGATGAGGGGAAGCTATGTTTTGAGTTGTGGTGTAAGTCTATTTCACTTCTGTTGAGTGCAGAGTTTCCTGCTGAGTGCAGAGGTTTATTTAGAGGTGTATTGCAAGTATCCATTGATTGCCGGAACTACAACCTGAGTTCCTTGCTTATATACAGAGGCTTCTACCTAGTGGTTCAGTAAACAGACTCGAGGGTCCAAAGGAGCAAGTGATATTGGCTGCTTCTTCTAGAGAAGGTTGGGAGGAACAGGCCTCTTTGGGTGTTTGTCCACCCTATCTACATTTGCAGGTTCTACTTGATATTCATTTCCTAGTAGTTACAATTTATTTCTATAACTGTTGATTTAGGAATCATTAGCTGAATATTGATAGTTATCATCATGCATAGTTAAATGTTTGATTTTCTGAATTGAATATGATTCTGTAAATAATTGAAGAAGTTATATGATTTGATAGAATAAATTACTTTCTTGTATTTTTCCACACACTATCCTTGTGCCGTACTCTAGTACAAGGAAGGGTGTTTAAAAATAGATAAAGATGATGATATGCAATAGATAGAATGATTGAATAACCATTGTAGTTAAATTCTACCATTTTCCTGTATTTTATTTTCTGCCTACAATTGGAAATAAAACCTCTTATGTTTCAGTCATAGATAAACATAGCAATAATCGTTTTATGTATATATTGTAATGCCATTTCCTTCATAGCAACAGAAGTAAAATACACAAACATTTCCATATTTCGGCACAAAACCTAAGGCTTAGTTATAGATCACCTATTCCTTTACAAAAGATGAATAATATACATTCTCTTATTATTTCTTTTCATCCTATTGATATATATTAATATTTCACATTATAGTATCAAAACTTCACTGTAGATTTTCATCAACATTTATGAATTGAAAACAACTCTAGAAAAGATCGAAAACAAACATATCTAATATGCAGAACTGCTAGCACTTATCTTATCATTGATATCATATATCAAACAAACACATAAACAACTTATATTTCAGACGAATGTCCTAAGTGTAACAGACCCAAAATCCTTGGATTAATATTCTAGTAAAATGTCAAATGATTTTCGCACGTTTACTTTATTAACAATATTCCTAAGGAACTTAATGAGGTAAAAATAATCCGACTCCCACTTAAGTTATCCAAATCGATGAGCATAAATACCTCCTTAAAAATGGGGTACATCCATTAGTTACATTCTAAACAACTATATTTGACTCTCTACAAATATCGAGTTTTACCAAATCACCATTTGATAATAGAGAAAACATTTCCTTCCATGAAGTTTCCATGACATAAAAAGATTCTACAAATCTTATAAATATATACATACATCTTTTCATTATAAAAACCCTTTTACGATGACAACTCCCAAAATGAAATCAAAGAGTGTATTTGTTTATATACTCGAATTTTAACAACTCTTCTAAATTAATTACTTCCACAAAAATATACTCTTACACAAAATATTCAACATAATTATACATGAAAAATACACATATAAAGACACGTGGTTCACCCTATCTAGGGCTACGTCCACCAAGTATGTTGCATCATATATTCATAAAGCATGGAGTTTACAATTGCAACATAATCGTTGCTTTTCACCTTCTCAAGCTACTCGCATGGAGCGCATTTTCCAAACCGGAACTGTCGACATACCTTGTTCGCCAGATTTCACTAATAGGCCGTCTCATAATAATATAGGAATTTATAACATGTCCAAACCCACAATAATTATTTAACACAGAAATTACACAACGGTTTACATGGCACAATGTATCGTACATATGTGTATATACATAATTCCGTCCTTGCAATTATTCAATTAGGAGTATTTATTCTTTCTCATTTAGTTCCCGTAAGTCACCTATGTCCTTGCGGAAATGATCTATTAGCCTATAACTATCATATAGGAAAATAGTGTCCTCATACATAAAGGCTAAGTATTCTCACTTACTAGTTTAATTTATTAATAGATCTATTAGTTAGTTGAATTTTGTTATAGTTATTATTATTAATGAGTCACACTCATTACTTTACGTAAGAATCATAATGTTTATATAAAAAATTAAAGGTATTGAGATTAAATTATGAAATTGGTTAAAATTAAGTTTTATTTTATTTAGGGTGAAGTAAATGATATTCGGAAAGGAGTCTATTACATTCCATGTTTGTATGATAGAGTATATATTGAAAAAAAATTAAATAGTTGGAAATTAAGTGAAGAGAGCACAATGTTAATTTTAAATCTAAAATATTTAAAAAGTTAGTACTCATAAATCATACTCACAACATAAATTACAAAAAAAATATTTACAAAATTTAAAATAATAAATATTAAAAACAAAAACTTCACAAATAAAATGTTAAAAATAAATAATTTCTTCCTACAAATTTAAACTAACTTAACAATTCTACACGTATTTGTAACACTACTGTTAAAAATATATATTTGTAACACTACTCTTAAAAATAATAATAACTTTGCTGCAATTTCTCAAAAAAAATAAAAAATGCTCAGGGGAGTGCCACCGATTAAAACATTTGAAAACCTATTAAAACATTTTTAATCAATATAAAAATATTTTAAAAACCTGTTAAAACATTTTTAATCAATATAAAAATATTTTAAAAACCTGTTAAAACATTTTTACTCTTATATAAATGATATAAAAAGATATTTTCAAAACCTGTTAAAACAATTTTACTCCCTATATAAATGACGTACAAAATATTTTGAGCCACATTGGAAATTTCTCTCAGTAAGACACATTAGAAATAAAGAGCTGCAGTTCTTCACAGAAATGTAAATGAGAACACTAAGTAAAACTGAGACCTAAAGTACAGGGAATCTAAACAGCTACTACTCCCGATTACTTATCGTGTAAGGTACACAGAATCTAAGCGACTACTACTTGCGGTAGATTCTGGATACAGATTTAGATTGAGATCTTCGATGGAACCATCCAACGAAAAGAAATGCCAACTAAATTTACCAATGTATGCATGCTTATACTCCCCACTTGTAGACAGAGCTGTCTGCTTACATATTTCCGGGTCTGGAAGCGGCATTTCACTCAGTATTTTATCACTGTGGACAATGGCCATCAAATGCTTCAATGAACGAAGAAACAGCAAGTAATCAATATCTTTCTTGATCGCCTTAAAACTGTCGCCTAAAATAATAATCTTATTCAAATTGGCAGCTGTCCAATTTGCACTCAATACATTGTTAACAAGAAAAGTTGGGCAGTAAGGCAGGAAAAACAAAGTAGGTCTGTCTACTGTGCGTCTGCCATATTCATTCACAGACAGAAACGTGCAGTCGAAGGCATTTATAGCTTTCTGCTGCAATGGGATCACTCTTGGATCGTACACCACAATATCGCTCACCCATTGAAATTTCTGTTTTAATAAAATAGCAAATGCCAACTGCATGTGACAAATTTCCACATTTGTTGTATAACCTGAACGCTCCATCTCTCCAACGCCATAGAGCACCAGTTGCAATTGTGAATACTGTGGGTCTGTGGCTATCACCCTTTCTATTTGTGCAGCAATTTCCGGCTCTTGCACATGTTTAGTAAATTCTGCAAAGTATGACGATTTCTCTAACTTTTCCAGTGCCAACTGTACATTGTTGATTATTTCTTGATATCTTGTATTTTCTTCTTCGGCAGTCGCAGGGGCAGGGACAGGGGCATGGGTACAGGCGTCGGCACTCGGGAGCGGCAATATGGGTAAGGGCCACTCCATAATTGGCAATTGGAGTGATGAATAAACAATTGGATCAATAAGAAGCGAGAGTTAGAGAGTTAGAAATTCTCGAATCTTTGAGTAACGAAGAAATCGATCGAATCAATAAAAAGTTGTTACAAATCCTTGAATCCTTAGAATAACGAAGAAATCAGTCCGATCAATAAAGTGTTCGGAATTGTTGAATATGTGGATGGACATGACAGGCATTCATATATTTATTTGGGAAATTGCTGAAGTGGATATGTGTGTTGGCTTGAAAGTTAGAAATTATTTGTTGATAAGATTGTGTCGGCTTCAAAGTTAAACGTTAGCTTGTTATTACAACCGTGTAAAAATTTGATAATTTGGATTTTGAGGGTTTTTTTTTTTTTTTTTTTTTTTTCTGAATCTAGTATTTTTTATTTTGTAAAATCCAACTTTTTGGTTTTTGATAGTAGAAATAGATTTAACACCCTCAAAACTCGGGTACTTAATCTAGAATTTGAAAACTATAATCTAAATTTTGAAAAATTATGACGATAGTTTTTTAAAATTGTGCTCAATAAATTCATTTGCTCTAGCTTAAATAGTTTAATTTTTATTTGAGCAATATCCAAATTGAAAAGGTTATATATATTCAACCATAAAATGTAGGTGTTTGATTAGTTTTTATTTTATTTACATTTAACATATTTCCTGTTAAGAACTCAATTTATATCCTAATAATATATAAAATAATAAATATGGTATTTAAAATATATTTAAAATGTTTAAAACGTTTAGGGGTGGAGTTTGAGTTGGGTTGTAAAGAACCCATTCTCTTTCGTTTTATGGCTTGAGTCATTTTGTGGGGAGTCATTGACATACTAAATTTTTCATCCTTTGTCATGTATTTAAGATGTGTGTTATGGATTTGAAAACTTTTATGTTTTCCATTTTTCTTTTTCACTTAAATCCTTTTTCTTTAAAGTGGAGGGATGACATATACTTCAAATTCATATCTATATATAATTTTCACTCCATGTTTTTGTTAAACTTTACTTTTATTTTTTTTTAAATAATTTCATTTGACTTCAATACATATTTTTTGGAGACAAGGAGAAAGACATTCCACACCTCTCTAATCATGCATTGCCTCCATCAAAACATTCCATACTCTGATTTCACTTTCCCTTCATCTCTCACTTACGATGTCACCCTACACTCTCTTCACCCTTCATTTTATTTTGATCCTTCTCTTCTTCACTTACAAGGTCACCCACACTTTCTTCACCCTTCATTTTCTTTTGACCCTTCTCTTCTTCACTTACAAGGTCACCCCACACTTTCTTCACCCTTCAATTTCTTTTGACCCTTCTCTTCTTCACTTACCAAGTCACCCCACACTTTCTTCACCTTTCATTTTCTTTTGACCCTTAAGCAAAAATATTGTCTACCTCTCCTTCCATGCAACCACCTCTCAGCCTTCCTTTTCACTTAATCCTTCTCTTCTTCACATGCACTTAACTAGGGTGGAGCCACGAAAAGGTAAATTGTCTACCTCTCCTTCCATGCAGTTGGAAGATATGCATGCAATTCAAGAATTACATGGCAAGGGGGAAACAAATATTAACTATTATGTTGAATTAGAGAAATTGAGCTAATTTGATTTTTTTTCTTCGATCCTTCTCTTATACACATCTGGTTAACTAGGGAAGAGAGAATACTTGTTATCTACCTCTCCTTTCATGAACCCACCTCTCACCCCTCCATTCCATTTGACCCTTCTCTTCTTCACATCTACTTAGCTAGGGTGGAGGGAAAGGGTATTGTCTACCTCTCTTTTCATGCACCTACCTCCGACCAATTTCCCTCTACTTAGAAAAGTGCAAGTGTCATATAATGATAGTGTGAAACTTTTTATCCAACCTTCCCACCTTCCTTTGATCCCTCACTTATCACCACCCCACACTTTGCTCAACCTTAATTTTATTTCTACCTTTCTCTTCTCCACATCTAATTAACCAAGAAAGAGAGAAAAAATATTGTCTACTTCTCCTTCCATGCATCCATCCCTCACCCTTTGTTTTTGTTTTAACCTTCTCTTCTTCACATGTACATAACTAGGGTGGAGGGAAAAGGTATTGTATTCCTCTCCTTGGATGCAACTACCTCCCACCAATTTCCATCTACTTGAGAAAGTGAAAGCGGCATCTAATAATAGTGTGGTACTTCTTATCCCTCCTTCTCACAGCCCCTTCATCCCCCACTTACCACCACTCCCACACTTATTTCATCCGTCATTTTCCTCTTCACATCTAGTTAACTAGGATAGAGAGAAAAAATAGTTTACTTCTGCATAGTTAACTAGGATGGAGAGATAAAATAGTCTACCTCTCCTTCCATGCACACACCTCTCACCCTTCCTTTTAATTTAACCCTTATATTATTTACATTTACTTAAATTATTTAAGTTTACTTAAATAGGGTGGAGGTAAAAGGTATTTTTCTTCTTTTTGGGTATTTTGGGGGGAGAAATGGCGATTTGGCGAGGGCTTTTAGGGTTTTTCAACGATTTTGCAGGATTTCCCAATCTTGATGGTTGATTGGTCGATTGTGTGGCCTACGATGACTTGGAGTCAAGCTGATTCGCAGAATCGTCCTAGTACCAGCGAAGGTTAAAAAAAGTGGGAACTATTTTGCTGGTCGTAGGTTACCTCTCCTCTTTTCAACATGATTTATCAGTTTTCCTACATAAAGTTTGAGTTCTATATTTTCCTTCGTCTTTCGGTTGGCCTTGGGCCTCCTTCAGATTTAGTGGTTTCTTATTTTAAAGGCATCTGAGTTCTATTTTTGGCCTCGTCCTTTGGTTGGCCTTGGGCCACTTCTAGATTTAGTGGTTTCTTTATTTTAAAGATTTGTGTCGGGGCCCTTTTGGCCTTTCTTCGTCTCGGAGTTGGCGTCACATGTTCCGGCAGCTGTCTCTTTCCCTCTGACAGCTACCGACAGCTGGGGCTTTCTTTTCTTTATTCGGCGGTGGCTTCCACTATGGTGGAGTCTTCTCATTCTCCAAACCCTTCCCTGTTGCCTTCGACTTCTGAGTTGGGTGACCTCCATGGTAGGGCTGGGGGCGATGTTCCTCTTAGCGGCAAGCTTCGTGGTCTGAAGGCCAAGTCCAGAAGAATTTTAAAAACGTATAAGGCTAGGGCCGATATCGCGCTGTTTGATATTGACGGGGATTACAACCTTGATAGAATTGGAATTCTGGCTGAACGAGCTCTGGTGGGTAGGATGGAGTTCACTTCGGGTAGCAAGCTTGAAATTTCGGAGTGGGTTTCCAAGTATTGGGTTCCGCTTACTGGCATGGCTCCTCGTATCAATCTCCTGATGAATAGGTGGATTTTATTTACTTTCTCCGAAGCGGCCCATCTTGACAAGATCTTGTCTTGCTTCTGGGAGTTTAAGCAGGTTTCGATGTTCTTAAAATGGTGGAATCTAAATTTTAACCCCCTGCATGAATATCAATCTCTTCGGCATCTCTGGATGATCATTCCAGGCCTCCCTATCGAGATCTGGACAGAAGATGTCATTATGGGACTTGCTTGTCACATACCCCAATTTTGCAAAAATGATGTAATTATTTTATTATATTCCTGAGACATTATGTTAAATTTAATGCTAAGTAGGAATTGATGACTCAGCAGAGTCACCAGAAATGGAATGTAATTTTGAATATTTTATTATTAATAAATAAATTATGGAGACAACAGCATGGGAGAGCTGTTAAAAGAGGTTAATGGTCTAACTGGTGGATGGAACTAGGTGGAAAGGCAAAAGACAAGTGGCAGCATCCTCAAACACTTCCTAAGTTGCAGGTGGCAACTTCCCTATATTTTGGGGTCATGATTCCCCAAGAAAGTGGAATCTGAGTAGGTGGCTCATTAATGACAGGTAACCCAACAAAGACCTAGGCAATCTTTTAAATAGTACTCAATGAACTGAGCTGAGGGTTCAACATTGTTCTGGAGGGAGAATACATTCAGGTGAATGCTATTCAGGAGTCCCATTGAGGAAGAGGGAAAATACAGTAAGGAAGTGTTTTGAGATGGGATGCTGCAGTAACTTGGTTCCAGTATAGCTGTTTGGCTGAGTGAATTATTCTGCTGCACCTAGTTCCAGCCAGGGAGATCAGATCAAGCTCAGGGGTCCTGAGAAGTGCTGTCTGGGCACTCTCCAGGAGTTGGTAGGGAGGAACAGCTTCCCATTGCTGTTGTTGTCCACAGATTAAGAAAGGTTCTGCCATTTATTCTTTTATGTTTATTAAGGATGAACGATGCATGTTGTTTTTATTGTTAAAATGTTGGAACAGTAATTACTTAGTTAGCAGATTGAATATCCCAGAATATCAGTAGGAAGATTGTTGAAAGTTACTATGATTTTCTGTATTATTAGTATAATGAAATATCCCTGTCTATTTACTATTAATGTATTCATAGTTTAAGACAGAAACTAATAATGTTTATGTAACAATTTTTGAGTCATAATTATAAACCTAGTTATATATAATTGTTGATGAGATAAGCAAAGTTTGCTTATAAGCAGTTGTTTTCTGTTTATTGTAAAATTAAATACACAACAATAGGAAACAATATTAAAATATAATCAAGTATATTACAGTGTCGATAGCTTTATTAATAACATTGCAGAACATTTGTAGTCACAGTTAGGTTAGGTATGTCAGGGTATCGATCCTAGCTAAGGTTGATCAGTTTTAAACCCATTATACAAATCAAACATAACCCTAGCTAAAGTTTATCCATTATTTACCTATCAAACTAAGCGATTGGCATAGAAAACTTAACCGAACTACATTACACAAGATTTATTAACAGACGAATAAACTAGTTATTATAATAGGAACTTTAGTGAGCTTTGAACAATACAGTATTATTTCTTCCCTAAACTATCAAGTACCAGCTGAATCGTATTTGACTTAAAAGAAAAATATTATTAACCCATTATCGAGCTCCAAATTGTTAGTATTACTTCACTAGACTCACTTCTTCAATAGAGATATAATCAAATCAACCGAACAAAACAACATTTTATCAGCAGAAGAAAACCGAGATTTATTTCCACAACAAAATGAAACAGATGGAACAATTTTTCCAACTCACTGTCGAGATTCTTTATCACTACTTTATCTTTTATTTGTTTCACAAATTATTAACAGAAGAAAATCATAACGATAGAATCAACTTTTAAACCATTTCATCACTGTAGATTTCGGTTTTGTTTCCATCCTTCCTGACTTTACATATAGAAAAACTAGTAAGAATAAAAACCACGATTTTCCCTTGCGGCCGTATCTCAAGATCACTGTATAAGTGATTTAAAAGAACTTGGGTTCTAAATTTACGCCATACCCAGTTCCAATATAAGGGAGACTGTTAATATGTCACCTTATCAAAGTCCTTTTTACAGGAAAGTTTATCACCAGAACGTATTACCAAACCCTAAGCGAAATTATAGTGCCCAGCATTCAAAAACTACGAAACCGTGACATTCGTCTACAGACAGGCTCCAGATTCTTACGTATCTATCCTTATTTTAACACAGTATTACATCTATAGGAGTTCTTGACACAAAACAAAACCGGTAATACAAATTAATCAAAGCCTTAACATTCTTTTCACAATACAGGGTTAAACCCATAACTTATCAAAGCTTAAATTCACACAGGATGAAGTTTTAACAAAAACATAGTGAAAAAACCCTGTACGTTTATCCGAGGATAGAGTTAAAACAAATTGGCGAGGTCGCCATCTTAACCACAGAGGGACTTACGTTTTCTTCATCTATCAAATTAAATCCACAGTATTCCTATACAAGAATCCTTTAGTGCAAAATAAGACTGTCATTTACATTCTCGGCAGAGCTACAACGACCCTTTATCATACAGGGTTAAAGCATGTTGAGAACATGTTAAACAAACAGTGTAAAGAACGCACGTAACCACAAAGTTACTCATTCCAAACCCTATCACTCTAACAACCATCAAGGAGGAGGAGCCGTGGTGAAACCAGGCTTACCCGGTATGAGCCAAGCGCCGAGGGTTGGGTCTGTTACATCTTCCCAGAAGTAGCCAACACCTGCACATGACATTTCGCATCAGTTACTGTTGGGTTTCTTTAAAAACAAAACGAAACTCTTTTAAACTGAGTAATGACGAAGTAACCTTATAACTTACTAGCAATCGACAGAAATTGCAAATCCTGTAGATAGTTTGATGACCACACCTGAGCCAGGGTAAGACCCCACTCTTGTCTTTTAAAAGATTAAGCTGACAAAAGTAAGTAGTAACTCCCTCAATGAAAGTCTCGATCGAACTCAGTCAAGTTTTGGCGGTCGCACAGTAACAGGGTAAATCTTGACAACCAAGGAAAGATTCTAGTTTTCCTTTCCACAACCTCAGGACTGATAACAACGAATATCATAACTCTCATACAGAACGGATGGCAAACACAACGGGATAATGTAGCATGGAAGCTGTTGTAACAAGTGCCTTAGCAAGTTTGGACAGGAGGGTTTTTACAGTGCGACTAAGCCCGAAGGCAATGGAGAAAATGACGAGGTAGGGTTAGATCCCATGTTTTATATCTCCAAACACTTGGCTCTCATTCAACCACGTAGCAGCTTAGATATTTTCCATGTTGTGGGTCGAGACTCTATAGTTCCAAGAGGACACCCCAATCATCGATTATCAATTAAAATTCATAGTAATAATATCCCATTTATGGTTACGAACCATAGTTCAATCTTGCAATTCATGCCATATTAATCCATGCTTTCAATTATTGTTTTGGAAAACCATAATACTCGGATTAGCAATCATTACAAACATTACAATCGATGATATTCTTATCATTGTTGTTAAATAAGAACTCCTATTATATATAGAAGAAGTTGTGTATGACTTTTCATAATGGCTAATCCATATATCATTTCTTATAATAATAATAAAAAAACCTAGAATGATGTCTTTAATACCTTGTTTATCATTCAACAAACTTGCTTGGTCAATAGCATTCAAGTTTGAGACTTGGAGTCTTTTTCAAACATAGATCATATGTTAGTTATTTTTAAAAAAATGCCAAAGGGGTAGTTATCAAGTAAATCAATACTAAATGCAAACTGGTCATTAAAAATTACAGCCTAGCCTAATGCGAAAGAATAAGAGATACAATATCTCTATCATTTCTCTGAGTTACTGTAGAGATGTAGAGCATAAATAATTGACTTTTCTATATTGAGATAGCATTGCAAGGATGAGTAAAAACTTGTTATTGCTTCATGATGGAATTTTAACTGGTAGATATCAATTTATGCAACTCATAGTTATTGGTTTAAGAAAGAATAGACCTGTGTTATCCTTAATACACGACGTGTTCAATCAAATATGATAATGAAAAACAAAGAGCAGATTTCAAATAAGGCAACTCCTTAAATTTTAAACAATAGAAGACAGGTATCGACAAGACATAGTGATATCTTTAACTCCCAAGCTGTACAATTAACGTGTAAAACAAAACATGTTCTGAATTTTGAACTAGACATGATGCAAAAGTATTCTACCTTAAAAAGCTTGATAAACCTGGTTAGCATGATTAGACTTTTTCACTGAATGAGTTGGTAGAGCTAAATTGACTTATGATGCTTTAAAGATTATTGCGGCGACCCGACTTTACCTGTGTATCTGTAAGAGAAGAAAAATCTGTTGCATTAGCTAGAAAGCTAAGTAAGCCAGTCCATCATGGCAATTTCCCCTTGCGGTTGAAAAACAAAAAAACAATCAGCAACAATTAAGAAACTCATAATAATATTTAAGTATAACAAAGACCATTCAGACACAATTACAATCACGTAAGTTAAACAGACAGTTAATTGACTGCATTTAATAACATTTATTGCTATCTTAAAAATTTTAAATTTTCAGAAATTTTTGGGTTTTGACATTGCTAATGCCGTTGGGAGATTTGTGCGTATCGACAAACAAAACTTCTTTGGTATGGACCGCCGTTATCCTAAATTTATGGTTGAAATTGATACGCGGGGTCGCTTACCTGCTGAAATTGAAATAGCTTGGGGATCTAGGGTTTGGAAACAGACTCTTGACTTCTTCAAAATTCCATTTCGTTGCTTTTCATGTAAGAGGCTTGGACATGTTCGAGCTTCCTGTCCATTCAGCTGTAAGAATTTGATGGGTTCACCTGCTTTGGATCTCTCCTCTCCTAGGAATGGAGCCCCTCAATCACTTTCGGTTCATTCGGGTAAGTCATTAAGTAAAACCCCTATTAACTATCCTGATTTATCAAAGGATGAACTTGTTTTTATTGAAAATTCTGAAAAATTGTTTTCCAGTCGCATTTCCAAGGGAGAAATTCAGATGCGACATGATCTTGTGACAGGGCTTCCATTAGTTAGTCCGGTGAATAAACCCCCCTGTCCAAAAGTTGGTCGTAAGCTTTTTAGTGTTCTAGAGGCTGATTCTTCTGTATTAGGGAATTCTTCGTCTCGTCTTGCAGAGGATGATTTATCAAACCCTCTCCATGTTAAGTCTCCACTCCCTAGTACTTTGGAGCTTCAGCCACTGCATTCTGATAATTTGGGTTTGGGTCCGAATTCCCCTGTTGGTGTTTCTTTAATTGCATCATTGAATATGGGCTGTGAAGCTGGACAGATATTGGTTGACCATAAGACTTTTGATTGCTCTGCTGGCACTTCCACTTCAGGAGACAATGCTATTTTAGCAGATAGTGGTTATCTTATTTCGGCGAATGGTGAGGAATTTCCTCCTTTACCTTCCTACACTAAGAACCCGGGGAGTGGGTCTTTGGCTAAACCTGTTCAATCCCTGAATTTCCAAAATGTCACTATTAGAAGGGGCAAAAAGAAAAAGAATCTTGATAAAAATGTTCAACTTCCTTCAGATTCTTACACTCCGATTTCTCAGAGATTAGAGGAGGTGGATAGGTCTGATCTGGTAGGTTCCTTGGGGCTTAGAGCGTCGTCCCCCAATTTGATAGTTTCTTGATGTCTATATTGTCTCTGAATGTGCGCGGATTGGTTAAGGTGTCTAGGGCACAGGCTTTATCCAATCTTTTTAAAACTACTATCCCTGCTATTATTTTACTTCAAGAGACCATGTGTGATGAAAACCTTGCTATCCATAAACTTTGTAAGCTTCTTCCTTTTTGGGAGGTGGCTACAGTTAGTTCTTGTGGCTTATCTGGGGGATTAGCAGTGGCATGGGATCCAAATGTCTTTGTTTTTAAGGTCTTCACAACCCCCTGGGGAATTCTTTTAAAAGGGTCTTTCTTTGGGAATAAGCACTCACTTTCCATTCTCAACTGTTATGCTCCCTATAGGGAGAGACAGTGTTTTTGGACATCTCTCCAGGGTTCTGGGCTTATGAACTTGGACGACTTGATCATTGTAGGTGATTTAAACTTCACTTGTCATGCTTCTAAAATTTGGGGATCCTCTGCCAGGTTGGATGATTTAGCAGATTTCTTTGCTCAGCTAATCATGGACTCAGATTTGGTGGATGTCCAGCCTCATAAATTGGTACCTACCTGGACTAATGGTAGATTTGGAAAAGATGGTGTTCATAAATGGCTGGATAGATTCCTTGTCAAATCAGAGTTGTTGGGTACCTTCCAGAAGCATAGGTCTTGGGTTTTCGATCACAAATTTTTGGACCACTGGCCCATTATCCTACAACCTGATGAATTGGGACACAATCAAGCTTTGCCTTTCAAGCTCAACTCCTCCTGGCTCGGTGATGATTCCTTTTGCAGTATGGTTAGAGATTTTTGGTTAAGCTGTGATCTTTCTGATTCAAATCCGATTCAGAATTTCTGCCATAAATTAAAGGGTTTAAAAGAGACTGTTTCCAAATGGATTAGAGACAGAAAGAAGGCAGACAAAAGGGAGCTATCTCTGTTAGAAAAAAAGCTTCAAGTATCTATCTCTGCAAATGTTTATAGTTCCCTATCATTTGATGCTTTTGAGTTTATGAGACAGATTGACAAGAAAAAAGATGAGCTACTTATTCAGGCTGAAAAAGAATGGCGACTCAAAAGTCGCGCCATATGGATTTCACATGGTGATAAGAATACAAAATTCTTTAACTCTTTTGCATATGCTAGAAGGAACTCGAAATTCATATGGGAAATAGAGGATGATTGAGGGTATCAACATTTTGGGCTTGATAACATTAAATTGGAAGCTGTCTCCTTCTTCGGTCATATTTATAGCGACCCTGGTGATTGTTGTTTGTCAGAACAGATTAAAGTTGCCACTCTATATCTGCGCTTCTTTAATGAGCAAGAAGCTGACTGTATACAAGAAGAGGTCTCTCTGGAAGAAATTGAAGAGACCCTGAAAATTTTTGCTAAAGAGAAAAGCCCCGGGCCTGATGGGTGGCCGGTGGAGCTATATCTTCATTATTTTGATCTGATGGGGAGAGAACTTAAAGATTTGGTGAATTTCTCCAGGATCAATGGATATATCTCGGGAGGTCTAAATTCCACTTTTGTTACCCTCATACCCAAAAAAGATAAGTCCAGGTCTTTTGGTGATTATCGTCTGATTGCTCTTTGTAATTTGCTTTACAAACTTATTTCAAAAATTATTGCATATCGTCTAAAGACTGTTCTATCTCAGCATATCTCAATTGAGCAATTTGGATTTTTAGCTGGTAGACAGATACATGATGCAATAGGAATTTCATAGGAGCTGCTACATAGTATTAAGATATATAAGAAAAAAGCCCTGTTACTTAAAATGGACTTGGAAAAAGCTTATGACAGGGTAAACTGGTCCTTTCTCAGATTGATCCTCATCAGAATTGGGGTGCCTCCTTTGATCATTAAGTGGATAATGGCTTGTATTTCTTCCATGAACATCTCTGTGCTTGTAAATGGTTGTCCGTCTGATTTTTTCAGCTGCTCCAGGGGGATCAGACAAGGGTGTCCCCTATCTCCTCTTCTATTCATTTTGGTCATGGACGGGTTCAGCAGACTGATCAATCAAGCTTTAATGAGAGGGCAGATAAAAGGTATTAAGATAGCAAAGGATTGTGTGATTACACACATTCTATTTGCTGATGATGTTTTAGTGGCTGGTGTGGACACTGTTGAGGAGTGGTCTATATACAATGAAATCATTTAGACTTTCTGTAGTGCATCAGGGATGAAAGTTAGCTCAGCTAAATCCAAATTTTATCATTTATCTTTAAATGATGGGCATCTTAGTGCATACTTTCGATCCTGCCATTTAATTGCTGTCCCTTGGATTAGGGTTTTAAATATCTAGGTTTCTATCTTAAGCCGAACAATTATCAAATCAAGGATTGGTATTGGTTGTTGAGAAAAAATGAGGCACATATTGCACATTGGTCTTACAGGTTATTGTCCATAGGGGGTAAGCTCATTTTATTGAAGACAATGCTTTCCAATATACATGTTTATTGGTTTTCATTGCTTGAAGTACCATCGTCCATTCTCAAGACCATCAAAAGATACTTCTACAACTTTCTTTGGTTTGGGTCTGCAAACAATGAAAAGATTTCTATGGTTGCTACAGACACTATTTCTAGACCTTATAGATTTGGGGGTTGGGGTATTAAAGATCTGGGCATCTTCAACATTGCTCTCAGACTAAAAAGCCTTTGGAGAAGTATTTTTGGAAAAACACTTTGGTTGAGTCTTATTTATAGCAAATATATAAAATTGGATGTCTTCTGCTGGATTAGAAATCCTAAATTAGTAAGTTGGAACTTCTCTCCTATGTGGCGGGGTTTTATGAAGATCTTTCATTGGATAAAAAATGATCTTACATGGCAGGTAGGGTCAGGAGAATTGATACGTGTTGGGATTGATCCCATTATTGGAATGGAAGATAATTATATTCTGCCTCTTTCCATCTCTCGATATCTTCAGATCTTAGGGTTGGCTACCTTGAAAAAAATTTATCTGCTCAGAAATGGGGATGAGAATATTGCTAAGTGGATGTCTGCAAGAGACCTTGGTCTATCTGGCTATTTTGCTCGTACTTGGGATGCTTACATCATGAATTTAAATTTTGCAGGTGTCAGATTGAATCAAGATACAGACCATCTTGTTTGGGGGGGAAATCCTGCTACTGGTTATGTTACAACTCAAACTGCCTATTCTAGAATTGTTCAAGACAAGTACATCTATCCTCAGGATTGGTGGTATAAGAGGCTTTGGCACTGGTTTATTCCTTTAAATCTAAAATGTTTCTGTTGGCTATTATTGCAAGATAAATTGAAGACTTGGAAAATCTATGTAAAAGGGGTTGGAGTGGACCTAGTTTATGTGTTCTTTGCAAAAATGAAGCTGAAACTAAAGAGCATCTCTTTGTCAAATGTAGTTTCACTAATAAGATCTGGGATGTGGTTTCGTCTAGCTTGAATATTTCACAGTGCTGGGATGTTGGTGACTTTAACAAGTGCTTATTAAATTGGTTCAGACACTGTAAGCAACATTTTTATATTGCTATATGTATCCCCTGGGCAATTTGGTATTCTAGACACTGCGCCATCTTTCAGAACGACACTCCTGATACTTTGCAATGTAGCATGACTGCTTTAAATATGTTTGCTTCATGTAAGGAAGATGAGCATAAGTTAAAGACTGACAAAATTAGTTTATTTAATCTCAAAGTGGATCAGCCTATTCTCTACTTCGATGGAGCTTCACAATATGGTTTATGTGTTGTTGGGGGTGTCATATATCTGGACGAGTCTCATTATTATTCTTTTAGACTCAATTGTGGCAGAGGATCAAACATGAAAGCGGAGTTGATGGCTCTCTGGTGCGTTCTTAAAGTTGCTAATATCTTTGGTTTGGTTAATATCAAGGTTTATGGTGACTCCAGGGTTACCATTAAATGGGTTGCGGGTGAATTCAAGCTTAATGTTTTGAATTTGAGACACTGGGCCATCCGGACTCACTTTGAAATTTCAAAGCATCAGAATATCTTATTCGAGCATATTTTTAGAGAACATAACTTGCTTCCTGACAAGCTTTCAAAGCCAGCATTATCTGGTTTGGAAGGGCAACTGATTTGGGAGGAATGGTATGACAACTGCCTCAAGGACTGTGGCTCCACCTATTTTTTTTACTGATTCAAGCTGGTGTATATCTCTGAGACTTTTCTGATCCACTGGGCTCATGCTTTTGTATTTTGCTTATATGTAGTGATGATTAGTAGCTTTCGTGCCATAAAGGTGACTTGAGATCGATGAAGAGATCTTGAACTTTTTGTTGTGCAGACCCCATTGTACTTGATTCGACTGCTGAATCATGAACTTCATTGTACTATTTGATTCATTTTTGAATATCAATAGTAGTTTTTTTTCGCTGGAAAAAAGGTATTTTCTAACTCTCCTTCCATGCACCTTGCATCAAAGATTTTTGAGAAAGTGACTTTACCATACACGAGGCATCTAATGATAGTGTGGTAGTTCATAGCCAAATAATGACATGGCATGGGATACAACAAGATAGGCAGCAACATGAGGGTGATGTGGAAGATTAGTAGGGCGAACTGAAACATAACTAAAACATAACATGAGGGTGATGTGGAATATTAGGCGTAGTATGCGCTTAGATCCGAACTCCAGTATAAAACTTAGAACCATCTTCTTAAGGTTTTATCATCAATTTTCGTGCTTTCACACTCTCAATCTCTATCCATATGGAACGGTCCGTTGTTAACGAGGTATATTATCATACTTAAAACAAAGTAGATTAACGAAGAAATTAGTGAAAATAGTATAATGTAGATGGCAATCATCAATTTTCCGGCTTTCACACTTTCAATCAATTATGTCTCTCCATGGAACGGTTCGTTGTTGTCGGTGAACCGTGTCTAATCCCTTCGTGATTTCGTATTTAAGTAGTATGCAGTCTCTCTCTCCCATGCATGCATTCAAAGGCAACGCTGCTACATAAAAGTAATTGTTTGCAGGTGAATATAACAGACGATTTTGGGAATAATATGGATATGGGGGTAACAGACAATTCTGGCAATAAAAATGTTACAGACTGCGTGATTTGTACGCTGGAAATGACGAGAAGTGGGGTGGAAATGCTACCCTGCGGTCACACCTTCCATGGCCATTGCATCAGGAAGTGGTTATCTTTTCAACTCAACAGTACAAACGTTGCAGCGTGCCCGCTCTGCAGAAACGAGCTCACACCAGAGGAGCTTCAACGGATGAAAATATCGCGGCAAGAAGAAAACGAAGAAAAAGGCGATTTACAAATTCCAGCCATATATCCAATTTTGCTTTCATGGGCTTGCACACTGTTTTATAATAGATAACTTCGCAGTGTTTTATAATAGATAACTTCGCAGTCACGTGTTTTCTGCCACCTATGCTTTGGTTTTGCATTCACCTGGATTAGGTATTTGGTAAACTCGCTTTCATAGTGAGAATAAAGAGCGATATATTGTACATCCTTTTGATCTAAGACATGTCAGTCCATTCCTTTCATATATTTGATATCTAATTTAACATGTAATACATCCTTTTGATCTACGACATACCAGTTCATTCCTTTTCATATATTCATTTATTTTCAGGTTTTGGTTACTTATTACATATAACTTTGATCTAATCTATTTTCAATATCATTTATAATTTTGTAATATGAATTTTGATGTAACTTAAACTTTATTGAACATTTTATATAGAATTACATAATAAAAATATAATATGTATTTTATTTTGAATATATATTTATAAATAATTAGAATTATATATATATATATATATATTTAGGAAGTTTTATTTTAATATATATATAAAGCTAAGGAAATATATTGTTGAGAATATGATACTATATTTTGTAAGATTTTTTGCTATTTTGGTGTAATGTAATTAAAAACATATAATAAGTGTAGATGTTGAAAAAGAATGCCCCATAATCATAAACACACTAAATATACATAAAAGTTGGCTTATAATTGTCAATTTTCCTTGTTTTCAATTTTATGGAAGGATTTCCAAGTGTAGGAAGTAGTTATACCACCATTTTTCTTTCAAAAACATGTTAGAATGAGTAGGAAGTAGTTATACCACCATTTCATATCCTTATGAATGATTACCTACCTTAATTTTGGCTTACAATTGTGAATCTTTATTGTTTTCAATTTTATGGGTAGATTTCCAAGGTGTAGGAAGTAGTTATACCACCATTATACTTTCAAAAACATGTTATAATGTGTAGGAAGTAGTTACACCACTATTTCATATCCTTATGAATGATTACCTACCTTAATTTGGTGAGTAGCACCATCCGTGAAGGAGTGTTAGAATTTAATGTTTTTGTGAACTTCTTCTCCCTTTAATTGGGTTGGGTAATAATAGAGATGTCATAGTTGGAAAGGGAGGATGCAATTTGGTTGGTAATTTTGGCGAGGGTAGTTTAGTTTCATAACCCTCTTTACCATTCAGACTACAAATTCATTTATGATAGTTCCTAGTTATCTATTTTTCTCAATTATCTCATAGAATGTAGTGGTTGTACTCATGAATTTATCGAATATTGTTTTAGTAGTTATAGATCTGAATTTTTTTATGGTTGGTTTTCTAGATTTTCAATTTGTACACTAGGTTGTAATTCTTTGAGTGCATATGAATAATTGTTGCGTCGAGAGGTGCTCTAGAGCCCAGTAGGAGGGAGATCTTGTAAGGTTTGTCGATATTATGTCGGCTATAAATAATATTGCCGAGCATGAGGGAGATGTTGTAACGTTTGTTGCTAACATGTGGGCCATAAATAATATTATGGAGTATGAGGGAGATATTATGTCCGCCATTAATAAAAAGGTGTATATTTATGATCAAGTAAATAGAAATAGAAGCAAGTTTTGTTTCATTTAGTTTTCTTGAAAATTTGATTCTATATAAAAATAGAATACTAATTATGTTTTTCCAAATAGAATACTGAATTTGAATTTAGTTTTTATACAAAAATAATTGTAATTTTTTTTAATATACTCACTTTTCAAAATTAGTTTTAATTGTAGTGCTTTAAATTTGAATTTAGTTTTTTTAAAAATAGAATTCTAAATTTTGTTTAATATACTCACTTTTTAAAAATAATAGTTTTAATGGCAATGCTTTCACAGTATCCCAGCCTAGATCCAAGTGAATAAAAATAGAAGCAAGAAATTTGATTCTATATAAAAATAGAATACTAATTATGTTTTTCCAAATAGAATACTGAATTTGAATTTAGTTTTCTACAAAAATAATTGCAAATTTTGTTTAATATACTCACTTTTTAAAATAATAGTTTTAATTGTAGTGCTTTAAATTTGAATTTAGTTTTTCTAAAATAGAATTATAAATTTTGTTTAACATATTCACTTTCTAAAAATAATAGTTTTAATGGCAATGTTTTAACATATCCCAGCCTAGATCCAAGTGAATAAAAATATAAGCAAGTTTCGTTTCGTTTAGTTTTCTGTGGAAATTT
The DNA here is from genome assembly GCA_027924585.1 of Larix kaempferi. Lineage (NCBI taxonomy): Eukaryota > Viridiplantae > Streptophyta > Pinopsida > Pinales > Pinaceae > Larix > Larix kaempferi. Next base: position 8,117,138 of record BSBM01000486.1, read on the forward strand.
GATTCTATATTAAAAATAGAATACTAATTATGTTTTTCCAAATAGAATGCTGAATTTGAAAATAGTTTTTCTACAAAAATAATTGTAAATTTTGTTTAATATACTCACTTTTTAAAATAATAGTTTTAATTGTAGTGCTTTAAATTTGAATTTAGTTTTTCTAAAAATAGAATGCTAAATTTTGTTTAGTATACTTTTTTTTAAAAATAATAGTTTTAATGGTAGTGCTTTAAATGGTAATTTAAATATGATATTAATGGTGTGAATGGGTTTGAATATTAATTCTAATTATTTTAAACTATAATCATTTTTAACTATTTAGTTAATTTTCATTTTCATTTTTTTAATAATTTTAAACTATTTTCAAATTTAATAAATTTTAATTGTTTAATATATTAAATTTTAAATTATATTATTATTAAATATTTTAAATTATTTTAACTATTTAATATTTATATTAAATTTATATTTATATTTAAATTTAACTCCCAATTCAAACATATAAATATATTAAATCGTTTCATTCCTAAACAAGTGGGTGTATCCCATTGGGAACACATTCCCCCATTTTCGCCAAATGTAATATTATTCAAGTTTATATATAAGTTATTTACTATGTATAATAAGAACTACGTCCGACTGTTTTATTATTGCATAATTTTCAGTGTAGTTGTTAATCAATGGACGCATAAATTTTAGTGTAGATTTCATGGATGCATAAATTTTAGTGTGGATTTCATAGATGCATAAATTTCAGTGTATATGTTAATGCTTGACATTTTTTATATAGAGTCTGAACTAGAAATGGAAGATGTGCATGCAGAAGATGCTATTAGACAAACATGGGAAGAATAAAAAACTATAGAACGTCGAACACGAGAAAGCATATCAAGGAAGAAAATCGAACGAAATGACAGCAAATGAACGAGAAGGATAAAGTTTTATACAACAAAACACAAATTTATGTGGATATGGAATTTCATTATCATGTAAAGTGAATGTTATACTTCCATAGATTTCAGTGTATGGTGTTTTATCATTGCATAATTTTCAATGTAGCTGTTAATCGATGGGCACATAGATGTCACCGTAGATTTCATGGATGCATAAATTTTAGTGTGGATTTCATAGATGCATAAATTTCAGTGTATATGTTAATGCTTGACATTTTTTATATAGAGTCTGAACTAGAAATGAAAGATGTGCATGCGGAAGATGTTATCAGACAAATAGGAGAAGAACAAAAAATACAGAACATCGAACGTTAGAAAGCATATCAAGGAAGAAAATCTAATGAAATGACAGCAAAAGAATATGAGAAGAAGAATTGAAACAAAAAGAAGAACAATAAAAAGAATATCGAAAAAAGAAAGTTGGACGAAATGACAGCAGAAGAACCAGAAGAACAAAGAAAATGAAACGAGGATCGACAAAAAGAATATCGAAAAAGAAAGTTCAACGAATTGACAACAGAAGAACGATAAGAACAAAGAAAACGAAACGTTGATCGACAAAGAACATATCGAGAGAGAAAGTTGAAGCAATTGGAAGAACAAATAAATCAATTTGTAGAACAACAAAGAAATCAAAATGTAGAACAACAAAGTCAATATTCGACCAATAAACCCATAGAACCAACTGTGGGAGATGCTCAGCGTGTAATGGTCAGAGAGCGACGTGTTGATGACATGGTCCAATTTCAAGTAGCTCCAATTACTAATATGGTCCGATATAAGGAGATTGAAATTGATGATAATATATTGGTACCATCTGAAGAAATGTATACTAGACATCAAAAATTTCGTGAACGAATTGATCAATTAGCAAAAAGTTTAAATGTGTCATGTCTGTGAGGAGTGATATGCTGGAATACAAGTACGTAATACAAGTACAGGTCCAATATAGATTCTCATATGATCGATATGAGAAGATGTTAAAACTACCAAGTGTGAAGATAAGAAAAGATGAAGAAGATAGATTAAGAATGATCATGATGTGAACCATATTTTTATTTATTTAATCCTTACAAACATATTTTGTCTAGTTTCCAGTTTAACAATTTACTCAATCCTTAATACTTATTACTTACATTAAGATAATCCTCATAATTCTATCTGTGTTCTCAACTTAACCTGTTCCTTACAATGTTGATCAAACTCTAGTTTTGTGTCACCTCCCACGATTGGAACCATCCTAGATCCAAATCCAAGGCTCTATCAAGTGCCGAGAGGAATCAAATCACCCGAGTTGAAAACCTCTTCTCAGGTATTGCACTCAAGGAGCTTTTCGAGGAGAGTTTTGAACCTCGGGAGATTTGATCCCTCTCGACGTTTGATAGAGCCTAGTTGTAAACCAACCCTTGCTATAATACCCCTAGTTTTGACTTGGAATGTATTTATCCAATATTATGTAAATGATGTAAATATTCTATCCTAGTAGTATGAAGTGATGGTATCCTTTTTTTACATTTTGTGGGTGTTTATTGGTTGTCACTCATTTAACTAGTTTCTATCTGGCATTCACCATATCTGAAATTGTTGAGATTTTATATATATATATATATATATATATATATATTTAAATATATGTTTGATTTTTTTATGTAAATGTTTATATACATTTATGGTATATTTGTGAATATTTAATTTATATATAGAAATTTTATTTCCGTATTTTAATCCTACTAAAATTTTTCATTACATATCTATTTCTATTTTGTATTCATATTAAATTTTTTCATTATGTATATATAAGATTCGTATAAATATTTGTAAGTTCGAATTATGTTACTATAAGTCTAAATTATACTACTATGAATAAATAACTAATTTAAACAACAATGTGTACATAATGCATGAGACACATGTGGTGTTCATGTTTCAATTGCACAAAATTAGAGAAGGTATCTATTCTACGTAATTGTTTGATTAAATACTATTGTGGGAGACTAGTTAGCTATGCCATGACATATTAGCAATCGATTAATGCAATGATTAGTATATAAACGTATTTATTTAAACTTCTTTAATTCAAATTCAAGATTTATATATTTTTGTTATCAATACTATAATATGTTTTTCAATTAATAATAAAGTTTTTAATATTATGGTTTCATTTTAAATGACAATTGAAATGGGTCTCTATATATTTCTAAGATTTTATCATAGATGTTAAAAGTCAAAACTTTATAACACTAAATAATAATAAAAAGAAGTAAAATGTCGGAAAGATAAATTTTCTTCTATAAAGATTCTTAGACTTCAATATTTCTATATATATATCCGATATTATAATATATTTTCCAAATACTAATAATCATAATCATATTCTTGTTTGTATTTGTATGATTTTAATTTAAATAAGGATTGAATTAAATAGCTAAACATTTGTAAGATTTTGAGTAATAGATATTAAAAACCAAATCTTCACATTAATAAAATAAATAATTAATATAAATAAAATAAAATGTTGAAAAAAATTGATAATTAACCTAATTAATAATTTTTACATTATAACAGTACATTATTACACTATTAGTATTTTTTGAAAAAAAAAACTGTAATAACTTTATCCCTCTACAAAACTGACCATTAAAAAATATTAATTATAAATTGTTACGAGGAAAATGACTTTATTCCTCTATAAAATTCACATTAAAAAGTGGTTCATTATAAACTGTATAAAAAATTATTAATTATAAATTGTTACGAGGAAAATGACTTTATTCCTCTATAAAATTCACATTAAAAAGTGGTTCATTATAAACTGTATAAAAAATTATGCTCTATATTATGACCTTAACCCTCTGCAAAACTCACCATTAAACGGGTTGATTTTAAATTGTAAGAGAAAAATATGCTATATAATGAAGTGCCTTTTTTCCATCCAAAAAATCTGCTAAAACATTTTTACTATAAAATATTTAGCAACATGAACCACGTAGAAATTGCTTCACATATGAAATAAAGAGTTGAAGTTCTAACATAGAAAAGAGAATATATAGTGAGCTAAAACTTGAGACCTAAGGGACATAGAATCTAAGAGACTATTACTTTTGGGTACAAACCAAGACTGAGATCCTCTATGGAGCCATAAATGCCAACTAAATTCTTGAAATGCTTGCTTATACATGTTTCTGGTTCTGGAAGCGCCTCGCATGTTTCTGGTTCAGGAAGCCACATTTATTTTGCTTATAGTATCTTTCTTCTTTACCGTTTATGGAAAATATGAGTCACTAAGAAAATTGCAGCATGGGAGGAAAATATTACTGACAGGAAGTCGAATGTAGTTAATTTATGGGGTTCTTAATTGCATTGGGAGGCGCTCTACAGCCCAGTATGAGGGAGATCTTGTAACATGTGAGTGTTTGTAGCGCTTGATAGAGTCTAAGATTTGGATCTATGCTGATTGATAAAGCAACCCAGATCATCTTAGACCTGGGTCTCAATTTTACAGTTGTTCCGAAAAAAGTGTCCCTAAGAGATTTAATATGCATCTTTGAGGAGGCAGTAGAGAGCTTACCTGAAAACATTGCCCAGGAAATCAGACAAGAATGCGCAGTGACCATTAGAAGATCAAAGCCCCCGTAAGCGCGCTTAGAAATCTCGAAGAAAACAACAAGATTCTGAGGACCGATAAGAACAATGTTACAGTGATTCTGAATACTGAACACTATGAAAAAGAAAAGAAGATGCATGAGAATCTGGCATCTCACAATTATAAAAAAATGAGTGGCGATCCAAGCATGAAGGTTTTAAAAAGGAAGTGACTAACCCTATATGACACTCATCTCTAGATTAGGAGACCAAGAAAAAACTAAACCCTCATGAGGAAACCAAGAAAAAACTAAAACCCTGTTAATCCACGCATCTATGGTTTACCAAATATACACAACCGATTGTAAACAGTATGATGGGTTTTTGATCAACATACAAGCTGGAAAAGTGTCTGGACAATAAACTCAAATGCTGTAAAAAATCATTGTATAAATGCTGTAAAAAATGCTGTAAAAAATATTCAAAGCCACCTGAACAATTATTGTCATGGAAATCCCTACTAATAAGACATCTTAAATATGCGTCAAAGAGCTTAAGTTCTTCACAGAAATGAGAATAGTGACCTAAAACTAGAGATCATTTATGGAGCGCCGAATCTAAGCTACTATTACTCTCAGATTAATTCTGGATATAGATTAAGATTACCCTGGATTACTTCTAGACACAGATTGAGATCTTATATAGAACCATGCCAAGCAAAGAAATGCCAACTAAATTCTTTAAATGCATCTTTATACCCCGAGGTGGATATAAAGTTGGCTGCTCACATATTTCTTGTTATGGAAGCGGCATTTCATGCAGTATATTATCACTGTGAAGAATGGCCATAAAATGCTTCAATGCACGGAGAAACCTGTTGTCATCAATATCTTCGTTGATCTCCCTAAAACTGTAGCCCAATTGTAGCCCAGTTGTCCAATTTGCACTCAATACATTGTTACTGAGAACAGTTGGCAGTGGGAACGAAAAATAAGGTGGGTCTGTCTACTGTGCGTTTGAAGGCGCAGATAGCTTTTTGCTGCAATGGGGTCACCCTTGGATCGAACACCACAATATCGTTAACCCAATGAAAATTTTGTTTTATTAAAATAGCAAATGCTAACTGCATGTGACAAACTTCCACGTCTTCTATATAAGATGAATGCTCCATCTCTCCAATGCCATAGAGCACCACTTGCAATTGTGAATGTTGTTGGTCTCTGGCTATCACATTTCTATTTCTGCAACAATTTCCGGGTTTCTCATATGTTTCATAAAGTCTGCAAAGAAGAGGATTTATATAACGTTTCAAGATCTAACTGTGCATTATTGAGTATTCCCTGATATCTTGTATTTTCTTGTTCTGCAAGGGTAGAGGCAACTGCACTCTCCATAATTGTCAACCCAAACTTGTGGAATAACGATGAAAACAGTAGGATCAATAAAAAGCAAGAATTAGAAATCTTTGAATATGTCGAGTACCAATGAAAACTCTCAAATCAAAGCGTTCGAAATCCATGTGCATTTATATATAGGGCATCACTTTGTTACTATTTTTATTTATCACAGATATGCAATAGATAGAATGATTGAATATTCATCATAGATAAACTTTGTTATGTTTTCGGTATTACATTATTTGTCTACATTTCCAACAACTACTTATTTATTTAGATATTGTAATATCATGGTATTCATAGTAACAGAAGTAAAAATACATAAATATTTCCATATGTAATATCTCAACTTTTTGACTAACTATGTTATGATGTTATGTCAAGTCACGGTCCAGTATATGTGATTTATTATGTTTACATAGCATTAATATGTTTTGATTTAGTTTCCTTTATGAGTTGATGTATTGGGCATGGACCCTGATTTGTTTCATTGTTGAATATATGCGGGGCAGGAAAGTTGAATGAATAAACTATGTTGTATTTCGAGAAGTGATTACAAAATTATGATATACTGAGATTTTCTCTTTTGTTACATTATACTGTGCAGAGCATGAATTGCATGGTTGATTAGTTAGTGTGTTGAGCGTGGACTTAGGAACACCCAAAAGACCTATATACTGGGCCTAAGCCCCGAAGTTTTTAGAGAATTCTATTTCGTATTGGGCCTAAGCCGCGATGTACGTTGAGTGTTGGGCATGAGCCCTAGAGCACTCTGAGCTTGAAAGAAATGATTACCGGATCCAAGGACATTTAAGTATCCTAGATGTGCCTCACAACCACATTCTAACTCTAGTGTTGAGCTGAGGCTCTGGAATTGCACTAGCGTAACGCCCATGTGAGAGTGTTGAGTTGAAAGGCTCTGAAGAGCACTCGGGGGTTAGTATGTTTGAAGTGTTTAGTCAAAGAGGACTCTGAATAGCACTTGCGTGTTTCATCACAACTATTTCGACTCGATTAAATAAATCTTATTATCATCATCTTCTTTTTTTTTCTTTTGGTATTATTGTGCCAAGAAGAACTCTGCTCCTAATCTTTCTAGATCTGAACCAGTTGCCATCTAGGGCCTCTATCTCTTAGTTGCATGTCAGAACCAGCTCGAGGGGATTCTTACTGAACCAGGAACGGTTGTAGAATCATGGTTGGGAGGAACGTGGTAGTCCCAAATCCATCCATCCAAGATCAGTGAACAGGTCAGCTAAGAGTATAGTAGTTTTGCATTTACCAGTTGGCTCAGTGTGCAGGACATTATCTACAGGAGCAGGCTACAGGGATCAGTAGGGCATTATAAGCAGGAGCAAGTTCTAGAATTAGTAGGTACACAATTGCTTTGAGATTTCCCCATGTAATTAATTCTTTTATAAATAAAATGCTAAATTAGTATGAGTCTCTATACTAACCTAAATTCAAGAAATATCGAGGATTGAATGGCTTGTCTAGTATGTCTAGTAGCTAGCCTTTGCTAGCCAATCATATTATAGTTTTTACTGCATCGAAAACAAATCTTTATTGTATCTCGTATATGCCTATGATGTCTTGTTTAAAGTTCGTCATAGTTATTTAATCACTGGGATAGTTTTAGCAGAAATTGTTAATTGATAGAATAAACTATTACAAAACTAGTTATTCGTTTTTACATCAATTTAAGCCATTGTTTATTACAGTCAACGGTTTACATCCAAACTCAAATCAGGGTTTGATATTTTGTCCATGCTTCAACGAACTAAAATAGTTTCCCTATTACGTACAGTTATTCCATTACGAAAATTAAACAAGTCAGTAACTCGGACAAAATTACCAACACATAGATTTAATATAATATCCAAATCCAGATTTTATACCAACGACCATCCAATACTTTCAACAAAGAATAAAAGTGTGGCAGGATTATACGCAGGCGTCTATCGAGACTTAGGTCAAGGGTCGAACCCCCTGGCGTCTTCAAACATTAAACCAGTGAATGCTCCCTATAGGAGGCACGCCTACGTATGACAAAACGCTGTGTGTAGCCCTGAGTTTTTCATCAAACAACTATTTATATAACCCTGAGTTTTCATCAACCAAATATATATATATATCCAACTACGTCTACCAAAAACAAAGTCATTTAAGCCAGTACTCATTTAGAACGTTTGAACAGTAATCTACCAAATAGAAACCCACAAGGTTTTCCCATAGCACTTAGTATCAAACCATTTCGAGATTTAAACAATTAGATTCAAACAGGAATACAAAATAGAAGTACCATTTGTTATCATTGCAAATTCACACAGTTCACAGTATGGGTGTAAATCTTAAAGAAAATATCATATATATATAGGTGATAGCCACAACGAAGGGATAAAACCCCAACGCCACACATTGTGCCAAAAATTACAGAGTACGAATAAATCCAACCATGATATCGTTACAATTTACTCAAATCTTATATATCCTACCTTTCAAATGAAAAATGCATTGTACAGGACTGGAACCCGATTAATAGGAAAAGACCGAGTTCCTAAAAAAAAATACATTCAGTTACATTACAAAGTTCTCTGCCATATTCAATTACCCTGAGACACCATGTCAAGCCCCTCGTCAAACCTTAAGCGACCATTATTTCTCCCAAAGTGGATCGGTAAGCCAAATTCTTAAGGGAGTTTCCTTTGAAACTAGGACAAGACGCATGCACATCCCAGCAAAGTCACCAGAGGCAGGATAATGGGGATTGGTTGAACTTACCGTTACCCTAGTCGCGTTGGCAGAGCTTCGACTCACCATAGCTTCTACATCCATGGCTCTTTGTCACCTATCACCATACACAAAGCCACCAGTTAGCAACTCTGCGAATTGGCAACGAATAAGCAAGAAACCATGAGATAAGCAATTTAACTCACTAGTTAAGATTATAGTGCCCACGCTCCAACGAGTATCATAGCCACCATGTGCACTGACCACGAGCATCGCTCGGGTCAGGGTACCCCCATCGTCTCACAGTCAAGAGAAGTGCAGAACCAGGAAAGTAAAACAAAATTGCAAACAGAGGCTAAAGCCAACAAAAACCCCAGCTAATACCAAACCCTTGGTGACAGGCTGTCCTCCAACATACATTAAAAGTGCATTTATTGCCCCACTAAGCACATTTTAGTGGAGGCTCAACTTGTTATAAAGAGACTATAGTTTAGTCGTGCCCCTTTAAGCCGCAGTGCACTTCATTCAAATTACATAGAATGGTTCATAACCCTTGCCATGGTGATTTGGGCCATTCCCTTAGGATAGAATAATTATGGAGTTTGTACCTACAGAAAGACAAATTCAATGGATCACATTAGCAAATTGCTAAGTAAGTTCAACAAACCGCCAAAGCTTACCCACACCCCACGGCAACCTTGCCGGGGTATGTAATTACCTCATCCGAATTGTTACGGCGCCCACCTTAGGATCAAACACAACAAAGGAGCATATCACCTGGAAGTACCATTTAAACATTCGCAATTTCAAACTCATAAGTTATAAATCTGTAAATATCTATGTTGTACCTTGTATTAGTGTTACGGTTGTATTACAAAAACCAGATAGGATATTGTTTCACCTCGCTTCCGCAGACTTTGAAACTCAAACTTTAAGAAGACTATGTTTTGAAAAGATCTTAGACTTATATAGTTTATATTGTGCAAATATGGATGCGCTTAATCAAAATTGAATTAGGATATGATTTATTTCTCAATTAAATAGCAAATGTTGTAGACAGGAAAAATTTAAAAAAAATGTTGCCATTTCGGGACATTACAAGTGGTATCAGAGCGAGCTACAAACACTAAGTGACCTATTGGGCTCACTACCAAACACAACTGCAAATACAGGGAAGTGTTTAAAATGTTGTATTATGTTTTTACAAAAATATATGACTAACAGATTGTTTTTGGAACTCAGCAGTAGCAGCAAATACCTATATAAATTCTAGGAACAGGCAGCAGCAAGAAAATGAATGCAGAACAAGGCAACAGTGTATGAGGCAATCTAGATTCCCCACCATGAGAGCAAGAAATTGTGGTGGAGCTCAACTCAAATTTGGAAAATTCCATGCAGCAGCTACAGGCAGAATTCCAGAGTTTTAGGGATGAGAATATGCAAGAAAGAAGGGAACAACGGGCTATAAATGAAGCCTTACTCCAAATCCTAACAGGGGCAAAAACCCCTGGACATCCTACTCTATCTGTCAACTCTCTTGACACCAAGAAAGCAGCAAATGACAAAACAGAAGGTCAAGCAGAACATAAATCAAAACTATTGGAAGAGGACTGTAAGAGCTCTTCCAATGACAATTGTTCTCCACCTCCTTGCAAGAAAAGGAGGAAGAACGATGACAGCTTACAAGGGGAGTTTAGAAAGATAAGAGCCCCAACTTATGATGGGGAAGTAAAATTAGGAGAAAATGCTGAAGAATGGTTGTCAGGGATGAAAAAATACTTTAAGGTTCATAATTACTCGACTAGCCATATACAACTTAAATGGAAAAGCTGCCAGATGGTGGCGGGACTTAAAACACACTAAGGGACAAGAGCTGCGAGACATGGGCTGGGACACTTTCAGGAGAATATTTCAGGACAAACATATATCTAAAATATTTTTCGACAAGAAGATAAAATAATTTCATGAGCTGAAAATGGGTTCCCTGACTATGGAAGCTTTTATAAATCGGTTCTTAGACTTGCTGCACTATGTGCCTTATATTAAGGACGAGAAGGTGAAAATATAGCAGTTCTTGGGTGGGCTACCACCAAACTTTGGAGAGAAGATAGAATTCGACATGCCCAAAACCCTTGACATAACCCTACATAAGGCTAGGCTATGCTATGAGCACGGGCAGCCAAGGAACGACAACATCAACAGAAATAGAGACAGATTTAGGACTTTCTCAGACAACCACAGACCGGGTTTTGGACTCCCACCTTTTCGGAAACATAACAATAGTTTCCCACCCAACAGGGCTTTCAACCGACCTCAAGTTGGACCTAATGGACCCCCACCACCAGCCAACAAGACAGCCTTCAATAAAGGGGCAAAGACAGTCCCACCAACTATTTCTTGTTGGAAATGCCAGGGACCACATTACTACAGAGACTGCCCCCGCAAAACAGATGGGACATTACACAACATCCATGCAGAGCCTACAATGGGAGACATGACAAAGACACCTAGGATTTATGTCGCCCTTGATGGTTGGCAGGCAGATCATCAAGCCACCATGGTAGAAATTGAGGGTAAGATATCTAACCATATCATTTCAGTTTTAATAGACGCCAGTGCTTGCCGGAGCTACATCTCTCCTAGAATAGTATAGTTTTGCAAATTAAACCGAGAGAGTCACAAAGCACCATGGCTGGTAAAATTAGCCACCAATACCAAACGGAAGGTCTCCGAACTAGTTAAGAGTTGTGAGATAGATTTGAACGGATTTTTAACTAAGTTAGATTTGAACATCTTACCGCTAGGATCTTATGACGTAATAATAGGCATGGATTGGTTGGAAGGACATCATGCCTTGTTAGATTGCTTAAATAAGTCAATCCTATGCACAAATAGTCAAGGAAACCAAAGAACCATCCAAGATATACCTAAGGAAGTATCAGTGCAACAGATATCGGCATTACAAGCAAAGAAATGTTTGAGAAAGGGTTGTAAACTATTTGCAATCCACCTTCAATCACTAGAAGCCGATAGAGATCCAAAGATCGAGGACTTCACTATACTAGTAGAATTCAGAGACATATTTCCCGAAGAGATACTAGCGTTACCACCCAAGTGGGACTTAGACTTTTCCATAGAACTAACCCCCGGATCCATACCCGTCTCTAGGACTCCGTACCATATGAGTACACCCGAACTGGTAGAGCTCAAAATACAGTTACAAGAACTGATAGACAAGGGTTACATTCGACCGAGTGTGTCTCCTTGGGGAGCCCCAATCCTCTTTGTTAAAAAGAAGGACGACACGATGCGTATGTGCATCAATTACCACCAACTCAACAAGTTAACCATCAAGAACCATTATCCACTCCCTAGGATCGATGACTTGTTTGAGCAAGTCGGAGGAGCAAAGATCTTCTCGAAAATTGACCTGTGATCAGGATATCACCAAGTGAGGATCCGTGACGAGGACATCAGTAAGACAAAATTTCACACCTGATACTTCCACTATGAATTTGTAGTAATGCCTTTCGGTCTGACAAATGCACCCGCAAACTTCATGTGCATGATGAACAATGTTTTCAGCAAGTGCCTCAACAAGTTTGTTTTAGTCTTCATAGATGATATCCTGATCTATTCAAAGAATGAGGAAGAACATAAGGAACACCTCCGAATAGTCCTACGGATATTATGAGAACATCAGCTGTACACAAAATTTAGCAAGTGTGATTTCTATAAACCTCAGATACAGTACTTAGGGCACATCATTTCCGAGAAGGGAATAGCGGTTGACCCTGAAAAGATCAAGGCTATCGAAAAATGGCCCACACCTACGTGTGTTTTCGACATACGATCATTCCTAGGTTTAGCCGGTTATTATCGAAAGTTCATTGAGAACTTATCTCGGATCACTTGCCCCATGGTCGCATTACAGAAGAAAAACAGTAAGTTCATCTGGAAAGACAAGTGTGAAGAAAGTTTTCAGAAGTTAAAACAACTTCTGATTAGCACACCAATACTACGAATTGTCGAACCGAATGGGGACTTCGTAGTTTGTACCGATGCAAGCAAGGAAGGACTTGGTTGAGTCCTTATGCAAGATGATTTTTCCATCTGCTTCGAGTCAAGGAAGTTAAAGGAACATGAGAAGAACTATCCTACTCACGACCTCGAATTGGCCGCCATTATCCACGCTCTAAAGATGTGGAGACATTACCTCATGGGTAAGAAATTTCTACTAAAGATAGACAACATGAGTCTAAAATACCTGTTTGATCAACTCGACCTAAACGCTAGATAGGCTAGAGGGTTAGCCTTCCTTAGTGAATATCACTTTGAACTGAAACACATCAAGGGGAAAGAAAACAAGATCGCCGACGCCTTAAGTTGACAAGCTCATATGTTATATGAGGTAACCGAAAGTCGAGTTGACTCAGACTTACACGACAGAATTAGAATGGCATGCCAAAATGACCGGTTCTATGTCAAGATCCTTAAAACGATATAGGAAGATAGGCTTTTTCAACAACAAAAAGAATACAAGATAGATGAATCGGGACTGTTATGGTCAAAGGAGAGACTTTACGTTCCCTAGGGGGGGCACATTAGACCTAACATACTCACCGAATTCCATCGGAGCCCCTATTCAGGACACCCCGGATATCAAAAGATGATTTCAGCCGTAAAGAAACACTACTTTTGGCCTAAACTGAAAGCCGACATAGCATTGTTCATCACGAAATGTCAGGAATGTCAGTTGGTCAAAGCTGAACACCAACATCCCTCCGTTCTACTTCAACTATTACCCATTCTGGAATGGAAGTGGGAGGTAATAAGTATGGATTTCATTATGGGTCTACCCAGGAGTAAGAAACAAAATGACTCCATCTTCGTAGTAGTAGACAAGCTATCGAAAGCCGCACATTTTATACGAGTAAAATCTACCTACAAGGCAGTTCACATTGCGGAAATCTTCCTAAAGGAGATTTTCTAGTTACATGGGATACCCAAAACAATTATCTCGGATCGAGACACAAAGTTCACTAGTAACTTTTGGAGAGCATTGTTCTCCGGATTAGAAACACAACTACAGTTTAGTACCACATACCACCCCCAAACCGACGGACAAACAGAACGAATAAAGCAAATCTTAGAAGATATGCTGACAATGTATGTCATGAACAATCCGACTAAGTGGGAGGACTACTTACACCTCGTGGAATTTGCATACAACAACGGGTATCAAACCTTGTCCAAAATGAGTCCCTTCGAGGTACTCTACAGTCGAAAGTGTCGAACCCCCGTCACCTGGAATAGCCCAGTGGATAGGCTTATGCTAGGGCCAAACTTACTAAAAGACTTGGAACAACTAGTCTCCAAAGTGCAACTAAATTTAAAAGAAGCACAAGACCGCCAAAAGAGTTACGTAGACAAGAAAAGAAATGACAAGGACTACCAAATCGATGAACATGTCTTCCTAAGAATAAAAGCGAAATGAAACTCGTTAAGTTTGGGACGTTGCGGTAAACTAGCCCCAAGATTTTGTGGACCTTTTGAAATACTGGGCAAGAAGGGTCCAGTGGCATATGAGTTAGCCCTACCAGCACATATAAAAGTTCATAATGTTTTTCATGCTTCTTTATTAAAGAAATATGTATACGATACTAAACATGTCATCGATTGGTCCTTGTTACAGGTGGAGCCTGAAGGGGAGTTCACGCCATAACCACTCCACATTCTGGACAAGAGAGAGGTCTAGCTTAGGAGGAGGACCATTACTCAGCTGAAAGTGCAATGGAGGCACTTTTGACCAGATGAGGCTACTTGGGAGAATGAGACTACCATGAGAGAGGCGTACCCCGCCTTGTTTCCTGAACTCATCTCTACTCCTTAGGAAACACCGCGACAGTGTTGTTCTAAGGAGGGGAGGATGTAATATCCCAACTTTTTGACTAACTATGTTATGATGTCATGTCGGGTCATAGCCCAGTATATGTGATTTATTATGTTTACATAGCATTAATATGTTTTGATTTAGTTTCCTTTATGATTTGATGTATTGGGCATGGACCCTAATTTGTTTCATTGTTGAATATATGCGGGGCAGGAAAGCCGAATGAATAAACTATGTTGTACTTCAAGAAGTGATTACAAAATTATGATATACTGAGATTTTCTATTTTGTTACATTATACTGTGCAGAGCATGAATTACATGGTTGTTTAGTTAGTGTGTTGAGCGTGGAATCAGGAACACCCAAAAGACCTATATACTGGGCCTAAGCCTCGAAGTATTTAGAGAATTCTATTTCGTACTGGGCCTAAGCCCCGATGTACGTTGAGTGTTGGGCATGAGCCCTAGAGCACTCTGAGCTTGAAAGAAATGATTATCGGATCCAAGGACATTTAAGTATCCTAGATGTGCCTCGCAACCACATTCTAGCTCTAGTGTTGAGCTAAGGCTCTGGAATTGCACTAGCGTAACGCCCATGTGAGAGTGTTGAGTTGAAAGGCTCTGAAGAGCACTCGGGGGTTACTACGTCTCAAGTGTTGAGTCAAAGAGGACTCTAAATAGCACTTGTGTGTTTCATCACAACTATTTCGACTTGATTAAATAAATCTTATTATCATCATCTTTTTTTTTTCTTTTGGTATTATTGTGCCAAGAAGAACTCTGATCCTAATCTTTCCAGATCTGAACCAGTTGCCATCTAGGGCCTCTATCTCTCAGTTGCATGTCAGAACTAGCTCGGGGGATTCTTACTGAACCAGGAACGGTTGTAGAATCATGGTTGGGAGGAATGTGGTAGTCCCAAAGTCATCCATACAAGATTAATGAACATGTCAACTAAGAGTATAGTGGTTTTGCATTTACCAGTTGGCTGAGTGTGCAAGACATTATCGACAGGAGCAGGCTACATGGATCAGCAGGGCATTATAAGTAGGAGCAAGTTCCAGAATTAGCAGGTACACAATTGCTATGAGATTTCCCCATGCAATTAATTCTTTTATAAATAAAATGCTAAATTATTATGAGTCTGTATACTAACATAAATTCGAGAAATACCCAAGATCTAATGGCTTGTCTACGAGGTCTAGTAGCTAGCCTTTGCTAGCCAATCATATTATAGTTTTTACTACATCGAAACAAATCTTTATTGTATCTCGTATCTACCTATGATGTCTTGTTTAAAGTTCCTCATAGTTATTTAACCACTGGGATAGTTTTAGACGAAATTGTTAATTGATAGAATAAACTATTACAAAACTAGTTATTCGTTTTTACATCAATTTCAACCATTGTTTATTACAGTCAACGGTTTACATCCAAACTCAAATCAGGGTTTGATATTTTGTCCTTACTTCAACGAACTAAAATAGTTTCCCTATTACGTACAGTTATTCCATTACAAAAATTAAACAAGTCAGTAACTGGGACAAAATTACCAACACATAGATTTAATATCATATCCAAATCAAGATTTTATACCAACGACCATCCAATACTTTCAACGAAGAATACAAGGGTGGCAGGATTATACACAGGCATCTATCGAGACTTAGGTCAAGGGTCGAACCCCCTGGCATCTACAAACATTAAACCGGTGAATGCTCCCTACAGGAGGCATGCCTACGTATGACAAAACGCTGTGTGTAACCCTGAGTTTTTCATCAAACAAATATTTATATAACCCTGAGTTTTCATCAACCAAATATATATATATCCAACTATGTCTACCAAAACCAAAAGAGCTTAAGGTAGTACTCATTTAGAACGTTTGAACTGTAATCTACCAAATAGAAACCCACAGGGTTTTCCCATAGCACTTAGTATCAAACCATTTCAAGATTTAAACAATTAGATTCAAACAGGAATACAAAATAGTAGTACCATTTGTTATTGTTGCAAATTCACACAGTTCACAGTATGGGTGTAAATCTTAAAGAAAATATCATATATATATAGGTGATAGCCACAACGAAGGGATAAAACCCCAACACCACACATTGTGCCAAAAATTACAGAGTACGAATAAATCCAACCATGATATCGTTACAATTTACTCAAATCTTATATATCCTACCTTTCAAATGAAAAATGCATTGTACAGGACTGGAACCCGATTAATAGGAAAAGACCCAATTCCTAAAAAAAATACATTCAGTTACATTACAAAGTTCTCTGTCATATTCAATTACCCTGAGACACCATGTCAAGCCCCTGGTCAAACCTTAAGCGACCATTATTTCTCCGAAAGTGGATCGGTAAGACAAATGGTTACGGGAGTTTCCTTCGAAACCAAGACAAGACATATACACATCCCAGCAAAGTCACCAGAGGCAGGATAATGGGGGTTGATTGAACTTACCATTAACCTAGTCCTGTTGGCAAAGCTTCGACTCACCATAGCTTCTACATCCACGGCTCTTCGTCACCTGTTGCCATACAGAAAGCCACCAGTTAGCAACTCTGCGAATTGGCAATGAATATGCAAGAAACCATGAGATAAGTAATTTAACTCACCAGTTAAGATTATGGTGCCCATGCTCCGACGAGTATCATAACCACCATGTGCACTGACCATGAGCATCACTCGGGTCAGGGTACCCCCATTGTCTCATAGTCAAGAGAAGTGCAGAACTAGGAAAGTAAAAAAAAATCGCAAATAGAGGCTAAAGCGAATGAAAACCCCAGCTAATACCAAACCCTCAGTGACAGGCTGTCCTCCAACATACATTAAAAGTGCAGTTATTGCCCCACTAACCACGTTTTAGTGGAGGCTCGATTTGTTATAAAGAGACTATAGTTTACTCGTGCCCCTTTAAGCCACATTGCATTTCATTCAAATTACATAGAATGGTTCATAACCCTTGCCATGGTGATTTGGGCCATTCCCTTAGGATAGAATAATTATGGAGTTTGTACCTGTAGAAAGACAAATTCAATGGATGAGATTAGCAAATTGCTAAGTAAGTTCAACAAACCGCCAAAGCTTACCCACACCCCATGGCAACCTTGCCGGGGTATGTAATTACCTCATCTGGATTGTTACAGCACCCACCTTAGGATCAAACAGCAATAAAGGAGCATATCACCTGGAAGTATCATTTAAACATTCATAATTTCAAACAGATAAGTTATAAATCTGTAAAGATCTCTGTTCTACCTTGTATTAGTGTTACGGTTGTATTACAAAAACCAAATAGGATATTGTTTCACCCCGCTTTCGCAGACTTTGAAACTCAAACTTTAAGAAGACTATGTTTTGAAAAGATCTTAGACTTATATAGTTTATATGGTGCAAATATGGATGCGCTTAATCGAAATTGAATTAACATATGAATTATTTCTCAATTAAATAGCAAATGTTGCAAACAGGAAAAATTTAAAAAAAATGTTGTCGTTTTGGGACATTACACCATACTTCTGTACAAAACCTAAAGTTCAGTTATAGGTTAACCATTCTTTTCAGAAGACGAATAATATATACATTTTTACTATTTCTTTTAAATAAAACTCCTTTTAAGACATATTAGTTTTCTGTATTTCCAATGTCATCAGTATCAAAATACATAGTTTAGATTTTCAACAACAAGGTATGATTTGAAGTTAGTGCAAGTAGATTGAAAAACAAAGACATCTATTATACACTACAATAATACTATTGCATACAAACTGTATTCAATTATCAATTGAATACTAAACCCTAAATATTATAAGACGAACAACAACTATTATTCTGACGAATGTTCCAAGTCTCAATCCAAACTTCAGCTATTCAAACAGTACTGAATTAACTTTCCATCTTTCATTGAAAAACGAAATAGAATTACTCAGACAGAGTCTGAACACACAAAGACTCTTCCATACAGTCTAAATCTTACAGATTACACCACGACTTTAGGGTTTTGAAAACCGAACTAGCTGTACAACTAAAATTATTTAGTTTTTGGTAGGGTTTCACAACCCAGCCTTACGACCGTAACCATTAAACATTGTTATTTTAAAAGCATAGAAATATTTGCGATAGGGCTCATGGCCTTTGTTAGTAAATAGTTGAACTATTCATACAAACCCTAATTAGCTTTTTAAAAACACAACGACAAACCCTGTTTCGGTTATTAAACAGCTTTTCTTTTAACACTGTCGAGAGCTCTTTTCTTAGTTTAAAAAATTAAAGACTTCAACCTTTTCAATAATCGAAAACCGATGGCATCATCTTTTGAAAAACGCAGTATTCTCAAAAGGAAAAAACATGAGGTATAGAGTTCGGAAACCCAACTGCATACTATAAAAAAAAATCGAGCTTTTAACAACCTGAAATGTTGCCTTTTCATTCATCAAAATGTCGTGGGTTAAACCCATCAAACAACTGTATACAGTTATCAAATAAATTGTTAAATAGTAAAACGTAGTAGAGCCAACGTAGAAGTAGGTTGAGGATTCAATCCTCCCTACACCAACGAAATTCCTTACGGATCAAACATTACAACGGTGGAAAAATCCACAGCTAACCACAGAACCAAATACTCGGCTATACCAAACAAGGACCGACATTTTTCTAGGATGCACCCCACGGGAAGTCACTGAAGCTTACCAGTTTTAAGCGCTGTCCCCCGTTGCTTAGCACATAAAAAGCCAAAGCCGAGGAGCCACCTGCCAGTTCAACATACATTATGGTTAAATATTGGAACACAAAGCTCAAAACTTAAAACACATGCAACTGTACATTATAAATCTCGTGGAAATGAAAGAAAGAACAACAAGTTACCTTTCGAAAGAAAAACCATGCTTCTTGTCTGAACATCCCCGTAACCATCGTGAACACTAGAGTCACTCAAACTACTAAACAACGCAACAAACCTTAGCTCATGAGTGGTTCGACTCTTAGAACTCTGAGTTAACAAGTTACTAGCCACAGGGCGAGGTATCGAAACCGAGAGAGGTGCCTCCAAAACACAGTTACAAACCCTAAGAACCTACAGGCCTGTCGGCCTCTACAAAACTCCACTCACTACAAAATGAATGCGCAGGATTATGCCTTCGTCGAGGTAAGTCCAAAGACAGTTAGGGTTATCACGACAACCAAGAAAACCATGTTAAGACCTGCCATGGTGGATGCCATTAGGCATTCCACCCAGAACGCCTTTAATGCACTTTATTACCTTAGCTACTGCATACGTCGTGCCTGCCATCGTATCATTACCCAAGTTAATGTTTCAGCCTTCAACTTGCATAAACTTGCAACCGTAGTATGGATACCTTTTATCGAATGTCAAACTACCATTACATATATATCCATGTGTTACGCAATATGTGACATTGCACAATATCCAAGGTTAAGGTTTCGGCCATAAACATGGCGAGACTTACAACCATAGTGTAATATGGTTTTATATTATTCCTAAAGTCAATAAACATTGCATGTTTGCCAATCCTTGTATAATAACTAATAAAGCATCACGTGGATTACCCTTTTCAAAACCAAACCTTTGTACTTAGCATAAACTCTTAAAGCGCACATTAGTGTTATTACATAGCTAATGTTAAAATGTGCTTGGGGTTATAATTTCCAACATATAATTGAAATATATATATATAGCATAGTTGTAACTTTAGGTATTTCAAGGTTTCTATCAGAAAAACTAATACATCGAGCTGGTGCATATAATGCATAAGACCAAAAGATAGGCTAAGAACTATATTGCAAGCTTTAGCACATAAGCCTAAGTTTTGACTATTTGTATTACGTGCATAGATACGTGGTGTATTTTCTAAATTCAAAGATAATGATCTACAACCTTGAAAACAAAGTTCTATACCTTCCACGATGACTTAACACAAGACAAGTGTAATAATAATAAATGCAAATTATGAGATGTGATTATAACTAGAATTATATAAACAATTTTTACATAGAAGATAACTAAAGATCAAACTAGAATATATCTCACCCTGGAATACTTCAAATTACTCTATTTCTCTTTTCTAACATTGAAGGCTAACTAAAGTTAATTAGGACCTCTTTATACACATCGAAAATAGTATCGCTCTTAGCTGCGATCTGTGACAGAAGTTCAAATGCTTTAGCTAAATAGCTAAGTAAGCCTCAGAGTGCCCATAGGACCCCTTCTTCATTAATAAGAAAAGTAAACAGTTAGCACATATAATGAAATCAGTACCCAATTAAATATATAAAGTATCAGCATCTGATTATGTAACCATAACTGATCTAGGATGCATGGTGGAGTCAAAAACATCCAACAGTATCATAATTTAGACACAAACACATTTCACGCATTTGGTAATACAACTTACACATATAATCGACGTAACATGTTAGACAGCATGTCGTTTAGTTAAATAAACAAACATTTATTATACTTCCACATAGCAATTATAACACTTAATGCTAACCTGAAAATTTTTAAATTTTGTGAGTTTTTGGGATGTTACATGTGGTATCAGAGCGCGAGTTCAAACTCTAGGCCTGAAATAGGCTCATGCACACAAAACATAAAATGAAAACAGAAAAGCTTAGTTACTAACTTTTATTTAAATTTGTTTCTGTATAGAACAACTTGACATTTAAATTGCAGGTATGGTCATACCGAAAGAATTAGCGGAGGACAGATCTCCTCATAATGAATGTAATAATAATGAACATGAACATATTAATGAATAAATATATGTAGAACCGAATGATCAATCATCTGAATTATTACGTACGGTTAAGGACTTAAAAAATGAAATAAGAAATGTTAAGGAAGAAAACGAAAGAATTTTAAGAGCACAAGAAGAATTAAACTAGATTTTACTGGACAAGTACCATCAAGATGAAAAAGTTAAGAGGATAGAAGTAAAATATGAATCTAGAACAATGTCCTACAAACACAGAGATAAGAAAATGAAATACTATAAAACTGAAAGTAACTCTTCTTCTGAATCTGATGACAAAACGTATTGCAGAAAATATAATTCTGATCAAGACAGCAGTGATAGTGACTGTGGTCCTAAGAAAAAGTGTAAAAATTATGAACAAATTTCACGAGAATTTAAAAAGATAAAAACCCCCAACTTTTAATGGCAAAAATGAAAAGGGAGAGGAAGTTGAAGCATGGTTGTCTGGTATGAAGAAGTATTTTCAGATTTATGATTACTCATCTCAATTAAAAGCTAAGATGGCCATATACAATCTAACCGGAAGGGCAAACATTTGGCGGCAAGATATCTAAAGAGTTAAAAGCATTAAAGACAAGAATATAAAATGGAGTACATTTAAGAAAATGTTTAAGAAAATTTTTATCCGAACAGTATTATGAAGATAAGTCAAAAGAATTTTATGATTTAAAGTTGGGTTCTATGACTATGAAGGAGTTAAGTAGAAAATTTCTCAGTTTGTTAAGGTATGTACCTTACCTAGCTGAAGAGAAACCTAATATTCAAAGGTTTCTAAGCTACTTACCCTTTAACATAAAAGACACAATCGAGTACGATAATCCTTCAACTCTTGAAGAAGCCATGAGGAAAGCTAATTTCTATTTTGAACAGAATAAGAAAAGAGAAGGTGTATCGAGTTGGAGGAATAATAAACCAAGTAATTATGGGCATAAGAAGAAAAATTTTAATTTTAAAATTTTTGGGAGTAATAAAAATTTCAATAACAGTAATTTCTAGAATAATAATAATTACAGAGGTAATGCACCACAGAATTTCACAACCGCAAGGAATGTACTTAATAATAATAACAATAATAATAATAATGCTAGAAATGTTGAACAAAGACCACCTTTAAAGTGTTATGACTTCAATGGACCACATACCAGAGAAAACTGCCCACTCAAAAGAAGGACAGTCAGCAACATTCACACCATACAAGCGGAACTGACAGTTAGTGATGTAGCAAGAGAAATGCCTAGCATAAATGCAGCGGTGGAAAATCGACAAGCATACCATCAAACTTCTATGGTCGAGATCGAAGGTATGATACAAAACAAATCTATTTCCATTTTAATAGATCTAGGTGCAAGTTTGAGTTACATATCACCTGCTTTAGTGAAAAGTTGCAAGTTAAAGGTAGAAAATTTTATAAATCATGGTTAGTTAAGCTAGCAACAGGCACGAAAAGAAAAGTTGAAGAGTTTGTTAAAAGTTGTGATTTGTTTATGAGTCAGTTGAAGATGCAAGTTAAATTGAATGTTTTTCCATTAGGGTCATATGATGTATTAATTGGAATGGACTGGCTTGGATAGCATAGAGCAATACTTAAATGTTATGAAAAGTATTTTACTTGTTTGAATAATGAAGGAAACACAGAAACAGTAAAATGAATCCCTAGAAAAACATCTATTAGACAAATTTATGCCTTACAAGCAAAGAAAGTTGTAAGAAAGGGTTGTAAAATGTTTGCTATAAATGTGATTAATGAGGAATTTTCATCTAAAGAAGATAAGATAAAATTGGAAGACATACCTATTCTTAAGGACATTTTTTATGTATTCCCGGAAGAAATTCCAGGACTACCTCTAAAAAGGGAACTTGATTTCACCATTGAGTTAGTACTGGGTGCGGTACCAAAATCAAAGGCTCCTTACAAAATGAATATTTTGGAATTAAATGAACTAAAATATCAACTAAAATAATTAATTGATAAGAACTACATAAGGCCAAGTGTGTCTCCTTGGGGAGCACCGGTTATCTTTGTTAAAAAGAAGGATGGTACCTTGTGATTGTGCATAGATTACCGTCAACTTAATAAAATGACTATTTAAAATCGATATCCCTTGCCCCGCATTGACGATCTATTTGATCAAGTACACGGAGCAGAGATATTCACTAAAATTGACTTGAGATCTGGATATCATCAAGTTAGGATAAAGGATGAACACATTTTTAAAACTGCTTTCAGAACCCATTATGGGCACTACGAGTTCGTAGTTATGCCTTTTGGGCTAACTAACGCACCAATAGTCTTCATGTGTTTAATGAATAATGTTCTGCATAAGTACGTAGACAAGTTTGTAACTGTATTCATTGATGATATTTTAATTTATTCTAAGAGTAAAGAAGAACACGACGAACATTTAAGAATAATTGTGCAAGTTTTAAGAGAACATCAGCTTTATGCTAAGTTCAGTAAATGTGACTTTTATAAAGATAAAAATATAGTACTTAGGTTACATAATATCGAAAGACGGAATTTCTGTTGACCCAAATAAAATACGAGCAATTAACAAGTGGCATGTCTCTAAAGACGTAACTGACGTACAATCATTTATGGGGATAACAGGTTACTATAGAAAGTTTATTGAAGGATTTTCCAAAATTGCGAATACCATAACTTCTTTGTAGAAGAAGGGAAAGAAATTCGTCTGGGATGAAAAAAGTGAAGAAAGTTTTAGAAGTTAAAGGAATTATTAACAACATCACCTATATTAAAAATTGTTGATCCTAATAAAGACTTCGTTGTATGCATTGATGCATGCAACCATGCACTTGGAGGGGTCTTAACTCAAGAAAGTCATGTTATTGCTTATGAGTCTAGGAAGCTAAAAATCCACGAAAAGAACTATGCAACTTATGATCTAAAGCTGGCAGTTGCGATACATGCATTAAAAATGTGGCACCATCACTTGATTGGAAGAATTTTTTCACTAATGGCAGATAATAAAGGCTTAAAATACTTGTTGGATCAAACAAATCTTAACGCAAGGAAAGCTAGGTGGCTAGCTTTCCTTAGCAAATACGATTTCGAGATTCAACACATTAAGGGTAAAGAAAACAAAGTTGCTAATGCCTTGAGCAGAAATGCCAAATTAAATTTTGTGGCAGCAATCAACACATTTATAACAGATCTGGAAAACGAGATCGAAGAAGGAATTAAACAAGATGAAAATTATCAGAAATTACATAATAAAGTTGCTGAAAATGTATCTGCAAATTTAATAACAGATTATAACATGAAAGAAAAGGGTTTAATGACTTATAAAAACAAAATTTATGTACCAAATGTGTCAAAAGTTAAACTACTGATTTTGGATGAAGTTCATAAAAGTCCTTATTCGGGACACCCTGGTTATCAGAAAATGATAACTATGCTAAGAAAGGATTACTTTTGTCCCAACATGAAGAATGAGGTGGTTGAAATAGCTAGGTGTTTTGAATGTAGGAAAATTAAGGCTGAGCATCAACACCGAGCTGGCCTATTGCATCCATTGCCAATTCCAGAATGGAAGTGGGAAATTATAAGTATTGATTTTATAACGGGTTCACCTAAGAATCAGAAACAGAATGACTCCATAATGGTGGTTGTGGATAAACTTAGTAAATATGCTCATTTTATTTCGGTTAAGATACTTTTAAAGTTGCTAATATTGCTTATGTGTTTATGAAGCAAATCTTTCTCTTACATGGAATTCCAAAGGTAATTATTTTTTATCGAGATTCCAAGTTTACTGAAAATTTCTGGACAACATTGTTTAAAAGTCTAAATACTAAATTGAATATTAGTACTTCTTTCCATCCACAAACTAATGGGTAGACTAAAAGAGTGATTTAGATTTTAGAAGACATGTTAAGAATATATGTTAAGGACCAACCAACTAAATGGGAAGAGTATTTGAATTTCGCTGAATTTGTATACAATAACCATTATCAAGCTTCTACTAGATTTAGTCCATTTGAAATTTATATGGAAGAAAGTGCAGTACTCCTATTTCTTGGGATAATCCTATTGATAGGTTAATACTAGGACCATATTTTTTATTAGAGATGGAACTAATCGTGAAACAGGTACAAGGCAATTTAAAAAATGCACAGGATAGACAAAAAAGTTATGCAGATCTTAAATGAATTGAAAGAGAATTTTAGGTTGGAGATCATGTCTTTGTAAAGGTAAAACCAAAGAAAAGTTATTTTAAGCTTGAGAGTTGTGCTAAACTAGAACCAAGCTACTGTGGACCATTCGAAGTCCTATCAAGGATTGGACCAGTTGCATATCAGTTGGCTCTACCATCTAACTTAAGAATCCATAATTTTTTTCACATTTCTGTTTTAAAGAAGTATGTGCACAATGCTACTCATGTGCTGAATTGGAATGACATACAGGTGGAGCCCAAAGGATATTTCCAGGAGGAACCGAACTGTATCCTCGACAGGAGGGAAATTATGCTCTGGAATCGTACCATAGGGTAGGTAAAAGTGCAATGGAAGCACCTTAGCCCTGATGAAGCTACCTGGGAATTGGAAAGTAATATGCGGGAAGCATATCCAATTCTATTCCAGGGAGGCTCTGAGGAAGAATAAGCATCATCAAAGATGATGTTGAGCTTAAGTGGGGGTGTTTGTAACATACCCATTACTTGAAACATTTTATGTCTGAGAAAAACATTATCTTAACTTTTATTGTAAAGTTTTATATTTGGCCAAGTGGCCAAGGATGACTGTAATTGCACAATATTACTATTTAATAAAATAAAATAGGAGACACTCACCCAAAGAGACTGTTGAAAGAGTGTTTATTGACCCACTAGGTGGAATGGAAGCTGGGGTAGAAGGCAATGGACAAGTGGCATCATTAGGAACTCAGTAACTAGTTGTTGTTAGGGACAAATCCCTTGAATTGTGGTCAAAGTTCCCTAAAATATGGGACTGGAGCATGAGGCTCATTTATTTGGAAACTGACCACTAAAAGACCTAGGCATCTTTTTAAGCCATCGAATTTGAGCAGAGGCTCACACTTTTTCTGACGAGAAAATTTACCTTGTGGTTCTGTTGTATACACACAAGAGATTCGATGAGGGGAAGCTATGTTTTGAGTTGGACTGTAAGCCCGTTACACTTCTGCTGAGTGCAGAGTTTTCCTGCTAAGTGCAGAGGTTTATTTTGAGGTGTATGGAAGTCTCCATTGATTGCTAGAAGTACAACCTGAGTGCCTTTCTTCTACAGAGAGTCTTCTACCTAATGGTTTAGTAAACAGGCTCGGGGGTCCAAAGGAGCAAGTGATATTGGTTGCTTCTTCTGGTGAAGTTTGGGAGGAACATGCCTCTTTGGGTGTGTGTCCACCCTATGTAAATCATCAGGTTCTACTTTTTATTTCATTTCTAGTAATTATAACTTATTGTTTTTCTTGATTACTGTTTTTTGAATATTGTTAGTTTTCACTATTCAGATTGAAATAAATTATTTTCTGAACTCTATGTTATTTCTGTAAATAGTTGAAGAAGTATTATGATAATGATAGATTAAAATGCTTCATTGTATTTTTCCACACATTGTCCTTGTGCTGTACTCTAGTACAGGGAAGAGTGTTTAAAGATAGATATGAACAATGATATGCAATAGATAGAATCATTGAATATTCATCATAGGTAAACTCTATTATGTTTTCTGTATTACATTATATGTCTACATTTCCAATAAAATCTCTCATGTCTTAAGCATAGAAAATCATAGCAACTACTTATTTATTTAGATATTGTAATATCATGGTATTCATAGTAACTGGAGTAAAAATACATAAAGATTTCCATACTTCTGTACAAAACCTAAAGTTCAATTATAGGTTAACCATTCTCTTCAGAAGACGAATAATATATGCATTTTTACTATTTCTTTTAAATAAAACTCCTTTTAAGGCATATTAGTTTTATGTATTTCCAATGCTATCAGTATCGAAACACAAAGTTTAGATTTTCAACAACAAGGTATGATTTGAAGCTACTGCAAGTAGATTGAAAAACAAACACATCTATTATACAATACAAATAATATTATTGCATACAAACTGTATTCAATTATCAATTGAATACTAAACCCTAAATATTATAAGACAAACAACAACTATTATTCTGACGAATGTTCCAAGTCTCAATCCAAACTTCAGCTATTCAAACAGTACTAAGTTAACATTCCATCTTTCATGCAAAAACGAAATAGAATTTTACTTAGACAAAGTCCGAACACACAAAGACTATTCCATACAGTCTAAATCTTACAAGTTACACCACGACTTTAGGGTTTTGAAAACCAGACTAGCTCTAAACTAAAATTATTTAGTTTTGGGTAGGCTTTCACAACCCAGCCTTACGGTCGTAACCATTAAACATTACTATTTTAAAAGCACAGAAAACTTTGCGATAGGGATCATGGCCTTTGTTAGTAAACAGTTGAACTATTCATACAAACCCTAAGTAGCTTTTTAAAAACACAATGAAGAACCTTGTTTCAATTATTAAACATCTTTTCTTTTAACACTGCCGAGAGCTCTTTTCTCAGTTTAAAAGCTTAAAGACGTCAACCTTTTCAATACACAAAAACTGATGGCATCATCTTTTGAAAAATGCTGTATTCTCGAAAGAAAACAACATGAGGTATACAATTTGAAACCCCAACTGCATACTATAAACAAAAATTCATTTTTTAGCAACCTGAAAGGTTGCCTTTACATTTCATCAAAATTCTGTGGGTTAAACCCATAAAACAACTGTATATAGTTATCAAATAAATTGTTACACAGTAAAATGTAGTAGAGCCAATGCAGAAGTAGGTTGAGGATTCAATCCTCCCTACAACGAAGAAATGCCTTACGACTCAAACATTACAATGGTGGAAAAATACATAGCTAACCACAGAACCAAATACTCGGCTATACCAAACAAGGATCGACATTTTTCCGGGATGCACATAATGGGAAGTCATCGAGGATTACTAGTTTGAAGCTCTGTCCCCTGTTGCTTAGCACATAAAAATCCAAAGGCGGGGAGTCACCTTCCAGGTCAACATACATTATGGTTAAATATTTGAAGACGAAGCTCAAAACTTAAAACACATGCAACTGTACATTATAAATGTCATGGAAACAAAAGAAAGAGCAAACAAGTTACCTTTCAAAAGAAAAACCATGCTTCTTGTCTGAACATCCCCGTAACCGTCATGCACACTGGAGTCACTCTAACTACTAAACAACATAGCAAACCTTAGCTTATGAGTGGTTCGACTCTTTGAACTCTGAGTTGACAGCTTACTAGCCACAGGTCGAGGTATCGAAACCTGAAGAGGTGCCTCCAAAACACAGTTACAAAACCTAAGAACCTGCATGCTTGTTGGCCTCTCCAATACACCACTCACCACAAAATGAATTCCTGGGATTGTGCCTTCGTCGAGGTAAGT
This sequence comes from Larix kaempferi, assembly GCA_027924585.1. Taxonomy (NCBI): domain Eukaryota; kingdom Viridiplantae; phylum Streptophyta; class Pinopsida; order Pinales; family Pinaceae; genus Larix; species Larix kaempferi. Next base: position 8,145,969 of record BSBM01000486.1, read on the forward strand.
CCAAAGATAGATAGGGTTATCACCACAACCAAGAAAACCATGTGAAGACATTCCACGGTGGATTCCATTAGGCATTCCACCCAAAACACCTTTAATGCACTTTATTACCTTAGCTATTGCATACGCCATGCCTCCCATCATATCATTACCCAATTTAATGTTTCAACCTTCAACTTTCATAAACTTGCAACCATAGTATGGATACGTTTTATCGAAGGTCAAACTACCATTACATATATATCCAAGTGTTATGTAATATCTACCATTGCACAATATCCAAGATTAAGGTTTCGAACATCAACATGGCGAGACTTAAAACCATAGTGTAATATGGTTTTATATTATTCCTAAAGTCAATAAACATTGCATGTTTTCCAATCCTTGTATAATAGCTAATAAAGCATCACGTCGATTACCCATTTCAAAACCAAACCCTTGTACTTAGCATAAGATCTTAAAGCGAAAATTAGTGCTATTACATAGCTAATGTTAAAATGTGCTTAGGGTTATAATTTCCAACATATAATTGAAATATAGATAGCATAGTTGTAACTTTAGGTATTTCAAGGTTTCTATCAGAAAAACTAATACATCGAGCTGGTGAATATAATGCATAAGACCGAACGATAGGCTAAGAACTATATTGCAAGATTTAGCACATAAGCCTAAGTTTTGACTATTTGTATTACATGCATAGATACATGGTGTATTTTCTAAATGCAAAGATAATGATCTACAACCTTGAAAACAAAGTTCTATACCTTCCACGATGACTTAACACAAGACAAGTGTAATAATAATAAATGCAAACTATGAGATGTGATTATAACTAGAATTATATAAACAATTTTTATACAGAAGATAACGGAGGATCAGACTAGAATAGATCTCACCCTAGAATACTTCAAGCTACTCTATTTCTCTTTTTTAACATTGAAGGCTAATAGAAGTTAATTAGGACCTCTTTATACACTTTGAAAATAGTATCGCTCTTACCTGCGATCTGCGACAGAAGTTCAAATGCTTTAGCTAAATAGCTAAGTAAGCCTCGGGGTGCCCATATGTGTAATGTCCCCTCCCATCATACCAGCATGATAGAGAGGATGTGACACTAAATATGGGCATCTAGCCCCATATCCATTAAGAAAAAAAACTCATTGATAAAAGGACATATACATGTGCATGTTATAGAAATACAGCGGAATTTAAAAATCATGTTTAATATCTAACATACATTCAAACATTTATGTGACAGACATTAAATAAAGACATTGCAGAAATTATAAAAGAGAATACTTATCTTAACAAAGTAGTCCCAAGCAACCAGCTATGCACCTGCAACGTTCCACCCATAGGCCAGTTGTGCTTATCAACCTCTTGATACAACTTCCACCCCCGAGCTGGGCATGATTTCTACAAGGAACCAGGGAACAACAGACTCACACATAGCCAAGCATACACCAAGATGAGCCAAGCCAATCTACAACTGGGTTTATCAGGCTGCTAGGAAATGGAAAGGAAGAGTGGCTAAGCTAGTGAGCTGAAGCACAGCGCCAGGGGTAACCTTACAAGATCTATCTAGCTTGGCACCCACAATACCTACACACCCAGCACAAGGAAGTATTCTTGTCACTGCTGTACAGTCACTCAAGCCATACCTTCCCCATCTAGTGCTCTCAGGGTGTGCATAGAAGAGTAGCCAAAGCCCTCTTGATCTTCTGAGAGGTTATCTCCCCCACTAGGTTTATCAAGCCCTCTCTATCCACTACCACTCCAATCTTTTGCTCACTTATTCAAACCAAAACAAGGATGCACATAACAGCAGAAGTATATGTGCTGGGCATGAAGAGACGTTTTTACAGTGAGATGCCCATAGATGGGGTTTTCATTAGCTTCATAAAAACATGGGAAACCCAAAAATGAAACTGGAAGATGGGGAACAACCCTGGGAAGCCAAATCCGTTTTCAGAAAAACATCCATGGACATTCTGGGGCAAAAGCGGCCTCCATAACAGTCCCAAATCGTGGTCCTCCTCTCCCAGCCACTGTGTAACACAAAAACGAGCTCCCAGCCATGGAAAAATGTAGGAAAATGATGAAAAACGTGATGGGGAAATCCCAGCTAGCTTAGAATGCGTGAGAGGGAAAAAGTCATGGGTTCATAATGGATTTGGGCACCATTTCATGGGTTTTTTCTTGCCCAAGAAGAAAAAATATGAATTCCCAGGTTGATGGCTTGCCCATGCACGAAATTGGCTTCCATACCTCTCCATTCCGAAGGCATTAACTGCCTCAACCAACTCTTGGAAGAATTAAATGATTGGGTGCATAACCCAAAATGGGTAGTTGGTGGTTTATGGGTTTTCTCATTGACACATGTATTAACACCATTGGCTCAAGGGTTTGAATAATTTCCCTCCCTATTCCTTGTAGAATCATGACCCCATCTCTTTGCTGCATTGCATAGCTAGTTGTGGGTATTTTCATTAAAATTCAAATTTACATGATGTCTTATTTACATTGTGCCTCATGTTCATTGTCATCTCCCCCTTCCTCATCAACTTCTCCATCTTCACCATCATCTTCACCATCATCATCATCATCTCCATCATCATCTACATCTTCATCTACATCATCATCATCGTCATCTGCATCACCATCGTCATCATCATCAACATCTTCATCATCATCACCATCATCACCATCGTCATTATCTTCATCATCATCATCATCATCACCATCATCCTCATCACCATCATCATCATGTCATCATCATCACCATCATCCTCATCATTATCTTCATCATCATCACCATCATCACCATCATCCTCATCACCATCATCATCATGTCATCATAATCACCATCATCCTCATCATCCTCATCACCATCATCCTCGTCATCATCATCATCGTCCTGCTCTTCATCATAACCATCATCATCATCATCCTCACCATCATCATCATCATCATCCTCATGATGATGATGATGGTGATGAGGATGATGATGATGATGGTGATGATGATGATGATGATGACGATGATGATTAATATGATGATCACGATGATGATGATGATAATCATCATCATCTTCATCATCATCACCATCATCCTCATCATCATCATCGTCCTCATCTCCCCCTTCCTCATCAACATCTCCATCATCATCATCATCATCATGGAGACGACAATGATGATGAAGAGGAGGACAATGATGATGATGAGGATGAGGATGGTGATGATGATGAAGATGATGATGATGATGATGATGATGATGATGTAGATGTTGATGAGGAAGGGGGAGATGACAATGATGATGAAGTTGATGATGGTGTTGAGGATGAATACCCTCCTCGCATCATCATCACCATCATCACCATCACCACCATTATCATCAACATCTCCATCATCATTGTCATCCCCCCCTTCCTCATCAACATCTCCATCATCATCATATTCTCCATCATCACCATCACCATCACCATCACCATCAACATCTTCATCATCATCAACATCTCCATCATCATCATCATAATCATCATCATCATCATCTTATATCCTCCTTATATCCAAAATTAGACAAGCTCCATATGATGATGAAAACTATTTAGATGATGCTGATGAAGACGAAGATGATGATGACATTTAACCCCATAACTTCCCTATAATCCCTATAACATTTAACTTTTAATCTACAATCATTATAACCCTAACCCCAAAACCCTTAAACACCTAGAAGCACTTAAATTCACTTAGGGATTATGGGTTAGAATAGGGCCTAAAGGCCTTCATGCGGGAGGGGCTCTAGGAATAAACCGACACATTTAGATTTGTTGGGTAATAAATGCAGTGAACGTTACCCACCGAAATATACAACGTTTAGTAGGGATCTGCATGCGCTAGCAGCATGCATGCGCTCCCTGGCACGTGCACATCCCTGCTGAACATAAAATTTAGAAAATCACTCGCGCTCTTCTCTCGCATTTTCTCCCTACTTCATCGAGTTTTGTTCATTGTTTTCATGCACAGTCCAACAAGCATTTACATTTAGATTGAATTCATACACCATTTGGTGCTTCCTTGACCATTTGGATAGAATACACAATATTTGGGGCTCTATTTAGCTCTTTGGATTGAATACACACCTCTTGGGCTGTATTTGGATCATTTGAGTGAATATACAACAGTTGGACTCTATTTGGCTCCCTGGATTGAATTCTCATGCTACTTGGACACACATGAACTCTTCTTACATATAGTGGACATATCAAAAAAGCATTTTACAATTGAAGCAAAGAGCAATCATAATCCTTGAGGTATGGTGACAAGTTTATCTTGTTAAATGTATTTTAGTATTCATTCACTTGCTTGAATGGCATCTATTTTGTTTTTTCCTCATGAATTGTATGAGAGATCTATTTTAGTCTTCTTAATATTCAACATACACAATAAAAACATCTTACCAAAAAAAACTACAACATGCACCAAGCAATGATTTCAACCTTTCATGAAGATAATAAAAAAAAATTACTTGCATCACTACCAATAACATTTCATAATCACATTCCTCCATCTAGTAGACAAACATTTGTTGAATTCCTCATGGTTTCACTACAGCAACTCACACAAACACCTAAAGGATTGAAAACTCTTAGTCTTTTGGGGCTATTTTCCCTCATCCATACATGAAAATGAAGTGAGTAGGAGCTTATCCCTTGTAGGGAATTTGCTCCTACTAACATCCCATACCACCATCCAATAGTAGGGGTGATATATATATATATATATATATATATATATATATTAAACGCATTGAATATGGGAAACAAACATAATAATAAAAGAAAGTGATCTACAAGGTGAGCATGCAAGATTTGAAATACTAAACTAAATCTGAATAATACGATGGAAGGTGAGGCTACGAGAGCATCACCTCTCAATGGAGAACCTAAAAAAAACACAGAGCTATGAAATAAAATGAAAAGACACACACAAAATAAGAAACACAAGATTGGCACACAATAACTTATTTGTATTTTGAGGCAAGGTGCCTTTTTATAGATTACAAAGAGGGAGCATAATAAATGCTATTCCTTATTATAATAATATATCTAATCTAATATTATCTCTAATACATTAAACCTTAGGATATTGAAACTAATACCGAAATGGGGAGTGTGGGCCTCCAATACAGTGTTGATGTATATGTAACTTCGGAATGTATTTCATCTGTATATTTTATATATATTTATTGTACCCTTATAAGAGATGTGTTATTCCTCTATAGGGAAGTGTCGTCATGTGGATTGACAAGTGTCGCAAGTGTGTGTACTTGCCGATGGGTTATTAGACCACCATTTGGGGTCGGCCCGGAATTATATATAATATAATGTGGATCTATCTAAGTAGACAAGTCGGCCCCATTGGGTCACTGGGAAAAAAGGTGAGTATAAATAGAGATAGGAGATCTCTATTTTACTCACTCGAAAAAAGTAACTCACTATCTATCTGAAAGTGGCACACTAGTGAGGAGGAGGAGCATCATCTACTAGGAGACTATCTCAATGTTATTTGGTTGTATTTTGGTTGAGCCATTGCTCTCTCTATCTCTGAGGAAGTTGTGGGGTTTTTCACCTTAGGGTTTTCCCCACGGAAACTCTGTGTCTCTTGTCTCTATGCTTTTGATTCTTCTGATGCTTGTGATGCTTGTCATATTATGATTGTCATGCATTGATATACTGTAGATGTTATTCTCTCAGCAAAGATCCTATAGTATTGTGAATTAATACTCAAAATTTAACATGGTATCAGAGCTAAACTGAGAAGAAGACATTTGCAGTAACGGAAGCTTGTGTTCCTTGTTTATTGGGTTTCTCTCCACATATTTTTGAAATTCAGTATAGTAGATTGGATCTACTCATCAAGGCGCATCTATCTGTCCAATCAGAATTCAGTTCTGAGCATTTTCAGATTTGGCCCTAAAAATTAGGGTTTCCACAAAAATAGGAATTTCTGGAAACTGAAGGAACAGCTGGAATCGCCTTGCAAAAATCGAATGTTAGAGCTTTGGATCGAGATTTTTGGCTAGGTAGATCTCTGGGAAACTCAAACCCTAATTCAGGGCTCTCCCTAGTGAACCCGGGAGGACAAAAAGGCAATTTTGAAGGGCAAGACTTTGCTGATCTCAAATTCTAAATGTACCAGGTTGATTAGCTCTCCAAAGTGCATCTTTCTATCCTTTCGAAATTTTAAAATTCACATTTTGAATTTTTAGGGTTTCTCTGACAAACCCTAATTCGGGACCAGATCCAGTTTTCAGCACTTCAAGTGGTAAGCCCTAAATCTTTTCTATTTCCATTTGAAGTACTCTTAAAGATGTCTCTCCACACCAAGCTTGAGGATAAGCTTGAAGGAGCTGATAACTTCCGAGCCTGGAAGTATAGGATTGGGTTAATCCTGGAAGAGAATGAGTTGGACTCATATGTGAAAGAAGACATCCCTATCCCAGAGGATGAAGAGGCCAAGGCATTGCACAAGAAGAACTTGGTCAAGGCAAAAAGAATCATTGCTGATTCTATCAAAGACCATCTCATACCCCATGTGTCTTCTCTTAAGACACCCAAGGAGATGTTTGACTCTTTGACCAAGCTATTTGAAGGAAAGAACATAAATCGGAAGATGACCCTGCGGAACCAATTGAAAGGAGTAAAGTTTCAGAATGGAGAAACCATTCAATCCTATTTTTCAAGGGTATCCCATATCAAGGAACAACTAGAAGCAGTGGATGAAATGGTGGAGAATGGTGAAGTGGTAATGACCACCCTAAATGGCCTACCCAGGTCATGGGATTCCTTTATCCAAGGAATTTGTGCAAGGAAGAAGTTGATCTCTTTCAGTAGACTTCGGGAAGAATGCTCACAAGAAGAAGCAAGGATTGTGGCACGAGAAGAAAAGATGGGGAATGAAGATCAAGCTCTCACAGCTCACACCAGGAAAGGAAAGTCCAAGAGAGAGCCATCTCACTCCAAGAGATCTTCACATAACTTCAAAGAAAGAAGAATATGTTTCACCTGTAATGAGAAAGGACATATTGCCATAAATTGTCCCAAGAACAAGAAGGACAATAACATCCCCAACAAGAAGAAGAAGGGTAGCAAAAGAAGGTTTCATGCTCATGTTGCCGAAGATTATGAACCCCCAAAGAAGAAGGCTAGGGCAGAAAGTGATAGCAATGATGACTCATCAAGTGAGGAAGAGTATGTTCTGATCTCTGCTCTCACAGGTACCATCTCCCATGGCTGTAATGATTGGTTGATTGATAGTGGGGCTTCCAAACACATGACTGGGTTTAAGGAATCTTTTGTGAATCTATCTAAACATGAATCACCCCATAAGGTGAAACTTGGGGATGATTATCAATACCCAATCAAAGGAAGTGGTGAAGCCTCCTACAACCTAGATTCTGGAAAATCTTTGAAGATGAAAGAAGTCCTTTATGTGCCTGGACTCAAGAAGAACTTACTATCCATCTCTGCATTGGATCCAAAAGGTATGAGGGTTGCATTTGTGGATGGCCAAGTCCTAATGTGGCCAAAGGGAAAGAACATAGATGATGCAGTAGTGATTGGAGAGCAAGAGGGAGGCTTGTATAAATTGAAAGGACAACCTGAACATGCCATGGTACATGAATCCATGGAGCCAAGTGAACTTTGGCATAGAAGACTTGCTCATATGCACTATAGGGCACTTCCAATTGCAAGCAAGGCAGTAGAGGGTCTTCCTGAAATCAAGACCAAACATGAAGGTGTTTGCAAAGGATGTGTAAAAGGTAAGAACATTAAGAAGGCTTTCCCAAGCAGTGAAAGCAAGGAAAAAGACATCCTGGAAATCATCCACTCAGATGTATGTGGCCCTATGTCATCCAGTTCCCTGAGTGGGTATGTTTATTATGTCTCATTTATTGATGACTTCTCCAGGAAGACTTGGATATACTTCTTGAAGGGAAAAGATGAGGTGCTTGATAAATTCAAGGAATTCAAAACCTTGATGGAGAATCAAACTGACAAGAAGATCAAGACATTCAGATCTGACAATGGTGGAGAATTCACCTCAAGTGACTTCAAGAAGCTTTGCAGTGATTCATGGATTAAGAGGGAGTTGACTGCTCCTTATAATCCTCAACAAAATGGTGTTGCAGAAAGAAAGAACAGAACTATCATGGAAGCAGCAAGGGCAATGTTGCATGACCAGGATCTTCCTATGCACCTATGGGCAAAAGCAGCTAGGACAGCAGTGTATGTGCAGAACAGAACACCCCACAAGATATTGGACAACAAGACACCAGAAGAGGTCTTTTCTGGTAAGAAACCTAAAGTCAGTCATCTCAGAATATTTGGTTGTCCAATATACACTCATGTCCCAAAGGAAAAGAGGACTAAACTAGATCCTTCAGGAAAGAAGGGTATCTTTGTGGGTTACAGTGAAAGCTCGAAGGCTTACAGAATATACTTTCCAGGGTTCAAGAAGATTGATGTCAGCAGGGATGTAACATTTGATGAAAACTCAGCATTCATCAAATCGAGGAAGGCACCCATCGAAGTTTATGAAGAACCTAAGGAAACAAGATTTCAGGACACTACCATGACTGAAGCAGTTCCAGAAACTGTTCGTGAGTTTGAAGATCTACAAGAACCTGTAGATCCACCCCGTGAGGATAAATCTCACAAGAGGAAACCTGTATGGGCTAGAGAGCTCATTCATGATGCAAAAAGATTTGGCATTCCAGAAGAAGAACACAGAGAAAAGAAGAGAACCAGATCACATACCAGCTATGTTGCTTTACTCTGTGACATCATGAACAAAGAGCCTTCCAGTTATGAAGAAGCAGCGGAAAAGAAAGAATGGAAGGATGCTATGGTCGAGGAATACCAATCAATAATGAAGAATGATGTTTGGGATGTTGTCCCAAGACCTAAAGAGAAGTCTGTTGTGACTTCAAAATGGATCTACAAAATCAAGCATGCTGCAGATGGCAGCGTGGAGAAGTACAAAGCAAGATTTGTAGCTCGAGGATTCTCTCAAAAGGAGGGAATAGATTATGAATAAACCTTTGCACCTGTAGCCAGGTACACTTCCATCAGAACAGTACTTGCCCTGGCTGCAGCAATGAAATGGAAAATACACCAGATGGATGTCAAGACTGCTTTCCTGAATGGTGTAGTAGAAGAGGAAGTATATGTGGAACAGCCACTCGGTTTTGAAATACATGACAGGGAATCATATGTATGCAGATTGAAGAAAGCCTTGTATGGCTTGAAGCAAGCTCCCAGAACCTGGTATGGTAGGATGGACAGTTTCCTATCTAGTTTGGGCTTTACCAAGAGTAAAGCGGATTCCAACCTTTACTACAAGGTTGAGGAAGGGAATCCTATGATTCTACTACTGTATGTGGATGACCTATTTGTGACAGGAGATGACAGACTGATTGCAGATACTAAGAGGAAGCTTGCAGCTGAATTCGATATGAAAGATTTGGGAATGATGCACTATTTCCTAGGTATGGAGGTGTGGCAGAGTGTAGGTGGGATCTTCCTTGGTCAAGGGAAGTACACAGTAGATATCCTGAAGAGATTCGGGATGATGGATTGCAAGGCCATGGCCACACCGATGGCATCGAATCTGAAGCTTCTATGTGATGCTTCATCTGAGCCAATTGATGTCTCTATGTATCGTCAGATGATTGGGTCCTTGATGTAACTGACGAACACGAGACCAGATATTTGCTTTGCTGTGAACACATTGAGCCAGTTCCTGACGGATCCGAGGAGTGTTCACCTAGTTGCTGTAAAGCATGTTCTGAGGTACCTGAAGGGTACAGTGGATTATGGGCTCAAGTATGAAGCAAATCAAAAGTTTAACCTACAGGATTATGTTGATTCAGATTGGGCTGGCAGTGCTGCAGATAGGAAGAGCACATCTGGGTGTTGCTTTAGTATGGGATCAGGTGTGATCTCTTGGTTTACCAGGAAGCAATCCTGCGTAGCACTGAGTACAGCTGAGGCAGAGTATGTTGCAGCTTGTTCAGCTAAATGTGAGGAAGTATGGCTATGGATGCTACTGTCTGAGTTATTTGATCTCCCGTTGGAGGCTACGGGTATCTTCTATGATAACCAGAGTTGTGTGAAGCTGTCCGAGAACCCAGTGTTTCATGACAGGTTGAAAAACATAGAGATCAAATATCACTATATCAGGGATATGGTGCAAAGAGGAGCTGTGAAGCTCCTGTATGTTGCGACGGACGAGCAGATTGCAGATGTGGTGACGAAGCCACTAGCCAGGGTGAAGTTCGAGTACTTCAGAGAGAGGCTTAGCGTGCTTCAGATCGAGGATACTTCGAGGAAGAAGTGATGGACACATTTGATGGAGCCATTCCAAGCATGTTGGAAGGGGAACTCTTCACATGGCTGTGGATGTAAGTGCTAGATGATGAGCATCAGGATAATGTTCTAGTTTCTGTTTGGATATGATCAGTGGGATCATTATATGTATATATGTATGCATCATGTTGGATGCTGGATATGATCGGTTGGATCATGTGTATGTATTTTGTATATGCATCATGTTGGATGCTGGATATGATCAGTTGGATCATTTATGTATGTATGCATCATGTTGGATGCTGGATATGATCAGTTGGATCATTTATGTATGTACGCATCATGTTGGATGCTGATGGATACATTGTGTGGATCATGTATCTTTGTATGATCAGGTAAATCATGTATGCTGATGGATACATTGTGTGGATCATGTATCTTTGTATGATCAGGTAGATCATGTATGATTGATGGATACATTGTGTGGATCATGTATCTATGTATCAGGTGGATACTTGGTGTGCATCAGATGGATGCATTGTATGATCAGGATGATCGTGGATGACGAGCTTCTCCAGATGACATGCAGCAAGATGTTGCAGTGATGATGATCAGGATGATCATGTGTACATCAGGATGATGTTTGATGAGTATCAGATGATACTTTGCGGCCGTGGATCAGGTTGTGCAGGTAAGCATGTAATTTGTGCCCTGGGAGATTTGCAGATGGTCTTTCGAGGTTTTTCCTATGGCATGTAATTCGGTGCCCTGGGACATCTGGAAAATGCTCTTGCAAGGTTTTGCTTGGAAGGACATGTAATTTGTGCCCTGGGAGATCTGCAGATAGTCTTTCGAGGTTTTGCCTATGGCATGTAATTCGGTGCCCTGGGATATCTGGCAGATGCTCTTGCGAGGTTTTGTCCTATGGCATGTAATTTGCTCCTGGGAGATCTGGACAGGATGAAAAAGGCCTCAGATGCTTCAGCCAAGTTTTTCCATGACCACATGTAATTTGCTCCTGGGAGATCTGGACAGGATGAAAAAGGCCTCAGATGCTTCAGCCAGGTTTTGTGGTGAGATCACATGTAATGTGCTCCTGGGAGATCCGACAGGTAGAGCCACGTGCTCGTAACATCCTGGGATGCTTCAGCCAGGTTTTGTGATGGGTCACATGTAATGTGCTCCTGGGAGATCCTACAGGTAGAGCTGTGTGCTCGTAATATCCTGGGATGCTGCAGCCAGGTTTTGTGATGCACGTAATAAGTCCTGAGGATTCCATAGTATGTCCAGTGATGATGAAGACCTGCAGATGGTGGGCCTACATCTAGTATGAAAAAGGACTGGCTCTGTAAAACTTCCTATGACGAGTAGAGTCAGAGATTGGTTGAGATAGCAGCAGCAGTGACGATGCTGATGACAATGCATTGATGACGATGATCCAGAGAAGAAGACTTGTCTAGCAGATCTGTGTCGAGAAATACCTTCCTAGTTAAGAGGGAGTGTTGATGTATATGTAACTTCGGAATGTATTTCATCTGTATATTTTATATATATTTATTGTACCCTTATAAGAGATGTGTTATTCCTCTATAAGGAAGTGTCGTCATGTGGATTGACAAGTGTCGCAAGTGTGTGTACTTGCCGATGGGTTATTAGACCACCATTTGGGGTCGGCCCGGAATTATATATAATATAATGTGGATGTATCTAAGTAGACAAGTCGGCCCCATTGGGTCACTGGGAAAAAAGGTGAGTATAAATAGAGATAGGAGATCTCTATTTTACTCACTCGAAAAAAGTAACTCACTATCTATCTGAAAGTGGCACACTAGTGAGGAGGAGGAGGATCATCTGCTAGGAGACTATCTCAATGTTATTTGGTTGTATTTTGGTTGAGCCATTGCTCTCTCTATCTCTGAGGAAGTTGTGGGGTTTTTCACCTTAGGGTTTTCCCCACGGAAACTCTGTGTCTCTTGTCTCTATGCTTTTGATTCTTGTGATGCTTGTGATGCTTGTCATATTATGATTGTCATGCATTGATATACTATAGATGTTATTCTCTCAACAAAGATCCTATAGTATTGTGAATTAATACTCAAAATTTAACATACAGACCAATTCCTCCTGGTTGAAGTGGAAAGCATCCCTGCTTTCCTTCCTCCCGGTTGAAGTTTGAAGCCATGTTTGCAAAGAAGAGAAACCACATGTAGAAGAGGTGCCACTATTGTAACTTGATGAAGATCTTGATGATGTGTAGATGGTGAAAGATGCGAGCAGGTGGGGTGCTCATACAACTGCTACTGAACATCTTCTGAAAATAAACTAGAGGGAGAGATATGTATGTGTAAATCTGTGTACCTCATTTCTGGGTGGGATGTGGAGTTGGTGTAAGATGTGAGTAGGTGGGGTGCCCATGCAGCTGTTGTGCTTCATCCTACGAAAATAAACTAGAGGGAGTGATTTGTATGTGTTTTAGATCTGTGTACCTCCTCTCCACGTGGTGGAGATCTGTGCTATAGATCTGTGTTTCCACCGGAAAATGAACTAATACTGAAACCTTGACAAGGGTGCGATCTGGATTGATACAAAGCTTGAAGCTACCTCGAGAACCTATGAAGGCCTTCTCTGCAAACAAAACTATGTGAAGTGCTATAGATTACTGCTGGAGGAAATAGCAAGAATGGAACTGAAAAGTGAGCTAATATTGGAAGAGAACTAATATTGCTGCAAAGTAAAACTTTGAACCAAAAATGTGAAACCACCGTAGTACATACTGCTGAGAATCCCAAGAAGTGCTAACTGGAGAGGTAGCGGATCCCTGTGAACTGCTGGAGCATGTTGAAGATGCCATGTTGATGATGGATTTCTGAAAAATGTGAAATGTGCTTTTGAATAATGTTGAATATGCCATGTTGAAGATGGAATTGGCGAATGCCAAATGAACTTCTGAACTATGTTAAAGATGCCATTGGAGATGACTTGTTGATGGTGTCAAAGATGGTCTACGTGAAAGGGGGAGATGGTAGTTGCAGCAGTTAGGCTGCATGACAGGGAAGGCCAGGAAGGCGTGAGCATTGGACGACATGCGTAGGCAGCAATGATGGAGGCAACAATGATGGCAGGTGCAGGCAGCAATGGTTGAGGCACAGTCTATGGGGATGGCGTGAATGCTAGGGAGATCGTGAGCAGATGGGAGAAATGAGCCTCGTGAAGGTTAATGTTGGAGCTGGGTTAATGGACAGCGTGAAATGGGAGAGGTAGTGAATGGGACAGCGTGAAGGTGAAGTGGGAGATATGGGGTAGCATGAAGGTGAGGCATAATAAGGCTATAGCAACTTGGGCACAGCAAGTTGAGTGGTAGTGGAGGCAAAGAGGAGTGAACAGATGCTATGCCGTGAAGTATGTTGCACATGCATGGAGGATATGTATTTTGAGGAGGAGTATGGCATAGGGAGGGAGACCATGGAGTGTGAAGGTGATGGAGCATGAATGAGGGAGCGCGTTATGCGTGTAGGTGATGTAGCGTGCAGGTATTTAAGCGTGAAAGATGTTGTTTGTAGGTTCGGCGTTTTGCAGAGAGAGAGAGAAACATAAATGTTCGGCGTTGGCAAAGGGATGTGCTGAAGGCGTGAAAGAAAACGTGGGGATGCTAGGAGTTAGGGCAGAAGGAGCATGGGAGGGAATAAATGGTAGCACATGGTGCTCTAGAGCAGCGTGAGGAATGGGAGTCAATGGGGGAAGCGTGAATGAAGGAATGAACTGGGCATTTTAGGTAGACAACGTGGGAGAGGAAATAGAAGGGAGAGCCTGCGTGAAAGGCTAGGTGAGGAAGACATGAGACTGTGGAAGCGTTAGAGTTGGGAAATGGATCGGAGTACAGACCCCAAAAAGGGGCTGCGTGAAACGCAGGTCTATTAGGTTGGGCATTAATTGGCGCAGGTAGTAGGGAGTGAGCCCCAAAGTGATGCGTGAATGCTCCTAATGGATGCGCAGGTAGCAATGATGGAGGCAGGTGTTGGGCATGAAATATGTTGCACTTGGTTGGGGGGGTGGTAAAGGAAGCGTGGGAGTGAAAAAAATGGACTGACGTAGCAGTGTGGGAAGATGCGTGAATGCTTGAGTGATGGGATTGTTGGTCACCCTATATGTCAATTAATTACAAATAAAACAGAGGATGCTCAATATAAATTGTCAAACCCAGGGAGGTATTTTATTTCAGTGGAAATAAGCACAATCTATGCATAAACATTTTTAGTATTTGATTAAATAAAGAATGATGATAATCCTACAAATTTGCTCAGCCAAACTCAATCCAGAAAGAAAACTAATCTAACTCATACATCTAGGAATTCAAAGTGCAACTATCTTCCTACATAAATCAACCTAGAAATTACTGATCTAATAATTAAATTGAACTAGATTACTTTTCCAAGAAGTTAAATCCTATAATTATCAAATTACAGTATTCCATCTTTACCAAAATGATCCATCTAGTAACTATTGTAACTCAACCATGATCTGCCTAATCTATGAACTCAATGAAAGATACAACAACAACCAGAATTAAGAAATAAACTTGAACTATAAATTGATAACCATTAGAAATCCTAGAAAGCATAAATGACTCGAAGGAAAGGAGCTGAGCTTGGCTATAACAACTGTTCAACACACATGCATTAATCAAACTAAGCTACACAGTCGACTGTCACACCACACATTTGTAGCTATTCATATGTAAAGAAATAAACTACCAATAAAGAATGCAATCATGAACTCTCTGTTGCAGCTATCAGAAATACACCTAATGCAATTCCACAACACACAACAGGAAATGAATAAATCTAACTACCTACTTAACTCGGCAATCTCTGTGAGAAGGCGGGCCCTGGTCTTCTAACAGAGACGTCGTGAACTACCACGAATTAAGAAACAGAAATGGAAGTAACTCTGCTCTTCATTAAAAGATGGTAATCCACAGTATCAATCTCTGTTACAGCCCGTACAAAATATTAATTATCCAACCCCAGACTTGGAAAACCTCCCTGAATTTATACATGAGGAATACAGTTCGTGATCCACTAATTTCATGCAGCAATGAAGATCTACGATCTTCATGCTACAGAGTTACATTTAAACTGTTACAACCATAATGAATGAGTTCATTAGTGATGAAGGATGTTGTTACACTGGCATTCAATGGATCAATGGTTCAACCAATCGGGAGGTGTCCTATCTATTGCAGCTATGCTCTGTTTCAGCGACCTGTTACAGCTCACATGGAGAGATGCATTGTCCCTTGAAAATATGAGGAATTGAGTTAGAAGAGTAACAGCTGGCCCACGCATGATTCTTTCCCAAGGCATGGCGACTGATACACATGTGCTTTGATCTTAACTTAATGAAATCGCACAAGTTAGCATAAATCAAATGCTAGAATTCATAACTTTAACAATCTTAGGCATAAAATAAATAAAGCAATAATGAGTTATACCTATCAAGATAATTGATTGATCTAGAGGAAAGGCATATATATGGCTTGTGCAAATGTTATATAATCAGGGAAAAATGATGTCATAAGTATGGCCAAAAAGGGGCATTTCCAGGGCCCAACATCTCCCCCAACTATCCAATTGCATGTCCTCATGCAACAACCCCAATGAGTCCAAATCTGAGTCCAAGCTATATTTGTGAAGACTGGTGAGACTATAGGAAAGTTCTGATGATTCCCCAAAAGGAACAAATCCATAGCAAGTTGTCCATCTCTCCCAACATAGCTTCTCTTCTTCCGTAGTCAAAAGATAGTTGTTCCTGTAAGGAGTCACAGGAAGCCATATGAGGGGAAATTTGAATCTCAATCCAATCCACCAGGGTCCACATGTTTTCAGGCACTGCACATACCCAGGAATCCTTGTCAAGGCTTGCTTAAAATTTTGGAAGTAGTATGGATCCCCTTCCCTCAGAGATGAAGAAGAATATAGCCATCTATATTCACTACCTTCCAGAGCACTTTGCTGCATATTAAAAATCATCGGGACACATGTAGTGAGGATTTTATCTCGCAAAATTTCAAAGTATTAGGCAATTGCAGGAACTCGGAGAGATCCAGCATGATTTGCTATGAGTTCTTTTGGATCCTGAGGTTCATCCCTAATCCAGAGAGTATAATTCTCTTCATTGTTTGTGATGGTTTGGAAAGCATTTCACCATTTCACATGGTTGATGACAAAAGAGGAAAATTCCCTCAACTAAAACTCCCCCAAACAAGCAATAGTGTTAGAGGGAGAGTCAATGTAACACACCCTATCATGTAAATATAATTCACATAACAAATGTTGATGCTCAAAGTCACTTACAAGAAAAGATTCTAGAAACTATGCAGTTGTTGCTAGATCAAATGATCTTCCTTCCTTCAGGGCCCTCAATTTGAATAAAGTTGTCTTTTCATGAAGAAAGATAGGGTAAGATGGGGATGGAGCCCTGTAACTTAGTAATTCTAGGGAAAGAGTATACATTTGGTCTTTTTCTTGTTGCAGGGTCTTAAGTTTCTCCACTTCTTCCAACCTTTTCTTTTGAAATTTTTCCCAACGGATTTTCTGGAAGAATAACTCCTCATCCCACTTTTCTCTCAACTCCCTGATGGTACTTCTATGCTCATGGAGGGAAATCATCCCTATTCTGCACTGATCAATATATTTATGCCATTTATCCAACTCAAGATTTAGCCAGAGAATGTTTTTCTCTAACCATTGAATTCTCCTATTCTACACATCCTTTTCATCATCAGAGTCTAGATAAATGACTTCCTGAGAAGGTTGTACTTCTACCTTATCCTCCACTATAGTAGCCTCCTTATCTTGCTCTGGCAGTGTAACAGTTTCATCCTCCATTGGTGTTGCAGTGGCATGTCTTGTAATGCAGTCTCAGCAATTGATTTTGAGGATGCTAGTTCTTGTGTATCAACATCTTCTTTTTTCACCTCAACCTCCTTAGCTTGAGTCTATTTTTCTAGATCAAAGGACAATTTCGAGAGTACTAGTTCTTATGTAATAGTACCCTCTACCTGAGTACCAACCTCAGCCACCTCGTTTTTTGATGCAAATTCAACAAATGTTTTTGAAAACACTGGTTCTTGTATAACAATGTTTTCTTCTTGATTCTTGATGTCAGATATTGTTGTCTGGGTTGCAACCTCACTATATATTTCCAAGGGTGTTGGTCTTTGTGTAACAACCCCCTGTCTTTCAATTTATTTGAACTGCTAAGATTGTTCCTGGGTTACCTCAAATTCCTCTGACTGATGAGACTGGTCCTGAAGAAGTTCGGTATCCCCTGATGGCTGGGACTGCACTGTTTTATCTCCTATATTCAAATCAGGGATCACTTCAATTTTTGGTTCATTTTCCCCCATTAATTCTATTTCTAGTGATTTCTCTTCCTCCTGGTCTATCTGTGCATGCTTTTGTGATACAAATCCCAACACCATAACTCTGTGTTCTGCTGCAAAGAATATGTATCCACACTCTAGGAAAACAATCTCTCCTTGCTCCTCATTCTCTAATGCAAGAGATTAGTTTTCTAATAAATTTGCAGCATCTAACAATGTGTTCAAATTATTCTATGCTTGTTTCCCAACTGCTTCCTTCAATCTTTCCAACTCATTTCACAATGTCTGCACCTCCTCCTTTAATAATTCATTTTCAAACATGAGATTTTCAATTTCAGGTTCTTTTATGAAAGGTTCCTATGTAGCAACAGGTGACTTGGGGTTTAGAATGGGAATCTCTATATCTACCCTTATTACAGATGCTATTTCTGGCATAGGTGACTGAATATTTGTTCTTGTTGCTCCTGCTGCCTCTGTTGAGGGTGCTTCACTATTAACCCCAATTGCATCTGTTATCTCTGCTGAGGGTGCTTCACCATTGACCCCAATTGCACCTGCTATCTCTGTTGCTGCCATAGATCGAGTCCTCTTTTTCTTCACCATTTCAACTGGCTGGTCTCCACTGCATGCTGCTATTGATGCTGTGATAGATCTAGTTTTTCTTTTCTTTGTTGTACTGGATGTCTGACCCTTGTTCCCTGGCCTTTTTCTTCGTTTCTTTGACACAGGGGTCTTTTCTTTAGTCTTCTCCTCCTCAATAATGGTCCCCCTTATCTCAGTAGAGGACACAACATCCAAAACATCCACATTTTCTTCCCCTGCTACTTCTTCCTGATACTCTTACTCCTGAATTTCTGCTTCTACAATTGCAGCTTCTATTGTCGCAACTTTAACAACTGCTCCAGTTCCAGCTTCTTCTACATGAATTTATGCTTCTGCAGTTGCAGCTTCTAATGTTACTGCTTCCTATGCCATGGCTTCCGTCACTATTTCTTTAAAAACAAGGTTTTCTGCTGGTGCTGCTTCTCCCATATTTACCCCCTCAACCTGGTTTCTTGATGCTCCAACCTCCCCCCAACTGGATTGGAGGAGCTCCGGTCCTCATTACATTCACCAACATCCCCCATTTCTAATACAGGTTCCCTAATTGGCCCGTCCCCAGCAAGAAATTGCTCCCAGGTTAAATTGCAATTTGCAAGGGCCCTTAAGACTAACAATTTAGTTAGGCCATGATTGGTAAGGGAGGAAACTGGGTGTTGGGATGTTTTTGCATATCCAGCCATGGTTTGCAGGGCTTTAAAAAGATAGAATGGCATATTTACTAAAATTCCATGTCATAAGTGAGATAATAAGGGATTTCAGAGAAGGAAATAGTTTGGTACCTACCTTCACAAGAGATATATTTCTTCACGAAGGCTGCCACTTGATTCCAGGGTCGTGGTAATGATGTCAATTTTAACCCATGGCATTTTGGATGAACATTTTCCTCGACTCCGAGAAATTCTCTTACAGTCGTCACATTATGTGCTTTCCATCCAAATGAATTCTTTCCAACCCAGGGTAAGCCAGTAACTTCTACTGTAATTTCTTCTATAACATCCACGCGCAGTCCCCTAACCTCAGAGTGAGTATCAATCAGGTTAAGGGAAAATTGCAATGCGGTTTCTATGTGGAAACTGTTCAACTGTTCAAAATATTCCATCCAACCTGCTGCCATGAAAATGTTAAGAACTACTACATTGGCATGCAAGACTTCCGTATTCACGGGTTCATGCCGAACTAAGTTCCCCATAACAACCTCTCTTCAAACCTCAGGTGACGAATACAACAATTAACAGTCCAGATGTGGGAGTTGCAGCTTACGAACATGCAAGGAATCGTTGGTATTTTTAAAATCAGGTATTTTAGGAAAGTTGGTATCGGTATGAAATCCCGGTGGAATGAGACAGTTATGGAAAGTTGGCATAATTGGGGTATTTCGATATGAATCGGGTACGGTGCCGAGAATGCAATAGATACAAGCGTGACTTTGACATCTTCCCTAGTGTTTAAATGGTACGGCTTTGCTTATGAGGACTAAGACAGTGCATAATCATTATTACCATATTCAATTTCACGCCTAATCATGTAAAAAGTCTGAATCCGTACCTTTACGTTATGCGTTCAACCGTGAGTTACCATTATAGCCCGCGTCCCAATGAAACGAGCATAAATGTGCATGCGTTGAAGTGATTTGGCCACCGCCACTCGGCTGACAGATGCCCAAGATACCTAATAGTTGTCTTGTTGGTGGATTGCGATTGGATCTATGGAGCAAACATTCAAATTGACGCTAGATTGAGTCATTATAAGCGGTCATTAATTCGAAAAAAAAGGACAACTTATTGGAGTCGTAGCTGGGCATAGGAAAATTCTAGCGGAGTCACAACTATAGACTTATATTTATTTGAGCATAGTTTGGCGAAACATGGCAGAGTTCCAGTTGCAAAATTTGGAGAAAAGGAAAAGATAGCGGAATAACAGCTGCTAGACTTGGCGGAATAGGCAAAAGTAGCGGAGTCGCAGCTGCTGGCAAAGAGCGGGAATGAAATGAAATAGTGAAGTCACAGCTGCTAAACTTAGTGGGATAGGAAAGAATAGCGGAGTCGTAGCTGCTGGCAAAGACCGAAAGTGAAATGGAAATAGCGAAGTCGCAGCTGCTAAACTTGGTGGAATAGGCAAGAATAACGGAGTCGCAGCTGTTGGAAAAAGGCGAAAAGAAATGGAAAAGCAAAGTTGCAGCTGCTAAACTTGGCAGAATAGGAAAGAATAGTGGAGTCGTAGCTTCTGGAAAAAAAAATGAAGTGAATGGAAAAAATGGCGGAGTTACAGCTGCGAAAATAGGAAGAATGAGCAAGGTAAGGAGTCGCAGCTGTGCAAAAATGAGTAACAGCCGGACTTTCAGCTAGCTGCTGAAAAACTAACGAATCATCCATCTTCTTCAAAGAGATTTTTTAAATCAGGAAACAATGTAAGGTTCCTGCAATCGTCTGGCCCAGTCACGACTGATGTTCCTCCAATGAATTCCTGCACACAAATCTTCAAAACAAAACGATCAAGTGCAGAATGAAAAATAGATAAAATACAAAATAAAATAAAATAAAATTATTTATGTACGAATGATGTTGATACTGCAATTCTTAAAAATTCGCAGGGGTTGAAAAAAGTCCCTTCCCTGGCACTAACTGATTTGCTGCAACCTGTGAAACGAAAGCATCCCTTGAGATCGGTTTGTGATATAGTCGCAACCGATGACCATTTGCGAATAATGGTGTCTTGTTTTCATTAATGGTGATCAACCAAACTATTCCATTGTCAAATACACGATCTATTTGATAAGGTTCCAAGCAACGAGTGCGTATCTTGCCTTTGAAATCTCTCTAAAACCATGAATCATATAACAGAGCCCAGTCTCCTTCCTAGAAGACTTTCTTCTTTATGAATCTGTCATGCCACTTAAAGTGCTGCTATTGGATTAAAGTTGTATGATTTACTGCTGCTGTGCGCTTTTCATCCAATTCATTAAGTTGATTCAGTCGGTTCCTTTGTGCTTCTGATAAATCCAGATTTGCTTCTGCAGCTCTTTTCAAAGTCCCAATTTCAAATTCAATTGGGAAAACAACATTTTTACCATACACTAACTCATATGGGGAAAAACCAGCGATGTTACGTCATGTAGTGCGATAGGCCCATAGTGCCTCTGGAAGTCTCTCAGCCCAATCTTTACGATGGCTTTTCACTGTCTTTGTCAAAATAGCCTCAATGACCTTATTTGAACTCTCCACTTGGCCATTGGCTTGAGGATGATATGGAGAGGTTATTCTGTGCTGAATATGAAATTTCTGTAATAGTGCTTCCAGTTTGTGGGACACAAACTGCGGTCCACCATCTATGATCATTTCCTTGGGTACTCCAAACCGAGTAAAAATTTCTTCATACAAGAAATCAATCATAGCCTGATCATTAGCCTTAACCAAGGCTACAACTTCTACCCATTTGGTCATGTAATATGTGCAAACCAAGATATGAACTTTCTGTTTTGAGGGAGGGTTGATAGGCCCTACAAAATCTAGATCCCATCTGTCAAATGGTTCAACCACAAGTTGTGGATGCAAAGGCATTTCATCTAATATGTTGGGTTGACACATCCTTTGGCAGCTATCACATGCCTGAACATACTTCTTTGGGTCCCTGAACAATGTGGGCCAAAAATAACCCATCCTCAAAACCTTATGACCTGTCCTTTTGTCAGCAAAATTTCCCCCACAGGGCTCATCATGGCAAGCTTTAAGAATGCTAAAGATCTCATCTTCTCTAACATATCTTCTGATTTCTAAATCAAGCCCTGTTTAGAAAAGATGGCCATCAATCCAGCAGTACCTGGCACTCTATTGTATAATCTTTCTTTTTTCTCTCTTCGACAGATGTGCTAGAAGCTTACCTGCAGCCAAAAAGTTAGCAATATCTGCATACCATGGGGAATGAGTTGATACTGCAAACAAATGTTCATTAGGGAAGGAATCTTCGAT
Organism: Larix kaempferi; assembly: GCA_027924585.1. Taxonomy (NCBI): domain Eukaryota; kingdom Viridiplantae; phylum Streptophyta; class Pinopsida; order Pinales; family Pinaceae; genus Larix; species Larix kaempferi. The sequence continues at coordinate 8,168,294 of BSBM01000486.1, forward strand.
TGCTAAATTGTCATCACTGTTAGTAAGTCGAGATAAAAAATCTGCAACAACATTTTCCTTTTCTGGTCTATCAATAATTGTGATATCAAATTCCTGTAATAGTAACAACCATCTAGTAATTCTAGCATTCGTGATCGGTTTATTCATTAAATACTTAATAGCATAATGATCAATGTGCACAAAAGTAGAATATCCAGTAATATAATGTCTAAATTTGTTGATGGCATAAACAATGGCAAGAAATTCTTTTTTTGTGACAGTATAATTTAGTTCAGCAGGAGACAAAATTTTACTAATGTAGTAAATGGCATAAGGAGCATTACCTTCCTGCTGTCCCAAAACTGATCCAATGGCAGTATCTGAAGCATCTGAAGAAATGTGAAAAGGCAGAGCCCAGTTGGGCCCTCGTAAGATGGGTGTTGTAGACAACCTTCTCTTGAGCTCAGTAAACGCTATTTGGCATGCATCATTCCAGACAAACTATGCATCCTTCATCAACAGAGTGAACAAAGGAGAAGCTAGTTTGGAACAATTTTCTATCAACATTCTATAATAGCCAGCATGCCCCAAGAAGCTATGTACATCCTTCTGTGTTCTAGGAGTTGGTATATTTTCAATTACCTTGATTTTGGATGGATCTACCTGGATACCATCAGAAGAGATGAAGTGCCCCAGCACTATGCCTTCACTCATCATCATGTGGCACTTTTCAGTTCTTAAAGACAACTGGCTTTGTTCACAGCGTTTCAAGACCTTTTCTAAATTTTTCAGTGCTTCTTCATAACTATCACCATATGGAGTAAAGTCATCCATAAAAATTTCCATGCAATCATTTACCATTTCTGAAAAGATTCCAATCACTGCTCTCTGAAATGTAGTTGGTGCATTGCACAACCCCAAAAAAAGTACTCGGTAGGAAAAAGTTCCCCAAGGGTACGTGAAAGTGGTTTTGTCCTGATCTTCTAGAGCAATCTGGATCTGGTTATAGCCACTAAAGCCATCCAGAAAGGACAAATACTTTTTCCTAGACAAGATATCAAGGACTTGATCGATGAAAGGTAAGGGGAAATGGTCTTTCTGCATTTCTTTGTTCAATTCTCTGTAATCCACGTAGACCCTCCATTTCTCATTCTTCTTTGGCACAATCACAAGTGGAGAAACCCACTCACTGTCTAAAATTGGGTATATGAATCCTGCTTCCAAAAGTTTTTGGATTTCTTCTTTCACTATGTCTCTTAGGTTTGGGTTCATCCTTCGTTGTGGTTGACATACAGGTCCGGATTCGCTCTTAATATAAATGTGATGGGTGCACAGATGAGAAGGAATTCCTTTCATGTATGTGTACTCCCAAGCGAAAGCTCCCCTACGTCGTTTCAGCAGAGTGACTAGCTGTTCCAACTTGCTGGGTGCCAAATTAGGATTGATATTCAATGTTTTTCCTCGCCCAATTTCTACTGGAACACTCTTCGAATTCTTAAGTACTGGAATTATATTGTCATCACTGATTAGAGTTTCTTCTGTAAGCTTTTCTTGTTCTGTTGCAGCTAGAGTACTGTCTAAGATCTGATAGACATTTTGATTGACTTACGTGGGCTCACTGATGAAACTATTAATGGCATCATCCTCTGTTTCATCTTTAAACATTAAGGCTCTCCCTATGGTTAGTAATGGTTGCACACCCTCTTCCTCCTCCAAATCTGCCCATAATGGAGTCTCAGCTTCTGTGCTTGGTCGAACTGGAGGGTACAAGGTTAGATTCTTGATCTCAGTTCCATCTGAAATAGTCATAGATCCTGACCGACAGCTGATACAGGCATCAGTTGTGGCCAACCATGGTCTTCCCAGGATCATTGGATGTCCCCCCAACTAGTATTTCGGCTGTAACACCAAGAAATCCACAGGGTATTCCCATGACTCAACTAAGATTACGAGGTCATCTAGGATCCCCTCATGCTTGATTGTTGATATGTCAGCAAGTTCCAAAAAAGTAGGGGATGGCCGAAGGTTAGTGAGTCCAAGTTTCTTCACAGTTTCTATGGTCATAACGTTAATAGCCGCGCCTAAGTCTACCAAGACGTTGGGGATTTGTGTGTTTCCTATGTGAGCCGTCACAATAGGATTTCCATGGTCATCATATTTTTCCATAGGAGTCTTCCCCATTATCAATTCGGAAAGCGTTCCCAATACATGGACAGTGGGAGGATCCCTAGTCTTTCTTCCTGATTTCTTGATACACAAATCCCTTACAGTCTTAGCATAAATGGGTAGGTCATGGAGGGATTGTAATAGTGGAATTTTGACATACAAATTTTTCAATTCTCCTAAGAGATTGAATCGAGGCTGTTCCGATGTCTTCTGTAGGGCCAATCGTTCAGGGTATGGCGGTTCTGTCATCAATTGTGTAGGTTGTGCTTCGTCGTGTGTTACTTCCTGAGTTTCAGCCACTGTTTTAGTAGAAATGTCAGCATCCTCAATAATGGGGATTATTGAATGAACAATATTCTCATAGTGCTAACTCACTCCAGTTTCAGTCACTAGGGATGGGACATCCTCTGTGATGATGGGTTCCACTACCCTCCCTAATCGTAATCGTATATCATTGCAGGGAACTTGGGAAATGGAATACGTAGGCATGTTGGCAGTCTCAAACTGATGGGCTACTTCATTTTTCGGGTTTGGGTTAGGTTGTGCAGGTAGTTGTGGTCGAAGTGGTGCATTCACAGGTGTGGCATTGTTTTGGAATTGCAGATGTGGCTGTGGATATTGTTGGTGAGGATACTGTTGATGAGGATACTGTTGATACTGAGTCTGGTGATGGCAGAAGTTATTTCCTTGGTACGGATTTCTCCAGTTGGAATTCCAAGGAGCTTGATTGTTTCATTGTTGTGACCATGGTGTCCAAGAATTAGGATTTTCCATTGGATTCTGAGATGGATGCCAATGGTTACCAGAATAATGTGAAGGGAATTGTGTATTCATATTATTCATATTGTTCATACCATTTGTAATGCTCGCCTCGGCACTTATGTTTGATTTGATTATTTTAGACTTATGTCTGACTAGATTATTCGAGACTTCTAATTGATTAGACTATTTTGAGACCTACGACTGATTTGACTATTGAGGGCACTGGCTTGAAGTGACCTGGATTTATAAAAAAACTTGGACCATCAATGATTGCTTTAAATTTTTATATGTGAAATGAAAATGGTTCGATAAATGATGATTGATGAATATACTCGACTGACTGAGAAAATGAAAAATGATGAAAATGCTTTAGAATGGAAAATGATGAATGTTGAAATTACTTGAAATGAAAATGATGATTTGTTTTATACTCGACTGACTGAGATAAAATAGTGAATGATGAGCATGCTCGACTGACCGAAGCATAATGTTAAAATTATGAACATGCTCGACTGACCGAAGCATAATGTTAAAATGATGAACGTAGACTCGACTGACTGAGATACTGAAAAGAATGATAAAAATGTTTTATAGTGCAGCGCTACTAATGTGCATTTGAGTGTGTGCAGTGGGAGGTAAGACGATTTACTTACTGACCCACAATGGAATTATAGGTTGTCATAAGAACAGAAAGAACACTTAGGGGTACGACGACTGACTGTCGACCCTGAATTAGCAATCCACGCATGGGTGAATCCGTTTCAGCTCACCTAGGGAAGCATATGCCGTATGGGCAAGGCGATAATGATTTGTTCTTGTACGATGAGTTGAGGGGCATGCAAAAAGGAAAGCCTTATCCCTCAACATCCCTTAGTATCCAAGAAGTGTAGTTGAGAGATTGCGGTAACAATTCCCGGTCGCTACACAGTACTCCCCATAAGAAGAAAGGAATGGAACTGTCGAAAGGGCCCGCCGAAGAGACACCTGGAGAAAAAAAGATACTGTTATTTAAAGGAAGAAATTGAAAACTACTCAAAGATAAATTCAAGTGACTTTAAATTAAAAAGACAAATTAAAATAAAATAATATTTCTTATTTTATTTTTTTAGAGAAAAAAAAAAATATTAGAAGTGGATAAACAAACAAAACAAAACAAATTGTTTGGTCTAAATTAAATTATTGTCTACTGTTTGAAAAGAAAGAAAACCAAATCTAAACTAGAGGTATGCAAAGGAAGTTCTATTATAAGTAAATGCTAATAGAAATTAAACTTTAGACTACAGTATTCTATTAAAGAATAGTGGAATTAAATAAAGTATATATATATATATATATATATATATATATATATATATATATATATATATATCATTTAAAAAATTTTAAAAACTTTTAAATCAAAATAGATTAAATATTATTAATTAAAAGATATCCTCTCTTTTAAATATTATTTCTAAATATTTAAATTAAAGAAATGAAAAAAAACTAGTTTACAAAGAAAAGATGTTAAGTAAACTAAAAGAGAACCAAAAAGAGTAGGACTCTTCTACACTTAACTCCCACTGATTTAGGGAATTAGGTGCACACTAAAGACATTGAGACACTTGTAATTTAGAATACCTAAAATTAAAATATTAAATTAAATTAAATATGTGCATGGACAGACACATGGCACACATAATTTTTCTATATAATGAGGGAGGACAAGGAGAGAAAGACATCTCTTGCTCCCTAATGCTGGATGGGCATCATAATCTCGGATTATGTTATGATTCTTGAGAGTTGGGATTAGCTGGAACGAGGATTGGGAGATCCTTCCGGGAAGCTAGCTAATGTGTTCTTACGACCCCATTAGCTCGGGGATTCGGGGTGAAGGAGAGTAACCCCGATACGGTAGGGTGGTCAACTGAGGGGTTGTCGGTACCTTCGTCAGCATTGGATTCCTCCGGACAGCTGAATCAATCATTACTTCAACGGTCTTCAAGCTTGTCGAAAAAAAAATCAGGTTCAGCACTTGTTATTTCTTTTCCTTCTAGTCGTATGTAAGATTTATATTTAAGGACATTTAGGAAGAATGTAACGATGTGGGAAACAAGCTTTTGTAAAATTATACATGCTGTGTTTTGTTGAAATATGTATATTACGAATCTAGGTAGAAACGTAGAGTCGTGAATAAATTTTGCTACTCTGTACTCAGCATTTGTATATGCTGATTTGTGAGAAAACGCAGAGATGTATATCAGTTCCTATAAATTCTTGACTTTGTTTCATCGTTTTAACTCTAAAGATTTGGTTAAATTTCGCTATTCCGTACTCAGCAGTTGTATATGTCGATTTATTTGAATACGCAGAGATACATATCAACTCTACGAATTCCTTTTAACTCTGTTTCCATCATAAATCTATGTATATCCGACTTTCCTGTAGAAGCAAAGAAATTTCCACTTTGCACTCTTATGTATATTAAACCCTGTGCTTAAATCGAGTTCTCAATACTCTGCATTGATCTGTTTATGTAATTATTCCTAGATCTGTTAATTAAATTGCAAATCGAGTTTTCAAGACTCTGAATTGACCCATTTATGTAATAATTCCTAGATATGTTAATTAAACTGCAAATCGAGTTCTCAAGACTCTGTATTGATCCGTTTATGTAATTATTCCCAGATCTGTTAATTAAATTGCCAATCGAGTTTTCAAGACTATGTATTGACCCATTTATGTAATTAATTCCAGATCTGTTAAACGAATTGCAAATCGAGTTTTCAAAGCTCTGTATTGAGCCACTTAAGTAATTATTTCAAGATCCATCAATTGAATTACAATTCGAAATTCCAACCTCCGATAAGTATCCATATCACATTTCCCGGATAGATCTAACCTGAAGTGTTCATTATCCCACAAATGGCTTGAATTTTGTCCTTTAAAACCTCTGCGATTCCCACTCGGGGTCCCTAGATACCTGAACCACGGCGTTTCTGAGTATAATTTAATCGTAGCATTAGAAATCCTGAATTGAGGTTTAACTGATTGCAAAGCATGTTCCATCCTGGTCCTGGTCCTGATCCGATCTTAGCACTGAGTTCACAATAAGTTTACATTGAATCTCATTTTCGTAACCATTCTAAATCTGAACCTAGCGTCCTCTTTCAAACTCATTTATCTCGGACTTTAAAGCCCCGGTGTTGATCTCAGATCTTGATGACTTTCAGTTGGGAGAGATCTATGAAATCCCGACTAAATAATTATTAAGACTCCCAGAAGTTCAACACAAGAATGGTACTTCAGTCTTATTCTCTGTGCTTTATTTCAAATACTTAAGTGATGGCTCTGCCCTCCTAAAATCCGATTTCAGCTTTGTAAATACGCCTGTATGTTTCAACTCTGCATAGATTACGAATTCACTCTTATGAATACACCAGCATGTTTGAAACTCTACATATATTACAATTCCATCGGTGAATGCATCCATTTCTATATATATTTAGCATGTAGTATGAATACCTTAGATTCCGGTAAGCTATTCGACCCACGGCATGTCAACTTCCATCACTTAACATTCTCAAAACTACAGGCATGAATTGAGTTTCAGAAAGTTCCGATCCATTTTGAATTTGCCCTTTTCATTCTTATGATTTCTGATAGATAGGTTGTTCGTTGATAATTGATGGACTACACATAGCAGGGTAATCTAGAATTGTTTTAAAGAAATTGTTTATATAAATGCATTACAACGAATGTATATATTAGTGTCTTATTACGTGGGAGATGATTCGTGTCATAATGCCTTACACTATGTATTTTTCCATTTATAATAAGGGTAGATTGTATAATAGCGCACTAATTCATGCATAGTAATAATGTTCATAATGTGAACCCATGTTATTCAATGATGCATTATAGTGTGACTATTAATGGTGCAACATATGAAGGTTAAATTGTAAATAAAACTACATAATAGGTGTATTAATATTTGTACTAGTGAAGGTTGAATATGTAATAATGTAGCATATAAATTTTGTATTTGTGACAATTAATTATACAGTGTAATGATATAATGTGTATTCGTTAAAGTTAATAATATGTGAATGTCGATTAGTATGGTAAAGCATTATAACAATGGATTATAAAGTAGTTAAAATGAGGTCAAAATATCATTATTATAACACACTATCTAGAACATGCCATGGGAAATAACACACTATCTAAAACATGCCATGGGAAGTTTATGGATCTTAAACGTAGAAGTTTAAAAAGATAGATCGCAAAACACGTTAAGCACTTGCATAGATTCTTAAACTCAATTAAAGAGGATATTTAGACTTTCACAATTGTGTTTCCTTAGAGTTGAGATAATCCTTATGTCTTAGGAGATGTGGTATAGACGATTACACTCATTGATAGGAAGAGTAGGAATTTAATTATTTACTTCATTTTAGCTTAATTATATGTATATAAAAATGCTGAGTTATGAGTGGAGAAAGATTATTTTCTTATGATTACGTTAAATGTATAACCATGTTTTACGTAAATACTTATGCTTTAAAAAAAAAAAAATTGGCTCTAGACAGACCCTACACCATTCATATTATTCAGAAGAAATGTTGAGTCTTGATTCATACCTTGATTGTGAGGATGCCATGGTTTTTTCTGTGAAATGAAGTAAGCTTGTTCCACATCTGAAGTGGATGCCTGCAGAACTTCCTTGACCTTAGGTAGTGAGGGACATTCCTTGGTGTTATGCTCCAACTCACATATTCTACATATTTCTGCTTTGTCCAATGAGCATTCTTTCAGTGGGTGATTTTTCCTACATTTGGGACAGAATACACCAAGTGTAAGATCTTCTACTACTTGCCCCTGTTTCGCTCTCAAGACATCTAACTCTGAGGAAATGGAGCTCATCATATCAGTTTTAAAATTCTCCAGGAAGTTGCCTATCTCTACTCGAGTGGCTCCTCCACTAGCTAACTTCTGTGTCCTAGTGAAGACATCCTGATCTCAGTCCTTGGTTCATTTGTTAGTTCTAGAGCATCCCCTTGAGTACCTTCAACATAATTCAACGATCTTCTTGAAGGGTTCTTTTGAGATGTCCTCTTTCCCCAACAAATTCAACATATCATGGCAACCTTCTCTAATTCCTCATATCAAGATCATCTTAAGCACATCTTTTCCAATCTGAGTGTGTCCAGACCTTTGTAAATTGTACAACAATATTTCCACAGAGTCTTCCAAGCTCTCTTCTTCATTCTGAACCATTTAAAACAACTCTTCCTTTCTATCCATGGTTCTACAATATTCTTGATATTTAGAGAGGAAGGTGTTTTTCATTTGGTCCCAAGTAGTAATGGTCTCATGACCTAGACTTATGAACCAGCGCAGAGCATTTCCTTTCAAGGTGGCTGGGAATAGTTTCAACTTCTGAGCACTAGAGGTGTAATCATAGCTACGACAGAGGATATCAAACTCAAAAAGGAATTCATTAGGATCTTCAGAAGATTTACCATGGAAATTCGGGAGAACTGATGGTGAGATGTTTTTCATAGGAGCTGCTCCAGGTGTCTGGAGGATAGGGAATTCCAATGTAGCCACAGTATTACCAGGCTGATTATCTTCCACTTCTTCTTCCCGGTTCTACCTATGTTCATTCTCGCGTTCTTGTTCTCTATCAGCCATGGCTTTAGTCAAAAATTCAATGGCTTCCTTTATGCGTTCTTCTTCTACTTTTGCTTCTTCTTCTCTTCTCCTCTCTTCTTCTTGCCTCCTCTCTTCCTCTGCAATTCGGCGAGTCTCCAACCACACTTCTTTAGTAACTCTGGTTCCGTTGATATGATAAATCTCCTCTCTATCCGGTACACCCACAATGCTTCCCTTATCTGTACGAGGTTTATTTTCTGCAACAGGAGTTGAAGGTCCCATTGTATTCTCAACTGTTGATGTTGAATTCTCAAGATGGGGAGGAACAAACTTTCCTCTTCCTGTAGATGTCCATGGTGGTCTAGTGGAAGAATCAACTCTAGCAATTATTTCATCAATGTATGTGGGTCTTCCCTGACCTGCATTACGACCTCAACCTCTTCCACCTGTAGTGTTAGTATTCAAAGGGGGTTCCCGATTTGTTTTTCTTGTATTCATGCATGCTGTAAATAATTTAACCAAAATGAAATAAAAAACCAACTACTAACTGTGTCTATCTATTACCATCCTCGGAAATGACGCCAAAATGTTGGTCACCCTATATGTCAATTAATTATAACTAACACACAGGATGCTCAATATAAATTGTCAAACCCAGGGAGGTCTTTTATTTCAATGGCAATAAGCACAATCTATGCATAAACATTTTTAGCAGTTGATTAAATAAAGAATGATGATAAGCCTACCTATCTTCTCAGCCAAACTCATTCTAGAAAGAAAACTAATCTAACACATACATCTAGGAATTCAAAGTGCAACTATATTCCTACAAAAATCAACCTAGCAATTACTGATCTAAGAATGAAATTGAACTAGATTACTTTTGCAAGAAGTTAAATCCTATAATTATCAAACTACAGTACTCAATCTTTACCAAAATGATCCATCCAGTAACTATTGTAACTCAAACATGATCTACCTAATCTATGAACTCAATGAAAGATACAACAGCAACCAGAATTAAGAAATAAAATTGAACTATAAATTGATAACCATTAGAAATCCTAGAAAGCATAAATGAATGAAAGGAAAGGAGTTGAGCTTGGTTGTAATAGCTGTTGAACACACATGCATTAATCAAACTAACCTAGACAGTTGACTGTCACACCACGTAGTTGCAACTATTCATACGTAAAGAAATAAACTACCAATAAAGAATGCAATCATAAACTCTCTGCTGCAGCTATCATAAATACACCTAATGCAATTCAACAACACACAACAGGAAATGAATAAATCTAACTACCTACTTAACTCGGCAATCTTTGTGAGAAGGTAGGCCCTGGCCTTCTAACAGATACGCCATGAACTACCACGAATGAAGACACAGAAATGGAAGTAACTCTACTCTTCATTAAAAGATGGTAATCCACAGTATCAATCTCTGTTACAGCTCATACAGAATATTAATTATCCAACCCCAGACTTGGAAAACCTCTCCGAATTTATACATGAGGAATACAGTTCATGATCCACTAATTTCATGCAGCAATGAAGGTCTACGATCTTCATGCTGCAGAGTTACAGCTAAACTGTTACAACCATAATGAATGAGGTTGTTAGTCATGAAGGATGTTGTTACACTGGTATTCAATGGATCAATGGTTCAACCAATCGGGAGGCGTCCTATCTGTTGCAGCTATGCTCTGTTTCAGCGACCTGTTACAGCTCACGTGGAGAGATGTGTTGTGCCTTGAAAATATGAGGAATTGACTTAGAAGAGTAACAACTGGCCCATGCATGATTCTTTTCCAAGGCATGGCGACTGATACACCTGTGCTTTGATCTCAACTTAATGAAATTGCACAAGTTAGCATAAATCAAAGGTCAAAATTCATAACTTTAACAATCTTAGGCATAAAATAAATAAAGCAATAATGAGTTATACCTGTCAAGATAATTGATTGATCTGGAGGAAAGCCATATATATGTCTTGTGCATATGGGATATAATCAGGGAAAAATGATGTAATAAGTATGGAAAAAAAGGGGCATTTCCAGAGCCCAACAGGGATGAGTGGAGAAGTGTTGGAGATCCTGAGCATGGAGGTGATGAGTGTGGAAGGGAATGGAAGAGAGCTACTGTGTTAAGTCTGAAAATCAAGGAAGATCTATCCCCGAACGGAGTAACCATAATGCGGTCATGAACAAAGGCACGAGGGTTTTTTTTTTTTCAGAATACTAGTAGCATAAAAAAAGAAAATGAATGAACTAAGAAAAAAAGGTACCTAATCAACAAAAATATGAATGACCAGCTTTGAAAATGAAAATGACCAGGTAGAGGAGTGAACTTCTCTAATACTAATTGATTCGCAACGTGAGCAGGCCAGATCTGAAATACTAAACTAAATCTGAATACTATGATGGAAACTGAGTGTAGGGACCCCCTTTTTGGACTTACTTAAAAATCATTAGAAACTTAAAACACAATATAACCATTATGATGCATAATTATTAATAAAACTTATCAAATTCGAGAACTAACAAAAACACAATGCCTGAATCTATTGTTGGAGGAGTAATCGTCATCACCAGTCTAATCCCGCTTGCCCTCGACGTCCGCTTCGCTCGTTGTGCCCCTCCAACAGAAGCTCGTTCAACCATCGGAGAAGCAACTGTTAGCTTCGCCACCCAACCATAGGCTCATGCTTTCAGTTGCATGGCCTCCCCCAAGCTCCGGGTCGTAGAGCTCACACACTCACTTGGGAAACTTAGCTTGGGATTCCCCCCGACCAAAGTTTCTAGCCAAACCCTCAATAGCAGCAAGTCGTGAGGTAACTCAAAATTACGATAGTCATCCAGGGTTTGGGCCCTTTACCCTTCCCCAAAGTATTCCTTTTAAAGGAAAATCCCCTACGACACATGTCACTTCATGCATAAATAATTATTTAATTAATTCCTTAATGAAAAACAACTCACCCATCCAAGTCTCAGTTTCTCTAGGAGATGAACCAACATTCCTAAGTTTGCTCATGTTTGTCCCCCAAATATGCAACAAAAAAACTAGGACACGAGATCCATATTGAATAAAATATATATTATTGAATTGATAAGATGCTTAACGCTTTACAAGAGCTCGTCTTTTATAAGGTTTGAGCATTCTTAAGAAGGGTTACGTCCCTTCAATTAAACTAATTAATAATTTATTGATTAATTTAACACAATATTTAATATTCATAACATTGCCATTCCCTTTTAAAGAGATTTGTCCTCAAAGAAATGGTAATTGTTGAAATTGTTGGATGTAATTGTTGAAATTGTTTTGATTCCCATGTTGCATCTTCTTCGGGAAGATTTTTCCATTTTATGAGATATTCTTTAATGACTCGCGTTCTTAATCTCTTCTCTCTAGTAGCAATGATAGATTCTGGCTCGAATATGATTCTTCCTTCTTCATCTAACAAGGGAAGTATTGTTTGTGCCTTCTGGTGTTGACCTATCAGCTTTTTCAAACATGAAACATGAAAAACATTGTGGATGTGACTTGTAGTTGGCAATTCCAACGCATATGCCACCTGACTAATCTTCTTATTGATTTGATATGGGCCATAAAAACGTGGAGCCAATTTATTTTTTCCACCTTGTTTAAGTGATAATTGTTTATAGGGTTGTAGTCTTACAAATACCCAATCTCCAACTTCAAATTCTCGTTCTGTTCGGTGTCGATCTTCTTGTTGTCTCATTCTATTCCTGGCAGTATTCAAATTCTCTTTAAGTACTTAGACAACCTTTTGGTTTTCTTCTAAATGGTCATTTACTGATGCGACCCTTGCTTGGTTGGTAATGAAATCCTTCCATTTTGGGGGTTCATATCCATATAAGGCTTGAAATGGTGTCATTCTTGCAGATGTATGATAAGTAGAATTATACCACCATTCCACAAGATGTAGCCATTGGAACCATTTATTTTTCTTATCAGTTACAAAACAACGGAGGTAGGTTTCTAAGCATTTATTGACAACTTCTGTCTGTCCATCTGTTTGAGGATGATAAGCTGAGCTCATGTTAAGAGACGTTCCAATTTGCTTGTAAAACTCTCTCCAAAAGTTCCCTTTAAACTTGGCATCCCTATCACTTACTATGATCTTTGGAAAACCATGTAATTTGTAGACATTTTTACAAAAAGCTTCGGTTGTTTCTTTTGCTGAATCAGTTTTCTTCACTCCAACAAAATGTGCATATTTGGTTAGCCTATCTACCACAACTAGTATTTTGTCTTTTCCATCTGATATGGGTAGACCTTCAATGAAATCCATTGAAATTTCCTCCCATTTTTTATTTGGAATATGTAACGGATGGAGTAACCCTGGACTTGAGATATTCTCAGTTTTATTCCGCTGACAAATGTCGCAATCTGCAACATACTTGTGAATGTCTGCATACATACCCTTCCAAAAGAATGATTGCCTTGCATTATAGTAGGTTTTAAAAAATCCTAAATGACCAGCGGTTGGGCAGCCATGTGACTCTTTAAGCGCCTTGGTCTTAAAACTGGAATTGGAACTTAAGTAAATACGTCCTTTGTACCATAAGAGATCATTCTTCCATTCAAACTTCGGATACTGATTTATGTTGTTAATTATGGAGCAAACCTCTGAATTCTTGGCATATTCCTTACGAATTTCATCCAAAAATTCTAGGATCACCATGGATACGGCGTAGACTTGTATCTCTTCATCTTTCCTTGATAAAGCATCAACTACTACATTGTCCTTCCCCCTTTTATGTAGGATCTCCATATCGAAGGTAGAGATTTTCTCTATCCACTTTTGTTGTTTGGTTGTTAATGTCTTCTGCTGTAACAAGTGTTGTAGACTCTTATGATCTGTTCGGATTAGGAATTTACTTCCCAAAAGGTATTGTCGCCATTTAGTTAATGCATACATGATGGCAAGCATTTCCTTGTTGTATGTAGACTGTAGGTATTATCTTTTGTTCAACTTCCTGCTTTCAAAAGCAATTGGATGACCTTCTTGCATTAGCACAGCTCCTATCCCAAACCCTGAAGCATCACATTCGATTACGAATGGTTTTGCAAAATCAGGTGTTGCCAAAACGGGGGTTGAAGACATAATTTGTTTCAACGTTTCAAAGCATCTTCTTGCTTCATCATCCCATTGAAAAGAATTTCTTTTTAGGAGATTTGTTAGTGGGGTAGTGACGTGTGCATAGTTCCTGATGAACCTTCGATAGTAACCTGTTAATCCCAAAAATCCTCGCAATTTTGAAACATTCTTTGGTTCGGGCCACTCCTTCATCGCCTGGATCTTCTTTGGGTCCACCTTAACTCCTTCCTTTGAGATTATATGATCAAGATACTCCACTTCTTGCTTCCCAAATGTGCATTTTGACTTTTTTGCATAGAACTGGTTTTCCTTCAGAAGAGATAGAACCTCTTCTAGATGCGTCAAATGTTCTTTCCATGTCTTGCTATATATAAGGATGTCATCGAAGAATACTAACACAAATTTCCTTAGGTATGGCTGAAATAGTTCATTCATAGTTGCCTAGAATGTGGCAGGGGCATTAGTTAACCCAAAAGGCATTACTTTGAATTCATAATGTCCTTCATGAGTTTGGAAAGCAGTCTTTACGATATCCTCTAATCTGACCCTGATTTGATAGTACCTTGACCTTAAATCGAGTTTCGAAAAATATTTTGCGTCATGAAGTTCATCCAGCATGTCATCGATGAAGGGGATTGGAAACTTGTTCTTAATTGTTATTTTGTTTAATCCTCTATAATCTATACATAATATAAACGATCCATCCTTCTTCCGTACTAGTACGACTGGAGCTACATAAGGGCTTCTACTCTTGGTGATGACACCACAATTCAGTAGATCTTGAACCAACCTCTCTATTTCTGTTTTGTGGTGGTGGGGATATCTATATGGTTTAACCTTGACAGGATTTGACCCCGGTTTAATTTCGATTATGTGTTCTATAATCCTTTCTGGTGGTAGCTGCATGGGTAAGTCTTCAAATATGTGTTCATGTTTCTGGAGTAATTTTTGGATTTCCTTTTTGAACTCATTTGGTGCCTCCTCTTTTCCTTCTAGTTGATGACATTGTATTACGTATGCTGATGCCCCTTTTCGAATGAGTTTTTCCATATGCTGAGATGAAACTACTTGTGTGTTTGGTGGATGAAAGCCATATAGCTTAAAATTTTGCCCTTGCCACTTAAACTTGATGAAGTGTTTTTGATGATTGGCAGAATATGTTCCCAATGTTTGTAACCATTCGACTCCCAAAATGATGTCTACTCCTCCCAACGGTAAGGTGTAGAGTTCTGATTCCAGTTCGAAGTCTTGTATTTGAAGTCTCACCTTATGGCACTTTCCAACTTTTTCTATCTTCTTTCCATCTGCAACCATCACCTTCATGTCTAGAATTGGATGTACGAACAACTTGAGTTTTCATGCCACTCTTATATCAAGAAAGTTGTGAGTGCTTCCAGTGTCTACTAGCACTATAACATTCTCATTTTTTATATGCCCTTTTAACTTGAGAGTCTGTGGTTGACTAATGCCTGTCATGGCTACTAGGGAGATTTTGGGGGTCTCGTCATTTCCGGCTGCCATATTTGCGGTTTCCTCCTCTTCATCTTTTGGCTCTTCTTCTTCTTCTTCTGATTCACTATTCTCCTCTGCTTCACAAGTATATAATTTCTTTGAGTTGTCCTCGGGGTGACACCTATGTTTAGGATTCCATTTGTCTCCACATCATCGACATTTTCCTTCCCTCATACGTTGATTCTCGAGGCTCTTCCTATCATCCCTTCTTGGCGAAGGGATGTATTTGTTTGTATAATCCTCTGGAGTCGACTGGATGTTTCTTTGAGTATGACTTCCCTTTATTTGATTGGAAACTATCAAATTTGGCCTCGGCTGCTTTTGCTTTTCGTCTTGCTGCCTCGACATTCGTAATGTCATGCATTTTTAACTCTTTTTGTATGTATGGTTTTAGCCCTCCCAAGTAGGTTTCCAACCGTTGTTTGTCGGATAGCCCAAATACTCAGGTAGCGAGGGATTCCCATTGATGCGTGAATTCTTCAACGCTTCCCCTTTGTTGTAATCTGGTAAGTTTTGAGAAGAATTCATCTTTTGTGATTCCTTGAAACCTTTTTAAGAAATCATTCTTGAATAAGTTCCAAGTGTATGCGAAGTTGTCTCCCTTCCACCACATATACCAGTTGTAGGCATATCCTTCAAGGTGCATTGAAGCATACTTGACCTTTTCTTCATCCATTGTAATGTTATATATGTCGAAATACTCTTCTGCTTTATTCAACCAAGCGACGCATTGGTCTTCTCCTCCGCTATATTTTGTCATTTCTATTTTTGCTCTCGGTGGGTACATTACGAATGGTTGGTATTGAGTACCTTTCATCCTGTTGCATTCTGGTGACTCAGAATTGGAAGATGGGGTAACCGAAATATCCGAGCCATGTTGTTTATGATTTTTTTCCTTATCATTCATTTTTTGTAATATCGCCTCAATACCTTTCTGGCTCTCAGTCACTTTTTGATCTAACATTTTTTGTTCCTTGCTCATAATGTCGAACTTGTCGTCTATTTTCTGCTGCATTACCTGAATGACGTCATCCTTAATTTATTTCTTAAGTGCTTCCTGGCTCTTGGTGATCATTTCCTTGAAGGTTCGGAAATCCTTCTCTATTTTCTCCATTTGGGCTCTTAACACTGTCGTCATGCTTCTTAGGTGTGGTGGTGAATAATTGGATGCAATTTTGGCTTAGGAGGGGTGGAACAATGAAAATGAATTGGAAAAAGTGGAATTACTATAATTTTTTTTGTGTGGTTAAAAAAATATATATAATAAATATTATATTAATATATATATTTTTTTTATTTAAGAATTTTTTAATAAAAATCAATATTAATTATATAATATTAATTTTTTTTTGAAATTAGGGTTTGAGGGAGTTTACGTGGAGAAATTAGGAAGGTTGGCGGAAGAGCAAATGGAGGAAGGTGGAAGGTGTGCGCAGAGAGAGGAGGGGATGGACGTGGAGTGGGAGCAGCGCGGAGTTGCTTGGGGGTAGAGGATCAGGCGCAAGGTGTGGCGGAAGTGGAGCGGGAGATAGATTGTGGAGGGAAGCGTTGGTATGAGGGCACGCTGGTGTGGGTGGAGGACGGTGGATGGACGAAGGTGGAGGTAGGGTGAATGTGGAGGTGGGGGTTTCTCACAGTGAAAAGGGTGATCAGCGGGAGCAAGGAGTGAGCGTGATGAGGAGGATGGAAGCGGGGAGGTTGCGTGGAAGGAGGTGAGGCGGGAAGGGAACTGGGAGGCTGGAAGGGAAGGGTAGAGCGAAGGTGGTGGAGGGAGAGCGTGGCAGCGAGGCTGAGCGTGGGCAAGAGCGGAGGGTGATAGGTGCGTGGGAATGGGTGTGGAGGAATGGTGTGGAGGGATATGGAAAGGGTTGGACGTGGTATGATGAAGGAGAGGTGCGGAAGGGAGTAGCCTGAATGAGTGATGTATGGAGGAATGGGAGAATTAATGGGTGTTGGAGCAGTCGACATCGCTTTGAACCACGAGCAGAACTTGACCACGAGCAACTATAGAGTGCACCACCACGAATTTGGCTCTGATACCAAATGCAACAGAAAAACTAGGACACGAGATCCATATTGAATAAAATATATATTATTGAATTGATAAGATGCTTAACGCTTTACAAGAGCTCGCCTTTTATAAGGTTTGAGCATTGTTAAGAAGGGTTACGTCCCTTCAATTAAACTAATTAATAATTTATTGATTAATTTAATACAATATTTAATATTCATAGCAAAATATTTCACTTAACTCCTAGATTTGTGGTGTAGGTGGATTTGACAAGGTATCCAAGCTTAGGATTCTACTTTGCTCCTAAATCTGGTTTATATTATTTTAAATGCTCAAAATAATATCTCATGTGCAAATGCCTAAATATAAATAATATTATTTAAATGCTAAACCAATCTATTATGTGCAAATGTCTCAAGTACTAAAATGCATTTTTCTAAGTATTGTTCTAGGTGCAAAATTATACGTTTCAATACAGTTAAGTTTAGCAATCAACTTTTACTAGGAACCCGGTGCCACATCGTTGGGCCTCCTTGTTCCTTAATTTAATTTCCCTGACATGGCACCACTTCGTTGGGTCCACTCATTCGTAGTTTCCATTCCTCGACAAGGCACCACATCGTTGGGTCCTTGCATCCACTCTTTCCGTTCTGAGTAGGGTACCGCACCGTCGGGCCCTTCTACTGTCATCCTTCTGTTTTGACTTGCAGGAACTTCATGTAGGGATTTCAAGAGCCGTTACCTTCCATCCTCCGTCTACATGCTATTAGGGACTAATGGTGCTGAGGAGTGAGTCCGTTCTCACTGCGCACCCCCCAACTCGTACGTAACGAACTTCGTCGTGGCCCACCTCGTACGTCCTCATGCTTTCCTCTTGAGCAAGCAGATCAATGCTTATCTACTCAAGCGTGGTATTCCGTCGGAAGTCGACATTGTCGTCGCTCTCCCTGTGTGTGATTTACCTATACTCTACGACCCTTCATATTCCTTTGTGTGTCCATCGGTGAACCGTTTCACCTATTGCTACACAAATTTCTCACAAACGTAAATTAGTAGCACTATCCTCAATAATCACAATTTGATTTATAAATCAGCTGCTTCATTAAACATCTATAATTTACTTAATCATTACTCATCCGTCTAATCACATAATTAATTTGCACAGCTAGTCGTTAAGCATCATTCATATGTACAGTTTTCATATCAAAGTTAATCGTTAAACAACATGAAATCTTCCATTCACAATAACTACCCAAATGCACATATATCAATCAATCGTAATCATAAATATACTCAAAATAAAATCATAGGGTTATTTTAATAATGTTTCAAACATTCGGGTCACTCAGCAGGTGCCCTCAACGTCTGCAGTAGTCTAGGGGCACTACATACACCCCTACTTATTTAGAACTTCGTCCTGAAGTTCAGAATAAAAAAAAGGAAAGCTATGGCGCATCTTAGTTGCGTCCTCCCAAGTTGCAGAGCCAAGACTGTAACTGTCCCACTACACTTTGACTTGATCAATCAAATCTAATCATTAAGCAAAAAGAAATCGATCAATTATCCCACTCTACCTATATAATTTAATTCCTTAATTCATGTATCAATTATTTTCATCATTCACATCTTCAGGTTTTCCTCGATCATTTGAGACATAACAAGGCTCAAGAGATCACTATATCGAAGTTGTTCAGCCAGTTCATTCAGCAAGTGTCCTTAAGGTCCACAGTCATTTTAGGGGCATTACATACACCCCCTCATATATAGAACTTCGTCTCGAAGTTAAATTTTGTTCTCGTACTTCCGACACTAGGCTTAAGTTTTAATTTACTATTCTCATCTTCTTGTCATTCGCTTCTATTTTTCTTAAATAATCAATGCCATAAGCAATAGCGGTTCTAATCATTAGTTTTCCTTGTCATCCAACATGGTTCCAATACATCCTCAGGACCTCAATCGTATATTCGTAAATTCTCAATCCGGTAATACATTCAATAGTTGTGAGTCCCAACTAGATTTCATATATCTCTTATTCATTCTTGAAGGTCTACGATGTCTAAATTTTCAACAAGCTGCTTTGCTTCAATAGCCACCAATAGTTTATCGAAATATCACAAATCCAAGCAAGGTTTTCAATTTATTGGTTATTCTCCCTTAAAGACAAGAAGGTAAGTCATAAAGTATTTGGTAAGAGGCGATCATGATTTTAACAATTCAGGAGAGACCCTTAGATATTCCAAAATCAATTCCCATAAGGTTACTTCCAAAAGCCCCTAAATATTGGTTCTAAATAAGATAGGATTTGAGTCGTCGAAATTTAGTGACTTAGTCGAACGTATAAGAATTTAACTGTTAGTCCTTTCATCGGTAACATCATGTCCATATTAATGACCTCATCACATCCTTACCTCATTTCATGATTTTCATATCCATATGACTCATTCGACACATCACGATTTGTGTGGGTCATTATTATCTCATTGAGTCCCTTCATCATAACTAGTCATCTCTTCGTTTACGTTGCACCTTGTCAAGTGGTGAGCATTACTGTGCTCAAATTTTTTGTGTTGATCGTCTCCATTCATCATTTTATTAAGATAGTCTTTATTTGACCATTTCGATATCATGGTTAAATTTCAACTTCGTAGTCCTTAGTCTTCATAAAAGGTTTTGTCATAATGCAAAAATCCATGTCATCGAGTTCAGCTCATCATACTGATCACTTTGAGATCCCTCAATTCAAATTTTTAAGCTTGTTTCACTTCCTCGACAATCTATCAAAATCTCATCATTATGAGCATCTTTATGTCTTGTTTAAAAAGAAAAATTATCAATTTCCCATCATTTGTAAATTCACCAAATATATTTGTCCACTCATTATGTGACCTATGTTTTCTTTTATCAAGAGTAAATAACTTATGGATCAACTATAACATATATATATATATATATGGTCCCCTATTGCACCCACTCTAAACATAAGGTCAATCTAAATAAACTCCAAGTATTCTAAGTCCTAACATTTAAAACTATAGAAGGTCATTAAGTTCCTTTATTTCCTCCAATTTTGAAACAATTGTCACAACTTTCGTGAATAACTAGATTCTCATACCACAAGTTTTATTTCAATACTAGTCTAATTATAGCTCATATATATATATATATATATATTTTAAAAAGAAAAAATTAATTCTTTTACAACATCTTCACCACCTCCATTATATGGATTATAAATAGCATTAAGTTAGCACCGAATCTCATCATGTAGAGGCCAAATTTGGAGCAACCTTCCAAGCGTTAAAATAGGCATGCAAGACTTACTATTAAAATATGTATTAACATCCAAAGACTATCCCTATAAAGGTATACTTTGATGTATTATGTTTCTTCTTGTTAATATCCATATGCTATCCATATATATGTGTCTTAAATATTAAAAAATATCTCTAGGTATTGTTTTTCTATTCAAACCTGGTCATAAATCTATATTAAAACAAATATTTATATTCTTGTTTTCCAGAAAAAAGGATCCACACTATTTATACCCACGTAATTAATTATGTGTTCCAATTATCTTTTGCAATGATCCATATCTCCTTTAGTTAGTAATCTTATCTTTATTAATTCGATATATCTGTATTATGTTTCATTTTGTTAATATCCATATAGTATATATAGAGAGATCTTCTTTAATAGATATATTATGTTTCTTAATCTCCATATGCTAGCTATATATATACCTTAAAATATTAAAAAGACTTAGGACATGACATGATGTGATTCTATAAAAAGAAAGGTCTGGGTGTCTCATTCCGGATTCTTATTAATACTTGAAGGATTCAAGATCGCCACTTGTCATTAACCTCTAGGTGATATTTAGTTTAACTACTTAATAACCCATTTATACTAAATTTTCCTGGTCAACTTCGACTCTAATTAAATAATTAAGTTGTATAATGTTTGCTCATAAAAACATAACTTAGACATAATTCTTTTTTATTTTTATTTTTAAATGCTTAGATTTTCCTATTCCCAAAGCATAATATATTATATATAATATATAAGTCCTTTACAAGTCATCCGTCACTCTACACATATATCATAAACACAACAATAAGCTAAGTAAAACTCACACATATCCAAGGTTGTAATCTAGGTAGGTATAAAAATAGAAGCCTTAAATTAAATTAAGCACTAAGAGCAGCATTGTGCGATGGTCACCATAAAAAATATTATGAAGTCCACAAGTAAAATAACACGCAGGCTAAGACTCAAACGTAGATCAATCACATTGTTACAAAATAAAATAATAATCACTCTAAACTACTCCAGGAAAATGACTTTTCAATATCGGGTGAAAGAGTTATTTTGACGGCTTAAGTTTATTCCAACGCATACCTATTTCACCCCTGCCACATTGACCAATACTAGTAGACAAATGATAGGTTGTAACCGTGAGGAGAAGTCATATTCTTTTTAGCACGAAACAGGGGTGAATTAACTGACCGTGTTAAATAGAGCAATAATACAAAGAAATAGGCGGAGTAAAATACCGTTTAGGTAGACCGAGAACAATGGCAGTTTGTCCAACCTCTAATCACAGAAAAATAATAATAATAATAATTGAAGATCAGTACCAACATTATTATTAATGCAAACTCCAGTCTGCAAACCACAGAGATGAATTTAAGAAGCAACTCAGAATGCAAACTCCAGTCTGCACACGTATTCGACCACAGATACAATTTAAGCAAAACGTAGCAGAAAACGAATACATTTTAACCTCATAGATTGATTACTGCCGCAAGCTCAGACAGTAAAATGCCTTCCACCAATTAAAAAAATAAAATAAAAATAAAAATAAATAAAAAGATCAAGAACATATTCTAATGACCCATCGAACCCGAGATGAGGATATGCATCGATCCAGGATGCAAACAATACAGAGGTATCACTGTATGGCTATCGTAGCCTCCCAAAATGGTTACAGAGTTTACCCTCCATATCTTACCATGGCTTCTACACATCTAAAGGCCTGGATCGGCCAGCATAAAACATCAAAGAGATTACAAGGATCTACGTCTTACAAGGGTCTGCACCTCCATATAATTCACAACAATACAATTCTGAAAGCCAGGAATCGGCCAGCATAAAATATCAAAGGGATTATAAAGATCTACACCTTATAGTGCCTGCGCCTTCACCTTTTAACTCAGCAAAACACAAACATAAAAACTAGGAATCGCCAGCATAAAAACGTTAAAGGGATTACAAAGATCTACAGCGTACAGGGTCTGCGCCTTCACCTTTTAAACTAAGCAAAATACAAATATAAAAACTAGGAATGGCAAGCATAAAAACGTCAAAGGGATTGGTAATCCCTCTTCTACCCCTATATAATTAGAAAGATTGGTACAGGATTTCTGGTGAGGAGCTCAAGGCCAAGGCCCCACCAAATATCCTTGCAAGCATTGTTAATTATTTCCTAAATTGTAATGATGATTCATAGACTAAAAGACCGAACGTTTGTCGCAACTAAGTGATGGGCAAGTGAAGCCACTAGGGGAAAGGCTAAGGGCGTGACATCCTTCAAAAGTCTGATAATAGATTATAGGTGTCATCTTAGCGCCACAGGCACTTGAAGAAGAGTAAGTGGTTTACAGGTCAACCTTGAATATTTATAGGTATTTTCGTCATGGATTGAGAGAGTAGTTACTCAGCGCAACCTCTTAATAAGTTATATAATTATGTTAAGAGGGTTTTGCCTTTCTCTCATATAATGGATCATTTATGCATTTAAATATAGTACATTGATAAAGAAATATATATATATATATTTGATTAATGGATCAATTAGAGATTCACATGCTTTTAAACATGGTATTGATAAGGATACACATACTGAGGAAGGTGTTTAGTTTCTTATATATATATTTAAACATGGTATTGATAAGGATACACATACTGAGGAAGGTGTTTAGTTTCTTATATATATATTGGATGAATTAGCAATTCATATGCAATTAATTATGATATATTCATAAAGTTATACATATAGAACGGAGTGTTGGGAATTGCCTTTCCAACGTGAAGATGAAAATAAAGTTGAATATGTCATTTACTTCTTGAACATAAATATATATTAATTATTTAATGCATACACCAAATTAGCGCACTACCCCATCAACTTAGTGGAGTTCGGTAGAAAGATTTGGGAGAATCCTTAGGCGAAATCAACGCAGGGTTGTCTCCTCGAAAGAGTGACAGACTTTGTGAAGCGCCATTTGTCACCGGGATCCTAAGCGGAGTTCCCAATGCGAGCAAGTAAAGCCTTGAGTTATAAGAGGAGTAATGGCGGAAGTGAGGGGGGGCGCTATCACTTTCTGAGCATTGGATTTTAGTATTGGGATGGGCGTTTACAAGAGGGAAAATCTGGGCATATTCGAATATGGTGGTAGATCTCTCTTGGTTCTGCGTGAAAGAGGTTTTCTTCCTCCTTGGCAGTTCTTCCTGGAGAATGGACCTTAGCAAATGTCATGCTCAGTGGAGATCGAGATCGGCGTAGCTGAAGGGGAATTCGGGCTTGGTCTTTCCCAGAGATGCGTGTACCCTATTTGAGATTTTGGGAGGCGTTACTCGCACAGTGCCAGTGTGTATGGAAGGGATGTCTTGGATGATTTGGATTCCCATTGTTTTATTTACTGGTATTCCGTGTAAAGGTTAGAATGCCGAAAAATTTGTCTTCTCGTGAGAATCAGTTTAAACGCATATGTTTATGTTGTTCTGAAAGGTGAAAATATTTGATCATTGGAATTCCTGGCTTTAGCATATATGGATACCTGTTTGTGTATTTGGATAAGTTCCCTTTTGAATTTTTTCCTGTTTATATAAATGCTGAAGTAGAGTCGTATGATCCGTATGATTCTATGTTGCATATTTCAAAAATGAAATCATTTTTCAATAGAGTCCGTGGCTTGCTCGTATGAGGATCCCTGGTGGGTTTTTCTTCCTGCACTATGACGGGATTGGATTCCTGCGATGGTAGGAGGGGGAATGACGGATCTATGTGAACCCGATTCCCCATGTGAACCCGATCCCCATAGGAGGGGAGTATTTGTATCTCTGCGTATAACGCTACCTCGAAACCGTTTTAGGTCGCTCCATATGTAAGGATGCCTACGATTGAAGGCTCTGTCGTGAGCATCGTTGTCATTCTATGTTTTTCTTTCCCTCTGCGCAGATGTGGAAAGGAAGGTTTACTTGCGAACCCGATCCATATATATATATATATATTCATGACCAAGATCGTGTTTCCTGCCATGAGTTCCAGTTTCGGATTTGCCGGATAATATTTTCTCTTAGATTGATGCGTTCTTCCCTCCAGATCGTTTCTGCTTGAATAGATCCCTGAATTTTTGTGATTGGCGTCTTGCTTTCCTGATCGCATTGCTTAGATAGATCTATGAGAATTGCGTATAACTCCACGATTTCATTATTTGTGTGCCGCATAATTCTCTATCGAAGATACTGCCTGGATATGATAGTATATTGTGCTATCGATCTCGGTAAGTTGAATACTTCCATCGTAGGATTTATATTTCTATTTCACTGCCATCGATATGAGGAGAAAGATTTTACGCGTGGAGCAACCTGAAGAGCTATGTCTCTGAATATTGTAAGAGTTTTGTCTCTGCGATCTTCAGAATTTTTTCGCTTCTGTCTAGATCGATTATTTCGATTGGCTATCTGCTCAAGGAAACCGATTCATAGTTTTGATCACTGGCTAGATTTATATACATTACCTCTGCGAAGAGATAAAATACCACCGAGTTTCACCTATGTCTAGATCGACATATTTGATCAGATGCCTACTTATAAGAAGGCGTTTCATTATTTTTCTCACCTGTTAGTTTAGAACAGAGTTAATCCAGCAATGCTCGGCCTTGGACTACCCCTGTAGACTTCTATCTTGGTGAGTGGCTTTTTCAACAATCTGTAGCATGGACCATCACTCTCCATTCGTGAATTTCTCCCCAAGATGCTACTACTATTTCCCCCTCTCTGCTTTCTCAACAATATGCAGCTTTTGTTAACTACTAAGGATCTCTGCTCCTTGCTTTTTTATCTGTGCATATTTCTCTTTCAGTAATTCGTTATGGAAGATCGCTGCCCTTGTTGGATCTGTGATTAAATATCTTCCCCTTGCCTTACTATTTATGCATGGTACTCTTCATAGTGATGTTTTTTCTACAACGAAAGCAGGAGACTCCTTTAGGCATTAGCAACATGCAAATTGTGCGCTCCGTTATGGATCTCTGTAGTATGCATTTAAGCAATGGAAACGTGTGAGCCTAAAAGTGGATCTCTGTGTGTATCTAAACCTATGGACAACGTAATACTTTGAGATGGCACGCGATTGCCATGATTCTGAAATAGTTAGTTGTTTGAACTACTATTGTTTGAAATGATTTGGCACTGCACAGTACACCGTATGGTGGATTCATATGGTTTTTATTTCTTAATTCAGAATGCCAAATAGATGCGTTGTATCTCTGATTTGTGAAGAGAATAGGTTTCATGTCTATCATTTTATTATATTGATATGCTGCTATTTTTGGAGGTCTCGGAAAATGCCTTGTTCTGCCTGTTTTAAAGCTATGCTAATTATACGTTAGCTAAGATGAGTTAGTTTGCTGAAATGAATAGACTTTCTGTTTAAACTATGCTATTTATACTTTAGTTAAGATGAGATTTATATAGAGGATCTAATTCGGTTAAGATATTATTTTACAAAAGGTTAGATCTCTGTAAGAGTCAATATTAGTATGGAAGGTCATAAAATTACTCTAGAGGAGAGAGCCTATAAGGAAGTGGAATTAATTTAGGGCAACAACTTGTAGCAGAATGTAATCCTTTACTTTTGGATAAATAAAACATAATGCGACCGTTCTTGGTGGATGTAGCCCATGGAAAAAGGTGAACCACGTCTAGCTCTATGCGATAGAGGCTTGGTAGAAGAAGAAGGAATCCTGTTACAGCAACGAGGTTGCTTGTTGTAATCTTATTACCCTTTTTGGCCTAATAATAAAAGATGCACACACCTTTTGTGGACTAGCCCGTGTACGGGTGAACCACGTTATATTTTGTCTCTTGTGTTTCCTATGGGGTTTCTCAATGTGTCTTATGTATGAGTATTTGTTTCTGCCTTTAAAAATGTTATGATTACAAGGTTGGTTGTTGATAAAATGTTTCGCTTATGATTATGATGGTGTTATTACCATCGTTTGTTTTTAGAAGTATTGTTTCTAAAGATGCATATTAAGACATATTGAAGTTTTTGTGTTTTTCCGCAAGATTTAAGAATTGGTTGACTTATCAAGTTTAGAATTTATTTAGTTGAAATTAAAACGTATATCTTTTCCTTGATTAGTATAACGACATTGGTAAACAGTAATAAGTGTCACAAAGTTTTAATTTATTTTTGTAAAGCAGTATTTAAATAAAGAAAACTCACACTTTATGGTTCCACATATATTTAAGTGGCATTTTGAGGCACTTAGAAAAGCTTTAAATTTTATGAATTTTCGGGTACGTAACATATGGTATCAGAGCATTAGGTTACAACACTAGGGCCTAATGAGCTCAACATGCGATAAGTGAGTATGAAGGTTGTTAAGTTACTAATCAATTGTTTTCGTTTCATATTGGATGCATGGATTGTACTGGAGGAGGGAAAATGAATCTCCGAGCTCGACTTCAAGTTTCTTCCGCCAGAACGCAGGTTGCAAACACTCAGGCTTATTTGGGCTCAGTCGGGGAAAACATATATGAGCTAGTCGAACTGGCGACACAAGACGCAATAGAAAATTTCATTTCAACGGATCGACAACAGGTAGCTTACAAGTCGTCATTGAATTGCAAGTAAGTATGTTTCATTTGGTGAAAGCATTATAATGGCGCAACATTGTTTGTAGGTAAGGATAGTATATGTTTCATTATGGAGATGAACAATCTGTTATTGGTAAATATTAGTTGATAAATATATCCTCCTATTTTACAAATTAGAATTCATTGGACGACAAGCAACTAATCGTTAGCATGATAACGGTTATGGAGTTGTGGAATGAGTCTTCATATATTGAAAGTCATCCTAGTTGTGAATGTGCTAAACGGAGGAGCTCTCCTAAATCTGTTGATTGGATAAGTCGTCTTAAATACTTATTACCTTCTCTACCTTTATTGTTTCTCTTAGGAGTGGATATCTTTCAGTTTCAGTAAACGCGTCATATGGGAGAATAGGGTTGATACATTTTGTTAATTGTTTCTGACTAATCGAATTGTATTGAGCAATTCGTCAGGATTTCCGAATATGAGATTCAGATAGATAAAATAAGCAACCTGTATCTGTTAAGTCGTTTTTAAAGTAAGTATATATGCTAATATCTGACAAAAAAAAAAAGATGGTCTAATGTTTTGATTATGTTAGGAACTGTCAAGTATAAAGCCGAACATTTCTTGTGGAAGGTTAGTTCGGCTGTATGTATGTTACCAGAACTTCCTAGTTATGTCAACATCGTAAATTTATCATTCAAAATGGCTTTATACATATGTTATATGTGGTGTCAAAATGATTATTTTGGTTAAGAAGTAAAACTATAGTTAATCATGTTGCTCACATATTGAATGCATAGATGTAATTAATGGTGAGTATGTGTTATTGTATGAATAAAAGTATTGGAAAACTAGAACCGCCACAGAATGGTAATACATGACACTTTAAATTCTCTAATGTTTCTTTAATGACTGTTTTAAATCCGCATTAGGAGTTAAGAAAAACCGTTAATATCATGGAAGTTCCATGATAGATCAGAAGTAATATTTAACAGTAATTGATGTATAAAGTTTTTATGAAACAAGTCAAGGTGATGATTGACATATGTTTTATGCATGATTGCTCTTATGATTTAATTACAGTTTTTCTTTTACGACTAACACATTAATATTGTGGTCGAGCGGAATGCTATATTCCCACACATCACTACAACAGTCAAGAGGTAAAAATGGGATATATAGATGCAGGTGATATTTAGTGTAATACTAATGTGTGATGATACAGGTAAACTGGTACCTCGACATATGAGGATCTTATAATAAGAAGATATGCGGCCACCCTTACAAAGGTATATGGTTATCATTATAAGGTATGCAAGTATGTTTTAGAAAATTGGTGATTTCTATGTGATGTTGGTTGTATAACTAAAATAGGAAGTGTGTTTGAAATAGTGAAGGATAACATTCGAGGTTAAGAAATCATCATGTCCATGGGTCATCATAGGAAGAATATTATTTCATGTTCAAGGAATTATGTAATCCTATTAAGTAAGTTAGATATGCTTGGAAGGAGAAAAACGTTTACTTCAGATGATCAAGTATGGATATTGTAGTATGAAGAACGAATGATTTTCTTATTTACAAATATTTGATTTTGTTATATAAAGTGTTACTAACAATTGAATTTGGCAGATGGCCAAAGCTCGGTGGAACTTGTCGAAAGACAAAAGCGTAATATATTATGCAGGGGTGAGGATGAAAGATCCACATTGCAGCTTTTATTATTATTAATTATTGTTGAATAAAGCACTAGACCAAATTGGTCAGAGAAATTGTATGGTTGTAAAATGTAATATGACGAAATAATTGATGAATTTGAAGAAGATTTTCCTAGACTCAAGCGAGGAGGCTTGAGGGGAATAGATTCCTGGACTCAAGCGAGAAGGCTTGAGGGGAATTATGCGAGAATGCGTTAAAGGCACTGAAACACTCCCGAGAAATCAAGGAGTTGACACCCGCTAGGATTCTTGAAGGAATCAACAAGCGGTAAAGACCTAGGCAAACTATAAGAGAATGCATATGCGGGAGGCAGGACGCTGCTTAGTATGCATGAGAGAAAGTATTGCTGCGTGAGCACTGTGGTGTTAGGCAAGAAATCTGTGAAATAATTGCTGTGTGAGCACTGAAGTGTTAGGCAAGAATTTCGAAAGAATTGTTGTGTGAGAACTCGGGTGTTAGACAATAATTTTCTGGATCAAGTGAATGGTTTGTTGTGATTAAGTACATAGTCTACATTCCTGGATCACTTGAATTATGTGTGCTTGTTATGATAAAAGCACAAACAATGATTAAAATGTATTCCATAGAGTGTAAACGTTATGTCACAATAAATGACTCAGTATTTATGAATATGAGTTTTGATCATTAAGTTGATGATAAGTTTTACGGTTGCTTTGAATTCCGGTTTTTAAAAAAAAAAAATGCAGGGTGATTGATAGTGACTTGTGAGAAATTCATGAAAAGACCAAAGAAGGTAAAAATAGAAATAACGAAAACAAAACAGATGAATGACGTGCAAAGGAACTCGAGAATGGAAGACATGTGTTGAAAGTTATGAACACCGAGGACGGTGTTATACTTAAGGGGGAAAGGATGTAACATCCCTCTTCTACCCCTATATAATTAGAAAGATTGGTACACGATTTCTGGTGAGGAGCTCAAGGCCAAGGCCCCACCAGATATCCTTGCAAGCATTGTTAATTATTTCCTAAATTGTAATGATGATTCATAGACTAAAAGACCGAACGTTTGTCGCAACTAAGTGATGGGCAAGTGAAGCCACTAGGGGAAAGGCGAAGGGCGTGACATCCTTCAAAAGTCTGATAATAGATTATAGGTGTCATCTTAGCGCCACAGGCACTTGAAGAAGAGTAAGTGGTTTACAGGTCAACCTTGAATATTTATAGGTATTTTCGTCATGGATTGAGAGAGTAGTTACTCAGCGCAACCTCTTAATAAGTTATATAATTATGTTAAGAGGGTTTTGCCTGTCTCTCATATAATGGATCATTTATGCATTTAAATATAGTACATTGATAAAGAAATATATATATATATATATTTGATTAATGGATCAATTAGAGATTCACATGCTTTTAAACATGGTATTGATAAGGATACACATACTGAGGAAGGTGTTTAGTTTCTTATATATATATTGGATGAATTAGCAATTCATATGCAATTAATTATGATATATTCATAAAGTTATACATATAGAAGGGAGTGTTGGGAATTGCCTTTCCAACGTGAAGATGAAAATAAAGTTGAATATGTCATTTACTTCTTGAACATAAATATATATTAATTATTTAATGCATACACCAAATTAGCGCACTACCCCATCAACTTAGTGGAGTTCGGTAGAAAGATTTGGGAGAATCCTTAGGCGAAATCAACGCAGGGTTGTCTCCTCGAAAGAGTGACAGACTTTGTGAAGCGCCATTTGTCACCGGGATCCTAAGCGGAGTTCCCAATGCGAGCAAGTAAAGCCTTGAGTTATAAGAGGAGTAGTGGCGGAAGTGAGGGGGGGCGCTATCACTTTCTGAGCATTGGATTTTAGTATTGGGATGGGCGTTTACAAGAGGGAAAATCTGGGCATATTCGAATATGGTGGTAGATCTCTCTTGGTTCTACGTGAAAGAGGTTTTCTTCCTCCTTGGCAGTTCTTCTTGGAGAATGGACCTTAGCAAATGTCATGCTCAGTGGAGATCGAGATCGGCGTAGCTGAAGGGGAATTCGGGCTTGGTCTTTCCCAGAGATGCGTGTACCCTATTTGAGATTTTGGGAGGCGTTACTCGCACAGTGCCAGTGTGTATGGAAGGGACGTCTTGGATGATTTGGATTCCCATTGTTTTATTTACTGGTATTCCGTGTAAAGGTTAGAATGCCGAAAAATTTGTCTTCCCGTGAGAATCAGTTTAAATGCATATGTTTATGTTGTTCTAAAAGGTGAAAATATTTGATCATTGGAATTCCTGGCTTTAGCATATATGGATACCTGTTTGTGTATTTGGATAAGTTCCCTTTTGAATTTTTTCCTGTTTATATAAATGCTGAAGTAGAGTCGTATGATCCGTATGATTCTATGTTGCATATTTCAAAAATGAAATCATTTTTCAATAGAGTCCGTCGCTTGCTCGTATGAGGATCCCTGGTGGGTTTTTCTTCCTGCACTATGACGGGATTGGATTCTTGCGATGGTAGGAGGGGGAATGACGGATCTATGTGAACCCGATTCCCCATGTGAACCCGATCCCCATAGGAGGGGAGTATTTGTATCTCTGCGTATAACGCTACCTCGAAACCGTTTTAGGTCGCTCCTTATGTAAGGCTGCCTACGATTGAAGGCTCTGTCGTGAGCATCATTGTCATTCTATGTTTTTCTTTCCCTCTGCGCAGATGTGGAAAGGAAGGTTTACTTGCGAACCCGATCCATATATATATATATATATATTCATGACCAAGATCGTGTTTCCTGCCATGAGTTCCAGTTTCGGATTTGCCGGATAATATTTTCTCTTAGATTGATGCGTTCTTCCCTCCGGATCGTTTCTGCTTGAATAGATCCCTGAATTTTTGTGATTGGCGTCTTGCTTTCCTGATCGCATTGCTTAGATAGATCTATGAGAATTGCGTATAACTCCACGATTTCATTATTTGTGTGCCGCATAATTCTCTATCGAAGATACTGCCTGGATATGACAGTATATTGTGCTATCGATCTCGGTAAGTTGAATACTTCCATCGTAGGCTTTATATTTCTATTTCACTGCCATCGATATGAGGAGAAATATTTTACGCGTGGAGCAACCTGAAGAGCTATGTCTCTGAATATTGTAAGAGTTTTGTCTCTGCGATCTTCAGAATTTTTTCGCTTCTATCTAGATCGATTATTTCGATTGGCTATCTGCTCAAGGAAACCGATTCATAGTTTTGATCAACTGCTAGATTTATATACATTACCTCTGCGAAGAGATAAAATACCACCGAGTTTCACCTATGTCTAGATCGACATATTTGATCAGATGCCTACTTATAAGAAGGCGTTTCATTATTTTTCTCACTTGTTAGTTTAGAACAGAGTTAATCCAGCAATGCTCGGCCTCGGACTACCCCTGTAGACTTCTATCTTGGTGAGTGGCTTTTTCAACAATCTGTAGCACGGACCATCACTCTCCATTCGTGAATTTCTCCCCAAGATGCTACTACTATTTCCCCCTCTCTGCTTTCTCAACAATATGCAGCTTTTGTTAACTACTAAGGATCTCTGCTCCTTGCTTTTTTATCTGTGCATATTTCTCTTTCAGTAATTCGTTATGGAAGATCGCTGCCCTTGTTGGATCTGTGATTAAATATCTTCCCCTTGCCTTACTATTTATGCATGGTACTCTTCATAGTGATGTTTTTTCTACAATGAAAGCAGGAGACTCCTTTAGGCATTAGCAACATGCAAATTGTGCGCTCCATTATGGATCTCTGTAGTATGCATTTAAGCAATGGAAACGTGTGAGCCTAAAAGTGGATCTCTGTGTGTATCTAAACCTATGGACAACGTAATACTTTGAGATGGCACGCGATTGCCATGATTCTGAAATAGTTAGTTGTTTGAACTACTATTGTTTGAAATGATTTGGCACTGCACAGTACACCGTATGGTGGATTCATATGGTTTTTATTTCTTAATTCAGAATGCCAAATAGATGCGTTGTATCTCTGATTTGTGAAGAGAATAGGTTTCATGTCTATCATTTTATTATATTGATATGCTGCTATTTTTGGAGGTCTCAGAAAATGCCTTGTTTTGCCTGTTTTAAAGCTATGCTAATTATACGTTAGCTAAGATGAGTTAGTTTGCTGAAATGAATAGACTTTATATTTAAACTATGCTATTTATACTTTAGTTAAGATGAGATTTATATAGAGGATCTAATTCGGTTAAGATATTATTTTACAAAAGGTTAGATCTCTGTAAGAGTCAATATTAGTATGGAAGGTCATAAAATTACTCTAGAGGAGAGAGCCTATAAGGAAGTGGAATTAATTTAGGGCAACAACTTGTAGCAGAATGTAATCCTTTACTTTTGGATAAATAAAACATAATGCGACCGTTCTTGGTGGATGTAGCCCATGGAAAAAGGTGAACCACGTCTAGCTCTATGCGATAGAGGCTTGGTAGAAGAAGAAGGAATCCTGTTACAGCAACGAGGTTGCTTGTTGTAATCTTATTACCCTTTTTGGCCTAATAATAAAAGATGCACACACCTTTTGTGGACTAGCCCGTGTACGGGTGAACCACGTTATATTTTGTCTCTTGTGTTTCCTATGGAGTTTCTCAATGTGTCTTATGTATGAGTATTTGTTTCTGCCTTTAAAAATGTTATGATTACAAGGTTGGTTGTTGATAAAATGTTTCGCTTATGATTATGATGGTGTTATTACCATCGTTTTTTTTTAGAAGTATTGTTTCTAAAGATGCATATTAAGACATATTGAAGTTTTTGTGTTTTTCCGCAAGATTTAAGAATTGGTTGACTTATCAAGTTTAGAATTTATTTAGTTGAAATTAAAACATATATCTTTTCCTTGATTAGTATAACGACATTGGTAAACAGTAATAAGTGTCACAAAGTTTTAATTTATTTTTGTAAAGCAGTATTTAAAGAAAGAAAACTCACACTTTATGGTTCCGCATATATTTAAGTGGCATTTTGAGGCACTTAGAAAAGCTTTAAATTTTATGAATTTTCGGGTACGTAACAGTAGTAAGAGAGAAAGAAAAAAAAAAACAAAAAAAACAAACAAATCGGAGGCATCCATAGATCTGGAAAATTCAAAACGCAGTCTCCAAACAAATAGCAAAAGGAAGAATCAACAAAAATGAGGAATCTATAGATATGGAACCTAAAACGCAGTCACCAAACAAATAGCAGAAGGAAGATCCACCAAAACGAGGCAATATAATAAAATTTATGGCTTGGCTCTCCCAAAATCGTGGTAGCGGAAAGACTTAGACAGCAAGGGTCCTAACTGGATCCAAGCATTACCTAGGTCATAGATGTAAGCATGGATATTCAAGCTTATACCAGGGCGTTAGTGCCATTCTATGAAAGAGATCCATCTCTCCCAGTTGCTAACCAGAGATACCAAACGGAAACAAAAAAACTTCGCATTCCTAGCTCTATCGCAGAGTTACAAACTATATATATAAAAAAAAAACACATAGGGTTCGGCGTGGCATAGAATAACCACAGATACCTCCAAATATACAGGACCTACGTTTTTCTCACCGGAAGAGCAGAGATATAGGTTTTTAAAATTTTAAAGAAAATAATAATAATAATACAGATTTGGAAATTTAAAATTAAAACTTTAGTCATGCTCGCACAGAATAACGCCTTCGTCACGGTAGTGGATCTGAGATATATTCTTTTAAACTTTTAACACTCAGCAATACAAATATGGAGATATAAATGAAAATTAAAACCTTAATCATGCTTGTACAGGATAAACGCCTCTCTCATAGAAGAGAATCAGAGATATAATCTTTTAACCTTCCAAAATAAACCAGCAGAAAGGGAAGAGAAATAGATCTTAAATGTTCAAACCTGTATGAAGTCTGACTGTATGGTGAAGAGTACCTTGCAGTTGTGTCCGTTCCCACTCCATTCTAGCCTTGATGAGTTACTTCCAACTTTGGTGATTTACTGATAGACCCCTAAATAATCTGATTCCGGTGCCTTCAAGGCTCGACCAGCTCTGATACCAAATGTAGGGACCCCTTTTTTGGACTTACTTACTTAAAAATTATTAGAAACTTAAAACACAATATAACCATTATGATGCATAATTATTAATAAAACTTATCAAATTCGAGAACTAACAAAAACACAAAACCTGAAACTGTTGCTAGAGGAGTAGTCGTCGTCGCTAGTTCGATCCCGCTTGCCCTTGATGTCCGCTTCGCTCGTTGTGCCCCTCCAGCAGAAGCTCGTTTAACCATTGGCGAAGCAACCATTAGCTTCGCCACCCAACCATAGGCTCATGCTTTCAGTCGCATGGCTTCCCCCGAGCTTCGGGTCGTAGAGCTCACACACTCACTTGGGAAACTTAGCTTGGGATTTCCCCCCACCAAAGTTTCCAGTCAAACCCTCAATAGCAAGTCGTGACGTAACTCAAAATTACGATAGTCATCCAGGGTTTGGGCCGTTTACCCTTCCCCCAAGTATTCATTTTAAAGGAAAATCCCCTGCGACACATCGCTTCATGCATAAATAATTATTTAATTAATTCTTTAATGAAAAACAACTCACCCATCCAAGTGTCAGTTTCTCTAGGAGATGCACCAACATTTCTAAGTTTGCTCATGTTTGTCCCCCAGATATTTCACTTAACTCATAGATTTGTGGTGTAGGTGGATTTGACTAGGTGTCCAAGCTTAGGATTCTACTTTGCTCCTAAATATGGTTTATATTATTTTAAATGCTCAAAATAATATCTCATGTGCAAATGCTTAAATATAAATAATATTATTTCAATGTTAAACCAATCTATTATGTGCAAATGTCTCAAGTACTAAAATGCATTTTTCTAAGTATTGTTCTAGGTGCAAAATTATACATCTCAATGCAGTTAAGTTTAGCAATCAACTTTTACTAGGAACCCGGTGTTGCGCCTTTGGGCCTCCTTGTTCCTTAATTTAATTTCCTGACATGGCACCACTTCGTTGGGTCCACTCATCTGTAATTTCCATTCCTTGGCAAGGCACCACATCGTTGGGTCCTTGCATCCACTCTTTCCGTTCTCGGTAGGGTACCACACTGTGGGGCCCTTCTGCCCTTATCCTTTTGTTTTGACTTGCGGGAACTTCATGTAGGGATTTAAGGAGCCGTTACCTTCCATCCTCCATCTACATCCTATTAGAAACTAATGGCACTGAGGAGTGAGTCCGTTCTCACTACGCGCCTCCCAAATCGTATGTGACCAACTTCGTCATGGCCCACCTCGTACGCCCTCACGCTTTCCTCTTGAGCAAGTGAATTAGTGCTTATCTACTCAAGCGTCGTATTCCATCGGAAGTCGACATTGTCGTCGCTCTCCCTATGTATGATTTACCTATACTCTACAACCCTTCATATTCCTTTGTGTGTCCATCGGTGAACCGTTTCACCTGTTGCTACACACATTTCTCACAAATGTAAATTTGTAACACTGTCCTCAATAATCACAATTTGATTTATAAATCAGCTGCTTCATTAAGCATCTATAATTTACTCAAGCATTACTCATTCGTCTAATCACATAATTAATTTGCACAGCTAGTCGTTAAGCATCATTCATATGTACAGTTTTCATATCAAAGTTAATCGTTAAACAACATGAAATTTTCCATTCAAATTAACTATCCAAATGCACATATATCAATCAATCGCAATAATAAATATACTCAAAATAAAATCATAGGGTTATTTTATTAATGTTTCAAACATTCGGGTCACTCAGCACGTGCCCTCAATGTCTATAGTAGTTTAGGGGCACTACAGTGAGGCTAGGAGAGCCTCAACTCTCAATGGAGAACCCAAAAAAAAACTCAGAGCTATGAAATAAAATGAAAAGAGACACACAAACTAAGAAACACAAGATTGGCACACAATAACTTGTTTGTATTATGAGGCAAGGTGCCTTTTTATAGATTACAGAGAGGGAGCATAATAAATGCTATTCCTTATTATAATAATATATCTAATCTAATATTATCTCTAATACATTAAACCTTAGAATATTGAAACTAATAACAAAATGGGGAGTGTGGGCATCCCATACATACAAGAAAGTCTAGAAGGAAGGAGCTGCCGCCTGAAAAGGCCCATGAGATAATAGAAAATGCCAGGTTGTACATGGAAAGCCGTAGAAATCAAAATGTTAGTGTCTTCGATCCATCAACAAGAAATGACGAAGTGGTTGAAGTCAATCAAATATTGCCCGATGTCAAGTATGAAGAGATGGATGTTGAACAAGTTGTTAATTGGAAACCTCCCCAAAAAGAGCACACACATGGTGAACACACTCTCTTGCAGGACCAATTTGTGAACGAAGGGCCACAACAAACCGTTGACGAGACTCATACTTCCTTGGGGACTCCCTTGGCTCAATTATCAAGCAGACGATGAAGAACTCACAGACGTAATCATGTGGATGAAAGTTCATTTTCAACACTTGAAGGTAAGATGCCCAAACACACTATTGATTTCCCTTGTAGCAAGATAATCAAAGATTTTTTTGAATCCAAAATTGATGTAGCAAAATGTCAATTGTTTCTTTCTTTGTTAAAATCACATGGTCTAGCTCATGTTAGGAGAATTTTGGGCATAAAGGTAGTTAGAAGTTTAGAGGCCAAGAATCATGTTGTTTGAAATCTACATTCTGCATTTAATTTGATTGGAAAAACTTCTCATACATAATATTTTAATGCGGGCCCGTCGTGTACTGTCAGAATCGATTGTAGACAAATCCACAAGGCAACGTCGCCTACTATCACACACATGTAAAATATTTTAAAGTAGATAGAAAGACTCTTCAAAATTATTATGCCATTAGAGAAAAACTTGAGACCCTAGGCCAAAAAGATTGTTGGGCCTTTGTTGGTAGGTTACCTCGTCCAGACCTGAAGCTCATTGATGCTATTAAAGAACTAATGCAAAAGTTTTGGCATGGTAGCACTAGACCGTCATCGAATCAAAGAGATGTTTTAAAGTCGAGAAAATGTGTTAGGGGGGGTGAACCCCATGTCAAGTACTTCCTTGACATGACACAAACATAAATCTATGAGAGGTTCAAGAATGAGCACACACAATTTAACTTGGGCCAGGGTTCCTTTGAAAAATGCAAACCATGGTATGTTAGAATTTGCATTGATCGCAATACATGTTGTAGATGCCATGTAGAATTTGAGTACTATTATGATACATATAGACATATATTTTTTTATTTGCATACTAACATTGTGGAGGATTTCCCATCGTAACAACCACCAAATGCATCCAGAAAATTTATACATAGCATAATGTGTCTAAGACCTGAAGGACAAAAATATTATAGAAGATCATGTTTATATGGGACATGTTCCAGTTGCAGTTGATTTGCATTATTGAGCCGCTGCATCCACGCAACCGAGGCGGACAAATTTGGGAGGATGTCAGTAGAAATGAAGAACTTCAAGTACATAACATATCAAGTAGATAGTTTGAACAAAAGCAAAACAATTGCATTGGTGAAGTCACATGCAATCTAAGTTTGCATACTTTCATAATGTACATGTTGAATTTATACATATATATTTAGAGTGCAAATGTCACATTGTATTAATGCCCTTGGTTTTGTGGCACCAGGTACAAATTTTTGATTTCGTGAAGGAATTCAACCAAAAGACCGAGCAGTATGTACAACATGTCCATGTAGCACAATGGCAGGATCAACAGTATAGACAGTGCAGGGACACCTTTCCCAATGGTACAATATTGTTAGTTGTGGACTTTGCTGAAAACTATACCCTACAACCACAGAATGAGATTCAAAGTCAATGCTACCATTCCGACCAAGTTAGCATAATGGTCCATATCATGTATAGGCATGCACCAGAGAGCAACAATGACATGAGGATAATATTGAAAGAGACCAACTTCTACATCAGTGACGACAGGTTCCATGACCTGCATTATGTGCAGCATTGCTTCAAAATTTTCTATGATCAGCTGAAGTAGAGAGGTATACAGATGGATCAGCATTGGATATGGTTAGATGGTTGTGTAGGCCAATTCAAAAATGCACATCTATTCCGGTGGTTGAGTATTTTGCACAAGAATTATGATGTGCTGCATGTATGGAACTATTTCGAGACCGGGCATGGAAAGGCAAAGCATGACGGGGCTGGAGCATGTCTCAAAACTATCCTACGAAGGGAGGAGATGAGGTGCATGAGAGACCCTCATATTTGGAATGCAGAATCCATAGTTCAATGGTGCGAAGCAAAAATTTCAGATCGAACCATGGAGCAACACATACAAACAGGTAGAGGACATGTTAGAAATTTATGGAATGTAGTTGATATAGATCAGTCACGTTCTTATAGTTGTAGTACTGTGCAAGGAACTCGTGGATTTCATTCCGTTCGAAGCTCAAACAACCCTTATTTGAAATATGGACACGAAAACTTGCTTGCTTTTGTGGGTCTTGCAGCAGTTGTGAGTGGGATGAGTGCGAATCAATGGATTGGGTTGATGAATGGGATCATGTATCACTTGTAGTTGACCCACGTGTAGTTGTTGAAACAATCCAATTAGACAGTGTAATTGGGACGAACTATTGGTTGGCACGATGCATCG
This sequence comes from Larix kaempferi, assembly GCA_027924585.1. NCBI lineage: Eukaryota > Viridiplantae > Streptophyta > Pinopsida > Pinales > Pinaceae > Larix > Larix kaempferi. Next base: position 8,207,757 of record BSBM01000486.1, read on the forward strand.
AGGGGAAACAAACCCTCCTCACATCATTAACCGATAGTGAAGGCATTACCTTTCTGACTAGCTCGATGGTTGTTCAAGGAAAATATCTTACAATAGATGGAAAGGGACCAAAGAGCAATGGCTACACATACACGGATTATAGTCCAAGTTGATGGGTGTATCACTTTACGCACCTAATCCTTGGTACAAACATCCAACTGCAAATAATGTCAATGAAGACATCAAACAATGTACGTTACTTAATACCTCATGCAGAGCATGATAGGTTGTTCAAGAGAATATAGCCATTGATTGAGGTACATAATATAGCCATGTGATTGTTTATTCATGCATGATTAATGTTATTCATGTTAGATATTTTATTTCATATCGTTATATTATATCGTTTATTTGATGTTTGAGTTATGATTTATAGCCATCTGATTGTTTATTCATGCATGATTAATGTTATTTATGTTAGATAGAAATTTGATATCGTTATCTTATATCGTTTATTTGATGTATGAGTTATGATTTATAGCCATGTGATTGTTTATTCATGCATGATTAACCCTAGAAGCACTAATATAACCCTACAAACATAATCTAGCCTTACAAATCCTAGAAAGCTAAACTAACCCTAGAAACACTAATTTAACACTAGAAAACTACGCTAGAATGCTATAAACCTAATCTAGTCCTAGAAACCTAAACTAGCCCTAGAAACACTAATCTAACCCTCGTAAACTAATCTAGAATCCTAGAAACCTAATCTATCCCTATTAACCTAATCTCACCCTAGAATCCGTGAACCACCACATGTACCCTCAATAGGGGGTATTTGGACTCCAAGTGGGATAGGATCACTATTAGAAGAGTTTGTCACGTCACACAAGTACACCACTATTGAACTCAACTTATAGAATCCAAGTCTACATGTCTATCTTGGTATTTTGATCCTCAAACCCTAGGTCGTACCAAGATGTCCACAGCACCCAAATATGGATATTGCCCCTATTTTCTCTACCACTCTCTCCATTTGGAGCTTTAGGAATAGTTTCAATATTGGTCTAGTACTTGGATGAATATGACGATCATTTGGGAGTGATGATTCTTCTTCATTGGCTTCTTGAGTTGGTTCTTCATTGCCTTCAGCCACATAATAATGGATAATTTCATTGTTGTTCAAATATGTTGGCAATGAGGGTATGTTAAGGATTTTTTCATTAGCATTAGTAACAATATTCATATTCATATTCATGATGGCTTATGATAACCATTCATGTTGTGGTTTTTTCCTTTGCAATGTCATTTGTTCATTCAGGCTTCTTGCCACTTGACAACCTTCAATCATATTCAATTCAATAGTGCAATTTTGAATCGGTTCTAGAGAATATGTATGTGGTTCATGTGATGCAACAACTTCCATATTTTCCTAAGCTACTTCATCATCTAATTCAGTAGCACTAACATGTTCATCATTGTCACCTAATGGTTGGAAATGTCCTTGAGGGAGGCTTTATACCTACCTCACCCATGTCAATGCTTGATTTTTTGAAGGTCGACCTCCCACCCCACATGTCCTCTTCAAAAAAATTTGTTCTATTGGTTTTGTGCCCACCCAAACGTTTTTCATGCTTTGGGTAACTTGAGGTATATCCCCAACCCAAAAAACTCATATATTATGTTGATTATGTTGGTTAATGGTTCCTCGTCAACATCTCTGTCATCATCATCTTCTTCATCATCATCTTCATCACCATCTTCATCACCATCACTGGATCATCATCAACATCTTCATCATCATCACCATCTTCATCATCATTGTAATCTCTAGGTTCCTCATCAACATCTCCATCATCTTCATCATCATCATCATCACAATCACCATCATCATCAACTCTAACATACCCATTACTTGAAACATTTTATGTTTGAGAAAAACATTATCTTAACTTTTATTATAAAGTTTTATATTTGGCCAAGTGGCCAAGGATGACTGTAATTGTACAATATCATTATTTAATAAAATAAAATAGGAGACACTCACCCAAAGAGACTGTTGAAAGAGTGTTTACTGACCCACTATGTGGAATGGAATCTGGGGTAGAAGGCAATTGACAAGTGGTAGCATCGGGAACTCAGTAACTAGCTGTTGTTATGGGACAACTCCCTTGAATTGTGGTCAAAGTTCCCTAAAAGATGGGAGTGGAGCTTGAGGCTCATTTATTTGGAAACTGACAACTAAAATACCTAGGCATCTTTATAAGCCATCGAATTTGAGTAGAGGCTCACACTTTTTCTGACAAGAAAATTTACCTTGTGGTTTTGCTGTATGCACACAAGAGATTTGATGAGGGGAAGCTATGTTTTGAGTTGTAGTGTAAGTCTGTTTCACTTCTACTGAGTGCAGAGGTTTATTTAGAGGTGTATTGCAAGTCTCCATTGATTGTAGGAAGTACAACCTGAGTGCCTTGCTTCTACCTAGTGGTTCAATAAACAGGCTCAGGGATCTAAAGGAGCAAGTGATATTGGCTGCTTCTTCTGGAGAAGGTTGGGAGGAACAGGCCTCTTTGGGTGTTTGTCCACCCTATCTACATTTGTAGGTTCTATTTTTTATTCATTTCCTAGTAGTTACAATTTATTTCTATGACTGTCAATTTAGGAATCATTAGCTGAATATTGATAGTTATCATGAGGCATAAGTAAATGTTTGATTTTCTGAACTGAATATGATTCTGTAAATAATTGAAGAAGTTATATGATTTGATAGAATAAATTACTTCCCTGTATTTTTCCGTGCACTATCCTTGTGTCGTACTCTAGTACAGGGAAGGGTGTTTAAAAATAGATAAAGATGATGATATGCAATAGATAGAATGATTGAATAACCATTGTAGATAAATTCTGCCATTTTCCTATATTTTATTTTCAGCCTACAATTGCAAATAAAACCTCTTATGTTTCAGTCATAAATAAACATAGCAATAATTGTTTTATGTAGATATTGTAATGTCATTTCCTTCATAGCAACAGAAGTAAAATACACAATCATTTCCATATTTATGCACAAAACCTAAGGCTTAGTTATAGATTAACTATTTCGTTACAAAAGATGAATAATATACATTCTCTTATTATTTCTTTTCATCCTGTTAATACATATTATTATTTCCAATTATAGTATCAAAACTTCACTATAGATTTTCATCAACATTTATGAATTGAAAACATCTATAGAAAAGATTGAAAACAAACATATCTAATATGCAGAACTGCTAGCACTTATCCTATCATTGATATCATATATCAAACAAACAAAGAAACAACTTATATTTCAGACGAATGTCCTAAGTCTTAAAGCCTTGTTATTCTCAAATAATATAAGTTAACTTTTTCTCACCAAACCAAAATAGAAAGACAGAGCTCGATTACATTGAAACCTTGCAGGTACATGTTATTTCTCAATTCAATACCCTTATTATTTATACATTAAGTAAAACAAATTAAATACTAGTGTTGATTAGGGTTTCACAACCCTTATAACTGAAACCCTTTAAAACACAGAAATTATTTGGACAGGGTTTCAAACCAAGGCATTATGCCTTGTATAACATATAATAGTAACAAAGTTACATCCTGTACAAGTCTAACCTTAACACAGAAACTACATTCGACATTGACAACAAAGCACTTGATTAAGTTTCAAACAAATCTAAGTTAACATTCATCCCTCAACAAAACGAAAATAGACATATGGGACTAGGTCTCAGCATTAAGATCAACTTCACAAAATTTTCGAATCTATCCTTTTACAAAAATAAGTTCCGGTTTTGAATTTACAAAACGAGGCATTTAGCCATTCGGCTCTCAGCCTTTAAAAAACAAAACTCAAACATTTTATAAACATTCAAGAATGGGTTGTTGCCCTCATCACTATAACTTTATAAACTCTAGAATAGCAATTCAGAACTTAAGACTTACCTGTCAAAGAAAACCTTGCTTCTAAACCCATTCACTCCTGCATTCCGACGAGAACCAGAACCCATTACACCATCGCAACGCAGCGAAGGAAGAACACAGCTCATAGAGCTCAGTGTGCAAATATTTCAAGTTACAGGTTAGTTTATCAAACCCTGGGGAGGTGCCTCCAAAACATCCTTGTAAACCCTAAGAAATCGTAGCCCGTCAACCTCTCCAAACCCCCACTCCCTACCAAATGAATGTCGAGTTGTTTCTCTCGATGAGGTAATCCCGCAGCAGTTAGGGTTATCATCATTACCAAGGAAACCACGTGAAGTCTTGCCATGGGGGATGCCACTAGACCTTCCACCCACAACACTTTAATGCACTTTTATTACCATATCTACTGTATATGTCACTCTGCCATTGCATCAAAGTTTCGGTCTTGCATAGTTGGTAACCATACTATAGTATGGATATATATATTATATCAAATGATCAAACTACTATCCTTATTCCATTCAAGTCTTACGTAAAATTTTGTTAGTACATCATATCCTAGGTTAAGGTTTCGGCCATCCAATATGGCGAGACTTACAACCATATTATAACCTGGATACATTATTCCAAAAGTCTTTTAATGATTGCATGTTGCCAACCTTGCAAACAAAGTATTACGTAGATCACCATCCTTTTATTCAAACCCTTGTGTTAGCACTAGAATTGTGCTAAACATTCGGAGGGGTCCACACCATGAAGAAATGAGTGGGGTCTAAATTCCTTGAGCCATATGTCCATTTAAGATGCAAATCAAGCTTTTCAAGCATTCATTCCTAAGTTTAAGATAAAATAATGTTAGGTTGAATATTGAAATGACGTGGATAGATCAGCATTAGCATCCAAATTAGATTAATAAGAATTCAATCTTTCAAAGTCCCAAAATTCTAATTTGCATGAAGAAAGCCAAATTCAAAATTCAATGTGATATGAAATGAAGGGCAGGCTTGTTTTTACCGAAAATGATTATTTTAGTCATTGTTTTGTAGAGGTTGTCTCTGCCAAACCAGGAGGAATTTCGAGAAACAGAGAGAGGTTTTTCTCCATAACACACCAATCTACAATAATCTCTCTCATAATTTGCATAGGTGTCTTAGTTTGGCAGAATATTTGCAGGGTCAATCTCCGAAAATTACATTTTTTGCATGAGTCATCAACTTCCGGAGCAGATCCCGGCCAACTAGAGGCGAATCTGAGGAAACGAAAAGAGATTTTTCTTCAGAATGGTCCAATTTACAAAATATCTTTCAATTTTTACATAGATATCACTGTTTGTGATATACAGCGATGGCACCGAGAGGAAGTTTTCAGCAGTCTGCGGCCAAAACTGAGCAAAGTTTGTTGAAACCGACTTCCAGGTTGTTGAATCTCTTTATGCAGGTGTCCATACAGTTGTAACAGCTTCCTATTGAGATAGCTTGACCCTAGGGCCAAAGTAGATCTCTAAATGCAATGTAATAGAAGTAGAACAGGTTGGAAAATCATTTAGCTGAGGCCTGGGGGAGCTCGGCTCTATTTTGAGCATTTTCTTGAATATGTTTGCAGTGTTAAAGCTGGATTTTCACATAGATTCCTGTGTAATTGGTTCTTGTAGTCTGTTCTTTCTTCTTCTCCTATGTATTCTGTATCTTTCATTGTTATTTCCAGTCTATAATATCTGTTCATACACGGTGCACTGTTATAGTTAAGCAAAATTCATACAAATTATGCTCTGTTTATCTCATTCCAAGTATTGCACAAATAATTTCTACTAAAGTTGGTACAGGATTCATTATTGTATTCCTTGTATCGATGGATTGTTTCTTTCTCTTCTGTTTCACCAATAAAAATCACTTTGACTACAAGCTACTTGCTACCTTTCCCCTACGTGAATGCATTCTCAGAGCATTTGTAAATAATTTCCGGAGTTTGTTTAATGTGACTCCATTGCCCAATAGTTTCTTATGATTTATCTTACCAAAACTTTAAATCATTTTGTTCCAGCAGAAATCTGATATTCTGTATATTGTAATTGAATATCTTGAATGATGTGTGATATCCCTCCTTTACACCCTATTCCTTTTGTAAATTGTAATGGAATATTGTACTGGTGTTTTGGTGCGGGTCTCAAGGCCAAGGCCCCACCAGAAAAAACTGTAAGTTATATGGGTAAAACCCTAAGTCACAAATTTAGGAGACAAAAAAAATGATGACATAGCTAGATGAACACCAACTAAATCCACTAGGAGGAAAAAGATAAAATAGCTTAAAATCCATGAGTTTAAGGACCGAGGTTATCTTGGTACCGCAAACATTTAAGTGAACATTGATGATCACTAAAAGTTACTTAAGCTTTAATTTTTAGTTAAGCCCTAGTAAGGGATACCGAAGATACTCTCGACCATCGAAAAAGTAGTAATTGTCACCTAAAAGCTAAATCCTAACACTAACCTATTTTTTGATAAAAGCTATTAAGGAAAACTAGAAAACTTCGATGGATGTCCTCAACATCCTAGCTCCAACTGAGGATTGTCATCACTAAAACCCACTACCTGGTTTTTACCCTAAGCTAACTATTCCTTTTAAGCACAAGATAGGCTTGTTTAGATTTATTTAAACCCCAAGTTATACAATGAAGTATCTTAGATAAGATACTAGGAGAATAGGATTCACTACCAAAGAGTTTGTAAATAATACAGTTGATAAAAGGGAATTCTACATATTGCAAATTATAAAAGAGGATCTAACGTATGAGTATAAACTACATGGAGGGTGCCATATTTCACCCAAATTTTAAGATATGTTTTATATCTCAGGAAAAGCGAGTCATAACTAAGATACTAGTAGATTTGAGTTGCGACGTGTTGGTCTCTTTAAATAAGTGCTAAACTCCTCAAAACCGCCCCTTGTCCCTGCAAAAGGATATGAATTTCTCCATGTGTCCGTCATCGACGGAAGTTACATCCTATTAAGAGGAAGGGAGCTTGAGTGATGGAGGGGGCAAGGTGGATTGAAAGGTCGCCAAGTTCTGGAGGTATTGGTTGATCTGAAGGTTTCTAGGTTCTGGAGGATTGGTTCGGGTGGGTATCCCGCTGGGAAAAAGAATGTTCAAAGGACGGCCATAGAAAGAGAGAGTGAGGCAGGCGAGGTAGGAAACAAATCCTCTGTTGTAAAGGCGAAACCCAAGTATATATATTTGCGTAGCCTGCACCGTTTTGCTTTTTGAGTAAAAGTGTAAATTCATTTTAGGCTGAGTTATCTTTGGTTAAAGTACAGGAGATCGCTGCACTCTAGATGCATGATTAAATTTATATTTAACACTTGCATGGGTGGGTGACAGATCTTAAGAGGTGATATCCCCATAGCCTAGCTCGGCGTATTTCACTTACTTCTCTGTGTTCTCTACCGTGCATAAGAAATGGATTGGAACTTCTCTGCAAAAGGAATCCAATCTCCTTGGATTGATTTTAGGTTTATATAATATTTTATATTTTTGCTGGATTGATTCCTATGATTTCAATCAGGTCTGAATAAGGCATAAGTCAATACTATCTATTACATGTTATAGTTGTTTAAACCCTGCAAGCGATCGCTATGATGGGTATGGTCCTAGTTTAGGTAAACTGCGAATTGGCAATGCCTTTCTGTCTATGCGTTGAAAGTATGACTCTTTTCAAAAGAAGAATATATAACCCTAGATAATTTTTGGTTGCTTTAAATGAGATCCCTGTAGCATCGTCGAACTCAGTTAATAACCATAGATCTCAGTCACATTGGCGTTGCTACAACGAGAAGGGTAAAACGTAGATCTTTGTCACTTAAGCGTTATTTCCTTGAAAAGGTTAATACCTTAGAGCTCTGCTTTGTGGTCACGAAAAGGGTTAACCCGTGACTCATTATTACATGGTTTGACTAGGGAGGCAGCATGAGTCCCAACCATTCTGACTTCTAAGAATACTTATTACCAGTCTAGATATAGCTTAGATGCTTTTTTTATTCCACTTACTTGCATTATTTTTTAAGATCAGTGTTAGATCTCGAGAAAACGTAGTGATTCTAGTTGATCTTTGTTTGTGTTATTTCCGTATATTTTGGATCATGTCTGGAGAGAGCTTAAGCATTGAGCTTAATCATGCATTTAAGTTTTCTTATCCTGCCGTGTTTATCTTCTGTATATTTATATATACTGGCTACTACAAAATCGTAGATCATTAGCTATTTTTACTGCTGCCATCATGACTCTGCTCCAGTTACTTAAGCAATGATAGTCATATATTTTATGTTGGTTGATTAGGAGAAACTTCTAGATGGTATTGCGGGGAGTTGGGAAAATGGCTGAAGGCCAGATCCCTACATTATTTTCTTTGATGTTATATATGCTGGTCATTTTCATGTGTAGTTTTGTTAGAATTTAATTAACTCTGTAAATGCATAGACCATGGCTGTATTAGGGATGGAATAGTATATATATGTTAAATCCGAGTTGTGTTATGTTTTATTTGTGCTATACATATAATATTTCACATCATAGAAAATTCTCTATTCCTGTCTATCCTGGAATTTGTACAAGGTTGGGGAAAGTGTAGAGTCCAATAGTTGGCTCAACTCCAATGAGTAATGTAAGAATATGAAAAGACTATATAGTTGCGGATGATTGAAGCTCTCTTGAGAGAGGCTTTAGAAAGAGAAAGGAAGAATGTAAATACCTTGTCCAAAGGTGTACCCTTCTATAAGATAATTATTATATGACTTTTGTAGGCATAGCCCTAGATTGGGTGAACCACCTGAATTTGGCTCGCGTTAATATGTCTCTTATGTATGTTCAAAGTGTATATTGTCATTAAGTCATATTTATCGTGAAGTATGTTTTATGTGTTCTTTGGCTGATTTATGCTATCTTTCATGAGTAAAAAGTTCAGAGAAGTTTTTCAAGACAAAGACGACACTACTTCGAGCATGTGTTAATATTTTAAATGAATGGTTGATTCAGGTAATGATGTGTTGAATGAAGAAAGTCTAGTATGATTGGATATAGTATATTATGGGAAGAATTCCATTGTTGAAATAATATGATTAATACCTTACATGAATCAGTAAAAGAGAAATAGTTTGATTGCATAAGTGAATTTTGTAAGTATTATCGATTTGAATATCAATTGTAGGTGTTATAGGTCAAATTTGCACTTCTCTGTCCGTGATTACATTTAGTTGTTGATCCCACAAAAGGACAACTTGGATTGAAGAGCATGATGACCCTAGATGATGAATGGCCTAGACTTACCCCTCTGCAGCTGACAAAACCCTCTTTTTACCTACTTTTAAGGAAAACACTACCCTACAAGCATGATAGTAGCGTTTACCTCCAGAAATACTCTACTCCACTTCATTAAAGTAGCGTTTTCCCTCAGAAATACTCTACTTTGCTTCAATAGAGTAGCGTATAGCCTCAAAAATCTTGCAAATGATGGTTGTAAAGCAGGGAAGTTGCATGTTGAACGCTAGTCCACTTAAGAAAAGTAGCGTACACCTTAAAAAGTAATCAAAAATCTATTAATTTGACGAATTGGGATTAGTTGAAGTTGGTTTTGCAACTTCCCCAAATTCCCAATCAAACTGCCTCTCGATCCAAACTGCCTACCTTGTCCCATAAATACAAGGGGGATAGATGAGAGAGAGGAAGAGAAACTATGCATTAAGGGTTGTTAAGTTGGAGGAATTCCAAAGTTAGTGTGAAGAGCAGGAGCCCAGGATCTGGTTTCACAAGCACTCCAAATGGTCAGGTATAATTGTACTGATTATTTGCTTTTGACAATAAAGGGTGAAATACCCTTCCCATCCCAATAAAATGTCTAATGGATTAAATGCTTGATTGTATTTGATGTCTAAATTGTATTTCAATTTCATCATTGTTATATCAGTCAAGATACGTTGAGGAAGGTATCTTTGTATTGCAGGTTCATCAAACATAAGATCAAGTGGAGGATCGATCGAAGGAGCAAGCGAAATCTAGGATCAAACTTCGTTAATAAGGTATGCTTTCAAGAACCTTGATCTCTTTCCTTTTGTAGAAGCCTATGTGATATGATCAATGTGTTTACCTGTCACCCCAGAAGTTGGTAGTGTCCCTCTCCTCGCTATAGGGTAGAATTCTCGAACAACAGACTGGCGACTCTGTTGGGGAACCGGTTGTTTTATGTTCTAGGAGACTCATTTGACTTTCCTTCCAGTACTTTTTGATCTTTTTGATCCTCTGAGAGGCTCTGTAGGTTATTGTAGCCTGTTTCCATTGCTTGAATTACTTCAGTTTGAAGTTTTGAAGCTTGTTTTAAACCTTCTCTGGCAAAAATGTTGGTTTTATATGCATATAGTAGCGTTCATCTCCTGAAAAATGTTGGTTTGCCTTTACACAGTAGGGTACACCTCTTGAAAAATGTTGGTTTTCCTTTACATAGTAGAGTACACCTCCAGAAAAATGCAGGTTTCTCTACTACACAGTAGAGCGTTTTCCTATAAGTCTCTGTTTGTGTTTTGGATTTGATTTTTGCATGTTTGGCTTGATTTTCAGCCTTTGTTTTTGCTTTCCCAACTGATCCTTGAGGTCTCCATGCCTTTGTTGAGCCTTGTTTGTCTCTCCTAAGTCCCTTAGGTCATATTTTGCTTGCTTGAGTACTTTTGAGGTGTCTTGTTTGTTTGTGGCTCTTTTTGGAAACCGTGCCTTTTTCCTATTTGAACATAGCTACATGTTGGTACCCTAGTTGCTTGTTGCAATTATACAAACCTTTGTTTACCACATTTGTTGTTTGTTGCAAAACTAAGCATACTTTGACGGTGTCTTGGCCTTTGATTTAGGGTTTGACCCCAAGTTGGAGTCTTTACGGTGTTTTCAAAAGTTTTTGAGTCTAGACACTTCCTGATTGCTTTGTCAGTTTCAGTTTCAAGTAAGTTCAAGTCTTTTAGTTTGCATCCATTTGAGTCTTTGTGATGGTAAGGTCATCTTTGGTTCGCTTGCCTATCGTTAGCTTGGCTTAGTCTTTTTAGGGTTCTTGATGCTTTGGAGCAACCTTTGAAGTTTACCTTTCCATTTTAAAGCGTCTCTTATCCTTGTTTTCTTTCCACTTTGTCTTCCAAGCCCAAGGTTTTTTCCCTTTAAAAACTTTGTAGGACAAGTCTTTGTCAAGTAATCAAACTGATTGTTGTGAACCTTCAGAGTTGCTTTTCTTTACTTACATTGCTCTTTAGGTCTTACTTGCTTCCATTTTCGAGTTCTTTTTCTTTTACGTATATCGAAAAAAGCAAAAAATGAGTTTGGTAGTTTAAAGTAGTAAGGCTTATGATCATTTTGAAGTAGCATAGTTTACTTTTTTTTTAATTTGAAAAAGAAAAGAAAAAAGAGATTTTTTTGGTTTGCTTAAGTTTTGAAAAAGAGTCTTTTGTTGCTTTGAAAGTTATTTATTTTGCACTTTACTTTCTCAAACCATTTCCACACAATGCACTACCCCGTTGAGTAAAAAGTTGCCTTAAAAAGAATTTTAATAAAATAAATTAGAAGCATTTTAGTTTTAGGAATACACGACACCAACTAGCCTAGGCTAGAGTTTCGAGCTTAAAACACCTTAAACTGCTTGGAACTAGTTTCATTACGCAACAATCGTAGTACAACTTTCTTTTAGGTAAACCCATATATATCAAATAACCATGGGATGCTCTACTCAAACCACAGTTAAGCACGAGGCCGTGGAAGATCGGAATTGTTGAGGATTACCCCCTCATGTTCCTTTTGACCATAAACTAGAGTCGATTCATGTACGGGGGTCCTTTCGGACTTCACGCTTTTCTACCCCGCCCATGCGTTTTGACTAGGCTGACGACTGTCCCCCCAGGATATTTTGTATGTATGGTAGCCTTAGTATTAGACCTTTAGGATCCTACATGGGTAGATTGGGTGGTTATTCCCACTTCACCAAGGATAGGGGTGGAAGGTAACCCTTTAGCAGTACTCCAGGGAAAGCGATTTGGTGATTCAAGCCCTTGCACCTAGTGGACCTCTGGTGGATGCCATGAAACTGACCATCAGTACTTTGTTTGTCCGTTCTAGGCCCTAATCATCCCAGACTTACTTCCGAGAGTATTTGCTATCCGTTTGATTGGTTTGATTACTTAGGATTTTTTAGTGGTATGTTGTTTGCCCCTTAGTCTTAGTGGCCACTAGGTTTTTACTTAGTGTTATTTTTATATAATTGTAGAAGACCAACAGCTTCGTAGGTCTCGGAGGTTGCAAAACCTTCCCCCACCCAGTGTGGAGCCACTACTTCCACCACGACGATGGAGGACTAACTCCAGTGATCTTTTTGAAACTATTGGTTAAATAGAGGTTCCTGGTGAACCACAACCTAGAACCCTGGATCAACAAGTTTTTAACACTATTGAGGTTGAGGATATCACTTCTAGTGATTTTAACACTCCTTTTAACCCTCCTCTTACTGTACTTAATGATCTTCTTTTTGTACCTATTGGTTTTCAACAACCCGAGTATAGTGCTTATTTTTTCACGCCTGGGCATATTATGACTAACCCGGGAGACGAACAAGGAGTCCCACAGACTCCCACAATGGATATGAATACAAGTATTGTAAACCCTCCTTCCATTGCTACACTGAGTTTGACACAGACAACTTATGTTCCAACTCCGTCCTTCAGTTTTAATGCTGGTAGGGTAGGCATGCCAAGCTCAACAGCTTTGACATCTACCTCTACCCCTACTTTTGGACCCAGTAATACAGTGAATGTCGTTCCACCTCCTGTGACTCAACAGTCATACCATATACCTAGTACTTGGATTTCCACACTCAATGTAGGGCCGAATGCCTCTACAACTATGCCTGTCATGAGTACCATGATTGCGCCATCCACCTCGAATACCACTGGTTTCAATACCTTTGCAAGTTACAATATGAATCCGAATAATATACCTGCAGAAAATATCCCCTTTTCTTTGGTTTTTGGAGGTGGGGGTAATATTTTTAACCAACAATATGGCGGGGTTAACACCCACCCATAGTGGACGAATACATAGGGTATCCATCCACTTTAATTTGGGTGGTGGAATTTCAACAACACTTTCGCACAACAATAGATGGCTAGTGGCAACCCCTACCAGCAGATGTCTGGGGGAAACCCCTACCAGCAGATGGTTGGGGGAAACCCTTTCCAGCAGATGGCTGGAGGCAACCCCTACAAACAAATGGATGGGGGCAACCCTAACCAACATTTTATGGGTCAAACGATGGGAGGTTCCCCCTTCATGACTCTAGCTCACCAAATGCCACCTTTTAGACCCCGTTTACCTTTTCTAGCAACTCTAAATTTGCCAAATATTTCCAAGTTAACGAATGATCCAGTGTGCCATAACGTTACATGGCCACCAGTTCCCACTAAACTCCCTTCGGACATTCCAAAATTCGAAGGTAAAACTGGTGAAGATCCTGGTGATCATGTTACCGCTTTTCATCTGTGGTGTTCTTCGAACTCGTTGAACGAAGATTCCGTTAGGTTGAGACTTTTTCAAAGGACCTTGACCGATGCTGCATCCAAATGGTACATTGAGTTACTTGCAGCCACTTTTTTTAACTTTCAGGATCTCGCTGTAGTCTTTTTGAACCACTTCCAGCTTCCATATCACATTTAGGGGTTTCCAATGTTATTAAATAAAATATAAAAATATTACACTAAATTACTAACGTGATTCCAAGAGGCATGTTACATGGTGATTATGTATTTTGTCCATGTGTTATGATGATGTGTTATGATGTTTCATACAGTCATGTGTTGATTTCATATAGGTTGGTAAGAATTGGTCTGAAGTACTAAGTTTACCCTAATAAGTAAGAGTTTTATATGAATGAATAAGTTAGGACTGTGAATATTATTATTGGGGTAATCCTCTCACATTATAGTGTTAGGATATTCTTATACTCCATCCTAGTCCCACTAGTATTTTGATCATTTACATTTTCAGTCATGCATGCACTTTTAGGGTTTGCATGCATTCCAGTCATCAGCCCAGCACCTAGCCCTTAGTTAACCAGCCCCCGAGAGCTTCTCACTAATCAGTTTTAGCCCTCCAGTTGCTTAATCCGCCCTTCTTCCTTGATTTTAGGAAGCAACTCACCCTTCTTCACCTACCAGTCCAATTGTCATTCAGTTACACTCAGTTGCACCCAACAAACTCAATTTGACTGATGGTTGACAGTTACTTGAGCATTGATGACTCCATTGATGATGATGAAGACTTCCAGTTGTGCTCCGATGATACTAGTTGTGCTCCAAGGACACTCCAGTGATCCTTTGATCGCTCCATGAAGGCTAATTCGAATTGCCACCTTAGGCATTCGAATTGCTCATGCATTGTATTATTAATATGTCCATTTGTGATTAATAATTTAGTGTGTGTGAAGTATTATTGCTTCTATCCGAGTTCTACTGTACCATATTATTCTGTTGCTCATTGTACTGTATTGACCACTCTTCTTCTATTTTCTTGCTTAATCATAATCATTCTCTTGTGAGGTATACATCATCTCTTAGATCTGCTGTGAAGATTTTCACATGGTATTATAGCATGTTGAGAGTATTGTTTATCTCCATTCTTGAGAGTTTTTTGTAGGTTATTACCAAGATTTCGAGTGCAGCAGTAGCAGTTGCAGTTATTCTATATTGTTTTTGCAGGTCCTCTATAGCTTCTATGTATTCATCAGGAATTACTCCTCTTTCTCCATTCAACTATGATGAATGGAAACCAAGAATGATAGCATACTTGAAGATCCATGATCTCTTTGATTGTCATTTTGAAAGAGAGTTCGAATCCCCTGAATAGAATATTGATTGGTTAAATAAAGGTGATGGAGCCTTTGGAGCAATGATGCTTTCTCTGCCTAAATACCAGAGATTCCGTTTCCAATACCGTGATGGTGTTGAAACTCCAATGGAGTTATGGGCTCACCTGGATGAATATTTTGGCAGAAATAATGAAGGGATTGGTCCAAATCCATTCGAAAGCAAGCAAAGTGATGCATTCGCTCCCCTTGATGATCTCTCAGATCATGAACCAATATCATCTCATATTGAAGTTGTTGACAAAGAACTTGCAGATTCTCCACTCATGCTCCAACTTTCTTCTCTTTCTGTGCCAGCTCACAGTCGAGATATTGCAGAAGGTCCTAAATCCTCTCTTGCACCAGAGTCTATTGGGTTGCATCATGATCACATGATTATTTCTGAGGTAAAATCAGCTATTGGAGTTAATGCATTCGCTTCTCTCAAGCAATCATGTCTTATTTACTACTATATGATCATTAGCACATGCTTTCAGAAGGTTATTGAAGAATATGGCCATTGCCACCCGCTTGAGATAATTTCTCATGCATCCATTGGTTTTGATCTCACCTCTTATGGTTCAAAGGAGATCTCAAGAAACCATTGCCATTCGCTTGGGATAATTTCTCATGCATATGATAGTTTTGATCTCACCCCTACTGGTTCAAAGGAGATCTCAAGAAACTATTCTTCAAGTCTTAAATCTGATTTGGATTTCAAGCAATTATTATTTGATGGTTCTTTTTGGCATAATCTCACCCATGATGGTTCGAAGGAGAAGACAAAATACTATCTACATATTCATGATTTTGATCCTACCTAAGCTGATTTGAATCACAGGTTCAAGGATCATCCTCATACTTTTTGATTTTTTCTGATCACATTCGATCTGAAGAGCAAGTACAAGCACATGTTTTTTGAGCATGATCCACTTCTTCCCAAGAAGAAGATACCTCCAGACATATGACCAAGCATCACACCTGCTTGAGTTTGGAGCATTTATTTTTGTGTGTGCCTTATAGTCTGTTTTTTGAGGAGGGGGTATGTTTCCCATGAAATTTTCCCCCTTCCTTGGTTTATTGATTGTTATTATTCATTGTATTGGGTGACCTTTGGTCTTAGTTACCAGGGCCCAGGATGGATTAAGGGGGGGTGTCAGCATATTCCTATACTCCATCCTAGTCCCACTAGTATTTTGATCATTTACATTTTCAGTCATGCATGCACTTTTAGGGTTTGCATGCATTCTAGGGTTTGCATGTATTCCATTTATCATCCCAACACCTAGCCCTCAGTTAGCCAGTCCCCAAGAGCTTCTCACTGATCGTTTTTATCCCTCCAGTTGCTTAATGCACCCTTCTTCCTTGATTTTAGGAATCAACTTGCCCTTCTTCACCTACTAGTCCAACTGTCATTCAGTTACACTCAGTTACACTCATTCACACTCAGTTACACTCAGTTACACCTACCAGACTCAGTTTGATTGATGGTTGATAGTTACTTGAGCATTGATGACTCCACTGATGATGATGAAGACTTTCAGTTGTGCTTCGATGATACTAGTTCCGCTCCAATGACACTCCAGTGATCCTTTGATCACTCCATGAAGGCTAATTCGAATTGCCACCTTAGGTATTCGAATTCCTCATGCATTGTATTAATTATATGTCCATTTCTGATTAATAATTTAGTGTGTGTGAAGTATTATTGCTTCTATCCGAGTTCTACTGTACCATATTATTCTGTTGCTCATTATACTGTATTGACCACTCTTCTTCTATTTTCTTGCTTAATCATAATCACTCTCTTGTGAGGTATACATCATCTCTTAGATCTGTTGTGAGGATTTTCACATATAGGAGGAACTATGCTGTACTAATGTATGTTTTGAAGATGTTCCCTTCTTGGCTATATTAACTACGAGAATGAAATCAAAAGAAGGTATGGAAATCTTTTGTTATTAAGAGTTTAACTTATCTCCTTAAATCATTATGAATGTAGCTTATGTAACTATGTAATCATAGTTTTAAAAATTTTCCAAAAGTTTCACTATAATACTCACTCACTATTATTGGGGATCTTACATATGGTATCAGAGCACAGATTGCAAACACTCGGGCTTACTTGGGCTCAGCATGAGGAAGAGACTATAATGTTGGTTGAACCATGGAAGGTACTGTACCTATGAGGCGCAACTAAACGAATCCACTTTTGGGTAACCAATAAGGTGTCCGTGGGAAGATTGAAACTAAGTCTCTCTTGCCGAAGCATTATTTTTTTAAAACTCACAAAGGAGATCTAGGTGCAAAAGTATATTTTTCCACTACTTATGTACCATGATAGACTAGGGTTGTGCATATACTTACTATTCATGGGCTACTTATGAATATTTCCTTTGATAGGGATGCCATCAAAGAATGTTTTATTATGTTGCATAATTAACTAAATAATGTTAGTGGGAAAGGTTGGTAAATAGCCTTAAACCTTGTTTCTCAAAACTAAATCAGGTATACAACTATAGGAGAATAGTCCTCTGGTTAGTGGGTGACTATATATATATGTAGTTATATTGACGAAGAACACGATACAGATGTGATCGAAAATACGCGTGAGTAATTAACTAATTTATAAAATTGCAAAGATATTATTGAGTAATGATCTTCCTACTCTTGAATTTAAGTAAATCACTACTACGCAAATGAGGATGTTTTATTATTGCATGTATGTTTGATACATTGGGCATGAAGACAATATGTGAGAATAGGAGAAAAGATATTCAGATGTTAAGAAAGGTTATGTTAAAGCATTATGATGTATGAACATTAACATATTGATAATGTAGGAAACTGTAACTAAGGTTGTTAATACTTTGGTAACGAAGGAAGCATTATTATGTTGATATTAAGATTTTGTTCTTAAAGCATCAACTAGGAAAGTGTAAATTGTCATTTATACTATATATATATATATATATATCCATGTGCAGTCTGATTAGTTATTATGATGCATATGATGAAAATGCATGAGTAGACTCTTTTCCAGTAATCCTTGAGATAGATGTTGGGAAATGACAAATGATGGTTATAAAAGTTATACTTTTATTGTCCAAGATTTATGATGACTTGCTATCCGTGTACAATTATATATTTGTCAAAATGATTATTTTGTTAACGGATAAATTATGGTTGTTCACATAATGAACATGTAGATGCAAATCAAGAGTATGTTTTGTGGTACGAATAAGAGTATTGGAAATCTGAAACCAACATAAAATACTGATACAGGTTAGTAGAACGCAGTAATTTTCTGACCTCTTTATGTTTCCGCAAGGAATGACTTTTATAATTAGTATGAATTAAGGAAACCATTGATGACATGGAATTTCCATGGTAGATCAGAAGTAATCTTTAAAAATAGTAATCGATGTATAATCTTTTATGAAACAAGTAAAAATGATGTGTGCAAAACATGTTACATGTATGATTGATCTTATGATTTAATACCTTTATACGACTAATGCTTTGAATGTGTTTTCGAACACATTTGCTTCCTACACATCACCGCCTTACAACCGTCAATAGGTAAATGTGGGATATATAGATTCATATTAGTGTAATACTAATACGCGAGGATGCAAGTAAACTGGTACCTCGACAAATGAGGATATGATAATAAGGAGATATGTGGTCGCCCTTACAAAGGTATGTGGCTGTCCTTATAAGGTACGAAAGTATGTTTTTTTACAATTGGTTATTCCCTATATGATGTTAGTGTATACAAAGAAAGGTTGTATAACTAAAATAGGAATTGTGTGGAATGGAAAAAGATAACATTCATCTTGTCCATGGATCATCGTAGGAAGAAATGTCATATCATGTTCAAAGCATTTTACAATCCTATAAGCTAGTTATGTGTAGTAGGAAAGGATATCTTAGATAATCACGTATGGATATTGTAGTAAGAAAGATGATTTTCTATTTAAGAAAGGGATCTTCTTACAATATTCGATTTTTATTTAAGTAATACTAACAAATGAAATTTGGCAGATGGTCAAACGTTTGTGGAGCTTATGGGAAGGCAAGACCATAAACATTATGCATGGTAAAATAAAGGGGTGAAGATTTAAGATCCAGATCACAACTATTACTTATTCTTTAAAATTTTGATAATTATTGTTGAATAAATAACTCGACCCAAATTGGTCATAGTAATCACATGGTTAAAAAAATGTAATATGGAGAAAAATAAAATAAAAATCTGATAAATTTTGAAAGAGATTTTCCTAGACTCAAGCGAGGAGGGTTGAGGGGAAATAAAATTCCGGGACTCAAGTGAGAAGGCTTGAGGGGAATTGTGTAAAGAGTGCAGTAATGGCACTCAAGAAAAAAAAACTCCCTAAAATCAAGGAGTTGATAGCCGCCAGGATTCTCGAAGGAATCGGCGAGTTGTAAAGACCTAGGCAGACTATAAGAGATTGCATATGCAGGAGGCAAAACGATGCTTAGTATGCCTGAGAGAAAGTATTGCTACGTGATCACTATGGTGTTAGGCAAGAAATCTCTGAAAGAATTGTTGTGTGAGCACTGAGGTGTTAGGCAAGAATTTCTTGGATCAAGTAAATGATGTGTTTTGATTAAGTTAACAGTCTACATTCTTGTAGCGTTGGATTTTTGTGGGCTTGTGAAAATAAAGCACAATCAAGGGCTAAAATATATTCCATGAATTGCAAATGTTATGTTGCCATGAAGGGGCACATTGTTTATGTTCTCATTTTGATTATGGAATTGATGATAAGTGTTTACTGTTTCTTTGAATTTTAGTTTTGTAGACGAAAATGTAGGTACGATCGCTAACAACTTGCAAAAAAAAATTAAAAAAAATCATGGAAGTTCAGAGAAGGTCAAAATCGAAATGATGAAACAAACAAAAAGGGTGACTCAAGAGGGGAATTCGAACTGCTGAAATGTATGAACACCGAGGACGGTGTTATTTCTAAGGGGAGGAGGATGTGATATCCCTCCTTTACACCCTATTCCTTTTGTAAATTGTAATTGAAAATTGTACTGGTGTTTTGGTGCGGACCTCAAGGCCAAGGCCCCACCAGAAAACACTGTAAGTTATATGGGTAAAACCCTAAGTCATAAATTTAGGAGACAGAAAAAATGATGACATAGCTAGATGAACACCAACTGAATCAACTAGGAAGAAAAAGATTGTTAAATTTTCAGAATTTACTTCAATCTGATCTAGGATCTTAACTAAGAGAACAACATGTACAGCATATCTACAGCATATCAATCATGGAGACAATAATGCAAGCACACAAGAGACACAAAGATTTACTTGGGGAAAACCATAAAGGTGAAAAACCCCAATAACTTCCTCAGAAATAGATAGAGCAATGATACAACCAACCAAGAGAGATAGCCATAACCTAGCAGCAGATCCTCCTCCTCCATAAGTGCGCCACTCCTCCTTGAGTGCATGTGTGAGAAGTGAGTGTGTAATTAGAGTGCCTCCCACACTCTATTTATACTTGACTTGACTTGCCTTTTTACCTAACTCATGTAGGCTCGAACTTAACCACATAACATAATGCTGAGTGGGCCGACCCCCAATAGGGTGGTCTAATAACCCTTTGACCCACATGACTTATACAGGGCCGACCCCAAACAAGGTGGTCTAATAACCCATCAAGTATAAGTTACGACACTTACAATATAAATGATGACATTTCCTTATAGAGGAATAATACCATCTCTATAGGAATACAATATACATATATGTGAAATACATTCCGAAGTTACATATACATCAACACTCCCTCTTAACTAGGAAGGTATTTCTCAACACAGTTCTTCTAGCACAAGTCATCTTCTCTGGATCATCGTCACTAGATAATTGTCATCGAGTCATCATCATCGTCACTGCTGCTGCTATCTCAATCAATCTCTGAATCTACTCGTCATAGGAAGTTCTACAGAGCCAGTCCTTTTTCATACTGGATGTAGGCCCACCACCTGCAGGTCTTCATCATCACTGGCCATACTGTGGAATCCTCAGGACTTATTACGTGCGTCACAAAACCTTGAAAGAGCATCCCAGGATGTTACGGGTACACAACTCCGACCTGTAGGATCTCCCAGGGCGCTATTACATGTGACCCCACCACAAAACCTCGAAAGAGCATCTCAGGATGTTACGGGTACACAACTCCGACCTGAAATCTCCCAGGGCACAAATTACATGTGGTCCACCACAAAACCTCGCAAGAGCATCTCAGGATGTTACGGGTACACAACTCCGACCTGAAATCTCCCAGGGCGCTATTACATGTGGTCATGGCAAAACCTCGCAAGAGCATCCCAGGACTGATTACGGGCACACAGCCCAACCTATCGGATCTCCCAGGGCGCTATTACATGCCATAGGACAAAACCTCGCAAGAGCATCTGCCAGATATCCCAGGGCGCTATTACATGCCATAGGCAAAACCTCGAAAGACTATCTACAGATCTCCCAGGGCACCGAATTACATGTCCTCCCAGAGGAAAACCTCGAAAGAGCATTTTCCAGATGTCCCAGGGCACCGATATTACATGCCATAGGCAAAACCTTGAAAGACCATCTGCAAATCTCCCAGGGCACCGGATTACATGCTCATCTGCACAACCTGATCCACGGCCATAGAGAATCATCCTGATACTCACCATACATCATCCTGATGCACTCATGATCATCCTGATCATCATCACTGCAACGTCCTGCTGCATGTCATCTGGAGCAACATCCTGAAGCTCGTCATCTATGATCATCCTGATCATCACTGCAACATCATGCTGCATGTCATCTGGAGCAACATCCTGAAGCTCGTCATCTATGATCATCTTGATCATCACTGCAACATCCTGCTGCATGTCATCTGGAGCAACATCCTGAAGCTCGTCATCTATGATCATCCTGATCATCACTGCAACATCCTGCTGCATACCAAGTATCTACCTGATACATATCATCATACATGATCCTCCTGATCATCAATGTATCCACCTGATCACACAATGTATCAACCTGATACATATATAGATACATGGTCCAAGCATCCAACATGATGCATACATACATACATAAAATGATCCAACTGATCATATCCATCATCCACATGATGCGTACATACATACATAAAATGATCCAACTGATCATATCCAGCATCCACATGATGCGTACATACATACATAAAATGATCCAACTGATCATATCCAAGCAGAAACCAGAACATCATCCTGATGCTCATCATCCAGCGCTTACATCCACAGCCATGTGAAGGATCCTCCTTCCAACATGCTTGGAATGGATTCAGCAAATGTGTCCATCACTTCTTCCTCGAAGTGTCCTCGATCTAAAGAACGCCAAGCCTCTCTCCGAAGTACTCGAACTTCACCTTGGCTAGTGGCTTCGTCAGCACATCTGCAATCTGCTCGTCTGTCGCAACATATAGGAGCTTCACAGCTCCTCTCTACACCATATCCCTGATATAGTGATATTTGATCTCTATGTGTTTCGACCTGTCATGAAACACTGGATTCTCGGATAGCTTCACACAACTCTGGTTATCACAGAAGATACCAGTAGCTTCCAACGGGAGATCAAATAGCTCAGACAGTAGCTTCCGTAGCCATACTGCCTCACAACTAGCTGAGCAGGCTGCAATATACTCTGCCTCAGCTGTACTCAATGCTACGCAGGACTGCTTCCTGCTAAACCAAGAGATCACACCTGATCCCATACTGAAGCAACACCCAGATGTGCTCTTCCTATCTGCAGCATTGCCAGCCCAATCTGAATCAACATAACCCTGCAGGTTAAACTTTTGATTCGCCTCATACCTGAGCCCATAATCCACTGTACCCTTCAGGTACCTCAGAACATGCTTTACAGCAACCAGGTGAACACTCCTCGGATCCGTCAGGAACTGGCTCAATGTGTTCACAGCAAAGCAAATGTTTGGTCTCGTGTTCGTCAGGTACATCAAGGACCCAATCATATGATGATACATAGAGACATCAATCGGCTCAGATGAAGCATCACATAGAAGCTTCAAATTTGATGCCATAGGTGTGGCCATGGCCTTGCAATCCATCATCCCAAACCTCTTCAGGATCTCTACTGCATACTTCCCTTGTCTAAGGAAGATTCCATCACTCTGCCACACCTCCATGCCAAAAAATAAATAGTGCATCATCCCCAAGTTCTTCATCTCGAACTTGGCAGTAAGCTTCCGCCGCATGTCGGCAATCAATCTATCTTCATTTGTAACAAACAGGTTATCCGCATACAAAAGTAGTATCACTGGATTGCCTTCCTCAACCTTGTAGTAAAGGTTGGAATCCGCTTTACTCTTGGTAAAGCCCAAACTGGATAGAAAGTTGTCTATCCTACCAGACCAAGTTCTGCACACATGTATGACTACACCATGCTGTCTTGAAATCCATCTAGTGCATCTTCTATTTCATCACTTTTATATTTCTTAATGCTGCCATCTGCAACGTGCTTGATCTGATAGTTCCATTTGGAAGTCATAACAAACATCCCTTCACGTCTTGGGACTACATCCCAAACATCATTCTTCATGATCGACGGATCATGGCATTCTATTTCTTCATCCCAGATCCTGGGAACTTCAATATCTTCAATAAATATCTTTGTTGCTGGAACAAATGTTGTAGTCCTTTTGTAGGTGAAGATATTCGGTCTTTCCTACAAAACAGGTTAAATTGCATGATTAGAAACATCTCATAGTTTTCAGAACAAATTCTTACACATAAAGAAATATGTCATACAGTCATGCAATTATCTTAGCCAATGCTTCAATACAACATTTATCCATATCCCGTAACTTTCTAGATGCCTTCCAATCTCTACCAGATCATTGTTAAGAGTGTGCACAACTCCCAACATGTCAGCAAAGAGGTTTCATTCTAGATAAGTAGCAATGGAATGTTGTACAGTGCCATAGGCCACTTACCCATGTATATTAGTAGTATAGTGTTCATCAATGCAACTATTCTAATATGCATAATACACAACCTAATTCTAGGAACATCAGTATATACATTATTGAACAGTATTATTTAAACACACAAATATGCAAGAAATGATGATTAAAATACTTATCTTTGTTTGTTCGTTAGGTGGACTCCCTCTGAGTCTTCACTTCCTTGCAGGAGCTGCTGGAGTCCTAATCTGAAGTAGCTTCTTCTACACCTTTCTGTTGTGGAATGTAGAGAGATGGTCAACTCCCTCTGAATCTCTGCATCCTTGCATAAACCACTGGAGTGTACTCCCTCTTGATCTTTGCTTCCTGGATTACCTTTCCTTGAACTTACATTCATCCTTGGTTCCTATGCATGCTTATTAGTATCATGAATGTGTTATCCTTGTGATCTCATATAAAATCATACATTCATTAGTATACTATTAAAACACAATAATCTCAAGCATGTATACTCATGATCATTTCAAAAAAAAATAATAAGCATTAGCATTCAAGGTTTATGTAGGATTCTTATGGTTAGTCAAATCATAATAAACATAACATATCTAAACCTGTAATTACTCAAACCTATGACTCTTCAGGTTCTTTGAATCATCAATCAAGATAAGAGATATAAAATGCATAAAACCTGTGATTATTCAAACCTATACCTTCATGATTCTTCTGGTTAGTCATATCATCAATTATGGTAAGAAACATAATATGCATACAACCATGATTATTAACTTCAATGAATAATCATAATCAATCATGCCAAGTATACTTAAATAAAGGATCTTATCACAAGGTGAGATTCTAACTTGATATAGGAAAAACATACCTGGATTAGCATGCTAGCTAATTATGTCTAACATACTCACATGATGTCTTCTTGTTCTTCTTCGATGACTTGTGCTAGTAACCTGTATATCTCATAGGTTAACCATTATAAAACCAAGTTATACATACCTCGTAAATGGATCTTTTATGAGATCCATGACAATGGATGAATCTTTGTCCTCATGTCATCATGATCATATGTTCTTTGAACCAGAACATGATTTGTCTTTCTTGGTGTACCTTTCATGTTAGTAGACAACATAAACCTCATACAACACCATAATGCATTAGTACAATCATAAGTGTCAACACCCTAACCAATGAATATCTTCTATCATGCATTCATAATTTTGTTAAGGTGATACGACAAATCTAAAATCAAAATTGTACTAACCGTATAACATGAAGACAAACATACCATAAACTTAATCATGGAAAATATCGAAACATACCTCGATGAGTCATACCTGTTGAGATCGCTTGTAATCTTCTTATGTAAGGCCTTAGCCTCATCTCCCTCTGAAACAGGAACTTCTTTACTCATGCAGATGATCAATCCATCTTGTTCTAGGATTAACCCAATCCATTTGATTTGCAAGAACTGGACCTTGAGCTAGATATGGGTTTGTCAGAGAAACCCCAAAAATTCAAACTTTGAATTTCAAACTTCTGACAGGATAGAAATATGTGCCTTGATGAGCTGATCAAGTTGGTATATTCAGAATTTGAAAACTGCAAAGTTTCACTCCTCAATTTTGCTTTTGAAACTTCTGGATTCACTGGACGTGACCCTGAACTGGGGTTTGATGAAGCCCACTCTTCTTCCCAATCAAAATGTTTGATCCAAATCTCTAAGCTTCTATTTTTCTGAGGAGCTTCCAGCCGTGGTCACAGATTTCAAAAATTCCCATTTTTACAGAAGCCCTAATTTTCCACTTTTCTGATCAAAGTCCCGAACTAGGGTCTAATCAAGCCCGGCCTTCTGCCCAACCAAAAATTCTGATCTTGGTCTCTAAATTTCTATTTTTATGAGTAGCATCCAGCCGTGGTCTCCGATTACAAAAATTCCAACTTTCTCCAAAGCCCTAAATTCCGGAAGCCATGAATGAAGGTACCAAAAAATAATTCTGTTTTGACAGAAATATGTACCTGATTGTTTCTGATGTAACTCCGAAATTTTTGATCTACAGGGTCTGAAAAAGTTTTCTGAGATAGCCTGACCTGTTAGCTTTCCATCCTGATAGGTCTGACCTCAATTGGATGTTCTGAGAGAGAGTTATGCCAAATGTCGCAACGTGACCTGTTTTGGGAAAATACAGGAGAGAGAACTTGTACGGAGTGCCACGTGTCTCTGTTTGACCTTCGGCCTCTGAAAACGTTTTCTGAGATAGCTCGACCTGTCATCTTTCCATCCTGACAGGTTTGACCTCAATTGGATTCTCTGAGACAGAGTTATGCCAAGTGTCGCAACGTGACCTGTTTTGGGAAAATACAGGAGAGCGAACTTGTACGGCGTGCCACGTGTCACTGGTTCAACTTCGGCCTCTGAAAACGTTTTCTGAAATAGTACAGTCTGTGTACTACCTGTCACTTTTCACGAAATTTCATTTGGAGCTTCCTAGCCCAAGTTATGACCTTTTTCCCAAGGTCACCTGATTTTGACTCAGATCTAGAAGAGGCAGAAACCCTATATTGCACAGATCATAAATCACAAAGTACAACGAATTAGAGGTTTTCCTTTGGACACAAGGTACCTAGAGATCTTATCTTCAGCCTGTAACAATTTCAGATCCGAAAACTTCGCCAAAACGGATTTATAGCGAAAGTGCTACGATGACTGGTTTTTGCTATATCAAGCCCTAGCATCGTAAGTGCAACAAGTGTCATACATGCCATATCATGCCTTCTTTCAGGCTAGCTCTGATACCATGTTAAATTTTCAGAATTTACTTCAATCTGATCTAGGATCTTAACTAAGAGAACAACATGTACAGCATATCTACAGCATATCAATCATGGAGACAATAATGCAAGCACACAAGAGACACAAAGATTTACTTGGGGAAAACCATAAAGGTGAAAAACCCCAATAACTTCCTCAGAGATAGATAGAGCAATGATACAACCAACCAAGAGAGATAGCCATAACCTAGCAGCAGATCCTCCTCCTCCATAAGTGCGCCACTCCTCCTTGAGTGCATGTGTGAGAAGTGAGTGTGTAAATAGAGTGCCTCCCACACTCTATTTATACTTGACTTGACTTGCCTTTTTACCTAACTCATGTAGGCTCGAACTTAACCACATAACATAATGCTGAGTGGGCCGAGCCCCAATAGGGTGGTCTAATAACCCTTTGACCCACATGACTTATACAGGGCCGACCCCAAACAAGGTGGTCTAATAACCCATCAAGTATAAGTTACGACACTTACAATATAAATGATGACATTTCCTTATAGAGGAATAATACCATCTCTATAGGAATACAATATACATATATGTGAAATACATTCCGAAGTTACATATACATCAACAAAGATAAAATGGCTTAAAAGCCACGAGTTTAAGGACTGAGGTTATCTTGGTACCGTAAACACTTAAGTGAACATTGATGATCACCAAAAGTTACTCAAGTTTTAATTTTTATTTACGCCCTAGTAAGGGATACCGAAGATACCCTTGACCATTGAAAAGGTAGTAATTGTCACCTAAAAGCTAAATCCTAACACTAAGCTATTTTTTTATAAAAGCTATTAAGGAATACTAGAAAACTTCGATGTATGTCCTCAACATCCTAGCTCCGGCGGAGGATTGTCATCACTAAAACCCGCTACCTGGTTTTTAGCGTAAGCTGACTATTCCTTTTAAGCACAAGATAGGCTTGTTTAGATTTATTTAAACCCCAAGTTATACAATGAAGTATCTTAGATAAGATACTAGGAGAATAAGATTCACTACCAAAGAGTTTCTTATTCAACTCACCTAGTGATTACTTTTTATTACATTATTACACCTTTAGGTGTTTAGTATATAGTTATATATTTGCGTATAATAAAAATGATTTATTTCTATATAGAGAAACATTATTTATATTTTGTAAATAATAGAGTTGATAATAGGGAATTCTACATATTGCAAATTATAAAAGAGGATCTAATGCATGAGTATAAACTACATGGAGGGCGTTGTATTTCGCCCAAATTTTAAGATGTGTTTTATATCTCGGGAAAAGCACATCATAACTAACATACTGGTAGATTTGAGTTGCTATGTGTTGGTCTCCTTAACTAAGTGCTAAACTCCTAAAAAATGCCACTTGTCCTTGCGAAAGGATACAAATTTCGCCATGTGTTTGTCATCGATGGAAGGTACATCCTGTTAAGAGGAAGGGAGCTTGAGTGATGGAGGGGGTAAGGTGGATCGAAAGATCTCTAAGTCTTGGAGGTATTGGTTTATTTGAAGATTGCCAGGTTCTGTAGAATTGGTCCGGGTGGGTATCCCACTGAGCAAAAGAAAGTTCAAAGGATGGCCAAAGAAGGAGAGATTGAACCAAGCGAGGTAGGAAACAAATCCTCTTTTGTAAAGGCGAAACCTAGGTATATATATTTGCGTAGCCTACACTGTTTGGCTTATTCAGTAAAAGCGTAAATTCATTTTAGGTTGAGTTATATTTGTATCTATAAAAATACCCATAGCATCAACTAGGCTCATCGAAGAGCAGTAGCATGCAGATCTATTTTGGTTAAAGTACAGGAGATTGCTGCACTCTAGATGCATGATTAAGTTTATATTTAACACTTGCGTGCATGGGCGGAAGATGTTAAGAGGTGATATACCCATAGCCTAGATCAGCGTATTTCACTTACTTTTCTGTGTTCTCTGCCGTGCAGAAGAAATGGATTGGAACTTCTCTGCAAAAGGAATCCAATCTCCTTGGATTGATTTTAGGTTTATATAATATTTTATATTTTGTTGGATCGATTCCTACGATTTCAGCCAGGTTTGAATAAGGCATAAGTCAATACTATCTATTACATATTATACTTGTTTAAACCCTGCAAGTGATTGCTGCGATGGGTATGGTCATAGTTTAGGTAAACTACGAATTGGCAATCCCTTTCTGTCTATGCGTTGAAGGTATGACTCTTTTAAAAAGAAGAATATAAAACCCTGGATAATTTTTGGTTGCTTTAAATGAGATCCGTGTACCATCGTAGAACTCAGTTAATAACCATAGATCTCTGTCACATTGGCGTTGCTGCCACGAGAAGGGTAAAACGTAGATCTCTATCACTTAAGCGTTGTTTCCTTGAAAAGGCTAATACATTATAGCTCTGCTTTGTGGTCACGAAAAGGGTTAACCCATGACTCATTATTACATGGTTTGACTAGGGAGGCAGCATGAGTCCCGACCATTCTAACTTCTAAGAATACTTAGTACTAGTCGAGATATTACTTAGATGCTTTTGTGATTCCAGTTACTTGCATTATTTTTTAAGATTAGGGTTAGATCTGGAGAAAACACAGTGATCCTAGTTGATCTCTGTTTGTGTTATTTTCATAGATTTTGGATCATGTCTGGAGAGAGGTTAAGCATTGAGCTTAATCATGCATTTAAGTTTTCTTATCCTGCTGTGTTTATCTTCTCTATATTTATATATACTGGCTGCTACAAAATCGTAGATTATTAGCTATTTTTACTCCTGCCATCATGACTCTGCTCCAGTTACTTTAGCAATGATAGTCATATATTTTATGTTGGTTGATTAGGAGAAACTTGGAGATGGTATTGTGGGAAGTTGGGAAAATGGCTGAAGGCCGGATCCCTACATTATTTTCTTTGATGTTATATATGCTGGTCATTTTCCTGTTTAGTTTTGTTGGAATTTAATTAACTCTGTAAATACATAGACCATGGCCGTGTTAGGGATGGAATAGTATATATATCTTAAATCCCAGTTGTGTTATGTTTTATTTGTGCTATACATATGATATTTCGCATTGTAGAAAATTCTCTATTCCTGTCTATCCTAGAATTTGTAGAAGGTTAGGGAAAGTGCAGAGACCAATAGGTAGCTCAACTCCGGTGAGTAATGTAAGAATATGCAAAGACTGTATAGTTGCGGATGATTGAAGCTCTCTTGAGAGAGGCTTCAGAAAGAGAAAGGAAAAATGTAAAAACCTTGTCCAAAGGTGTACCCTTCTATAAGATAATTATTATCTGACTTTTGAGGACGTAGCACTAGATTGGGTGAACCACCTGAATTTGCCTTGCGTTAATATGTCTCTTATGTATGTTCAAAGTGTATATTGTCGTTAATTCATATTTATCGTGAAGTATGTTTTATGTGTTCTTTGGCTTATTTATGCTATCTTTCATGAGTAAAAAGTTCAGAGAAGTTTTTCAAGACAAAGATGACACTACTTCGAGCATGTGTTAATATGTTAAATGAATGGTTGATTCAGGTAATGATGTGTTGAATGAAGAATGTCTAGTATCATTGGATTTAGTATATTATGAGAAGAATTCCATTGTTGAAATAATATGATTAATACCTTACATGAATCAGTAAAAGAGAAGTAGTTTGATGAGATAAGTGAATTTTATAAGTATTATCAATTTGAATATCAATTGTAGGGGTTTCCAATGTTGTTAAATAAAATTTAAAAAGATTACGCTAAATTACTAACGTGATTCCAAGAGGCATGTTACATGGTGATTATGTATTTTGTCCATGTGTTATGATGATGTGCTATGATGTTTCATATAGTCATGTGTTGATTTAATATAGGTTGGTAAGAATTGGTCCCAAGTACTAAGTTTACCCTAATAAGTAAGAGTTTCATATGAATGAATAAGTTAGGACTGTGAATATTATTATTGGGGTAATCCTCTTGCATTATAGGAGGAACTATGCTGTACTAATGTATGTTTTGAAGATGTTCCCTTCTTGGCTATATTAACTACGAGAATGGAATCAAAAGAAGGTATGGAAATCTTTTGTTATGAAGAGTTTAACTTATCTCCTTAAATCATTACGAATGTAGCTTATGTAACTATGTAATCATAGTTTTAAAAAGTTTTCCAAAAGTTTCACTATAATACTCACTCAGTATTACTGGGGATCTTATATGATGAATGCTGGTCTACGTTTACATTGTTGACACCTTTGATTATTCCAGTTTTTCATGAGCTTATAGAGAGAGCCCTCTCTGTTTGTGGTGGGTCAATAGCACAAGCTAAAGATTGGTTAGTGGTTACCCCGAATTTCCTTCTCTCACAACCTTGGGGGTTAATTTGGGTGTTAACAAATTGGTGCCTTTTCCGGGGAGCGATTGTCTTATCATCCCTGGGAGAACAAAAAAGGTTTCAAATCTGAATGTTGATGGTGAACAACAGTCAGACATTGAGAAGGTTGTATCATTCACCTGACGACTCCACTCAACAAAATTCCAGTATGAAGGTGACTCCACTAGGAAGATCGATGACCTTATATTAGAATTGAGATGTTGAAATGTCTCATGGTGACTCCGCATTAAACAAATCCAGTGTTTCATTGTTTCATAGGCTAGTCTCCTCAGTCTTCAATCAGAATTTGTAGCTCCAGTGTTTCAAGATGGATTCATTATCAAGAATGTATGCTCCCATGAACAGAACTCACACCCCTGGTTTTCCAAATCCTATTCCTAAAATAGATTGGCAAACCTGTTTACCTAAATTTAAATATTAGAAAGGAGAAGATGTTGCTATTCATTTGATTAGATTTCATATGCATGTACATGAGCTTGGAATTGGATTTCCTGAGGACTATTTGATAAAAATGTTTATGGCAACATTAGAAGAGAATGCAAAGTCATGGTATGAGGGATTACCATCAGCAATTTTATGTTCCCTTGAGGATTTTCACACAGTATTTCATGAGCATTTTAAAAATCAGTACCCTTCTTTGCTTCTAGCTCAAGATTGTTGCATGCATGTTAGAGGTTTCATTGAAAATTTGGAAAACATGTATGGTGATGATGAATTTATGGATGAAGAGATTTTAGAAATGTTGCATGAAAATCCCTTCCATGAAAAGGAAATGCAAAATAAATGCCCTGACACTCAAGATAGTCTCTGGCAAACACTAGTTTCTCCTATGTTAGGGAATGAAGAAGGACAACACACTGTTGAAAGTTTGCAGCCCTCTTGCCATTATTTATGTAACCAAGCTAGTGATGAAAGTAGCCACTCAATTGTCTCTGCTCCTTGTCCATTTTCTGATTTAGACATTGAAGAAAGAAATGCTATCTCGGATTCCTTTGAAAGTCAAGTTGAAGTTTCTGTTGAATTTAGGGAAGAGGAAGAAGCCATAGAAGAAATTAGTTGTCATAACACCCAGGAAAACTTTCAGAATGTAGTTTCTCTTTTGGATGAAAGTGAAGATGGAGGTGTCCTTGATGTAGAACATGTGCAATAGTTTTGTCAAACCTCATTTGATGAGGAAAAAGATCAGTCTTCTTAGTCAAGTCTTTCTTCATGCCTTTCATTTTCAGAATTTTTGTGTCAAGAATAATTTGTTTCACTTGATTTTGTTGAAGAAAACAATGATGTTTCTGTTGGATTGCATGTAGAAGATATAAAGTTTTAAATTCTGAGAATTGTGATGAAGTTGCTGATATTTCACTTGAAAGTTGTCCCGAGAACTCCCTTCAAGAATCCCTTGAAAAATGGGTGGATAATGTGCAAGAAAGTTTACAGTTTTGGCAGCCTTGTCATGACAAACCAATAACATAATTTTTTGAAAGATGTCATGCTTTTTATGACCTTGTAGCTGAATGTGTGGAAAGGCTTTTCATTTTAAATTTTCAGCCATGTTACCAGTTTGAAAATGAAAAGAATCATTGATGTCCCATGCTACCATATCCTCCATCATTGGCTGGTTTCAAGCAGAGTGAAGGATTCAAATTGTTCAAGCTTTTGATAGATTTGATCTACTGGCATTTTTGTGTTACCTGATTGAGCAAAGAAATTTGGCATCTTAGCGTAGGAAGCTAGTTTGAATAAGCTCACAATGAGCATCTTTTTCAGTAATTTCCAGTTAGTTTTTGGAATGTACATTTTCCGTTTTCAGATTTAAAGCTTTCAGTTCAGATTTGCAATGGCTTAGTTCAGAATGGCAGCCACATACCAGGGTAGTGTCAAGGTCTTGCATGCTTGGCAGAGCATAAAAGTTTTGTAGTAGTCTAGCAAGCAAGAGAAGATTGAAAAGGCTTTGAATAAAAAGAGAAGAGTCTTCATAATTTGGCAAAAAGGGAAAATTTGACTTTATAAACCTATATTATCTTTACACATTTGAGCTAATGTTTTTAAAGTGAAAAATGGAAAACAAAGAAAAAAGCTTTAAAATGTTTGTTATAGCCAAAGTTTGATATGAAGGCAAAGGTTTTAATTTCTTTGTGAAACGATATAGCCAAAGTATTAAATGATCCTCTTTATGCAAAGTCTTAACCAAGATGAGGGCTTCTAAATGATTTTTTGGGCTAAAGTTCTAAATCATCTCGGACCAAAAACAGCTGCCAATTCGAGTTGACCACCACACACACCACTAGTGTCCAACAACCAGGCCCAATAGCGCTACCTCCTTTGTTACTTGTTATTCATAAGAGAAAGGGGTGTATATAAATATCAAAGAAGGTATCCCCCTCTTGCTCTGGTATAATTTCTCTAGGAATGAAAAAAGGAAAAAAAACCATGCTTTCCCTTTGAAGCACCAGCGGTCTATTTAGTCTTGCATAGATGCCAGGTCAGGGGAGAATTGGTGAGCGTGAAGCCGAGTTGGCCATTGATTCGGGTATGCGCGAAGCAAGGATGATGTAGAGGGGATAAAGACTTCAATGAAAAGCACCGTGGGACACTCCACCCAGGTTCTCAGAGCTATTTTCTGGGAGGTCTATCACTTGTTTTGATTCCTCGAGGGAGACGAATTACTATAGTGAGGCTCTATGCTATCATGTGGATACAATTGGTCTAGAGTTCCAAATGTCTAGCAGAAATAGAGTTCCAAATGTCTAGTAGAAAAGGAGACAAATTTCGTCTGGCTTGAAGGTTGTGGGGTTCGAAGATAAAAATGTGGCTTCTTGTGCCCAAAATGGTGCATCTCTAGGCACTTGGGAAGCTCATTCGTTTTCCAAAGATGGGGGAAAGCACTCATAAATTTGTCCACCAGCTTCCAAAATTGGATCTTTCAGCTCATATCAAACCAATAGCGCAACTGTATTGAAGGTGGAACCTTTCTGGATAATAGCGGAGGGCAGTGACCATCATGATATTTTATGTTGAAAACAAAATAAGTTGAAGCTAACCGTCATCTGAGCTACACGATCCCAATCCGTGAACCTCCCAGTGCTTTACTCGCATATATATCTAGCAGGTGATAGCCTCGTTGGAAGGGAAAGTCATGGAGGTCGTGGATCCTTTCTTGACTGCAGACGCATCTGAGGTGATTTTGGATACAGTGAAAGGGCATGAGCATCCCCCAGGCGGTTTCGCAAGCAGTGCATCTTCAGCACAAATCTTCGAGCATAATAGTTGTGACAGAAGTTGTGATCAAAGGGATATTACACCCGTGTCGATTGGAGTTCATCTCGCTTTTTCCTTACGAGGCATCCACCATACCTCATGCGATAGTCTGTCAAAGACTATGGGAAGGCTTCCTGCCTATTTATTTAAGCTGGCAATTTATTAAGAATAAAGGTATGATAGTGCACCATCCGTTCCTAACGTGGGATGGGAAGGTGGAAACCTTTTCTATTAAAGACCTATGTGTTGCACATAGGCACTGACAGGAAAGTGCTTGGGGATCGCCGTGGTAAGCATCTCCAGCACCCGGAGCTAGAAAACGCCAAAATGTTCCTCCAAACATTGTCACAAAAAATTGCCGGTGTTGTGCATAGCTCTGACTCCTTCCTGTTGCAATATTGGGGGTGTTAGTTTCCGCTGAACAAACCATTGAGTTGGGCAGAGAAAGAAATCAATAGTGTGAGATAAGAACGTTAATAGAACATGCACGAAGAAAGTCATTTTTCAAATCACCGCGATTTTGGTACGAGCGTCACCTTTCAATGGTGGCGATCTGGGCATGAGGGTGATCCTCGGCCCAAGACAATAACGCAAATCCTACTTGTGCACTAGTCCGACAAAGCAAAAATCCCTGCCATTTTGAAGGGCTGCACCATTCAACGGCTCAGATTGAGCTGGAAATAGAGTAGCAATCGAGAGTTACTTCTCTAGCGGAAATGAGGTGAGCTTAATGGTCAAAGAAGCAAAGCAATCGGGGGTCTAGGTGACAAGGAACAGGTAATAGGAGTGGCATACACTCTTTTCAAAACAGAATTCCCTACACACGACATGGTCAAATTAAGTGGTGTTGATGTGGCTCATATCTGCAAATCCTTGAGTCAAACTTGAGGTCAAATTGGGTGGATGTGAAGCTGGTCTTAGAGAGAAGTGAGAGCAGTGCCAAACTGCAGCGTATTCACAATGAATTTTGATGTTTGAGCTCGTGCTACAAAGAAGAAGCAGGGTCATCAGAGATCTCAAGGTCGTGAAGGTGGAAATTTTGGAAATTCGGACATAGAACTTGTTAAAAGGGAGCATGATGTTGATTCGGGACATGAAGAATTCGAAGATTATCAAAGGGATGAATGTGTGAAAAGTGATTTTTCTGTTGGGTTCCTAGCCACATCAAGTGTCCTAGGTGGATATTCTGAATCTGGAAATAACATAAAAAGAGTTCATGTCGAAGTGGGTCCAATCTCCAACTAGAACGTGGAGATCAAGTGAAAACCATTGCTAAGGAAGACACTCCTCATGGTGCAGATATAAGTGGTGACATATTTGCTCTGTAGGTTATTTTTCATGATGGTCATCCCAAAAGTAAGAGAGGAGAACCATTTGCTAAAAAATTAGTGGTGATGTTAATAACAGGAAGATTTTAATTAAATAAATTAAATCATTGGTCCAAGATTATGAGAAATATTGAGCAAGGAAGGCAAGGTTTGACAAGTATAAGGTTACAATGCCTTTGTTCTAGCTTAAGGTGACTTGACAGAGGGTTGCATGTTGTTTTGTTTTCAAATGAAGGGATTGTTACAGTGGTATGAATTCAGAGGCAGGATCAGAGGGGCTAGCAGGTTACAGAGTTCAATAGCAGATCGGAGAACAGTTTTCAGTTTGGAATTGGGAGCCAATGGATCAGGCACTTGGTCTACGAGATTCTTTGCTACCTTGCAGGGAGGATAGAATCCTCGAGTTGGAGCTAGTTGTTAGCAACAAAATTGTGTTAAACATTCGGAGGGGTCCAGATCGTGAAGAAATGAGCGGGGTCTAAATTCCTTGAGCCATATGACCATTTAAGATGCAAATCAAGCTTTTCAAGCATTCATTCCTAAATTTAAGATAAAATAATGCTAGGTTGAATATTGAAATGACGTGGATGGATCAGCATCAACATCCAAATCAGATTAATAATAATTCAAGCTTCCAAAGTCATGAAATTCTAATTTTCAAGAAGAAATCCAAATTCAAAATTCAATGTGATATTATATGAAGGGTGGGCTTGTTTTTACCGAAAATGACTGTTTTAGTCATTGTTTTGCATAGGTTGTCTCCGCAAAACTGGGAGGTATTTCGCGAAACCGAGAGAGGTGTTTCTCCACAACAGGCAAATATACAATAACCTCTCTCATAATTTGCACAT
This sequence comes from Larix kaempferi, assembly GCA_027924585.1. Lineage (NCBI taxonomy): Eukaryota > Viridiplantae > Streptophyta > Pinopsida > Pinales > Pinaceae > Larix > Larix kaempferi. The sequence goes on from BSBM01000486.1 coordinate 8,244,222, forward strand.
GTGTCTCCGTTTGGGAGAATTAAGAGAATCTTAGCACGGTAAATCTCCAGAAATTACATTTTCTGCGTGAGTCATCGACTTCTGGAGCAGATCTCGGCCAGTTGGAGGCGAATTTGAGCAAACTGAAAGAGGTTTTTCTTTAGAATGGTCCAATATACAAAACCCTCTTTCGGTGTTTTCACACATATCACCATTTTATATATACAGTTGTGGCACCGAGAGTCAGTTTTCAGCAGTCCACGACCAAAACTAAGCAAAGTTTGCTGAAACCGACTTCTAGATTGTTGAATCTCTTTGTGCAGGTGTCCATATAGTTTTAACAGCTTCCCATTGAGATAGCTCGACCCTAGGTCCAAAGTAGATCTATAAATGCAATGTAATAGAAGTAGAATAGGTTAGAAAATCATTTGGCTAAGGCCTAGGGGAGCTCGGCTCTGTTTTGGGGCATTTTCTTGAATATATTTGCAGTGCTGAAGTTGGATTTTCACTCGCAGAGATTCCTGTGTAATTGGTTCTTGTAATCTGTTCTTTCTTCTTCTCCTGTGTATTGTGTATCTTTCATTGTTATTTCCAGTCTGTAATATCTCTTCATACTTGGTGCAGTGTTATAGTTAAGCATAATTCATACAAATTATGCTCTGTTTATCTCATTTCAAGTATTGCACAAATGATTTCTACAAATGTTGGTACATGATTCATTATTGTATGCCTTGTATCGATGGATTGTTTCTTTCTCTTCTGTTTCACTAATAAAAATCACTTTGACTACAAGTTGTTTGCTACCTTGCCCCTGTGTGAATGCATTCTTAGAGCATTTGTAAATAATTTCCGGAGTTTGTTTAATGTGACTCCATTTCCCAATAGTTTCTTATGATTTATCTTACCAAAACTTTAAATCATTTTGTTCCAGCATAAATCTGAACTTCTGTATGTTGTAATTGAATATCTTGAATGATGAATGCTGGTGTACGTTTTCATTGTTGACACCTTTGATTATTCTAGTTTTTCATGAGCTTATAGAGAGACCCCTCTCTATTCGTGTCGGGTCAGTAGCACAAGATAAAGATTGGTTTGTGGTTACCCCAAATTTCCTTCTCTCACAACCTTGGGGGTTAATTTGGGTGTTAACACCTTGTTGATGATATAAAGACCATAAAGTGCATATCTAGACTATGGTATAAACTAATGCTCTAGTAGTTTAAACATCCATGGTATAAATTAATAGAAGAAGTGCATATGGAGTATAGTTTACAATTATAAGCTATTGTCAAGTCCCATAATAACATTATCACACATGTTATCCATATAGTGTGTGAGACCAAAAGATAGGTTTAGTAGTACATTGCCAGTGTCTAAGCATAGGTTATGCTTGCTTTACATATGGAATCAATTACATAGTACACTTCCTAGCTGTAGGATTTAATTAACTAATCAAGAGAGTGAAGTTCTTATACTTCCCATGATTTTATAATACAAGACAAATGTATTAATACTAATTACAAATTATGATTTTTGACTTATCACTGGAAGTTACATCAACAAATTGAGTATAACTGAAGATCAACTAGGATAGATCTCACCCTGGAATACTTGAGTTACTCTACTTTCCTTTTTATAACATTGAAGGATAACTAAAGTTAAGTAGGACCTATTTATACTTTTCGTAAAAGTGTTTCTCTTACTTGCATTCTACAATAGAAGTTCAATGCTTTAGCTAAATAGATAAGTAATCCTCGGGGTGCCCATAGGACCCCTTCATCAACAACAAGAAAAAGAAATAGTTAGAACATACATTGAATCCAAAAATAGTATACTATATATATAAAAACATGACGCATATTTTGTAATACCTTACACACACATAATCAACGTAGTATGTCTAGTACATTGTTACAGCTAGTTAAACAAACAAACATTTATTATACTTTCGCACGATATTTATAGCAATTGATGCTACCTTGAAAATTTTTAATTTTTTGTGATTTTCAGGATGTTACATGTGGTATCAGAGCGCGAGTTCAAACTCTAGGCCTGTAATAGGCTCACGCGTGTAAAACAGAAAATGAAACCATAAAATTTAGTTACTAACTTTTATTTTAATTTGTTTCTGTACCGAACAGCTTGACATTTAATTTGCAGGTATGGACATACCGGAGGAATCAGCAGAGGACATATCTCCTCATAATGAACATAATAATAACGAACATGAAAATATTAATGAAGAAATCTATGTAGAACTGAATGATCAATCATCTGAATTGTTATATACTATTAAGGATTTAAAAACTAAAATAAGAAGTATTAAGGAAGAAAACGAACGAATTTTAAAAGCACAAGAAGAATTAAACCAGATTTTACTGGACAAGTACCATCAAGATGAAAAAGATAAGAGAATAGGAGTAAAATCTGAATCTGGAACAACATCCTACAAACACACAGATAAGAAAATGAAGTACTATAAAACTAAAAGTAACTCTTCTTCTTCTGAATCTGATGATAAAACTTATCGCAGAAAATATAATTATGATCGTTACAGCAGTGACAGTGACTGTGGTCCTAAGAAAAGACGTAAAAATTATGAACAAATTTCAGGAGAGTTCAAAAAGATAAAACCTCCAACTTTTAATGGAGAAAATGAAAAGGGAGAGGCAATTGAAGCATGGCTGTCTGGGATGAAGAAGTATTTTCATATTTATAATTGCTCATCTCAATTAAAAGCTAAGATGGCCATATACAATTTGAATGGAAGGGAAGACATTTGGTGGCAAGATATCAAAAGGTTTGAAAGCCCTAAAGACAAAAATATAAAATGGAGTACATTTAAGAAAATGTTTTTATCTGAATAGTATTACAAAGATAAGTCAAATGAATTTTATGATTTAAAGATGGGTTCTATGACTATGAAGGAGTTATGCAGCAAATTTCTTAGCTTGTTAAGGTATGTACCTTACCCAGTTAAAGAAAAACCTAAGATACAAAGGTTTCTAAGTTGTTTATCCTTCAACATAAAGGACAAGATTGAATACGATAATACTTCATCTCTTGAAGAAGCCATGAGGAAGGCTAATTTTTGTTTTCAATAGAATAAGAGAAGAGAAGGTGTGTCGAGTTGGAGGAATAATAAATCATGTAATCATGAGCATAAGAAGAAAAATTTTAACTTTAAAAATTCTGGAAATAATAAAAATTTCAATAATAGAAATTTTCAGAATAATAATAATTACAGAGGTAACGCACCACAGAATTTTACTGCTGCAAGGAATGTGCCTAATAATAATAACATCAATAATAATAATAATAATAATAATACCGTAAATGTTGAACAAAGGCCACCTTTGAAGTGTTTTGATTGGAATGGACCACATACCCAAGCAAACTTCCCACTCAGAAGAATGACAGTCAAGAACATTCACACCATATAAGCGAAACCAACAGTTGGTGATGTAGCAAGAGAAATGCCCAGGATTAATGCAACACTAGAAAATTGACAAGCAGACTATCAAACTTCTATGGTCGAGATCGAAGGTATGATACAAAACAAATCTATTTCAATTTTAATAGATACAGGTGGGAGTTTGAGTTACATATCACTTGATTTAGTGAAAAGTTGCAAGTTAAAGGTAGAAATTTTTTATAATTCATAGTTAGTTCAGCTAGCAACAGGCACTAAAAGAAAAGTTACAGAATTTGTCAAAAGTTGTGATTTACTTATGAGTCAGCTGAAAACACAAGAGTCAGCTGAAAACACAAGATAAATTGAATTTTTTTCCATTAGGGTCATATAATGTATTAATCAGCATGGACTGGCTTGAACATCATAGAGTAGCACTTAACTGTTATGAAAAATCTTTTACTTGTTTGAATAACGAAGGGGGAATTGAAACAGTAAAAGGAATTCCTAGGAAAACATCTATGAGACAAATTTTTGTTTTACAAGTAAAGAAAGCTGTAAGAAAGGGCTGTAAAATGTTTGCTGTGAATGTGATTAATGACGAATGTTCATCTAAGGAAGATAAGATAAAAATGAAAGACATACCTATTCTGAAGGACTTTTCTGATGTAGTCCCGGAATAAATTCCAGGACTACCTCGAAAAAGGGAACTTGATTTCACCATTGAGTTAGTACTGGGTGCGGTACCAAACTCAAACGCTCCTTACAGAATGAACATTCCGGAATTAAATGAACTAAAATCTTAGCTAAAAGAATTAATTGATAAGAAATACATAAGGCCAAGTGCGTCTCCGTGGGGAGCACCAGTTATCTTTGTTAAAAAGAAGGACATTACTTTGCGACTGTGCATAGATTACTGTCAACTTAATAAAATGACTATTAAAAATCAATGTCCCTTGCCCTGCATTGACGATTTATTCGATCGGGTACGCAGAGTAGAGATATTCACTAAAATTGACTTAAGGTATGGATATCATCAAGTTAGAATAAAGGATGAAGACATTTTCAAAACTGCTTTCAGAACTCATTATGGACACTACGAGTACATAGTTATGCCTTTTGGGCTAACTAACGCACTGACAGTCTTCATGTGTTTAATGAATAATGTTTTCCATAAGTACCTAGATAAGTTTGTAATTATGTTCATTGATGATATTCTAATTTATTCAAAAACTAAAGAAGATCACGACGAACACCTAAGAATAATTCTACAAGTTTTAAGAGAACATCAACTTTATGCTAAGTTCAGTAAATGTGACTTTTATAAAGATAAAATACAGTACTTTGGTCACATAATATCTAAAGACGGAATTTCTTTCGACCCAGATAAAATAAGAGCAATTAATGAGTGGCCTGTCCCTAAAGACGTAACTAATGTACGGTCATTTATGGGGATAACATGTCACTACAAAGTTTTTATTGAAGGATTCTCCAGAATTGCGAATATCATAAATTCTTTGCAGAAGAAGGGAAATAAATTCATCTAGGATAAAAAATGCGAAGAAAGTTTTAAGAAGTTAAAAGAGTTATTAACAACAACACCTATATTAAAAATTGTTGACCCTAATAAAGATTTCGTTGTATGCACTGATGCATGCAACGATGGACTTGGTGGGGTTTTAACTCAAGAAGGTTATGTTATTGCTTATGAGTCAATGAAGTTAAAAATCCATGAAAAGAACTATGCAACTTATGATCTAGAGCTGGCAGCCGTGATACATGCACTAAAAATGTGGCGCCATCACTTGATTGGAAGAAAGTTTTCACTAATGACAGATAATAAAGGCTTAAAATACTTGTTGGATCAAACAAATCTTAACGCAACGTAAGCTAGGTGGCTAGCTTTCCTTAGCAAGTATGATTTCAAGATTCAATACATTAAGGGTAAATAAAACAAAGTTGTTGATGCCTTGATCAGAAATGCCAAATTAAGTTTTGTGGTAGCAATCAACACATTCAAAACAAATCTGGAAAATCAAATCGAAGAAGGAATTAAGCAAGATGAAAATGATCACAAATTGCATGATAAAGTTGCGGAAAATGAATCTGAAAATTTGATAACAGATTACAGCATTAATGAAAGAGGTTTAATGACTTATAAAAATAGAATGTATGTACCTAATGTGTCAAAAGTTAAATTGCTAACTTTGGATGAAGTTCATAAAAGTCCTTATTCGGGACACTCTGGTTATCAGAAAATGATAACTATGTTAAGAAATGATTACTTTTGGCCCAACATAAAGAATAAAGTGGCTGAATACATAGCTAGGTGTTTTGAATGTCAAACAATTAAGGCTAAACATCAACACCCAGTAGGGCCTATTGCAGCCATTGCCAATTCCAAAATGGAAGGGAGAAATTATAAGTATTGATTTTATAACTGGTTTACCTAAAAATCAGAAACATAATGACTCAATAATGCTGGTTGTGGATAAACTTAGTATATCTATTCATTTTATTCCTGTTAAGAGTACTTTTAAAGCTGCTAATATTGTAGATGTGTTTATGAAGCAAATCTTCTGCTTATATGGAATTCCAAAGGTCATTATTTCTGATCGGGATTCTAAGTTCAATGGAAATTTTTGGATAGCATTGTTTAAAGGTCTAAATACTAAATTAAATTTCAGTACTTCTTTCCATCCATAAACTGACGGATAGACTGAAAGGGTTAATCAGATTTTAGAAGACATGTTAAGAATGTATGTTAAAGATCAGCCAACTAAGTGGGAAGACTATTTTCATTTAGTTGAATTTGCTTACAATAACCATTATCAAGCATCTACTAGACTTAGTCCATTTGAGATTTTATATGGAAGGAAATGCAGTACTCCTATTTCTTGGGATAACCCTATTGACAGATTAATGCTAGGACCATATTTGTTAAGAGAGATGGAGCTAACCGTGAAACATGTACAAGGCAATTTAAAAGTTGCACAAGATAGACAAAAAATATGTAGATCTGAAACGAACTAAAAGAAAATTTCAGGTTGTAGATCATGTCTTTGTAAAGGTGAAACCCAAGAAAAATTCTTTTAAGATTAGGAGTTGTGCTAAACTAGCACCAAGGTACTGTGGGCCATTCGAAGTCCTATCAAGGATTAGACCAGTTGCATATCAGTTGGCCCTACCATCTAATTTAAGAATCCATAATGTTTTTCATATTTCTGTTTTAAAGAAGTATGTGCACGATGCTACTCATGTGCTAAATTGGAATGACATACAGGTGGAATCTAAAGAATATTTTCAGGTCGAACCAGACGGTATCCTCGATAGGAAGGAAATTATGCTCTGAAATCGTACCATAAGGCAGGTAAAGGTGCAATGGAAACACCTTAACCCTGATGAAGATACCTCGGAATTGGAAAGTAATATGCGGGCAGCATATCCAATTTTGTTCCAAGGAGGCTCCGAGGAAGAATAAGCAACATCGATGACGATGTTGAGCTTAAGTGGGGGTGTTTGTAACATACCCATTACTTGAAACATTTTATGTTTGAGAAAAACATTATCTTAACTTTTATTGTAAAGTTTTATATTTGGCCAAGTGGCCAAGGATGACTGTAATTGCACAATATTATTATTTAATAAAATAAAATAGGAGACACTCACCCAAAGAGACTGTTGAAAGAGTGTTTACTGACCCACTAGGTGGAATGGAATCTGAGGTAGAAGGTAATGGACAAGTGGCAGCATTAGGAACTCAGTAACTAGTTGTTGTTATGGGACAACTCCCTTGAATTGTCATCAAAGTTCCCTGAAAGATGGGACTAGAGCTTGAGGATCATTTAATTGGAAACTGACCACTAAAAGACCTAGGCATCTTTATAAGCCATCGAATTTGAGCAGAGGCTCACACTTTTTCTGACGAGAAAATTTACCTTGTGGTTCGGTTGTATGCACACAAGAGATTCGATGAGGGGAAGTTATGTTTTGAGTTGTAGTGTAAGTCTATTTCACTTCTGCTGAGTGCAGAGGTTTATTTAGAGGTGTATTGCAAGTCTCCATTGACTGCGCGAAGTACAACATGAGTGCCTTGCTTCTATACATAGTCTTCTACCTAGTAGTTTAGTAAACAGTCTCGGGGGTCGAAAGGAGCAAGTGATATTGGTTGCTTCTTCTGGAGAAGGCTGGGAGGAATAGGCCTCTTTGGGTGTTTGTCCACCCTATCTACATTTGCAAGTTCTACTTGTTATTCATTTCCTAGTAGTTACACTTTATTTCTATAACTGTTGATTTAGGAATCATTAGATGAATATTGATAGTTATCATCATCCAGAAGAAAATGTTTGATTTTCTGAATTGAATATGATTCTGTAAATAATTGAAGAAGTTATATAATTTCATAGAATAAATTACTTCCCTATATTTTTCCATGCACTATCATTGTGCCATACTATAGTACAGGGAAGGGTGTTTAAAAATAGATAAATATGATGATATGCAATATATATAATGATTGAATAACCATTTTAGATAAATTTTTCCATTTTCTTGTATTTTATTTTCTGCCTACTGTTAACATCCAAAATGACCCCCCTAGGTTGTGGGAGAGGGAAAATTGGGGTAACCACTAACCACTTTAGATCTGTGCTACTGACCCAGCACAACGTGAGAGGGCTCTCTCAAAAAATCTATAAAAGACTGGAAATATTCAATAAAATGGCAGCCATAAGGAATTCTCAGATTTGATAAAAGACTGAAACCAATTTACTGATAAATACACAGCCTCTCAGATCAAGATATTCTTTCAAAGCCTATTTCAGAAGGTCAGAATTCTTTAGGGATAAATCATTTAATGTTTTGGTAAGACAAATCATAAGAGAAACTTTGGACAATGGAGTCAAACATAACACATAAACAAATTACAGTGTTGCTACATGAGGTATCCAAACAGAGGCAAGAAAGCTACCAACTCATAGTCAAAGAGATTTTGTTTGATAATTTAGAAGAATAGATTAACAATCTACCAGTATAGGGCATATGAGTATGAATCGTATATCCGTTTTAGAAGAAGAAGATGGTGGATGCTTGAAATGAAAAAAATAGAGCATGCATTTATGAATTCTGTCCCAATGCTACACTTATCCAAGCATGAGAGAAAATAACAGTAATAATTTAACAAAGCATGAAACAATTACAGAAGAAAAGGAGATAGACAGACTATAAGACCGACAACAAATGAATATCGGTTGAAATTCAGCTTCAACATTGCAAATATATTCAAGAAAATGATTCAAAACAGAGCCAAGCTCCCCAGGCCTCAGCCAGATGATTTTTCAACCCATTCTTCTTCTATTACATTCAATTTATAGATCTATTCATCCCTAGGGTCGAGCTATCTCAGTAAGAAGCTGTTACAAAAACACTTGACACCTATACAAAGAGATTCAACAACTTAAGAGTCGGTTTCAACAAATCTTGAACAGTTTTGGCCGTGGACTGATGAAAAATGCCTCTCGGTGCCACGGTTGTATATCCCAAATGGTGATAGCTGTGTAAACATTGAAAGAGTTTTTTGTAGATTAGACCATGTAGAAGAAAAACGTCTTTCAGTTTCCTCATATTTGTCTCCAGCTGGCCAAGATCTACTCCAGAAATTGATGACTCACGCAGAAAACACGAATTATGGAAAATTATCCTCTTTAAAACCTTTCGATTCTCCTAAAAAGTGACACCTTGATAGATTCTAAGAGAGGTTATGGGAGATGGGTCCGTGTTGGAGATAAACCTCTCTCAGTTTCCCGAAATGCCTTCTGGTTTAGCCGAAACAACTGCTGCAAAATGATGACCAAAACAGTCATTTTCATGAAAAACCCCCATACCATTCACATGAAATTACATTTGGCTTGAATTTGATTTTCTTTTCCAATTTCGGGACTTGAATGCTGATGGGAAGATCCCCTTATTGTTGATCAATATCCCCCCAACAACTTAGCACAAATATGGTGCTAACAACTGGCTCCAATCGGGGATGTTATCCTCCCTGCGAGGTAGCAAAGAACCCGTAGACCAAGTGCCTGCTCCATTAGGTGGCTCCCAATCCCAAATTGGAACTGCAATCCAACCTGCAATTGAACTTTATTACCTGCAACTAAAACAATCCTCTCCTTTTTTCAATTTTTGCAACTTATTGCCTTTGTTGAGAGGGGGCAGTTACTCCAAGTATAATATCACGGATTTCGGATTGGGTTAATGCTGATGTATTGACATTATTCTTCGTGGCATAGTCAGAGGGAATAAGCCCTCTCGAAGCAACTCCCACCTTCATCCATTGATTAGCTTTAAGGCTCGGCCAAATGTGGTGTGGCTCAATAACAATAGTCTTGTCAGGTTTCAATAACATTTTGCTTTCTCATTGTTCACATGAAGGGCACTAAGGATCAATATAAGATGGGAAAATGCTGTGGATGATGAGATAGTGCTCAACCAATCATCATATATGTTGAAAATAACCCTCTGTGGTTCTGTAGCCTTTAGAAACAGGTCACTAAATTTCTCAATTTTTAAGCATGCTTGGAATGGTAACTGAAGCTTACTGCCTTTAATGACAATGTTAGGAAAGCCAAGCAAGTGAACTTCTAGGGGATCGAGCACTCTCCTAAGAGTTACAATGAACTGTTTTGGCTGCTCCTCAACAAGCAATGAACGTACCGATGCATCTACTTCTTTAGTTGTCTCATATTTAGCCAATTGACCAAGATGGTTCTGTCCTGCACACTCAATAGTATGGATAGCCTTCAAAAATAGTTGCCCTGTCCTTGGGTTGAATGTGAAAATCGCTCCACTAATTCCGAGATGACAAATACAGTTCTGTTGGCTCTAGAGAATAACTCCCTTAACACATATAATGGCAAGATTTGACTTCGTTATGTTTTTCATAGCTTGAGCTCTCGTCACTGGAACCCATGAAGAAGCTAGCATCCATATTATCTGTAACTTTCTTAGTCTTATACTTATTCCATCGCATGGCTTATAAGTTGTTTACAATGCCATTTTTCCTTCATGTGATACTATTCACCAAACAACACGTGACTCTCCGGTCACATCCATCGCAAGGCTCACCAAATTAACTTTTGGAGCATTTAGTGAATGCGAATCGTTGATCTCTCCTTTGCTGGATTTCTGTCGTCGATCTTCCCCTTTGACTAAAAACTCACACGTGGAGCAATGACCCCAGGACGAATTAGGTTATGTATAAAAAGTTTTACCAACCGCTTCCGTCCATTATTTCCATCTTCCCTTCTTATATCACCTTCAGCATTCACAGACACCCCTACGTTTCATACTAACCAATCTGTTCTCCATCATGTCCACATGCCCGATACCATGCCTTACTCCCAAGTTCATTCGATATTGCTAGTAAATTTGCAAGAGAATGTTCTTTTCCACTTAGTGAAATTTGCATTCCAGAAACAATGCCTATCTCCACATATTATGGTCCTTCTGGGGCTTCCGTCAGATCCACAGTCATCACGTACAAGTCTTTCTTTGGTTCATTAGCTGGGTCTTCAAGGATATCTCCCTCATGGTCAAGATGTGACAACATTCAGTTTTGGATTCAGTTCAAACTTAGCCTGATCATCGTTTTTCTCTTCCTTATAATGTTGTGACTTGCTGTCCCTCTTTTGCGACCCTCCCCAGCTTGACATTTGGTCTCTGTAAAATATGTGCTAGGAGCAACCACAGAGCGCCGGATTTGATTTTAGTGGCCTCTATCCCCTCATCGACATCTTGACGGAGGAACGCTCCTGAGCAGTGATTCCCCAAAGTATTTTATGGGATGCAATATATTTTTGGCCACATTCATTCTGTCTCTGGTGCAGCCATAGAGAAATTCGTTATCATCACAGCAGCATGGCGCTGGGGAGTTGAGCCACTCTCCTCAATTATGATTGCAAGTGTCATGCAGGCGATACCCAGGACCTGTACTGCAATCATAAGCATGAATTTACTGAACCGATGCTTGTCTGTGTACTCTATGGAGTATCAATACAGTCTAACAGATGACTTGGCAATGGCGGTTTCTCACGCCCTCTTGCTTTAAATTTCTGAAATGTATCCCTGTCTTCATCCTTTCTCTTTAGGCTGTTCTAGCTGACTATCCTGCTTGTATTTCCATAGCTGTTCCTCAACCATGTCTTCAATCTTAATCTCGGGAGCATGCAAGCGATAAGAACCGGAATATGAATCCCTGTCATTGCTTTCATTGATGGGCTGGATGCCGTTGGAAGGCAGCGTGGTATCATCGAAGGTTCTGGAGGACAAGAACATGATGCCACTTTCTCCTGCAATGCCCCCTTTGCTCCAATTTCGTTGTGCAAGGAAGAAAGCTGCATGAATGCATGAAAGAAAATAACCCATTTTGCTACTGTCTTGTGCATATTCATGCAATCAGACCAGGCTATGTTCCCAGTGTTTAAAATCAAACCCACATATATGCTAAAAGAACGAATTATATTTCCTGTAAAGAGACGGGACACATGAATTTTCTGAGATTCACCATTGAAAAACCAATCGGCAGCATCTATTGCGTTTCATAAGTGCATCATGTAGACCATCCAAGTGAAACCTGCATTCATCTCCCAAATATGGATTTGTGTGTTTGTAAGGCTCCAGGATGCATGGGGCGTCTGTCTGAAGAAGACGATTGCGTCAAGCCTGAAATGATGCTGAAATATCCACTTGCATTCCTTTATCACCGGAGAGGTCTGATACAAGGCTTCCTCCATTTGCTTAGAGGTAATAGATATACATAGGTGGCATGCACATCCAAACTTCATGCTTGTAACCCTTCGCCTTTCAGGGATTAATTACACATGGACAATGTCGAAAATTTATTTGCTCTTTAAATATGCCCTCTCTTCTTACATGTACCAAGTAACAAAGAAAAGGAATGCTTGGAGGGTGGTTGACATGCGTGGTAGCCCTCATTCGTCTTGGCATTTGCTCATCTGGAATGCTCTTGTTGTTGAGCGCTTGGGGCTGGGCCCATATACCTTTTTTGGTCCGCGTCTATTCAAAGCTTTGGGCCAATCCAAAATTTCGAAACCTTGGGTTTCATGAAAATTAAAATTTTGGCCTTCATAAGAATTTAACTTTGGCTATATAAAAGTTTAAAGACTTCCATCCTTCATAAAAATTTTAAAAACCTTGGCTTAAAAGTAAAAACCTAAAGCAAGTTTATAAAATCCCTTTTCTCTCTTTTTTGCCAAATTCTGAAGATGCTTTTCCTCTTTTTTTTTTGTTTTTTCAAATTTCTTTCCTTTGCCCACTTTTTTCTCAGATTTTTTTGCCCCAATCCAAAAATTAAAAAGCCCTTTGCCTTCATGAAAGGTCAGACCATTGAACCTTTGTTTATATTAATCTTTGGCTTGAATACAAAGCTTTTTGGCTTGAACTTTGGCCCAAGTATAAAGCCAACAATTAATAAAAAAAAAACTGTCACCATAAAAATTAGAATTCTGGCTATATATCACCCTCATGGAAACCTTAAGACCCTGTAGATTTCTTATAAAATTTTTAAAGGCTTAACTTCGAACATATGTAGCTACCATAGGTTTATAAAATCAATTTTTTCTTTGCCGATCTATGAAGATTTTTCTGTTTGGCTTATAGTCTCTTCACTCCCTCTGCTTGAAACCCCCTTTATTTCCCTAACATCTAGCCATTCACTGAAAAACACACTGAAATTTCTGAACTGAAATTAAAAACTGAAAACTGACTCTACATACTGAAAATTGCAAACTGAAGAATTTGAAAATTGAACTAAAAATTTTGATCACTGAAAAATGCTAGAAGCCCAACCCCAAAACATAACTGTACACGCTGAAAAAGATGCTCAGCTGTGAGCTTATTCCAACTCCCTACCTACTCTAATCTATCAAACTCTCAACTTGATTAAATAGTGCAGAAATGCCAATGAAGCCAACTCATTACATGCTCAGACAATCTGACTCCTCCATTATGCTTGAAATCAGTCAAGGATAGAGGATATGACATCCTAAGACATCAATGATTCTTTTCATTTTCAAACTGGAAACATGGCTGCAAATTCAAATTGAAAAACCTTTCCAAGTATTCACTGATGAGGTCATAGAAATCATTGGTGTTTGGTTGCCTCCCACAACACTTTATGACTTGGTCATCATACATGGCTTCTCCATATGTGTCTTCTACTTGCATGTATTATTTCGGATCATGAAACTCATCTCTAGACATGAAATATTTCCCAATATAGACATCTAGAGGCGGCTGAAAAGGCTTTTCAAAAAACACATGAAGATCTTGGGACCGAGTTTGATTTTCTTGGGCTTCAAGATCCTCATTGAGTTTTTTAGCAAATTCTTTTAAGAACCTAGCCTTATCTTCATAAGAAAATTTACATGAATTCAAATATATGGATAAGAATTTTGAGAAGGCTTCTTCGATTTGGCCATCATCATACATATCAAAATATTCTTTAAAACCATCAACATAAGCAGGAATTTCCACATACCCTTCCATTTGATTTGATGAAGAGACTGAATCAGCCCTTCAAACTTTGAAGCTGTTTAACCACTAGAGTTTCCATGAAACCTTCAACATTCTGATCTGGAGTCATTGATCCTCCCAGTGGAGTCACCTTCATACTGGAATTTGATGAGTGGAGTCGCCAGGTGAATGATACAACCATTTCAATTTCTGACTGTTGTTCACCATCAGCATTCAGATGGTGAAAACAAAATGACCCCCTAGGTTGTGGGAGAGGGCAGACTAGGTTAACCACTAACCACTTTATATCTGTGCTACTGACGCAGCATAGACTGAGAGGGCTCTCTCAAGAAATATATAAAAGACTGGAAATATTCAATAAAATGGCAGCCATAAGAAATTCTCAGATTTGATAAAAGACTGAAACCAATTTACTGATAAACACACAGCCTCTCAAATCAAGATATTCTTTCAAAGCCTATTTTAGAAGGTCAGAATTCTTTAGGGACAAATCATTTAATGTTTTGGTAAGAAAAATCATAAGAGAAACATTGGGCAATGGAGTCAAACATAACACAAACAAATTACAGTGTTGCTGCATGAGGTATCCAAACGGAGGCAAGAAAGCTACCAGCTCACAGTCAAAGAGCTTTTGTTTGATGATTTAGAAGAATAGATGAACAATCTACCAGTATAGGGCATATGAGTATGAATCGTATATCCGTTTTAGAAGAAGAAGATGGTGGATGCTTGAAATGAAAGAAACAGAGCATGCATTTATGAATTATGCCCCAATGTTACACTTATCCAAGCATGAGAGAAAATAACAGTATGAATTTAACAAAGCAGGAAACAATTACATAAGAAGAGGAGATAGACGGACTGTAAGACCACCAACACATGAATCTCGGTCGAAATTCAGCTTCAACACTGCAAATATATTCAAGAAAATGCTTCAAAAAAGAGCCAAGCTCCCCAGGCCTCAGCTAGATGATTTTCCACCCATTCTTCTTCTATTACATTCAATTTATAGATCTATTCAGCTCTAGGGTCGAGCTATCTTAGTAAGAAGTTGTTACAACAACATTTGACACCTATACAAAGAGATTCAAAAACTTAAGAGTCGGTTTCAACAAATCTTGAACGGTTTTGGCCATGGACTGCTGAAAAATGCCTCTCGGTGCCATGGTTGTATATCCCAAATGGTGATATCTGTGTAAAAACTAAAAGAGGTTTTTGTATATTGGACCATGCTGAAGAAAAACCTCTTTCCATTTCCTTAGATTCATCTCCAGCTAGCCAATATCTGCTCCGAAAATTGATGACTCACGCAGAAAACGCGAATTATGGAAAATTACCCTCTGCAAAACCTTTTTGTGTAGATTCTGAGAGAGGTTATTGGAGATGGGCCCATGCTGGAGATAAACCTCTCTCAGTTTCTCAAAATGCCTTCTGGTCTGCCCGAAACAACTGTTGCAAAATGATGACTAAAACAAACATTTTCATGAAAAACCCCCATACCTTTCACACGAAATTACATTTGGCTTGAATTTGATTTTATTTTGCAATTTTGGGACTTGAATGCTGATGTGATGATCCCCTTATTGTTGATCAATATCCCCCCAACAACTTAGCACAAATATGGTGCTAATACCTACAATTGCAAATAAAACCTTTTATGTTTCAATTATAGATAAACATAGCAATAATCATTTTATGTAGATATTGTAATGTCATTTCCTTCATAGCAACAGAAGTAAACTACACAAACATTTCCATATTTCTGCACAAAACCTAAGGCTTAGTTATATATTAACAATTCCTTTACAAAAGATGAATAATATACATTCTCTTATTATTTCTTTTCATACTATTAATACATATTAATATTTCGCATTATAGTATAAAAAATTCACTATCGATTTTCATCAACATTTATGAATTGAAAATAGCTGTAGAAAATATCGAAAACAAACATATTTAATATGAAGAACTGCTAGCACTTATCTTATCATTGATATCATATATCAAACAAACACAGAAGCAACTTCTATTTCGGACGAATGTCCTAAGTCTCAAACCCTTGTTATTCTCAAATAATCTAAGTTAACATTTTCTCATCAAACCAAAATAGAAAGACAGAGCTCGATTACATTGAAACCTTGAAGGTACATGTTATTTCTCAATTCAATACCCGTATTATTTATATAGTAAGTAAAACAAAATAAATACTAGTGTTGATTAGGGTTTCACAACCCTTATAACCGAAACCCTTTAAAACACATAAATCGTTTGGACAAGGTTTCGAACCAAGGCATTATGCCTTGTATAACATATAATAGTAACACAGTTACATCCTGTACAGGTCTAACCTTAACATAGAAAATACATTCGACATTGAAAACAAAGCACTTGATTAAGTTTCAAACAAATCTAAGTTAACATTCATCCCTCAAAAAAACAAAAATAGACATATGACACTAGGTCTCAGCATTAGGATCGACTTTACAAACTTTTTGAATCTATCCTTTTACAAAAACAAGTCCAGGTTTTGAATTTACAAAAAGAGGCATTTAGCCATTCGGGTCTTAGCCTTTAAAAAACAAAACTCAAACATTTTATAAACATTCAAGAATGGGTTGTTGCCCTTATCACTGTATAATAAACATCATTGAAATTTAGGTAGGCTTCCAGGAGCAGTGCTCACAGGCGCAGTTCATTTAATACAACATTAAGATATAAAACACATAACAGTTACCATAACCCTCTTTTCATTTCATCAAAATTTCCAAGGGTTCAACCCTTTTTCAAACGATTGTTACACTTTCAATAAACAGTAAAATGTTGTAGAATCAACACCGAGGTAGGTCGAGGATTTAATCTTCCCTACACTTTCCATTTGGCTTACAAACATTACAACGGTGGCAACATCCACAACCAGAACACAAGAACAAAGTTTCAGATAAAACTAGACAAGGACCAATAGTTTTCCATGTTGAAACCTACAGGAAATCACCGAGGCTTACAGGATTTCAAGAACAGTCCAACTCCGTTCTGAACATAGAAACCCAAAGACGAGGAGCACCTATCTTACAACGCAAAGCGTGGTTAAAAGATGAATTCTGAAACTTAAAACAAAATGCAGATAGCTGTAACTTTATAAACTCTAGAATAGCAATTCAAAACTTAAGACTTACCTGTCAAAGAAAACCTTGCTTCTGAACCCATTCACTCTTGTATTTCGACAAGAACCAGAACCCATTACACCATAGCAACTCAGCGAAGGAAGGACACAACTAATAAAGATCACGGTGCAAATATTTCGAGTTATGGGTTAGGATATCGAACCCTAGGGAGGTGCCTCCAAAACATCCATGTAAACCCTAAGAAATCGTAGCATGTCGGCCTCTCCAAACCCCCACTCCCTACCAAATGAATGTCAAGTTGTTTCTCTCGACGAGATAAGCTTGTAGCAGTTAGGGTTAGAATCATTACCAAGGAAATCACGTGGAGGCTTGCTACAGGGGATGCCACTAGACCTTCCACCCAAAACACTTTAATGCACTTTTATTACCATATCTACTTTATACGTCACCCTGCCATCTCATCATAACCATGTTAGAGTTTCGGCCTTGCATAGTTGGTAACCATACTATAGTATGGATATATATATTATATCCAATGATGAAACTACTATCCTTAGTCCATTCAAGTGTTATGTAATAGTTTGCTAGTTTGATCAAACTACTTACAACCATATTATAAACTGGATACATTATGACTAAAGTCTCTTAACCATTACATGTTTCCAACCTTGCAAACAAAGTATTACGTAGATCACCATCCTTTTAATCAGACCCTTATTTACGATATAAAGACCACAAAGTGCATATCTAGACTATGGTATAAACTAATGCTCTAGTAGTTTAAACATCCATGGTATAAATTAATAGAAGAAGTGCATATAGAGTATAGTTTACAATTATAAACTATTGTCAAGTCCCATAATAACATTATTACACATGTTATGCATATAATGTATGAGACCAAAAGATAGGTTTAGTAGTACATTGCTATTATCTAAGCATAGGTTATGCTCGCTTTACATATGGAATCAATTACATAGTACACTTCCTAGCTGTAGGATTTAATTAGCTAATCAAGAGAGTGAATTTCTAATACTTCCCCTGATTTTATAATACAAGACAAATGTATTAATACTAATTACAAATTATGAGTTTTGACTTATGACTGGAAGTTACATAAACAACTTGAGTATAATTGAAGATCAACTAGGATAGATCTCACCCTGGAATACTTGAGTTACTCTACTTTCCTTTTTATAACATTGAAGGCTAACTGAAGTTAAGCAGGACCTCTTTATACTTTTTGTAATAGTATTGCTCTTACTTGCATTCTGCAATAGAATTTCAATGCTTTAGCTAAATAGCTAAGTAATCCTCGGGGTGCCCATAGGACCCCTTCATCATCAACAAGAAAAAGAAACAGTTAGCACATACATTGAATCCAACAATAGTATACTATAGATATAAAAACATGACTCATATTTTGTAATACCTTACACACACATAATCGACGTGACATGTCTAGTACATTGTGACAACTAGTTAAACAAACAAACATTTATGATACTTCCACACGGTATTTATAGCAATTGATACTAGCTTGATTTTTTTTGTTGTTGTGATTTTCAGGATGTTACATCAACGTCTTCATCATCATCATCATCATAAACATCTTCATCATCATTTTCATCTCTAGGTTCCTCATCAACATCTTCTCTATCATCATCGTCATCCGCTTCATCACCATCACCATTATCATCAATGTCTTCATCATCATCGCCATCATCATCATCATCAACATCTTCATCATCATTGTCATCTCTAGGTTCCTCATCAACATCTCCATCATCATCATCATCATCTTCATCACCATCACCATCATCATGAACGTCTTCATCATCATCACCATCATCATCATCATCAACATTTTCATCATCATTGTCATCTCTAGGTTCCTCATGAAGATATTCTTCATCATCATCATCATCATCTTCATCACCATCACCATCGTCATCAATGTCTTCATCATCATCACCATATTCATCATCATTGTCATATCTAGGTTCCTCATAAACATTTCCATCATCATCATCATCATTTTCATCACCATCACCATCATCATCAACGTCTTCATCATCATCACCACCACCATCATCATCATCAACATCTTCATCATCATTGTCATCTCTAGGTTCCTCATCAACATCCCCATCATCACATCTTGTTCATCATCATCATCATCATCATCATCTTCATCACTATCACCATCATCATCAACTTCTTCTTCATCATCACCATCTTCATTATCATCACCATCTTCATCACCATTGTCATGTCTAGGATCCTCATCAACATCTCCATCATCATCATCATCTTCTCCCTCATAATCATCATCATCATCTTCATCACCATCACCATCACCATCATCATCATACCCATGATCATCGTCATCACCATAAGTACTAGGTGTAGGATTTTGCAAAGTTGACCCCCATGTGCAAAAATTGCGCACTCCCTTACTAAGCAAAACCCTTGTTTCCAAAATGGACCTACAAGGTGATACTCGGGCTAGGGGACCATAGGAGAGGGGCACCCCTAGCACTATCCTGACGTCCTGAATCCAATGGATTCGACGGTTTGTCGATTGGAGCCAAGGTCATCATTCTATGGCTCATCTCATCTCGCATCCAAAAGGCCTTCAGGAACACTTGCTAGATACCTGCCGGGGGCATAGAACTTCAATCGTGCAACAAAACCAGGTTCCGAAGAGTCCTACAAGTGTGTCTAGGAAGGTTCCAACTGAGAACGCTAGCCATAAGTGCCTGGTGGAGGATTTTGAAAAGTTGACCCCCGTGTGCAAAAATTGCACACTCCCTTACTGAGAAAAACCCTAGTTTCCAAAAGGGACCTACAAGGTGACACCCAGGACAGGGGACCAGGGGAGAGGGGTACCCCTAGCACTATCCCGACACCCTAAATCCAACTAATTCGATGGTTTGTCGATCAGAGCCATGGTCGTCATTCTATGGCTCATTCCGTCTCGCATCCAAAAGGCCTTGAGGGACAGCTACTGGATACCTGTCGGGGGCATAGAACTCCAACCGTGTAACAAAACCAAGCTTCGGGGAGTCCTACAAGTGTGTCTAGGAAGGTTCTAGTTGGGAACGCTAGCCATAAGTTCCCGGTGGATGATTTTCCAAAGTTGACCCTGTGTGCAAAAATGTCACACTCCCTTACTGAGAAAAACCCTAGTTTCAAAAATGGACCTACAAGGTGACACCCGGGCCATGGGACCATAGGCAAGGGGCACCCCTAGCACTATCCTGATGTCCTGAATCCAATGGAGTCGACGGTTTGTCAATCCGATCCACGGTCGTCATTATATAGCTCGTTCCATCTCGCATCCAAAATGCCTTCAGGGACACCTGCTGGATACCTGCCAAGGGCATAGAATTCCAACCGTGCAACAAAACCAGGTTTTGGGGAGTCCTAAAAGTGTGTCTAGGGACATTCCAGCTGGGAACGCTAGCCATAAGTGCCCGATCAAAAATTTTGCAAATTTGACCCCAATGTGAAGGCCTTTCCAATCTTATTCAAGGGGATCGTTTCTCGTTTGGAGGCCCCCGGGCATGCATGGCCATCGTGAACAGGTCCACAATGGCCACGTGGACCTATGAGAGCCGACATAATCCAAGTCCGCTCGCCGATTCGTGTCGCATGTCCCCGGAGCAATTCCTCAAAGTGTCCCTGAATGGCCTTGGGGTGCCCGACAAAAATTCCCATAGCACCCAAACCGTGGCTCTGATCGCAAATCCATCGATTCTGATGGATCCACGATGCCGGGTTTCAAGTAGCCCCCCCCCATAGCATGCCTCAGAGTGCTAGAAATAGTGCCAATGTGCCATCTCGGGAACTAGGGTTTTGCTCAGTGAAGGCCTTTCGAATATTGCTCAAGGCGGTCATTTCTCGTCTGGACGCCCTCGGGCATGCATGGCCACCGTGGACACATCCACAATGGAAATATGCACATGTGGGAGCTGATAGAATCCAAGTTCGCTCGCCAGTTTCGGTTCCATGCCCTTGGAGCAAATCCTCAAAGTGTCCCAAATGACCTAGGGGTGGTGGACCAAGATACCTGCAGCAACCAAACCGTGGATCGGGTCACGAATCCATTGATTCCAATGGATCCGGGATACTCGGTTTCAGCTAGGGGTCCCCACATAGTGTACCTCCAACCCCCGAAAATGGTGTTATTGTGCCATCTCTGAAGCTAGGGTTTTGCTCAGTGAACACTAGCTCCTTCATTGAGCAAAACCCTAGGTCCGGAGATGGCACATTGGCACTATTTCTTGGAATTCGAGGCACACTCTGAGGGGCGGGATAGCTGAAACCTAGTGTCCCAGATCCATTGAAATTGACGGATTCGCGACTGGAGCTATGGTTTGGGTGCTATAGGTATCTTGGTCCGGCACCCCAGGGCCATTCGGGGACACTTTGAGGATTTGCTCCAGGGGCACGGAACCCAAACCGACGAGTGGACGTGGATTTTGTCGGCTCCCACATGTTCGTATTTCCATTATGCACATGTCTATGGTGGCCACGTATGCCCGGGGGCCTCCGGACGAGAAATGGCCCCCTTGAGCAATATTCGAAAGACCTTCACTGAGCAAAATCCTAGCTCCGGAGATGGCACATTGGCACCGTTTGTGGGACTTCAAGGCACATTATTGGGGGGGGCTTATCTAAAACCCAGCTTCCCGGATCCATCGGAATCAACGGATTCGCGATCAGAGCCATGGTTTGGGCTGCAGGCATTTTCGTCAGGCACCCCAGATCCATTCGATGACACTTTGAGGAATTGCTCCAGGGCCACGGGACCCAAACCGGTGAGCGGACTTGGATTCTATCGGCTCCCGCAAGCCCACATGGCCATTGTGGACCTATCCATGGTGGCCACGCATGCTCGGGGGCCTCCGGACTAGAAATGGCCCCCTTGAGCAATATTTGAAAGACCTTCATTGAAGAAAACCCTCGCTCCGGAGATGGCACATTGGAACCATTTGTGGGACTTCAAGGCACATTGTGGGGGGGGCCTAGCTGAAATGTGGCATCCCGGATCCATCGGAATCAACGATTTCATGATCAAATCCATGGTTTGGGTGCTGGAGGAATTTTCGTCGGGCACCCCGGGGCCATTCAGGGACACTTTGAGGAATTGCTCCGGGGCCATGAGAACCAAACCTGCGAGCGAACTTGGATTCTATCATCTCCCACATGTGCATATTTCCATTGTGGACGTGTCCACGATGGCCAGGCACACCCAGGAGCCTTTGGACGAGAAATTCCCCCCTTGAGAAATATTCGAAAGGCCTTCACTAAGAAAAACTGTAGCTCCGAAGATGCGTAATGTTCCTTGTTAGGAATTTTATTAAAATGGCAATTTTTCACTTTTTTTCCCTAGTTCAACCTTTGACTAGTTTTGAGCTCTAGGTCCCCAAATTGCTCCAATTCCTCCCAAATATTCTAAGAAGGCATATGGATGATGTTAGAACATAAATATGTTTTTCAAGGATGCTTTTAGTCCTTTAAAATACTTCTGCAAATCCTCTTTCAATTCTGGCCAATGTAGGGAAGTTTACTAGTAATTTCCCTTTGACTAGTATTGGTTTCTAGGTCTCAAAATGACTCCAAATGCCTTCAAATATTCAAGGAAGGTGTATGAATGATATTAGAACTTAAATATGATGTCCGGGGATGAGATATGGCCACCAAAATACCTTTTCAAACTCTATTAAGATTCTGGACCAAGTATACAATTTTACTAGTAATTTGGGTTTGAAATCCCCCTAGGGTAAGTATTGAAAATGGCTTCCCAAATTCCTCCAAACCCACTCAAATTTATAATCATAGTTAGGGGGTGTCTCAATTATGTTATTAAGGTCTCATGTGGATACTTAATTGATTATTATCTTTGGTCCAACCCTCTCCCATTCAACTGCAAATATCACCAATTCGACCCTTGGGGAAATGGCATTATTTTGTCTCCTAATGCAATTAAACTGAGCAAAAATACTTCAAATTCTCAAGTACAATACATGAAACTTGTAAAATACATCCATGGAAATCTATTAATCCTAAATTTATCATAGAACCATCCCTTCATTCGAAATCATCAGCATTATCATGCTATACATCAAGGTAGTGGGGAAATGGCACTTTTCTTTCATTAAAAATGAGATTTACACATTTCTACTTGGAATTTAGACCTGAAAATTTCTGGAGATGAAGAAAAGAGTATTTACTTCATATTACAAAATAAATGGGGCATTAGAAGCTCCACCAAATAGTACAATAGCTCACCAAAAACGCCCTCCCTCGAGGATCAAGAATATGCCACCAAAACTGGAAATAGTTGAAGGAGTGAGCTACAATAAAAGAAGCTGTGAGCTTCCCTATATCTTACATCTGCAAATAAATACTACATTAAAGCTACAAATGAAAGGTTTTAATGGCCTTTCCAATAACCAACTTGGATTTGAATCTTTTGTTGATGTATATGTAACTTCAGAATGTATTTCACATATATTTATATTGTATTCCTATAGAGATGGTATTATTCCTCTATAAGGAAGTGTCGTCATTTATATTGTAAATTTCGTAACTTATTCTTGATGGGTTATTAGACCACCTTGTTGGGGTCGGCCCTGTATAAGTCATGTGGGTAAAAGGGTTATTAGACCACCCTATTGGGGGTCGGCCATGTGGGTCAAAGGGTTATTAGACCACCCTATTGGGGGTCGGCCCAGTCAGCATTATGTTATGTGGTTAAGTTCGAGCCTACATGAGTTAGGTAAAAAGGCAAGTAAAGTCAAGTATAAATAGAGTGCGGGAGGCACTCTATTTACTCACTCACTTCTCACTCATGCACTCAAGGAGGAGTGGCGCACTTATGGAGGGGGAGGATCTGCTGCTAGGTTGTGTCTATCTCTTATGGTTGGTTGTATCATTGCTCTATCTATCTCTGAGGAAGTTATTGGGGTTTTTCACCTTTATGGTTTTCCCCAAGTAAATATTTGTGTCTCTTATGTGCTTGCATTATTGTCTCCATGATTGATATGCTGTAGATATGCTATACATGTTGTTCTCTCAGTTAAGATCCTAGATCAGATTGAAGTAAATTCTGAAAATTTAACATCTTTCACCCTCGAAATTGGCTAAGGCAAGAAACTAGTCATCCACTAGCTCTCCCTCTTCACAAATGCAATTGCAAATTTCTCAAATGATCAAAAGCTAGTTTAATTCTTTGTTATTGAAATTTATAAAGTTCTAATGTCCTACATGGGTCGAATTCCTTCCAAGAGACTCATGCCAACTCAAGTTGGGAAGAGATTCCAAAGGATGCCACTTGTACAACAATTCCTAGTCTCCCACTTCCACCAAATCACATGTGGAAGCATCTTAGCTTCCTTGATACCCTTGAGTACCATCTTGGAGTCTATTTTTAGCCCTAACATGCCATATATGTCATATGTTAGCATTTAGGTCTGATTTGTGTCATAGGTGTCATAGCATCTTCATCATTGTTGTCATAGACCTAGGGAATCTAGCCCAAGTGTCTCACTAGCTCCAAATTGCCTCTTCCTTTTCCATGGGAGTTACTTTTGCTCTATATTTCAACCTCATTGACTCATGCCAAGTATTATTGACCTTATAACTCATCCCAAGAACATTAGGCTTCCCATGGATTTGAAATTGCAATAAAATGATGCCATGGGACACATAAATTCTAGCTTGTGTGGGTCCCAGTTCCTCCATGTGTCTTCATGATCAAATGCCACTTTGATTTTCACTTGTATATATTTATTTATCTCCTTTATTAAATATTTATTCCATAATAATGTTCCAACATCATTTATTATCCCCATTATTCCAAATCCCAAAGCTTCCACCCCAAATCTAGGAAACTAGTAATTTTCCTCCTTGGCAATTATTTGACCTTTAGCATCAATTGGACAAACTCTAATTAATAGGACCAATTTGATTAGGCCATTGTGACCCAATTCCAAATTTGGGACATGACAAATCCTCCCTTCCCAATATTTCTTCTCCTCAAGCACTTTCAAACATGGGTGTTGAAGAACCTGCTTTCTATATAATTCTTTGAAGTTGCCATTGAATTGCCCAACCTTGAGTCTTTGAGTTTCCATGAAGATTTTACAGAGGAACCACCATGCTTGTTGCTTCACTAATCTGATAAAAATCACTTTATTAAGTGGGAAATGCATCTCCCATACTTCTTGTTTCACCAAAAAATTGCAACCAATGAGACAAAAATTATTCTAGGGTCTAATTGCTTGTATTGCACCCCAACAATTAAGAGTGCTCTCCAACTCACACCATTAGATAAGAGGATTCCTGGATTCCATTTTGTTGTATGCATTCTTCCAAACATCATGAGTATAAAATATATATCATCAAAGTACATAACAAAATAATGAAAATGTACATCAAGGAGGTGCCTCATCAAAGAATCATGAAAGTGCTTATACCTCCAAGCAAGTATACCACCATTTTCCAAGTGCATACAAGCTTCAAGTTGTAAAATTAGTCACAGCAGATCTAATGAACAAGTAAATCAATCACAACAGATGAATATAGAAAATATGGTGTAAAACTGTGCAAAACATGCAGCAGTGCTCAATATCCCAGAAAGGGTGAATGAATTACAATAGAATACAATATCAGTCAATGAGCAATTTGAATTGACTAAGTAGGCCATTCAAATCACTGAATGGAGTAGCTTGACTCCAACTAGGAGTCCTCATCATCAATCGGTGGTGGTCATCAATGCACAAGAACCAGTCATCTAGGTGTCAATCTGAGTCTAACTGAGTGTAATAAGTGTAACTGAAATGTGTAACACTGATTAAGGAGAGGGAGGCTCAGTGGGGGCACATGGGAGGCTAACTGAAGTCAGAACAAGTCATCTAGTCAATCTGGAGGTCCAACGGAAGTGAAACAGTCAGTCGAGAGTGAAACTAGCCTCAAATAAGGGAGAATCGGAGCTAACTGAGTGTAACTGGAGTGGAACTGCAGTGGTAGGTGAACAAGTGCGCCCTTTTCTGGAAGTAGGTGAGAAATGGGCGCCTTTTAGCCTAGGAGGGCTAAAACTCTGTAGTAAGTGGCTCTCGGGTTCTAGAATGATGTGGCTAAGGTGCTGGAGGCATCAAACTGGTGACTGGGATGCATGCAAGTGCATGCAGGTGCATGCAAACCCTAGATTCTGCATGCAAACCCTAATTGCATGTAAGATCCTGAAAAAGATGATGTGGATATCCGAACACCCCCCCTCAAGCTAGACTATGATGTGCCAACAAAAAATAATGTGGGGCCCTGGTAACTAAGACCAAAGGTCACCCCAATACAATAATCCAAAAAATGCTGAAAATAAACTAAGTGAGGAAAGAGGGAAAACCCAGTGGGAAGAAAGCCCCCCCTCAAGCTAAAGCATAATAATGAATCAATCTGTCTCCACCATGATGGAACTCACCCCCAACAGTGAACGGAGGTAAGAGAACTTCTTCTCAGTGAAGCTCTTGGTGAAGATGTCTGCAATTTGCTCATCAGTAGGGGAATATTGCAGAATGATGGTGCGGTCATGCACCAACTGTCGAATGTAATGCATATGAATCTCAATGTGTTTGGTCCTCTGCCGCTGAACTGGATCTGTGGAGATCTTGATATCACTTTGATTGTCACAAAATAGGACAGTCGAAGTAGTGCCACCAAAACCAAACTCGGAAAGAATACCCTGCAACCAAACTGCCTGAATGCAGGCATTGACTGCCCCTCGATACTCTGCCTCTGCTGAAGAAAGTGCAATGGCTGCTTGCTTTTTGCTGGACCAGCAAATAGCACCATGACCAATCATGAAAACATAACCAGAAGTGGACTTCCAATCAATGTTATCACCTGCCCAATCTGAATCAGTAAAACCAATGAAATCTAGCTCAGAATCTGCAGCATAATGTATGCCAAACTGTCTCGTACCTTGCACATACTGCAAGATCCGCTTGGCTGCTCGCCAATGAAGCTCATGTGGCTGCTGCATATATCTTGACACGGCACTCACGGCATATGAGATATCAGGCCGTGAGTGTGTCAAATAAAGTAGTGAACCAATCAACTGTCGATACATACTGCAATCTGCAAGCGGTGTGGAATCTCCCTCCTCAAGACTGATTCCTGAGAGGAATGGGAATGGGGTTGCCTTACATTCAGCCATATTAAACTTCAATAACAGGTCGGAAGCATATTTTTGCTGAGATATAGTGATCCCATCAAAATTTTGAGCTATCTCCAAGCCCAAAAAATGACTCAGCAAGCCCAAATCGCTCATGTCAAAAGCTAGATTTAAGGCAGATTTTAGCTTGTTTATTGAAGTAAGTGTGCTACCAGTAATGAGCAGATCATCAACATAAAGTATAATAATCAACAAATTACCTTTAACTCGTTGAAGATACACATTCGGATCAGATTTGCACCTTTGGAAATTCTGAGAAAGAAGGAAGGAGTCCATCTTTGCGTACCAAGCTCTTGGGGCCTGTTTTAACCCGTACAAAGATTTCTTCAATCTACAAACCAATGATGGATCTGATGTATAACCCTCTGGCTGCTGCATATAGACCTCTTCAGCAAGGTCTCCATGTAAAAATGCACTCTTCACATCCATGTGGTGCACTTCCCAATGCTTGGATGCGGCAATAGCTAAAACAAGGCGGATGGAATCCATCTTTGCAACCGGTGCAAAGGTCTCAGTGTAGTCCACTCCTTGGACTTGGGAGAAACCTTTTGCCACCAACCTTGCTTTATATTTGCTGATAGTGCCATCAGCAGCAACTTTAGTATGGTAGACCCATTTACACTTCACTAATTTTCTCCCAGGTGGAAGAGAAACTAGCTCCCATGTGTTGTTCTTTTGAAGAGAACTGTACTCTTCATCCATGGCACTTTTCCATCTCGGATCTCGATGAGAAGAATAGTATGATGTAGGATCTGAACCAGCCATCAAATAACAAATCTCAGGAAGAAATGGATCAGCAATAGAAAGAGCCATACCTGCTCTTTGAAAGTCTCCTCTTGTTCGTCTTGGATCAGCAGGATTTCCAAGATTCGAACCAGCAGAATGTAGAGTGTTTTGGGCCCACTTTGGTAACTGAGGAGGATCATAATGGTCGGATTCCGAACCTGATATGTCATGATCATCATATGCTACTACAATATCAGAAATATCAGAACTCATACCTTCATTATCGCTGCTCGGATCTTCTTCTGGTGAAGGCGGTGAATCGACAGTCTTTTCCTTGACTAGTTGCAATTCTTGAAGCGGTTCTTCAAATTGCACACTGCGCTCTATAAATATCTTTTTAGATATGATATCCATGAGTTTATATGCTTTTTATTCTTTCCCATATCCTATCAATATGCACTCGATACTTTGTGGATCCAAAGCTCGTCTCTTCTCAGAAGGAATTCTAGCCCATGCAGTAGAGCAAAAAACTATCAAATTGGACACATCCGGTTTGTGAACAAAGAATGCTTCGAAAGGAGTCATACCTTTCACGGATGAATGTGGAACACGGTTCTGTATATATGCATCAACATTGATTGCTTCAGCTCAAAGATTTGCAGCCAAACCTTTCGATTCAATCATGCATGTAGCCATCTCTTTCAGTGACCGATTTTTCCTTTCCGCTACACTGTTTTGCTGGGGTGTGTAGGGAACTGCATGTTGGATCTTAATTCCGCTTTGGGCACAAAGTTGCAGCAACTCAGACTTGATATATTCCCCACCATTATCATATCTAAGAGCTTTGATCTTGCTCTCAGTGGTGGTCTCAACAGAAGCCTTAAAATCCTTGAATTTTCCAAGCACTTCTGACTTGTTTTTGAGAAAGAATACCCATGTAAAGCGGGAAAAATCATCAATAAATGTCAAAACATACCTTGAACCATTTAATGACATATGGGGCAGCGGACCACTGATATCAGAATGGATCAATCCCAAAATAGTAGAAGCTCTGCTAGCTTTGCCGCGGTCGAATCTGTGCTCGGGGTGCTTCCCAATGATGCAACCAGTGCATATTCCCTTCGAGGAACGGAGTTGTGGAAGCCCATCTACCATGGATTTGTTTGATAACAGCAGCAAATACTTATAATTAAGATGTCCAAATATTTCATGCCAAATCCTACTAACCTCATTACCATGTGTGCGAAGAGCAGTGGGCTTTGCAAGCGGAATAAAGTGTGAAAACTCATAGCATTTTGCAGTGTGATTTGCCTTTCCGACTGCAACTAGTCTTCCACTTTTGATATCAGAAATTTTAACTGTATTAGGGCTGAATGTAACTTCCTTTGGTTCACCAGTATGTGTCATTTGATACACAGAAAGGAGATTTGAAGCCAAGGAAGGCACATAGAGAACATTATGAAAGCTTCCATGTTCTACATGAATCGTACCTTTGCCCTTTGAAGAAATTTTTGAGTCATCTCCCAAATGGATGGGGATGGAGCTGTTTGGATCGAATGAGGAAAAAGAATCAATATTTGCAGCCATATGATTTGATGCACCCGAATCTATCAAGAGAGTAGTGGGCTTCGAAACCGTTGCCATGAGTGCTTGTCCTCTTTTATGATCATCATTCCTATCCTTCTTCCTTGCACCGTCAGGAAGGGTTATGTTGTTCTTTTCCAAAAGGAGGGCCATTTGATCTATAGTCTTCTTCATACATGAACTTTCGGGATGAAAGCCATGGTTACAATAAGTACATTTAGATTTTTGGTTACCTTCTTTGCCCTTTTGCTTGAACTTCGAACTGGATGGTGCATCCGTTTGCTTGCCTTTGTCTTTTTGCTTGTGAGGCTCGAATTTGGGCTTCTCCTTCTTTTGCTTTCCTTTGCCATTTGAGATCTTGGGTCCTTGAACATATAGGGCTGAATCTTTGGAGTTTATGGACCCCATTTGAATCAACTTGTCATGCTCTTTTGTGACGGACTCAATGAAGGCATTCAAGGTAGGCATCTTCCAATTCGGGGTAGTTAGCCGACCGGAATTGAAAGTAGAGACAAATACCGAATAATCTTTCCCAAGCTTGCTTAGAATGGAGAGGATCAATTGTTTATCCTCTTTGATAACTCCACTGTTCTTCAATTGCAAGTTCAAGTTCTTGAATTTTGTGAAGAATTCATTGATGGTCTCGAAATTCTCAGGATTAAGGCCAATCAATTCATTCTCTAATTGAAAAGCCCTAAGCTCATCCTGCTTGCCAAATAGTGTTTCAAGTTGCTCCCATATGGCTTTTGGAGTCTTCAATCTGCTGAGATGGAAGTGAAGATCTTTGGAGATGGAGAGACAAAGAAGACCACAAGCTTCATCAAGCTTGTTGTAGTGTTTGGTTTGATCTGACACATTGTTTGGCTCCAATTCAAGACCAAGAGTGACTCGGTAGTAACCTTTTGAACGTAATATGATCTCCATATCATCTTTCCAATCAAAATAATTGAATGGGGTGAGGATAGGCTTTGAAGAAGAGTATTCCATTGCTAGGAGCGAGTCAAACTGATGTAGATGAGCTTGCATGCAGAGAGTAGCGAATGGAAAAGAGGAGTTTGCATGCACAGTATAGCGAATGCAAGAGAGGAGCTTGATAACCTGCAAATCACAATCAAACCAAGAACCGTAAGGTCGAACAATCCACCCTTTTAGAGTTGCATCACACCTGGGATTGGAGATCAAACAATGTTGAATGGGTCCAATGTATCAGATCCAGGAATTATGTGGAAACTCAAGCTTCTGGAGTGGTATTGGAAGTATTTTTAAGCTTTGCATGCACAGGAGCGAATGCCCTTGAGATATCTCATGCCAAAACTTTTTGTAATTTGAGCAATTCAGTCAAATCTTCTTGTAGAAACACCTGTAGAAAAGAGATCTTGTCCCTGCAATCGCTCTGATACCATGTAAAATTAGTCACAGCAGATCTAATGAACAAGTAAATCAATCACAACAGATGAATATAGAAAATATGGTGTAAAACTGTGCAAAACATGCAGTAGTGCTCAATATCCCAGAAAGGGTAAATGAATTACAATAGAATACAATATCAGTCAATGAGCAAGTTGAATTGACTAAGTAGGCCATTCGAATAACTGAATGGAGTAGCTTGACTCCAACTAGGAGTCCTCATCATCAATCGGTGGTGGTCATCAATGCAGAAGAACCAGTCATCCAGGTGTTAATCTGAGTCTAACTGAGTGTAATAAGTGTAACTGAAGTGTGTAGCACTGATTAAGGAGAGGGAGGCTCAGTGGGGGTGCATGGGAGGCTAACTGAAGTCAGAACAAGTCATCTAGTCAATCTGGAGGTCCAACGGAAGTGAAACAGTCAGTCAGGAGTGAAACTAGCCTCAAATCAGGGAGAATCGGAGCTAACTGAGTGTAACTGAAGTGGAACTGCAGTGGTAGGTGAACAAGTGCGCCCTTCTCTGGCAGTAGGTGAGAAGTGGGTGCCTTTCAGCCTAGGAGGGCTAAAACTCTGTAGTAAGTGGCTCCCGGGTGCTAGAATGTGGTGAATAAGGTGCTGGAGGCATTAAACTGGTGACTGGGATGCATGCAAGTGCATGCAAACCCTAGATTCTGCATGCAAACCCTAATTGCATGCAAGATCCTGAAAAAGATGATGTGGATATCCGAACACAAGTGACCAATCAAATCTGCTCCAATGACATAGGTGAGTATCCCATGTCCTATAATCTTGCTCCAAAAGGATTTTATATGCATCAAAATATTCATCCCATGTATTCTTTCATCCAAGAAGTGAATGAAGAATCTCCACTAAAATCTGAACCAAATAATGAGCAAAAAAAACAAGGAGACTTCAAATGACTCAAAGAAGTCTCACCCATACATCCCTAAATGTGAGAATTATAAATATATAACAAAGTATGTCACTGCCAACAAAAATGTTATCCAATCATAAATCTATGTCACCCAAGTGTTGGACGAAGTTCCTCCAACATCAAATGAATCAAGTGTTGAGCAAGAAAAAGCATGTCTTCAAGTGACTCAAATGCATATCATAGATGTAGATGCATCATCATAAAGTAATAAAGGATGCTGCTGCAAATGTTAATAAGAATGTGCTCCAACTATATCATCATAAAAAGTAAATATAGGAGTTCCATACTCCTCATGTGGCACCATTAAAAAGAACCCTTTCACCCATTCTTCATTAAGACTAATGCTGCAAAACATGGAATTGTAGGATGTAGTAGAATTAACTGACTCACCCAAATGATCAAAAAGTGTAGAAGTTTCATCATGGAAATGATCCATATGGTTAGTATCATGCAACTCCTTCAAAAGTGTGAAACCTTTGTTGTAGATTAGTTCCAATTTAGAGGAATCATGCTCTTCTTTAAAAATTGCATAACCTTCATCAAGAGACAATTCAAGTTCCTTTTCTACTACATCAATTGTTTGGATCTCTTCAAGTTCATCTTCAAACACATTAAGCACATTCAAATTTTCACATTTCTCATGATCCACCATGTCATGAGAATCCTCCGGACAATCTACCATTTGACAATCTGAAATATAGGAGGAAAAACAAGTATCTTGCAACTTTTCAAGAAGTTGCTCATTTTGAATTGTGATCTTATGATTATCCTCATTATTCTTCAAGTATACATCATGTAACAATTCATTAAGCTCAAACAAATGGTTTCTATCAAAAATCAAAGACATGAAATTACCTTTGATGTGGCACATTACTCTTTGAATCTTCTCCATGTCTTCAAGGAAGGCTGTTTCCTCCAATGAAGTAGATATCCAACAAGAATTTGACACCAATGCTTGAGTGTCATGGAGAATGCTAAGGGACCCTTGGATCTTATTTTAATTCATCTTTAAGGATCCTTCAAGAAAATGAGGCTCTTGCAAATGAACCTCCTCATCTTCTTCATTTTTGCTTGGACCAACTTCATCAAGCTCAAGTGGTGATGGGGAAGTTGATCTTGGTTCTTCTTCAAATGCTACAAGGTATTCATTATCATGCTTAATGTAACTTGGGCTTGCAGCAACACTTTCAAAAGTGATCTCTATGTCACCAACATAGAGGTGTGAGCACCCATCAGTAGATACTCCTTCATAGTTTAAGCATCAATCAGTAGATGCTCTTTGGTTCATGTTTAAGCTAGAAAGTGTCTCAAAATGATCTTCCATATTATCAATAGAATCTTCTTCATGCTCTTGTGATGTCTCTTCCTTTTGCACCTTCAAGAAAGTTGATTCATTTTGCCCCTTGTTTTCCTTAGGATCAATATCTTTGGAATATCTTTTTGAATAATTCCCAAAAGCTCTCCTCATGTAGGACATCATTTCCTGCACACATATATGATATTCTCTCCAAGGTTATTTACAAGAAGGGAAT
Source organism: Larix kaempferi (assembly GCA_027924585.1). Classification (NCBI taxonomy): domain Eukaryota; kingdom Viridiplantae; phylum Streptophyta; class Pinopsida; order Pinales; family Pinaceae; genus Larix; species Larix kaempferi. The sequence goes on from BSBM01000486.1 coordinate 8,277,715, forward strand.
AAAACTTTCTTTACTAACTCCACATCTTCATTTTTGGGCCTATTTTCAAAAATTTGTTCACCAAAGTACTCAAAAGACATGACATTTTGTCTATTTTTTCTCAAAGTAAGATATTCTTGATATTTTTTATATTGTTGGGGCAAGGTGTAATATGCTGCTTTCCATCTTTGGAACTCATTCATAGAATCATCCTTGGTTGGTGTGACACACTCATATTCATTAGATTTAAATTCACAAGAATAATCTTCATTTCTCTTGAAATTGTAAGAATTTTTGCATGATGGCACCTCTTCCTCGTACCATTCACATTTTGCTTCATATTGCTCATAACCATCCGCATATTCCTCATAAGAATTGTACTCGTAGGATTCATCATAATAGTAAGACATGGTTTCCAATTATTCTTGAATGTATGTACCTAATCCACAGGTGCAAGGACCATGCTTTGATACCACTATAATGTCCCTTGTTAGGAATTTGATTAAAATGACAATTTTTTACTTTTTTTCCCTAGTTCAACCTTTGACTAGTTTTGGGCTCTAGGTCCTCAAATTGCTCCAATTGCTCCCAAATATTCTGAGAAGGTATATGGATGATATTAGAACATAAATATGTGTTTATGGGATGCTTTTAGACCTTTAAAATACTTCGGCAAATCCTCTTTCAATTCTGGCCAATGTAGGGAACTTTACTAGTAATTTCCCTTTGACTAGTATTGGTCTCTAGGTCTCAAATTGACTCCAAATGCCTTCAAATATTCAAGGAAGGTGTATGAATGATATGAATTGAATATGATTTTCAAGGATGAGATATGAACACCAAAATACCTCTTCAAACTCTATTAAGATTCTGGACCAAGTATGCAATTTTACTAGTAATTTGGGGTTCAAATCCCCCTCAGGTAAGTATTGAAAATGGCTTCTCAAATGCCTCCAAACCCACTCAAATTTATGAAAATAGGTATGGGATGTCTAAAAGATGTTATTAAGGTCTCATGTGAATCATTAATTTATCACTATCTCTAGTCCAACCGTCTCCCATTCAGCTGCAAAAGTCACAAATGCGGCCCTTGGGGAAATGGCACTATTTCTTCTCCCAATGCAATTAAACTGAGTAAAAATACTTCAAATGCTCAATTACAGTACATGAAACTTGTAAAATAAATCCATGGAATTCTATTAATCATAAATTTATATATCCATCCATTCATTCGAAATCATCAGCATTATCATGCTATATATCAAGGTAGTGGGGAAATGACATTGTTCTTTCATTAAAAATGAGATTTATACATTTCTACTTGGAATTTCGACCTGAAAATTTTTAGAGATGAATAAAAGAGTATTTAATTCATATTAAAAAATAAATGGGACATTAGAAGCTCCCCCAAAGAGTACAATATCTCAACAAAAATGCCCTCCCTCAAGGATTAAGAATATTCCACCAAAACTGGAAATGGTTGAAGGAGTGAGTTGCAATAAAAGAAACCATGAGCTTCCCTGTAGCTTACACCTGCAAATAAATACTCCATTAAATATACAAATGAAAGGCATGAATGGCCTTTCCAATTACCAAATTGGATGGGAATCTTTCACCCTCAAAATTGGCTAAGGCAAGAAACTAGTCATCCACTAGCTCTCCCTCTTCACAAATGCAATTGCAAATTTCTCAAATGATCAAAAGCTGGTTTCATTCTTTGTTATTGACATTTATAAAGTTATAATGTCCTCCAAGGGTCAAATTCCTTCCAAGAGACTCATGCCAACTCAAGTTGGGAAGAGATTCCAAAGGACGCCACTTGTACAACAATTCTTAGTCTCCCACTTCCACCAAATCACATGTGAAAGCATCGTAGCTTCCCTAACACCCTTGAGAGCCCTCATGGAGTCTATTTTTATCCCTGACATGTCATATATGTCATATGTCATCCTTCAGGTTTGATTTGTGTCATAGGTGTCATAGCATCTTCATCATTATTGTCATAGAGCTAGGGAATCTAGCCCAAGTGTCTCACTAGCTCCAAATTGCCTCTTCCTTTTTCGTGGGAGTTACTCTTCCTCTATATTTAGACCTCATTGACTCATGCCAAGTATTATTGACCTTATAAATCATCCCATGAACATTAGGCTTCCCATGGATTCGAAATTGCAAGAAGAGGATGCCATGTGGCACATAAATTCTAGCTTGTGTGGGTCCCACTTCCTCCATGTGTCTTCTTGATCAAATGCCACTTTGATTTTCACTTGTATATATTTACTTATCTCTTTTATTAAATATTTATTCCATGCTAATGTTCCAACATCATTTATTATCCCCATTATTCCAAATCCCAAAGCTTCCACCCCAAACCTATGAAACTAGTAATTTTCCTCCTTGGCAATTATTTGACCTTTAGCATCAATTTGAAAAAATCTAATGCATAGGGACAATTTGATTAGGCCATTGTGACCCAATGCCAAATTTGGGACATGAAAATGCCCAATTGTCCAATTTTTCCTTAATTCAAACTTTGACTAGTTTTACTGTTTTGGCCTCCAAATTAACCCAAATGCTCCCAAATCTTCTATAAGGGTGTATGAATGATATTTAGACTTGAATATTAAGTTCAGGGATGATTTATAACACTCAAAAGACTTCTTCAAAGTTTATTTGTATTCTGGTCAATGTATGGTATTTTAACTAGCAATTTATGCATCAAATCCCCTATGGGTAAACAATGAAAATGGCCTCCCAAATGCTTCCAAACTCCTTAGAATCTATGAACAGAGGTAGGATATGTATTAAGGATGTTATTAATCTCTCATTTGCATCATTAATTGATTGTTATCTCTATTCCAACCCTCTGCCATTCAGGTGCAAAAATCACAAATTCGACCCTTGGTGAAATGGCACTATTTCTTCTCCCAATGCAGTTAAACTGAGTAAAAATACTTCTAATGCTCAAGTACAGTACATGAAAATTGTAAAATACATCCATGGAATTATATTAATCATAAGTGTATCAGAGAATCATCCATTCATTCGAAATCATCAGCATTATCATGCTATACATTAATGTAGTGGGGAAATGGACATTATTTGCTCATTAATCAACATTTTTGCATACAATTAGTGGTTATTTCAACTTGAAACTTTTTGAATATGAAGAAAAGGGGATATGAATCTATTTGAATCAGAAATATATTATATGAAGCTCTCCCAATGAGTACAAGTGCTCACCAAAAATGCCCTCCCTCAAGGAGCATGAATATGCCTTCAAAACTGAAAATGGTGGAGAGGAAGTGCTGCACTAAACCAAACCATGAACCTTTCTGTAGCTGATACCTGCAAATAAAAACTCCATTAAAGCACCATGAAAGACCTGAGTGGCCTCTCCAAACACCAACTTGGATGGGAATCTTTCACCCTCGAAATTGGCTAAGGCAAGAAACTAGTCATCCACTAGCTCTCTCTTCACAAATGCAATTTTTCTCAAATCATGAAAATATGGTTTCATTCTTTGTCATTGAAATTTATAAAGTTCTAATGTCCTCCATGGGTTGAATTCCTTCCAACAGATTCATGCAAACTCAAGTTGGGAAGAGATTCCAAAGGATTCCACTTGTACAACAATTCCTAGTCTCCCACTTCCACCAAATCACATGTGGAAGCATCTTAGCTGCCCTAACACCCTTGAGCGCCCTCTTGGAGTCTATTTTTAGCCCTGACATGTCATATATGTCATATGTCAGCCTTCAGGTCTTATTTGTGTCATAGGTGTCATAGCCTCTTCATCATTGTTGTCATAGAGCTAGGGAATCTAGCCCAAGTGTCTCACTAGCTCCAAATTGCCTCTTCCTCTTCGATGGGAGTTACTCTTCCTCTATATTTAAACCTCATTGACTCATGCGAAGTATTATTGACCTTATAAATCATCCCAAGAGCAGTAGGCTTCCCATGGATTCGAAATTGCAAGAATAGGATGCCATGTGGCACATAAATTCTAGCTTGTGTGGGTCCCACTTCCTCCATGTGTCTTCATGATCAAATGCCACTTTGATTTTCACTTGTATATATTTATTTATCTCATTTATTAAATATTTATTCCATACTAATGTTCCAACATAATTTATTATCCCCATTATTCCAAATCCCAAAGCTTCCACCCCAAATCTAGGAAACTAGTAATTTTCCTCCTTGGCAATTATTTGACCTTTAGCATCAAATTGACAAACTCTAATGAATAGGGCCAACTTGATTAGGCCATTGTGACCCAATGCCAAATTTGGGACATGAAAATATTGCACATTTGCACCATTTTCGGGACTTCGAGGCACAATGTGGGGGATCCCCTAGCTGAAACACGGAGTCCCGGATCCATCGGAATCGACGGATTCACAACCAGAGCCATGGTTTGGGTGCTACGAGCATTTCTCAATTGTCGAGGCATTTGAGGCCGAAAAGGATCTTGTAAGCGTTCATTTTTCAAAAGTGGCTCAGAGGCTCTTGCATCTTGGAAGTGACCGTGAGTATCTTGCAGTGTGATAATTATGGACTTATCCTTAGGACTTTCATGAATTTGAGACCAAACGTAACAATAGAGGAGAAATCTGAGTTGTTTCTCCATTGCCAAGGTGTTTGAGGCTGAAAAGGATTTTGTAAGCATTCATTTTTCAAAAGTGGCTCAGAGGCTCTTGCATCTTGGAACTGACTCTATTCTTTATTTTCATGTGCACTTGTACTAAACTGGGTTTTTATTTTTATTTTTTTAATGACAGGTTTTACCAACAAGATTCTACTCTGAATTGTGTTTGGTGATAAAGGATTTGACGGTGGATTGTGTATCGTGACATTTATGGCGACCCCCTAGGAACATATTCAAAAGATCGGGAAAGACAAGTTCTGTGTTGGGGAAAAAGAAAATCCACCTACAGAAGATTTACATCAAGCAGTTAAACAACTATATGCTGAATTATACACTAGGGATGTGCATTTTTAGATGGAGCTGATTCAGGTAATTACTGAGTTACAATTTTAGTAGTCATTTTATAATCTTATATGTTTTCTCTTTTTCCATGGTAAGATTAGTGTTTTGTTTTGGGTACAGAATTCGGAGGACAACGAATATGAACCACATGTGGAACCTTCATTGGAATTTGTCATTACAACTGAAGATGTCGCAGGCGTAGGTGCTCCTGTGACCTTGATAGCTTTGAACAATGAGAAGGGATTTTGGAAACAAAATATTGATTCTATATGCACAGAAGGTGGTTATATTGGAGAAAAAGGTATAAAATGAGCCATAGAATGACGACCGTGGCTAGGATCGAAAAACTGTCAACTCCGTTGGATTCAAGACATCGAGATAGTGGTAGGGGTGCCCCTCTCCTTCAGTCCTATGGCCCAGGTGTCACCTTGTAGGTCCATTTTGGAAACTAGGGTTTTGTTGAGTAAGGGAGTACACAATTTTTTCCCCCGGGGATCACCTTTGGAAAATCATCCACCAGGAACTTATGGCTAGCATTCCCAACCAGAACCTTCCTAGACACACTTGCAGAAATCCTCAGAACCCGATTTTGTTGCATGGTTGCAGTTATATGCCCCCGGTAGGTATCCAATAGGTGTCCGTGAAGGCCTTTTGGATGCGAGACGGAACGAGCCATAGAATGACAACCGTGGCTCTGATCGACAAACCGTCAAATCCATTGGATTCAGGACATCAAGATAGTGCTAGGGGTGCCCCTCTCCTCTAGTCTCGTTTCCCCGGTGTCATCTTCTGCATCCATTTTGGAAACTAGCTTTTGCTCAGTACGAGAGTGTGCAAGTTTTGCACATTGGGGTGAAATTTGCAAAATCGTCGACCAGTGTAACATACCCTTTTTGCCGAAAACATTTTATGTTGGAAACATTATGTTAACTTTTATTGTAAAGTTTTATATTGGACAAGTGTCCAAGGATGACTGTAATTGCACAATATTTTATTATTTAATAAATTAAATAGGAGACAAACACCTAAGGGGACTATTGAAAGAGTGTTTACTGACCCACTAGGTGGAATGGAATCTGGGGTAGAAGGGAATGGACAAGTGGCAGCATCATGATGTAACTAACTAGTTGTTGGTATGGGACAACAGCCTTGAAATGTGGTCATAGTGTGCTGGAAGGTGGGACTAGAGCTTGAGGCTCGTTTATTGAAAACTGACCACTAAAGACCTAGGCAGTCTATATAAGAGCCATCGAATTATGAACTGAGGTTCATCACTTTTCCTAACGAGGAAATTTACCTTGGGGTTTTGCTGTGCTTGCACACAAGAGATTCGATGAGGGGATATGCTGAGTGTATGATCATCGTGTAAGTATGCCTGTTATACTACTAAGTGCAGAAGTTACATTGCTGAGTGCAGAAGTTACATTGTTGAGTGCATAAGTCATATTTTGAGTGCAGAAGTTATATTACTCAGTGCCTTTCTTCTACACAAATTCCATCTACTTAGTGGTTCAGTAAAAAAGCTCGGGGGTCCAAAGGAAGCAAGTAGTTTGGCTACTTCTTCTGGAAAAGGTTGGGAGGAATAGGCCTCCTTGGGTGTTTGTCGGCCCTATCTTCATTTATAGCTTCTACTTGTCTTTTCTAATTCTCAATAGTTAAAATTTCTATCTGCAATTATAAATTTACTGTTTTAAGGATATTATTATACAAATGCATTTATTTTATTTTATGACCTAATTAGGATTCTGTATGGTAATGATTATTTAAGATGGATCGAATAAATATGTTCTCTGCATTTTTCCCCATGCTAATGTTTCTGCATTGTACTCTAGTATAGAGAAGGAGATTAAGGTAGATAAATTGATAGGCAGATGGCCAAATGAATGAGAAGATCAATGCTGTTGTATTTTATTAGTGTTTCTTACCATTAATATTCTGTAATAAAGAATATATGTTTAGGTTCAGAAATTTTAAAGGTATATAGCATCACAGGCACTATAATTATTAAAAACAGAAATAATTATCCTATTCCTATACGAAACCTAGAATTTCCTTTCATCATTAAATTCCTCATAAAAGATAAATTCTATGTTTTCCTTTTATCATTCCTTTCATCAGTTAAGTGTTTAAGGTTCACTATATTTTTCTTTCACCAATTTTCATTGAAAATAACAGCTGCAAAATAATTATTTTCCTAAGTACACAGTATTGTTATCCAATGCTGCTAGCAAGCATATATAATTACAAAAACAAATAGAACTCTTTCCATTACAAACAAATGCATGATTATTTAACACTAATTTTTATGCACAGTGTTCATTTCTTTTATATTATTTTATTATTTAAACTACGGTTAATCCCATTTACATTTATCATAGGATTATAAACCCTAGCTTGTTGTTTCATCAATTTATTTATTCATCGCAGCTGTTAAACAAAGAACTAATATGTTATCCAAAACAGAGTTTCGTTTAAAAACTTAAACATCATGACAGGATCGTAACCCTTCATTTATAAAACCCTAGAAGTATCAACATCTACCTTTCAGAATAGAAGTTTAGTTAAGGTTCAAGCACCATCAATTAAAAACAGAACAAGAAACTAATTATGATTTCATTTCGTAGCTGCAAACAAAAATATTGGAATTTGGCTCATGGCCATTACTTAATCGACAAGAAAGAATAACAAAGTGAAGCTTTCAACTCCATAACCATAGTCACGGAAACATTTATCAATTACATTCCTTAAGACTGAATTAATGAGCATCTCGACATCAACACGAGACAACCATATCACAAATCTATTGGAAAATATTAAACAGTAAAACCATACAACTTTCTTGATTTAGATATCTACTTTCAGAAGCTCGACATTTGTTATCAGAACAGCAAAACATTACCGAAAACTACACGTTATGGTTTGACCATTTTAAGCACAGGGTTAAACTCTTAGCTCTCGAACTTTTCTTAAAACACAATAGTGGATAAATGATAAACTTCATTCGCATACAAACTGGAGCACTACTCTCAAACTCAAACACAAACACCATAACATAGGAAACAAAGTTATTTTATTATCAAAGATGGTAGAAGGGTAAAACCCTCTCCTCAAATATATTTCTTTTACAGTTTCTACATTGAAAATCAAACACCACAGGCCTAATGCCAAATGAGTCAAGGGTTTCATCCTCCCCAAGCTGTCAAACAGCCCACAAGCACGTCGATGAAGATCACTCCTCAGAGCCCAATAAAATATGAAGTCTCGGCAAAAATACAGGAAGGTCCATAAGTCACCTAACCGAAGCAACAGGGTAACCACTGAGGCTTACCATTTTCTTTTCGCAGCTTCCAGTTATCGAAACTTAAGTATGGGTGCCGGTTGATGAAAGAACCTGCCATTTAAACAAAGTAGTGGTCAAAATGAGTTTTCAAAGAAATATTTAGATGCGAAATATCAATAACTGAAACTCATAATAGAATGGAAGGGACAAGGTTCGAACCCGAGAATATTACCTTTTAATTTTATCATCGGAGCAGGACGCCAAAAAAACCACTTCCAAAACTGTAACCATTACTCCATCACCTAATGTAACGAAGGATGGAAGAACTCTCTAAAAACCATCATCTGACAAAGGAGGAAAGCTGAGTATTGGAGCAACCACATGTAGAACTGGCGCTCACCCTGGAACCCTTAACAATACCAAGCTATTACTGGAAAACACTCAGAAGAGTATTAGCCCTTACAATCTATCAATAGGTTCCAGTTAAAACATCAACAGGTCACAGTTTCGAACCGTGGACACTCCACAAGCACCTGTTAACGAAACCCTGAAGGCTCTCGTCCTGTTGGCCTCTCCACATAGCCACTACATACTATAATGAATGCCAAGGAACAATAAGCTTCAAAAAAAATAGTGGTGGCTAGGGTTAGATCCCAAAGCCAAAGACCTTGCTTGATCAACGGTGGAGATCACCCGCAGGGTATCACGTAATCCTAAGAAATCTACCATAGTAAAGACACCATTAATGACCCTTGCCACCAAGGAGGACAACTCGGATAAACTTCAAACCAAGAACACCTACAGCTCGTCACGTTGTTTGACCCATCACCATATCTTCACGTGCCTAGCACCATGACGGTATCCACAGAGACATTCCACTATCTCGGCAGTTGGAGTATTAAATGCAAAAGGAAACCAAAGCGCCTGCCACCATGAAAACATCATAATGTTATTTCTTACCCATCCTTGTAATGTATCGATTCCTTGGTAAAATGCACAACTATGTCATGTTATACACCTTGTTTTATGACAAGGTTGTATTCTTTTTCGTTGCTAGGATTCCATAACGTAAAAGGGTCACGCGATGCACACACAAATATGTAATTATTCATTATTCATTGGATAAGGTTTAAGCCATTTCATATAGTTCCTACACTAGATTTTAAATAAGAATTTGTATATTATTCCTAAGCTAAGATTTTAAATATGAATTTGCAATTAGTTTCCTAGGTTAGAATTTAAATAAAATGTTGCATATAATTCTTAGGCTATAGAGTATACAAGGATTTGCATATAGATATTGCACATTATTTGCACTTAGCCATCACATATAGAAATTGTTTATTCTTATAATTTGCATTAAATAGAAAATCTTGATAATAATATATGGAAATAAAATATGATATATTGATCGTACCTATAGTTTGTACAAAGTAATAAAAGGGTTAGTATAGGGATTATGAATAATATAACTGTCATACTTTACTTTTATAAGCTAGGCTAACTGAATTTTCTCACCCAGTGGCATTTTCGACATCTCATCTCTTAAACCATTAAGAATTTGGAGATTACTGAAACTGGTTAAAAACTCTTCGATCAAATGTCGTAAACACTAAAAGCTCTTACGTGTGATCTATGAAAGGGACGATTCAAATGCTTTAGCACGAATGCTATGTAAACCTCGGGGTATCCTTAGGACCCCTTCATCATCAAACAGAAGAACAGTAGTTAGCACTTATAAACTTCATATCATCGGATCATCGACATAAGTTATATGAAAACATAGCTAAGTTAAGAAGATCATTCAATAGAATCGAAACGTAGATATTAATTTGTCACAAACAATACATTTTAAATCAGCACAACATTTAGTACAACAAGTCGACAATAGCAATTATTACATTTTCGCACAGTTAGATTATGCATTAAAAGCTATATTGAAAAATTTTAATTTTTTGTAAATTTTGGGATGTTACATGTGGTATGAGAGCACGAGTTCAAACTCTAGGCCTGAAATATGATCACGCGCGCAAACAGAAAATAAAAAAGTAGAAAGTTTATGTTACTAACTTTTATTTTAAGTTTATTTTTGTACAAAACGATTTGTTATTAACTTGCAGGTATGGACATATCGGAGAAATCAGCAGGGGACATATCTCCTCGTAATGAGAATAATAACAATAATAATAATGAAGGAATATATGTTGAATTAAATAACCAATCTTCAGAACTTCTTCCTACTGTAAAAGATTTAAAATTTGAGACAAGAAATGTTAAAGAAGAAAATGAACGCATTATGAAAGCACAAGAAGAGTTAAATCAGATTCTAATGGAGAAATACCATCATGAAGAAAGATGAAGGAATTCAGAAGTAAATTCTAATTCTGGTACAATGTCCCACAAACATAAACACAAGAAAATAAAGAATGGTAAAAGTATTAGTTACTTTTCATCTGAATCTAATCAAAGTAATGGTAAATCTGATCATGACAGCAGTCACAGTGATTGTTGTTCCAAGAAGAGGAAGTATAAGCATCATGAACAAATTATTGGAGAGTTTAAAAAGATTAAAGCACCAACCTTTAATGGCGAAAGTGAAAAGGGTGAGATAGCTGAAGCATGGTTGTCTGGAATGAAGAAGTACTTTAATATTTACGATTATTCTTCTCAGTTAAAGGCCAAGATGGCTATTTACAATCTGATTGGAAAGGCAGATATTTGGTGGCAGGATCTTAAAAGAATTAAGAGCATAAAGAAAACTGACATAACCTGAAATATGTTTAAAATTTTATTTAAGAAAAAGTTCTTGTCAGAATGGTACTATGAAGAGAAGTCAAAAGAGTTTTATGATTTAAGATTGGGTACTATGAACATGAAGGAGTTGTGTTGCAAGTTCCTTAACTTGCTGAGGTATGTACCTTACATGGTCGAAGAGAAGCCTAAGGTACAAAGGTTTCTAAGTTGTGTACCTTTCAACATAAAATACATGATTGAGTATGATAACCCTTCCACTCTAGAAGATGCTATGAGGAAATCTAATTTTTGTTTTGATCAAAACAGAAAAAGAGAGGGAACAACTGGATTAAAAAGTAATAAGTCTAATCATTTCGAGCATAAAAATAAAAGTTTTAATCATAATTCTGGAAGTTTTAAGACAAATTTTAATAACAGAAATTTTTGAAGTAATAATAATTAAAGGAGTAACGCACCACAGAATTTTACTGCTACAAGGAATTTACCTAATAACAATAACAACACCAGATATGCTGAATAGAGAATACCCTTGAAGTGTTTTGATTACGGCGGACCACATAGGAAAGTTGATTGCCCACGCAACAAAAGGACAATCAACAATATTCATAGCATACAAGTGGATCCAACAGTTGGTGATGTGGCAAGAGAAATGCCAAGGATAAATGTAGCTCTGGAAAATCATCACGCAGACCATCAAACGTCCATTGTCGAAATTGAAGGTATGCTACAAAATCGATCTATTTCCATTTTAATAGATCCAGGCGCAAGTTTGAGTTATGTTTAACCAGAATTAGTGAAAAGTTGTAAGTTAAAGGTAGAGAAATTCAATAATTCATGGCTAGTTCAGCTAGCAACAAGCACTAAAAGAAAGGTTACAGACTTTGTTAAAAATTGTGATGTATTTTTGAGTCAGCTGAGAACCCAAGTTAATCTGAATGTTTTACCCTTAGGGTCATATGACTTGTTGATTGGCATGGATTGGCTTGAACAGCATAGAGTAGTACTTAATTGTTATGAGAAATCTTTTACTTGTCTGAATAATGAAGGTAAAACTGAAACAATAAAAGGAATTCATCGGAAGATTTCAGTAAGACAAATTTCTATGTTACAAGCTAAGAGAGATGCCAGAAAGAGCTGTAAAATGTTTGTTGTTAATCTTATTAATGACGAATGTTCATCTAAACAAGATAAGTTAAAACTAGAGGATATTCCCATCCTTAGGGACTTTTCTGACACATTCCCGGAATAAATTCCAGGATTCCCTCCGAAAAGGGAACTTGATTTCACCATTGAGTTAGTACCAGGTGCGGTACCAAACACAAAGGCTCCTTATACGATGAATATTCTGGAGTTAAATGAGTTCAAATCTTAGCTGAAGTAATTAATAGATAAAAATCATATAAGGCCCAGTGTGTCTCCTTGGGAAGCACCAGTAATTTTTGTTAAAAAGAAAGATGGTACCATGCGACTGTGCATCGATTATCGTCAGCTTAATAAAATGACAATTAAGAATCGATATCCCTTGCCCCGCATAGATGACCTATTTTATCAAGTACATGGAGTAGAGATATTCACTAAAATTGATTTAAGGTCTAGATATCATCAAGTTAGAATAAAAGATGAAGACATATTCAAAACTGCTTTGAGAATGCCATATGGACACTACGAGTTCGTAATTATTTCTTTTCGGCTAACCAACGCACTAGTAGTGTTCATGTGTTTAATGAACAACGTTCTGCATAAGTATTTGGATAAGTTTGTAGTTGTGTTCATTGATGATATTCTGTTTTACTCAAAAACTAAAGAAGAGCATGACGAACATTTAAGAATAATTTTGCAAGTGTTAAGAGAACATCAGCTTTATGCTAAGTTCAGCAAATGTGATTTTTATAAATATAAAATACACTACTTAGGTCACATAATATCTAAAGACGGAATTTCTGTCAACCCTGATAAGATAAAAGCAATTAACGAGTGGCCTGTCCTTAAAGATGTAGCTGACGTTCGGTCATTTATGGGGATAACAGGCTACTACAGAAAGTTTATTGAAGGGTTCTCACGAATTGCAAATCCCATTACTTCTTTGCAGAAGAAGGGGAATAAATTTGTATGGGATCAAAACTGTCAAGAAAGCTTTAATAAGTTAAAAGAATTATTAACCACTGCTCCAATTTTAAAAATTGTTGATTCCAATAAAGATTTCGTTGTATGCACTGATGCATGCAACGATGGACTTGGAGGGGTCTTAACTCAAGAAGGTCATGCCATTGCTTTTGAGTCAAGGAAATTAAAAATTCATGAAAAGAATTGTGCAACTTACGATCTTGAGTTGGAAGCCATGATACATGCACTAAAAATGTGGTGCCATCACTTGATTGGAAGAAAATTCATACTAATGACAGATAGTAAGCATTTAAAGTATCTGTTGGATCAAACAAATCTTAACACAAGGCAAGATAGATGGATAGCTTTCCTTAGCGAGTATGATTTTTAATTCAACACATTAAGAGGAAGGAAACAAAGTTGCTGATGCATTAAGCAGGAATCCCATATTAAGCTTTGTGGCAGCAATCAGCACGTTTAAGATAGATTTGAAAAATCAAATTGAAGAAGGAATTAAACAAGATGAAAATTATAAAAAATTGCTTGGTAAAGTTGCTGAAAATTTATTTGAAAATTTAATAACATATTACATCATTAATGAAAAGGGCTTAATGACTTGTAAAAACAGAATTTATGTACCAAATGTGTTAAAGGTTAAGCTGTTAATTTTGGATGAAGTTCATAAGAGTCCTTATTCAGGACATCCAGGTTATCAGAAAATGATAACAATGTTAAGGAAGGATTATTTTTGGCCCAACATGAAGAATGAAGTGGTTGAATACATAGCTAGATTTTTTGAATGTTGGACCATTAAGGCTGAACATCAGCACCCAGCTGGACTATTGCAACCATTGCCAATTCCAGAATGGAAATGAGAGATTAAAAGTATTGATTTTATTACAGGTTTGACTAAAAACCAGAAATAGAATGACTCCATAATGGTGGTTGTGGACAAGCTAAGTAAGGCTGCTCATTTTATTCCTATTAAAACCACTTTTAAAGCTTCTAACATTGCAGATGTATTTATGAAGCAAATATTTCACTTGCATGGAATTCCAAAGGTAATTATTTCTGAACGGAACTCTAAGTTCACTGGAAATTTTTGGACAACACTATTTAAAGGTTTAAATACTAAACTAAATTTCAGCACTTCTTTCCACCCGCAAACTGATGGCCAAACAGAAAGGGTAAACCAGATTTTAGAAGACATGCTAAGAATGTATGTCAAAGATCATCCATCTAAGTGGGAATATTATTTACATTTAGTAGAATTTGCATATAATAATCATTATCAAGCATTTGCTAAGTTTAACTTCCATTTGATATTTTGTATGGAAGAAAATGTTCTACTCCTATTTATTGGGATAACTCTGTAGACAAATTAATGCTAGGACCAGATTTATTGAAAGAAATGGAGCTAACCGTGAAATAGGTTCAAGGTAATTTAAAAGTTGCCAAAGATTGGCAAAAACGTTATGCAAATTTGAAATGCACTGAAAGAGAATTTCAGGTTGGAGACCATGTTTTTATAAAGGTAAAACCCAAGAAAAGTTCTTTGAAGCTTGGGAGTTGTGCTAAACTAGTACCAAGGTACTGTGGACCATTTGAAGTCCTATCAAGGATTGGAGCTATTGCATATCAATTGGCTTTGCCATCTGACTTTAAAATCCATAATGTTTTTCACATTTCTGTTTTAAAGAAGTATGTGCACAATGCTACTCATGTGCTAAATTGGAATGACATACAAGTGGAACCCGAAGGATATTTTCAGGTGGAACTAGACTATATTCTCGACAGGAGGAAAATAATGCTTCGAAATCGTACCATAGGGCAGGTAAAGGTGCAATGGAAGCACCTTAGCCCTGATGAAGCTACCTAGGACCTTAGCCCTGATGAAGCTACCTAGGAATTGAAAAGTAAAATGTGGGCTGCATATCCATTTTTGTTCTGGGGAGGATCAGATGATGAATAAGCAACATTGAGAACGATGTTGAGCTTAAGCGGGGGTGTTTGTAACATACCCTTTTTGCTGAATTTTTTTTTATGTTGGAAACATTATGTTAACTTTTATTGTAAAGTTTTATTTGGACAAGTGTCCAAGGATGACTGTAATTGCACAATATTTTATTATTTAATAAATTAAATAGGAGACAAACACCTAAGGGGACTGTTGAAAGAGTGTTTACTGACCCACTAAGTGGAATGGAATCTGGGGTAGAAGGCAATGGACAAGTGGCAGCATCATGATGCAACTAACTAGCCATTGCTATGGGACAACTCCCTCGAAATGTGGTCTTAGTGCCCTGGAAGGTGGGACTGGAGCTTGAGGCTCATTTATTGAAAACTGGCCACTAAAGACCTAAGCATTCTATATAATAGCCATCGAATTATGAACTGAGGTTCATCACTTTTCTTGACGAGGAAATTCACCTTGGGGTTTTACTATGCTTGCTCCTAAGAGATTCGATGAGGGTATATGTTGAGTGTCTGATCATGGTGTAATTCTGCCTGTTATACTACTGATTGTAGAAGTTACATTGCTGAGTGCAGAAGTTACATTGCTGAGTGCAGAAGTCATATTTTGAGTGCAGAAGTTATATTACTCAGTGCCTTGCTTCTACACAGAATCCATCTACTTAGTGGTTCAGTAAGCAAGCTTAGGGGTCCAAAGGAAGCAAGCAGTTTGGTTGGTTCTTATGGAAAAGGTTGGGAGGAACAGGCCTCCTTGGGTGTTTGTTGTCCCTATCTTCATTTACAGGTTCTACTTGTTGTTTCTAATTCTACACAGTTAAAATTTCTATCCGCAATTATAAATTTTCTGTTTTAAGGATATTATTATACAAATGCATTTATTTTAGTTTCTGACCTAATTAAGATTTTGTATGGTAATGATTATGTAAGATGAATCGAATAAATATATTCTTTGCATTTTTCCCCATGCTAATGTTTCTGCATCGTACTCTAGTAAAGAGAAGGAGATTAAGGTAGATAAATTGATAGGCAGATTGCCAAATGAATGAGAAGATTAATGCTGTTGTATTTTATTAGTGTTTCTTACGATTAATATTTTGTAATAAACAATATATGTTTAGGTTCAAAAATTTTAAAGGTATATAGCATCACAGGCACTATAATTATTATTTCTTAAAAAAAGAAATAATTATCCTATTCCTATACGAAACCTGGAATTTCCTTTCATCATTAAATTCGTCATAAAAGATAAATTCTATGTTTTCCTTTTATCATTCCTTTCATCAGTTAAGTGTTTAAGGTTCACTGTATTTTTCTTTCACTAGTTTTCATTGAAAATAATAGCTGCAAAATAATTATTTTCCTAAGTACACAGTACTGTTATCCAATGCTGCTAGCAAGCATATATAATTACAAAAACAAACAGAACTCTTTCCATCACAAACAAATGCATGATTATTTAACACTAATTTTTATGCACAGTGTTCATTTATTTTATATTATTTTATTATTTAAACTATAGCTAACCCCATTTACATTTATCATAGAATTAGAAACCCTAGCTTGTTGTTTCATCAATTTATTTATTCATCGTAGTTGTTAAACAAAGAACTAATATGTTATCCAAAATAGAGTTTCGTTTAAAAACTTAAACATCATGACAGGATCGTAGCCCTTCATTTATCAAACCCTAGAAGTATCAACATCTACCTTTCAGAATAAGAGTTTACTTAAGGTTCAAACACCATCAGTTAACAGCAGAACAAGAAACTAATTACGATTTCATTTCATAGCTGCAAACAAAAATATTGGAATTTGGCTCATGGCCATTACTTAATTGACATGAAAGAATGACAAAGTGAAGCTTTCAACTCCATAAGCATAGTCATGAAAACGTTTATCAATTACATTCCTTAAGACTGAATTAATGAGCATCTCAACATCAACATGAGACAACCGTATCACAAATCTATTGAAAAATATTAAACAATAAAACCATACGACTTTCTCGATTTAGATATCTACTTTCAGAAGGTCGACATTTGTTATCATAATAGAAAAACAGTACCGAAAACTACACGTTAGGGTTTGACCATTTTAAGCACACGGTTAAACTCTTAGCTCTCGAACTTTTCTTAAAACACAATAGTGGCTAAACGATAAACTTCATTCACATACAAACTAGAGCAATGCTCTCAAACTCAAACAACTACACCATAATGTAGGAAACACAGTTCTTTTATTATCAAAGATGGTAGAAGTGTAAAACCCTCTCCTCAGTTATTTTTCTTTAACAGTTTCTACATTGAAAAACAAACACCACAGGACTAATGCCAAATCGGTCAAGGGTTTCATCTTCCCCAAGCTGTCAAATAGATCACAAGCACTTTGACAAAGATCACTCCTCAGATCCCAAGAAAATATGAAGTCTCGGCAAGAATACAGGAAGGTCCATAAGTCACCTAACCGAAGAAATAGGGTAACCACTGAGGCTTACCATTTTCTTTTCGCAGCTACCAGTTATCAAAACTGAAGTATGGGTCCCGGTTGACGAAGGAACCTTCCATTTAAACAAAGTAGTGGTCAAAATGAGTTTTGAAAGAAAACATTACATCGAAATATCAATAACTGAAACTCGTAATAGAATGGAAGGGACAAGGTTCGAACCCAAGAATATTACCTTTTAATTTTATCACCGGAGCAAGACGCCAGAAAAACCACTGGAAAAACTGTAACCATTACTCAATCACTGAATGAAGCGAAGGATGGAAGAACTCTCTAAAAACCATCATTTGACGAACGAGGAAAGCTGAGTATTGGAGCAACCACATGTAGAAGCATCACTCACCCTGGAACCCTTGACAATACCAAGCTATTACTGGAAAACACTCACAAGAGTATCGGCCCTTACAATCTATCAACGGGTTACAGTTAAAACATTGATAGGTCACGGTTTCGAACCGTGGACAATCCACAAGCACCTGCTAACGAAACACTGAAGGCTCTCGGCCTATCGGCCTCTCCGCAGAGCCACTACATACTACAATGAATGTCGAGGAATAATAAACTTCGAAAAACATAGTGGTGGTTAGGGTTAGATACCAAAGCCAAAGACCTTGCTTGATCAACGTTGGAGATCACTCGAAGGGTATCACGTAATCCCAAGCAATCTACCATAGTAAAGACACCATTAATGACCCTTGCCAACAAGGAGGATAGCTCAGATAAACTTCGAACCAAGAACACATACAACTCGTCACGTTGTTTGACCCATCACCATATCTTCACGTGCCTAGCACCACGACGGTATCCACGGAGACATTCCACTGTCTCGGCAGTTGGAGTATTAAATGCAAAAGGAAACCAAAGTGCCTGCCATCACGAAACCATCATAATGTTATTTCTTACCCATCCCTGTAATGTATCGATTCCTTGGTAAAATGCACAACTATGTCATGTTATACACCTTGTGTTATGACCAGGTTGTATTCATTTTCGTTGCTAGGATTCCATAATGTAAAAGGGTCACGTGATGCACACACAAATATGTAATTATTCATTATTCATAGGATAAGGTTTCAGCATATAAATAAAATAGAGTATACAAGATTTGCATATAGATATTGCACATTATTTGCACTTAACCATCACATATAGAAATTGTTTATTCTTATAATGTGCATTAAATAGAAAATCTCGATAATAATATATGGAAATAAAATATGATATATTGATCCCACCTATAGTTTGTACAAAGTAATAAAAGGGTTAGTATAGGGATTATGAATAATATAATTGACATACTTTTCTTTTATAAACTAGGCTAACTCAAGTTTCTCACCCGCTAGCATTTACGACATCTCATCTCTTAAACCATTAAGGCTTTGGAGATTACTTAAATGATACGAACCGTTACACCAAAACCTCGAGGTGCTAGTGAAGGCCGTCCACTAGGACCTTAACATCCCACCACGCTCCGCGGTCCAAACTCTGGGCTGGATGTGCACCCATACGATGGTGTCCCCTTTGACCCGTACGAGCCCCGGATGAACACTGCAATGTCGACGTTGCCACCCACTCTGTGACTCGAACCCGGGTGGAGGCTCTGATATAAAATGATACAAATTGTTACACCAAAACCTCGAGATGCTAGTGAAGGCAATCCACTAGGATCTTAACATGAAACTGGTTTAAAACTCTTCAATCACATGTCGTAAACACTAAAAGCTCTTACCTGTAATTTTTTAAAGGGACGATTCAAATGCTTTAGTACGAATGCTAAGTAAACCTTGGGGTATCCTTAGGACCCCTTCATCATCAAACAGAAGAACAGTAGTTAGTACTTGTAAACTTCATATCATCGGATCATCAACATAAGTTATATGAAAACATAGCTAAGTTAAGAAGATCATTCAATAGCATCAAAACGTACATATTAATTTGTCGCAAACAATACATTTTAAATCAGCACAACATTTAGTACAGGTAGTCGACATTAAGCAATTATTACATTTCCGCACAGTTAGATTATGCATTAAAAGCTATATTGAAAATTTTTTATTTTTTGTAAATTTTGGGATGTTACAACCGGGCACTTATGGATAGCGTTCCCAGCTGGAACCTTCCTAGACACACTTGCAGGACTCCTCAGAACCCATTTTTGTTTCACGGTTGGAGTTCTATGCCCCTGGTAGGTATCCAGCAGGTGTCCCTGAACGCCTTTTGGATGCGAGACGGAACGAGCCATAAAATGACGACCATGTCTTTGATCGACAAACCGTGGATTCCGTTGGATTTAGGACATTGGGATAGTACTAGGGGTTCCCCTCTCCTCTGGTCCCCTGGCCAGGGTGTCACCTTGTAGGTCCATTTTGGAAACTAGGGTTTTGCTTAGTAAGGGAGTGTGCAATTTTTGCACACAGTGGTAAACTTTGCAAAATCCTCCACTGGGAATTTATGGCTAGCATTCCCAGCCGGAACCTTCTTAGACACACTTGCAAGACTCCCCGAAACCCAGTTTTGTTGCACGGTTGGAGTTCTATGCCACCGACAGGTATCCAACAAGTGTCCCTGAAGGCCTTTTGGATGCGAGATGGGACGAGCCATAGAATGACGACCGTGGCTCCGATCGACAAATTGTCAAATCTGTTGGACTCAGGATGTCGAGATAGTGCTAGGGGTGCCCCTCTCCTCCGTTCCCCCAGCCTGGGTGTCACCTTGTAGGTCCATTTTGGAAACTAGGGTTTTGCTTAGTAAGGGAGTGTGCAATTTTTGCACAAGGGAGTCAACTTTGCAAAATCCTCCATCAGGAACTTATGGCTAGCGTTCCCAGCCGAAACCTTGCTAGACACACTTGCAGGACTCTCTGGAACCCAGTTTTGTTGCACGGTTGGAGTTGTATGCCCCCGGCAGGTATCCAGAAGGTGTCCCTGAAGGCCTTTTGAATGCGAGATGGAACGAGCCATAGAATGATAACCGTGGCTCCGATTGACAAACCGTCGATTCCATTGGATTTAGGACATTGAGATAGTGCTAGGGGTGCCCCTCTCCTGTGGTCCTCTAGCCTGTGTGTGACATTGTAGGTCCATTTTGGAAACTAGGCTTTTGCTTAGTAAGGGAGTGTGCAATTTTTGCACACGGGGGTCAACTTTGCAAAATCCTCCACTAGTCACTTATGGCTAGCATTCCCAGCCGGAACCTTCCTAGACACACTTATAGGACTCCCCAGAACCCGGTTTTGTTGCATGGTTGGATTTCTATGCCCCCAGCAGGTGTCCGTTAAGGCCTTTTGGATGTGTGACGGAATGAGCCATAGAATGACGACCGTGGCTTTGATTGAAAAACCGTCGACTCCATTGGATTTAGAAGATCGGGATAGTGCTAGGGGTGCCCCTCTCCTCTGGCACTCTAGCCTGGGTGTCACCTTTTAGGTCCAATTTGGAAACTAGGGTTTTGCTCAGTAAGTGAGTGTGCAATTTTTGCACACGGGGGTGAACTTTGAAAAATCCTCCACTAGGCACTTATGGCTAGCTTTCTTAGCCGGAACCTTCCTAGACACACTTACACGACTCCCCATAACCTGGTTTTGTTGCACGGTTGGAGTTCTATGCCCCCGGAAGGTATCCAGCACGTGTCCCTGAAGGCCTTTTGGATGTGAGATGGAACGAGCCATAGGATGATGATCGTGGCTCCGATCGACAAACCGTCGACTCCATTGGATTCAGGACGTCAGGATAGTGCTAGGCCTGCCCCTCTCCCCAGTCCCATGGCCCAGGTATCATCTTGTATGTCCATTTTGGAAACTAGGTTTTTTCTCAGTATGGGAGTGTGCAATTTTTGCACATTGGGGTCAAATTTGCAAAATCGTCGACCGGGCACTTATGGTGATGATGATGATGATGGTGATGATCATGAAGACATTGATGATGATGGTGATGAATATGATGATGATGATGATGAAGAAGATGATGATGATGGAGATGTTGATGAGGAGCCTAGAGATGACAATGATGATGAAGACGGTGATGATGATGAAGATGGTGATGATGATGAAGATGTTGGTGATGATGGTGATGGTGATGAAGATGATGATGATGATGATGATGATGATGATGATGATGTGATGATGGGAATGTTGATGAGGAACCTAGAGATGACAATGATGATGAAGATGTTGATGATGATGATGATGATGATGGTGATGATGAAGACGTTGATGATGATGGTGATGGTGATGAAGATGATTATGATGATGATGGAGAAGATGGTGATGATGTAGATGTTGATGAGGAACCTAGAGATGACAATGATGATGAAGGTGGTGATGATGATGAAGATGGTGATGATGATGAAGACGTTAATGATGATGGTGATGGTGATGAAGATGATGATGATGATGATGAAGAAGATGATGATGATGGAGATGTTGATGAGGAACTTGGAGATGACAATGATGATGAAGATGTTGATGATGATGATGATTGTTGGCACCTATAAATTTTTTGCACAAAGCAAAAGGGAAGGACTGAATCGACTGGTGAATTCCTTGAAGAGATGGTTAAAAACCCCTCCATAGTCATGTCTAGATTGCTAAGGCCAAGAAGCAGCTTAGGTGGGAAGGAAACAATGAGAAAAATAGATGGTTTCGGCATTTTAGACATAAGGAGCTAACCTAAATAATAAAAAATGGGTAAAAAGGCAAATAATCTATAGTCTGAAAGAAAAATAAAGTGAAAGTTAAGGCTCAAACAGGTCCCAACCATTGATTGGGTGCATGAAAGAGATCCACGGCTCCCGATCGCCCTTGCATCATGAAGTTGTGTGGAAAAGATCACAGGAGGGTGGTCTCGAGAGAAAAACCACCAGGACAGATGGTAACCAAAGGAGCCCTCGCATGAACGTTTCGGCAGTAAGTGAAAACCACTATAAGGCTTGCGATACCATCGCAGTGGGAAAGCAGGGTAGAAGATCAACAGCACAGGCTGCATGATCATATATTTGACGATGCGAAGGACAAGTTGTCACATCAGCATGGGGATCAGGGTAGATCAACGGTTCACGACAAAAGGGATCAGATCTATGGCTGGTAGATATAAGAGATGCAAGGTTGATAACATAGTGGGCTCCACTGGTGAGAGTGCTGAAAAGCTAGACACTTGGAAAGATCCCTGCCATAGATACACTAAGGACAAGATCAACGATCCTCGGTGATCATCGCAAAGTGAAAGAGCACCCTAGATAAGCAAAGAAGGTGGTTGTGAGGGTGCATACCACCATCCAGGTGTCATCACTTGAGCACCTCGCGAGGAAGATTAAGTAGTAACCTAAACCTAGAGGTCAGGTAGCGATACCACCATATCCTTATAAGATGTTAGATATGATCGGAGGCTAATATTTAAAGCCAATAAAAGATCCTATGGTGGAGATCAAAAGATGTCAAATCAGATAAAGTTAAATGAGGGATAGGATCAACGGACTAGAAATAGTGCCCAGTAGATCGACGGATGGGAAAGAGGGACAGGTGGTTAAGGTAAGCGGAAGTTATTCAGAGGCATGGTTATATATGTGAAAAAACTCGTCAAAGTTTACATTTTTATTCTTTCCAAAGCCTCTCTGAGTAGAAGGAGTTTTTCCTAGAGAATGAGGTTCTAGCCCCAGTACAGGAGCTTGATGGCAGGTCACAAGGCAGTTTGACCGAAACACGAAATGTCTTGCAGTCGCATCCTAGCAGGGAGGGCCTCGGAGACCCTGTATCATTTTCGACCTAGACCAGATTGGTTTGCGAAGAATCTATCACTCAGGACCTCGACCTTTTTAGGCCTGGAGGTCTCTCCAGCAATGTTAGGGGCTACCTTGTTCTGCCAAAGTCCATCCAAAGGTCGTTGGACCCTTTAGCTGCCCGCCTCGGACCTGACTTGGACATTGAAGGTAGTTCCCATGACCTGCTGAGCATCCAAAGTAGCGTTTGGTCCATCCAAGAGTGCAGGTGGGTCGATACCAAACCTTGATATGGAAGAATACCTGACCAAAAGTGTCCACCCATGGGTAACAGTTTCCCTAGTACTAGTGACTTTCTGGCCCCGACTCCGGATAAAGGGAAGATATTGGAACAAGTGGGCAAAGAAGACGTCTACCCCAGCCATACTAGGATGAAAAGCAGGAGTTTCCAGATGATTATGAACATCCTAAAGGTGCTAGATGCTTATGATCGAGAGGTTGGTAAACGTGTAAAGGCTGGAGAAACTGACAAAGGAGGGGGTAGAAAAGCGAAATCACTTGTGACGAATGACATGCGACCCAAGTGGTTCTGAAGGTGAGATGAGCCACTTCTTTCGAAGAGTGCGAGAAGCGTGAGGTTAAGTATTGTCACATGAGGGATGTCAGAAGAACAGACCAACAAAGGGGGTCTATGCCTGTTATCCCAGAGGATTACCTGTATGATGGAAGGTACCTTTGCATCATCATTAGTTACGCCGTCTATCTGGGAAATCATTGTTGAGCATGCCGAAGGTCATCTCAAACCTTGGGCATCATGGTTACTTGATTGAGGAATCCGATAGAGCTATCATGGCAATTATAGCCACATGTAGCCATTGTCATCATCCCAGCAGTTATGGATATGTCTTTCACGTCCTTTATCTGAAGTGGGTATTTGGGAAGGATGGTGTACCTGGAGGTTCGACCATTTTTCTGTTAGGAGTTTGGCTCATGGAGAAAGGGTAGGAGTCCGAAGTAGTGTTCATACTAGAACAAACATGGAATCAGCTAGAGGAAAAGCTTATCCCTGCATCTCGTCTGATATTTGATCTCATGGAGTCTAGCTCTGCTAGCGAAGACGAGAAGCTCGATAGGCAACAAGCATCCAAAGGAGCTGGACGATGGAAGAAGAAGAAGGTTCCCAAAATCAAGCGAGGCAGCCAACTGGGTGTAGAAATGGTTCACGATTTTATAACCTCTACTAAAGAAGCGACACCTATCCTTCTAGGTGACGCATCGCAGAATGACAGCTCATTGAAAGTAGAAGATTTCTTTGACTCGCAAGGTCATTTGCGAACCCAGAGTTAGGAGAGCCTTCTATCTATGTATTTCATTCCTTGTCTTAATCAGTCTGTTTGGAGCATGATGCGTGTGTAATATTTTTGAATTTTTGGATTAAATGAGGTGTCCCTATATTATAACTAATTTCGGTTTGAAATGGGCCGAGTATGAGACTCCAAGCCACTATAAGTTCCATGTATTTTCAAATGGAAGGGGTTGAGAAATTTTTGGAGCTTCACATATTTTGTCCACTGTTGTTATCTCGAGATATATTTTTGAATAAAGTTGTAAGAAGCTTACATGCATTTTTTCAGAGATTCTTGCGTAATCGGTTTAGTAATCTATTTTCTCTTTTTCCTATGTGATATGTGTTTCTTTTCTTTTGATAATCCATATTGTTAATATTCCTTCATACTTGGTTCAGCGTAGTATCTGAATGAGATTCATAGAAATTATGCCTTGTTCATTTCTTACCAAGTATTTCACAAAATGTTTCTGCTAAAGTTGGTATAGGATTCATCTGTGTATGCCTTATATCAATGGATTGTTCATCTTTCTTTTGTTTCGCCAATTAAATCACTTTGACTACTAACTGGTTGCTACCTTGCCTCTGTGTGGAAGTATCTGCTAAGCATTTGATAATATTGTTTATGTTATACTTGAATTGACTCCATTTCCCAATATAGATCCCTGTTGTTCTCCAACCAATGGGTTACATGAGTATATTTTGTCCTACAGAAATATGACCTTCTGTGTATGTTTTAATAGAACATCTTAAAGAATGAGTGCTAGTGTTCCTTTTTCATGGTTGACGCCCTTGATTATTTCCAGTTCTTCATTAGTTTATTGAGAGAGCCCTCTCAGACTATGTTGGGTCAGTAACATCAGTGCAAAGATTGGTTAGTCGTTACCCTGAATTACCCTTCTTACAACCTAGGGTCAATTTGGGTGTTAACAAATTGGCGTCATTGCCAGGA
The DNA here is from genome assembly GCA_027924585.1 of Larix kaempferi. Classification (NCBI taxonomy): domain Eukaryota; kingdom Viridiplantae; phylum Streptophyta; class Pinopsida; order Pinales; family Pinaceae; genus Larix; species Larix kaempferi. Next base: position 8,303,303 of record BSBM01000486.1, read on the forward strand.
AACACAAGTTTTCTTCTCTTCCTTGCAAGAAAAACAAAGAATTCCGAAGATTCAAAGAAAAGAGTGATCCCTGTGGGAAAACAAAGATTTCCATATTTTTGAAGGTTGTACAATTTTTCCCTGGTGACTCCACTCGTAAAGACTGATATTCAAGAAAGCACTCCACTGGGGAAGACCCTCGAAGCTGAATTCTAGTTCTGAAGGAGATCTCGATAAGGAATCCTAGCCTCAAGAAAGATCCATACTAGAGGTAATCCTATTTCTGAAATTATGCTAGTTGTTGATAATCCGGAAAGTTTGCTTAGGCACAAAGCTGAAAAAGATAAAGCTAGTATTTCAAATAGTGAAAGAATTGTGTCTGAAGAAAGATTACCTATTTATCAAGAATTAAATATAGATATTGACATTGGGTAACCTTTACCAAGATCAATATCCGAATCCTATCTAACCCTAGGTGAAGGAATTCTTAATAATCCTAAATCCTACTTGTTAGATCCTATATGGCGTAATTTACTAGATACTCTCAAAGCTAAAAAAGCTAAACCCTGTTCCCAGAATATCCCACCCCTTTCCCAGAATCTGCTTGTAATCATGGCTACTAGATTTGCACCTTTAGGCCTACCAGCTTTTTTACATCATCTACCCCAAAACTATGCACAAAGGATCGTCTCCTATGATGGAGAGGGAAATTTTTCTGCCAGACAGCATATAGACAGGTTTGAAGATTTTATTGATTTGGAGGAGGTAGATTATGATGATGCAAAGATGAGGTTATTTGCTCAAAGTTTGTTTGGAGAACCTAAGAAATGGTACAGGTTGTTACCAGATCCTTCCATCAATGATTTTGCAGCATTTAAGACACTGTTCTTAGAGAGATGGGAAATGATAGGAAGCCCTGCCCTAGTCTTGTCCCAGTACAATCACCTCAAGAAAGAAGGTTTCGAGTCTATGCATGAATTTTCTGCTAGAATTATGAGGGCATACAATTCTATTCCAGACGACCTAAGGCCCTCGGTAGGCACTGCAAAACTCCATTTTGCAGACGCCTTTGATGGAGACTTCTCATGTATGTAAAGGGAAATAAAATATGCTTCCCTACCTGCTCTGCTAAAAGATGCCCTAGAGGTAGAGGCAAACATCATGGCCTCAGGAAAAATAAAGGGTAAAATAGAGGCTGAAAGAAAGAAGCGAGACCCAAAATTCTACCTCATCCGCTTCCAACGATGCAAAATTTGATACCGTGATGAAAGCCATCGAAAAGTTGATGGATAGGTTGACCGTAGATTCCAAGCCTCCTCCCCGAGAGAATCTTGAAAACCAGATCCAAAATCCAAACTTTAGAAGACCACCACCTCCTGCAAGAAATCGGAGAAATACTGAAGAACAGCCAATGCGTCCTCCTTTTGCTAAAAATATGGTAGATGTTGAAGTACCTGAAGAGCCCGCTGAGGCCCATATTCATTTTGTTGAATCCCTAGACCATGAAATATACTTGACTAAAAGGGACCATGACTACTTTAACAAAGAAAGTGCTAGTAACCGGCTTGAGTTAGAATCCGAGCAATACCTAATGGGTTATCAAAATGCTATGGACAATCTTGAAAGAAAACTGAAATTGAGAAATACAGAAGTTACCATGAATAAAGGAAAGATTCCTATGAACCAACCTCTAGTCACCCAACAGGCTGCAGAAGAGCCGAAAGAGAAACAACAAGGAGCTGTTGCAAATAAGAGACCTGAAAATAAAGAAGAAGGTGGTCAACCTTCAAAGGAGGTTAAACCACCAGAAGTCACAGAGATAGTCAAACCTGCCCCCACTTTTAGTCTCAGAGCTAAACTGTCAAAGGTAAAGATATCCATCCCTCTTAATGAGTTACTGAAAAGTAATGAGTACAGGGAAGAGATAACAAATATGGTTGAAGGCAAAAATGAATGCCAACATGATATTCTAGAGCTATCTAATGATGCTCCTACCATAATCGTTGGATCTAAGTTGGAGGAACTAGGCGATGAAGAAGTCCCTCCTTTCTACTTAAGCCTAAATGTCCATGATCAAATCTTGCACAATTCCTTAATAGACTCTGGGGCATCTCATAACCTGATGCCAAAACCTGTGTTGAAAGAGCTAGGATTAGAAGTGACTAGGCCATACCAAGACCTTTTCTCCTTTGATTCTAGAAAAGTGCCATGTTTGGGACTGATTAAGAACATGGTAGTGACTCTAACCCAACTCCCTGCTAAAAGTGTCATGATGGATGTGGTGGTGGCTGATGTGCCTACGAAGTTCGGGATGCTTTTGTCAAGATCCTAGGTTTCAAAGTTGAAAGGAACTATGCAGATGGATTTATCTTATGCCACAATTCCCATTTTTGGAGCAAATAGGAGATTATATAGGGAAAATAGGATCGAATATGTTGTGAGCAGCAAAAGCAAGCCTAAAAATCACCCTATATATGAAGTTGATACAAACATGGTTGTTCCAATTTTTTTTATTGATGGGCCTCGTTATGATCCTAACCCTCCCCCATATATGGAAGTTGATGAAGATAAGGAATTTGCAGCCAAGTATGAAGCTTCTAAGCGAGAGAAAAACGAAGAAGGCTGGTGGAAAATGTATTTTGATGGTTCTGTGAGCAAAAATGGCGCTAGAGCAGGGGTTTGGATCATTCCTCCCAACAGGGAGTCTAGGGCACTTTCATATAAGCTAACATTTGAATGTACTATTAATGTTGCCGAATACAAAGCATTGTTGTTGGGATTGCGGACTCTAAAAAATTTGGGAGCTAAGAAGATAGAAGTGTTTGGAGACTTTGAGCTGGTAGTGAACCAGATAAATGGTAGTTACCAAGCAAAACACCCAAGAATGAGAGCATATAGAAATGAAGTTTGGGATTTCTTTGGGAATTTTTTCACAGAGCATAAGATTAGAGTAATCCCCAGACATGAAAATGAAGTAGTAGATTCCTTGGCAACTACTGCCGGGGGTTTTAAGACCCCAATCTTCTCCCAAACCAAGTATGAGGTTGAAATAATAAACAAGCCTTCTATTCCTAATAATTTTAAGTATTGGCAGGTGTTTGAGGACGACTTACAGCTCAAGAGATTTTTAGAACATTCTGATAAGTTTGCAAATGTACATATTGATACTGAAAATGAGAACCTGGAAAACCTTGTAGAGGGAGAGAATGTTGAAGAAGAAGCTGAAAACCAAGGGTGGAAAAATAGGATGGGTGGTAAGGATATTATCCAATTGAAGAATAATTACATCCCTAAAGGTCTGATACCCCTAGAAAAGCTATTTGATCAAGATGATGCAGCTAAAAACCCAAAATTTGAACCTGCCCGTGAATCGGTAGAAGATCAAAACTTGGGTACAGAGAAAGACCCTCGGATGGTAAAATTGTCTAAAAGGTTACATGCTGACAAAAAAGGTCGCTATGTAGAATTGATGAAAAGACACACTGATGCTTTTGCTTGGACCTATGAAGACTTAAAGGAGTATGATACCTCAATCATACAGCATGTTATTCCACTCAAGCCAGGTGAGAAACCTTTTAAGCAAAAATTAAGGAGGATTAATCCTAAGTTAATAGATATCATAGAGAAAGAGGTCAAAAAACTTTTCAAGGCAAAGATAATTGTTACCTTAAGATTCTCACAATGGATAGCAAATCTGGTCCCTGTCAGGAAGAAAAGTGGAGAAATTAGAATCTGTATTGATTTCAAGAACCTCAACAGAGCGTCGATGAAATACAATTATCCTCTACCTAAAATGGAGCATATTTTATAGCAGGTGGTAGGGGCCGAAAGAATTTCCACCATGGATGGTTTCTCAGGGTATAATCAGATTAAAGTGCGCCCAGAAGACCAGGAGAAAACCGCTTTTACAACTCCTTGGGGAACTTTCATGTACGCTAAGATGCCATTTGGTCTGATGAACGTTGGAGCCACTTTCCAAAGAGCTATGGATATTGCGTTTGCTGAAGAAAAGGATAAATTTGTGGTGGTATATATGGACGATATAACAGTTTTTTCAAAATCAGATGAAGAACATCTCAAGCATCTAGAGAGAGTTTTCATAAAATGTCGAAAATATGGCATTTCCTTGAATCCCCAAAAATTCTTTTTCACTCTGGATGAGGCTAATCTTTTAGGGCATATCATCACCAAAGATGGGATAAAAATCAATTCTGAGAGGGTTAGTGCTATTTAGAAAGTAGGAGAGCCAAGAAGCAAAAAGGAAATACAATATTTTATTGGCCAAGTGGGTTTTTTAAGGAGATTCATACCAAGTTTTGCTAAAATAATGAGAAGTATTAGAAATATGTTAAGAAAGGAGAATCAAATAAAGTGGACCGAGGAAGTCAGAGATTATTTCAAAGGAATCAAGACAGACATCATTGAAGCTCCGGTGTTGGCCAGCCCAAACTTTACTAAGGATTTCCTAATTTTTTCATATGCTTCTGAACATACAATAGTTGGGGTGCTATTGCAAAAAAATGACCAAAATGCTGAGCAACCTATTTCTTTTTTTAGCACAGTGCTGAGAGAAGGGGAACTGAAATATGATATCATGGAGAAACAGGCTTATGCTCTCATAAAATCTTTGAAAGATTTCAGGGTCTATATTATACACTCGCACATCATTGCTTATGTCCCAAATAGTGTTGTGAAAAGCATTTTGACCCAGTCTGATCCTGAAGGCAGAAGGGACAAATGGATTGCAATATTACTGGAATATGATTTGGAGATAAAACCCACCAAACTGGTGAAAGGTCAAGGGTTAGCAAAGTTAATGACTATAGAAAATGGTGACTCTTTGCAGCTAAATTTTTTGGAAGAGCATCCAAACCAACCAAATACAAACATACAGGTGAAGCCCGAATTCTCTGAGTCCCCTTGGTATACTGACATTGTTTTTGTACTGTAGAATTTACAAGCACCTGCAGGGTTAAGTAAAAGCAGGGCCAGGTATGTAAAACTAAGAGCTTCCAAGTATTGTATCATGAACCAATACCTATATTGGAAAGACCCTGGAGGGGTGCTGCTAAACTGTTTGATCGAAGAAGAGGATAAACACATAAAAGAAAAATTACACAAAGGGGACTGTGGAGGACACCATTCCTGGAAGGTGATAGTAAACAAAATGTTGAGGGCAAGGTTTTACTGGCCCACAATGTTTACCGATGTTTACAAAGAAAGTGTGGTTTGTCACCAATGTTGGATTTTTGATGGAAAAAGAAAGGTTGTTTCCCTCCCTTTACATCCTATCATAGTGGAAGCACCTTTTCAATAGTGGGGTTTAGATTTAATTGGGGAAATAAACCCAAACCCCACTGGACAGCACAGATGGATCTTGATAGCTACTGATTATTTTACCAAATGGATAGAAGCCATACCTACGAGAAGAGTGACTGAAGGAGTAATCATGGATTTTCTGGAAGATAACACCCTATCCATATTCGGATGCCCCAAAAGGATTGTGACTGATAATGCTTCGGCTTTCTGTTCCAAAAAGATGGTTAATTTCTTCCATAAGTACCATATCAGCCTAAATAATTCCACAGCCTATTACCCTCAAGGAAATGGACTAGCAGAGTCTTCAAATAAGAACCTGGTAAGGATCATCAAAAAGTTGTTAGAAGATAACAAGAGGTCTTGGCACACAAAGTTAAAGTATGCTTTGTGGGCCGACAGAATCAGCACAAAAAGAGCCATTGGAATGTCACGATTTCAGTTGGTGTATGGAGCCGAAGTGATTTTTCTAGCATCCCTAGGTCTACCTGTCATGAGTTTATTATAGGGAATAGAAGAAGAACTAAATCACATGCAAAGAAGAGTAAATCAGATAGTTGAGCTAAATGAGCTAAGAAGTAAGGCATATGGAAAACTAGAAAGCCATCAAGAATAGATGAAGGAGGCTTTTGACAAAAAAGCCAAGGAAGATTATTTTCAGGTGAATGACCTAGTTCTGAAGTGGAATGCCCCTAAAGAAGAAAAACATGGAATAAATATTTGAGGATGGGACCATATATTATTGCAGCAATCCGAGGAATAAATTCTTTTGTCCTGGAACATCAAGACGGATCTGCCTGGCCAGGAGGTCCAGTTAACACGAGGTTCCTAAAGCATTACCTGTCCTAAGGGAAGCAGGTATTTCATGTACCATAGCCTATGTATATATTTTTCATTTTTTTTTTACAGTTGTTGTGAAATTTTTGACGGCAAACCTGAAAGACTTGAAACCATAAAGCAAAGAAGATAAAGTCTAGAAGGCCAGCCATGGTTCCTTTTTATTTTCATGTGTATGCAACCTAGATATGCAGTAGATACAGTTGTAGTTATAAGAATTCAGAAGAAGTTGTTGACTCCGAAGTTTGAACCACCCAATGGACTAGGCACTTAGCCTATGGATTTCTTTGCTACCTCACAGGGAGGATAGCATCCCCAGGTGGAGCCGATTGTTGGCACCTATAAATTTTTTGCACAAAGCCAAAGGGAAGGACTAACTCGACTGGTGAATTCTTTGAAAAGATGGTTAAAACCCCCTCCATAGTCATGTCTAGATTGCTAAGGCCAAGAAGCAACTCAAGTGGGAAGGAAACAATGAGAAAAATAGATGGTTTTGGCATTTTAGACATAAGGAGCTAACCCAAATAATAAAAAATGGGTAAAAAGGCCAATAATCTATAGTCCGAAAGAAAAACAAAGTTAAAGTTAAAGCTCAGATAGGTCCCAACCATTGATCGGGTGTGCGAAAGAGATCCACAGCTCCCGATCACCCTCGCATCATGAAGTTGTGTGGAAAAGATCACAGGAGGGTGGTCTCGAGAGAAAAACCTCCAGGACAGATGGCAGCCAAAGGAGACCTCGCATGAATGTTTCGGTGGTAAGTGGAAACTACTAGAAGGCTTGTGATACCATCGCAGCGGGAAAGCAGGGGAAAAGATAAACGGCGCAGGCTGCATGATCAGAGATTTGATGGCGCGAAGGACAAGTTGTCACATCAGCATGGGGATCAAGGTAGATCAATGGCTCGCAACAAAAGGGATCAAATCTACGGCTGGCGGATATAAGAGATGCAAGGTTGATAACATAGTGGGCTCCACTAGCAAGAGTGGTGAAAAGCTAGACACTTGGAAAGATCCCCACCATAGATATGCTAAGGACAAGATCAGCGATCGTCGCAAGGTGAACAAGCACCCCAGATAGGAAAAGAAGGTGGTTGCAAGGGTGCATACCACCTTCCAGGTGTCATCACCTGAGCACCTCACGAGGAGGATTAAGTAGTAACCTAAAACTAGAGATCGGGTAGTGATACCACCATATCCTTATAAGATGTTAGATATGATCGACGGCTAAGATTTAAAGCCACTAGAAGATCCTACAGTGGAGATGTAAAGATATCAAATCAGATAAAGCTAAATGAGGGATTGGATCAATGGACTAGAAATAGTTCCCAATAGTTTGACGGACGGGAAAGAGGGACAGCTAGCTAAGGTAAGCAGAAGTTATTCCAAGGCGGGGTTATATATGTGAAAACACCCATTAAAGTTTAAATTTTTATTCTTTCCAAATCCTGTCTAAGCAGAAGGGGTTTTTCCTAGAGAATGAGGTTCTACCCTGGTACAGGAGCTTGATGTCTGGTCACCAGGCAATTTGACAGAAACATGAAATGTTTTGTGGTCGCATCCTAGTAGGGAGGGCCTCGGAGACCCTGTATCATTTTCGACCTAGATCAGATTGGTTTGCGAAGAAGCTATCCCTCAGGACCTCAACCTTTTTAGGCATGGAGGTCTCTCCAACAATGTCAAGGGTTACCTTATTCTGCCAAAGTCCGTCCAAAGGTCGTTGGACCCTTTAGCTTCTCGCCTCGGACCTGACTTGGACATTGAAGGTAGTTCCTATGACTTGCTGAGCGTCCAAAGTAGTGGTTGGTCTATCCAAGAGTGCAAGTGGGTCAATACCAGACCCTGATATGGAAGAATACTTGACCAAAAGTGTCCATCCACGGGTAACAGTTTCCCCTGGTACTAGTGACTTTCTGGCCCTGACTCCGGATAAAGGGAAGATATTGGAACAAGTGGGCGAAGAAGACGTCTAGCCCAGCCATACTAGGATGAAATGCAGGAGTTTCTAGAGGATTATGAACATCCTAAAGGTGCAGGATGATTATGATTGAGAGGTCGGTAAACGTGTAAAGGCTGGAGAAACCGAAAAAGGAGGCGGTAGAAAAGGGAAATCACTTGTGCCGAATGACATGCGACCCAAGTGGTTCTGAAGGTGAGATGACCCACGTCTTTCGAAGTGTGTGAGAAGCGTCAGTTAAAATATTGTCACGTGAGGGATGTGAAAAGAACAGAACAACAAAGGGGGTCTCTGACTGTTATCTCGGAGGATTACTAGTATGATGGAAGGTACCTCTGCGTCATCATTGGTTATTCCGTCTATCAGGGAAATCGTTGTTGAGCATGTCGAAGGTCGTCTCAAACCTTGGGCATCATGGTTACTTGACTGAGGAATCCGATAGAGCTATCATGGCAATTATAACCACATGTAGCCGTTGTCGTCATCCCAACAGTTATGGATATTTCTTTCATGTCCTTTATCTGAAGTTGGTATTTGGGAAGGATGGTGTACCTCGAGGTTCGACCATTTTTCTGTTAGGATTTTGGCTCATGGAGAAATTGCGGGAGTCCGAAGTAGTGTTCATACCATAACAAACATGGACTAAGGTAGAGGAAAAGCTTATCCCTCCATCTAGTGTGATATTTGATCTCATGGAATCCAACTCTACCAACGAAGATGAGAATCCTGATAGGCAACAAGCATCCAAAGGAGCCAAATGATCGAAGAAGAAGAAGGTTCCCAAAATCAAGCGAGGCAGCAAACTGGGTGTAGAAATGGTTCATGATTTTATAATCTGTACTAAAGAAGCGACACCTATCCTTCTAGGTGATGCATCGCAGAATGATAGCTCATTGAAAGTAGAAGATTTCTTTGACTCGCAAGGTCATTTGCGAACCCAGGGTTAGGACAACCTTCTGTCTATGATATTCCGTTCGTTGTCTTAATCAGTCTGTTTGGAGCATGACGCATATGTAATATTTCTGAATTTTTGGATTAAATGAGGTGTCCCTATATTGTAACTAATTTCTGTTTGAAATGGGCCGAGTATGAGACTCCAGGCCACGATAAGTTCCATGTCTTTTCAAATGGAAGGGATTGAGAAGTTTTTGGAGCTTCACATATTTTGTCCATTGTTGTTATCCCGAGATATATTTTTGAATAATGTTGTCAAAAGCTTACATGTGCTTTTTCATAGATTCTTGCGTAATCAGGCTGGTAGTCTATTTTCTCTTTTTCATATGTGATATGTGTTTCTTTTCCTTTGTTAATCCATACTGTTAATATTCCTTCGTACTTGGTTCAGCGTAGTATTTGAATGATATTCATAGAAATTATGCCTTGTTCATTTCTTACCAAGTATTTTACAAAATGTTTATGCTAAAGTTGGTATAGGATTCATCTGTGTATGCCTTATATCAATGGATTGTTCATCTTTCTTCTGTTTCGCCAATTAAATCACTTTGACTACTAGCTGGTTGCTACCTTGCCTCTATGTGGATGTATCTGCTAAGCATTTGATAATAATGTTTATGTTATACTTGAATTGACTCCATTGCCCAATATAGATCTCTGTTGTTCTCCATCCAATGGTTTACATGAGTGTATTTTGTCCTATAGAAATCTGACCTTCTGTGTATGTTTTAATAGAACATCTTAAAGAATGAGTGCTGGTGTTCCTTTTTCATGGTTGACGCCCTTGATTATTTCCAGTTCTTCATTAGTTTATTGAGAGAGCCCTCTCATACTGTGTTGGGTTAGTAACATCAATCCAAATATTGGTTAGTGGTTACCCCGAATTACCCTTCTTACAACCCGAGGTCAATTTGGTTGTTAATGATGCAGATGTTGATGAGGAACCTAGACATGACAATGATGATGAAGATGTTGATGATGATGATGGTGGTGATGATGATGAAGATGTTGATGATGATGGTGATGGTGATGAAGATGATGATGATGATAATTGAGAAGATGATGATGATGGAGATGTTGATAGAGAGATCAAGACTATGAGGTTGTTGATCAAGAGATCCAAATGATGATGTTGTAGTTGAGCAAGTGCTGCAGAAGATGAAGGCTCAGTACTGGCGATGTTGATGATCCAATATTGGTTATGTTCTAGTAACTGATTGAGTTACTGGTGATGTATGAAGAAAGCTTCCAATGATTTATAGACGTATCATGTATCATGTAGTTGATAACTCCTTGCTCCTGCAGATGTTGTTATAATATCCTTCTCGTTAAGGGGAAGTGTTGAAATATTGTAACTTCTAAGAATATTATATTTGCACTTTATTATTCCAGAGATGTTTCATTCCTCCGTGGAGACCCTATTGTATATCCGAAGATGTTTATTTCTCTGAAAGAATGTGGTAACAAGGGTTATTAGATCTCCCATGTGGGGTCGGCCCTGAGTTAGCTGTTTAGGGGTTATTAGATTCTTTGAGGAGAGCTCGGTCGAGTTAGGGTGAAAAGTCAGTTAGAAGATGAGTATAAGTATAAGAGGTGTGTTCCTCACTTATCACTCATTCACTCACTTGTGTATTGCGCATAGGAGAGAGAGAGATCCGCATAGGAGGATAAAGAGCTCTTGTTTGGGGACTACATCTTTGTATTGGTTGATTATCTATATTGAAGAAAGCTTTGCTGGGTTTTCTACCCTATGAGGGTTTCCCAGGGTAAATCTTTGCCTATCTTGTGATTGTGTTTCTTTTAGTGATCTTGCTTGTGAATTTTAGCTAAAATTAACAATATTTAAGACTAAGGATTGAGGGTCTCGTAATGGGTTCAAATTTAATTGTAATAATTTGAAAGTACAAGATTTTAGTGAACTAGGAAGGGAGAAGAAACACAAGCATGAAAAAAATTCTCAAGAAATTAAGGCGGTGAAGAATATTCAAGAAGAAGCCTCTAGAAGAAAAGGTTAGTACATATAGAATAAGAGAGGAAGATGATAATACAAAAGGAAAAAAGGAAGTAAGATAGAGTACATGTTGATGTTGAGAATCCATGTTTGAAACACATGGTAAATGTACAAATTTATAAACTGATGAATAGTAATAAATCATTTTCCAAAGTCCTTATATTGTGTACAATCCTATGTATTTGATATTTAAAAAAAGTCACACCCTAGTTATGATCTATAATCTTTGTAGGAGTTATAAATAAATAATTTTGAATCACTTTTTATAAAATTTAACAATAAAAAAAAATTATTAATAATTATTTTATGTTTTATTTAATTTTTTAATATTTAATTTTGAAGTTAATAATTTTTCAAATCAAAATATTTTAAAAAATTTACAAGCAAAAGTCCTTTAAAATAAAAATATCCTAATACCTTAAATGCAATCTAAATCATTTATATTTAGAAATAAAAACATTTAATAATAATTTTGTTTAAAGCTTTCACTTAATGCAAATCCTCCCCTTATAATATTTCTTTTGAATCAACAATCACGATGTTAATAATAAACATGGGCTCATACCTTCTCTAATTAGTTATCTCAAAGTGTAGATATTCAAATCCTCAATTAAGTTATATATTCTTAAGTGGATAAATCTTATGTGGAAACTTGATTTGGTAATGGATTTCCAAGTATCAAATAATGTCATGAGTGCATCATTCTCGTATTTGGTGGCAACTTTTTATGGAAATATTTCCTCGCAATTGATTTTAAAATATTATTTTATATAGTTGAAGCATTATTAAAAAAATATTATTTTGAAGTGAAAGAGAAATAATGGAAAACTTAATAATATGGGCACGTAAATGTTTCCTCAATTTTCTAGAACAAATTCAATGACTACTAACATCCTATCTTATATAGGCTATTATTCACTTCATTGTATTGTGTGTTATAACTCTATTGAAATTAAAACACATTGTTCCTTGCTTTCCTTCACATCATAACATATTTATTTCAATGTCACCACATCATTTTTTTAGGATCTCCATTTTTCATGCATGAGAGTTGGAATATCGTTCCCCCAATACACAATACATAGAAATTATCTTGGAAACCCTTCTCGTGAAGAAAACCAACAAACCATTGAGGTTTCCACCCATCTATTAATCAAACACTCATAACATGTGTTTACAACTATGATTTGCTAGAGCACAAATCAGACTTCATTACATTCCATCGTACCGCTATTTGCATAACTATTACATCTTATTTATAGATCTGCAATACAACCAAATGCTCATTAATGGAAATCCATAACTTCCTAACAACTTTTAGTTATTATCTTACAGTGGACTTGACTGGGTCAACCTTGGTCGATCGCCCATTGATATTCTAGCCGTTTCATCAACATCACATGGACCAGTGATTTTCCTTCAACCAAACAACTATTCTAAACTTCCACCAACTTCAATTGACTTGTACCAGGAAAATATGGAATTTTCCATTTTATTTACATGCAAAGCATATAACATTCCCAAAGCATATAGCATATAACCTTATTATGATTTATACTATCTTTTCAAGAGAATTTGCCTAACATATTAATATATTTCTTTTAACACATCTTTTAAATATTAAATGAACAAATCTAAAAACCTTATTATGATTTCTACTATCTTTTCAAGAGGATTTGCCCACCATATTAATATATCTCTTTTAACACATGGGCAACTTGCTATAACATTTTTTTTATTTTTTTATTAGCTACCATACATACATTAATAAATTAAATGTGATTATAATATTTACTAAACCCACCACTTCTATTTTCAGATAATCCTCTTAATTAAATGAATTCTCTATATTTAAAAGTATCAACTTTTATGTACATATATATGTATAAAGATTACTATGATATCCTCCCTCTACTATGGAGGATTTGTCACGTCCAAGCCGTATATTTAAATCTCATAAATATGCGTAATTAAATATTTTCACATTTTTACTATCCTAATACTATATACATAAGCAAAAGAAACCCACTTTTACCTACGGTCTTCCAAATGTCTTCGTAAGAGTGTTAGCTACTATCAGCTTTAATAAAGGAAACACAGTGATTTTATATATATATCTAGGCCCAAATCTTGTTTTTACGGAGTTGCAAAAATAGTCCAATTGTAACTATAAAAATCTGAACTCTGAAAATTCTGATGATCAATACGTCGGCATAAATAAAATGTAAACATACATGTGAACATCAAAAACTTAGATCTAATATTCATTTGTGAAAATTATATGAAGTGGATGGCTCTTCTTAGATCAGAAAAAGAACACAAGATTGTATACTAAGCGTATGAGGATTTGAGAATGAGCTTCTCAGCTACCTTTCCCTCAATTTAAGACAAAGATTGGGATCGGCTCCTCTGAGCCATTCTGCCCCTTCAACGCAGCAACTAACATAATATTTTCCTTCTGAGATTGAATCTCCGAAAACAACGTGGAGCTTAAACTTCTAGAAACTAGCAGGGCTGAGATCTTTTAATGACAATAAAGATCAAATACCATTGTATATATGTGAATTTTAATTGAACTAGGTGGCGATAAGGTTAGAATCGAAGATCCACAAGCAAAGCTTGCTGCTTGAGTTCGAAATCTGTCAAGCGATTGCTTGAACATCGAGCTGGACTCGTATCATGTGTGTAGCATAGTAGGAGGACTAAGGTTAAATATGAGGTAATATAATCCTATTCTTCTTCAGAGTTATCATACTGAGATAATATAACCTTTTTCGTTTGTTTAAGACAAGATAATAAAACATATAATTAAATTTAGAGTTTGGAGTAGATATTATGGTATATTTGAAATCGAAAACTAATGCTCTTATTGTGGAGACTAACCAAACAGTATAAGAGATGAGCGAATGGTTCTTCCATGGATAAGTATTTTCAGGAAAGAGTATTAGACTGAAAGCTTAAAGATTTAAAAGTACCCTATCTAATATCACAAACTGAAAAGCATACCTTTCGATTAGAGGTTTCGAAAACGACTTTCTTCTATCCTCTAATCTTCTATCTACCGCCTCCCTTCTATCGTCATAGTTCCTTTCCAACACCCGCGGTCTGCCTTTTCAAACATACTACCCTCTCCCCTTTTAACCTATTACAGAGCTCTTTCTAGAACAAAACTCTTTCCTCACCATCCCTAAACCGAAAGGCAACACAACAAATGCCATTCATCTTTGACAGATAGCTTCTTCACAAAACCGAACAGTCTCGAGGTGGAGTTTCGGGGCTCCACTAAGGGAATCAAATTCCTAAATCCTAGTCTGGCTTTGATTCTCCACTAAATAATCGATTTGGAGATGCTACTAGAGTTCATACCAATTGTCACAAGTGGCAGCATCACCGATCGGAGTTTCACTTAAGGTAGGTGATGATGAAGGGTTTGGGTGCTCCATTAAGGAGACAACACCCTAAAAACTCTCAAAGAATCTCTACTACGGGTTCTAAAACAGTTTTATCCCAAAATCATGCGTTTCTTCATTTGTTACCAACTATAAAATATTCCCTTCCGAACAAGTGTCAATTCAAAACTGCCAGGCATGAGCCTCGAGCTCTTAAGGTTAACCAAAGTGAGCGTCCAGCCTTTTAATTGTTGAGGGATCCTTTGTTGAGGGATTCTCTAAATACTGCTTACAAATAATTAAAACTTTGCGACGCTTATTACTATTTATAAATGTCGTTATGATAATCAAGGAAAATATCCATCAAATGAAATTTATGTATATTAAGTACTATCTCCCGTCATTTTTGCATGAATAAGATAGACATTTTATTTTCAACTAGATCAATTCTTAAGTTGAGAGGTCAACCATTTCTTAAATCTTAAGGGAAACACAAAACTTCATTATGTCTTAATAAACATCCTTAAGAAGCATGTACATCTTTTATCATACCAATAGAACAACCTAATTGGTAACAACAAAATCATAATCATAAGAAAAACATACTAGCATTATACATCATATAAACAACCAACCTCTATATGAATCGTATACATCAAAGTAATCATAAACATTTTTAAGAACAGAAACAAGTACTCATGCATAAGACACATTGAGAAACACCATAAGCAAACACAAGAGACCAAAGATAACGTGGTTCACCCGTACACGCTCTAGTCCACAAAGGTGTGTGCATTTTATTAAGTCAAGAGGAAGTGTTACATTCTACTGTGATACAATTATCGCTAGACTTATTTTCTTCAAGTCTTTCTTACAAGAATCAATTTTCCAAAATAACATATCCATTGCTGAGAAGGTGAGGTTCTTCATATAACAACCCAAGCATTTTATAATATTAATCACTTAATCCAAAATCTCATAAAAACATATGTTCTTTTAAATAAAAATAAATTAAAAGGTCTTCAACAATACTTTAATAAACTTTCTTTCTATGGAGCAAGGATGTAATACCTTTTTTTTTTTTTTTCTCACTAAGTTATCAACTTCCTACTAATCCATATTTAAAAATTCTCAAAGGACTTTAAGTCCCTCTCCATTATCCTACATACCTTTTAACACTTGAGTACATAAATACATACTTCAATACTTAACTTAATTACCCATTAAGTAAACCAATAGACTATGTTCCACTCTAATTTTTCAATTAGAGCTTACATACCAAAGTAGTCTTTTAACCAATCTTCTAAACATTAAATGAACAAATCTAAAAACCTTATTATGATTTATACTATCTTTTCAAGAGGATTTGCTCAACATATTAATATATTTCTTTTAACACATCTTTTAAATATTAAATGAACAAATCTAAAAACCTTATTATGAATTCTACTATCTTTTCAAGAGGATTTGCCCACCATATTAATATATTTCTTTTAACACATGGGCAACTTGCTATAACATTTATTTTATTTTTTAATTGGCTACCATACATACATTAATTAAATGTGATTATAATATTTACTAAACCCACCACTTTTATTTTCAGATAATCCTCTTAATTAAATGAATTCTCTATATTTAAAAGTATCAAATTTTATGTACCTATATATGTATAAAGATTACTATGATATCCTCGCTCTACTATGGAGGATTTGTCACGTCCAAGCCATATATTTAAATCTCATAAATATGAGTAATTAAATATTTTCACATTTTTACAATCCTAATACTATATACATAAGCAAAAGAAACCCACTTTTACCTACGGTCTTCCAAATGTCTTCATAATACTGTTAGCTACTATCAACTTTAATAAAGGAAATGCACAGTGATTTTATATATATATCTAGGCCCAAATCTTGTTTTTACGGAGTTCCAAAAATAGTCCAAGTGTAACTATAAAAATATGAACTCTGAAAATTTTGATGATCAATATGCCGGCATAAATAAAATGTAAACATACATGTGAACATAAAAAACATAGATCTAATATTCATTTGTGAAAATTTTATGATGTGGATGGCTCTTCTTAGATCAGAAAAAAAAGACAAGGTTGTATACTAAGTGTATGAGGATTTGAGAATGAGCTTCTCAGCTACCTTTCCCTAAATTTAAGACAAAGATTGGGATCGGCTCCTCAGAGCCATTCCGCCCCTTCAACGCAGCAACTAACATAATATTTTCCTTCTGAGATTGAATCTCCGAAAACAGCGTGGAGCTTAAACTTCTAGAAACTAGCAGGGCTGAGATCTTTTAATGACAAGAAAGATCAAATACCATTGTATATATGTGAATTTTAATTGAACAAGGTGGCAATAAGGTTGGAATCGAATATCCACAAGCAAAGCTTGCTGCTTGAGTTCGAAATCTGTCAAGCGAATGCTTGAACATCGAGCTGGACTCGTATCATGTGTGTAGCATAGTAGGAGGACTAAGGTTAAATATGAGGTAATATAATCCTATTCTTCTTCAGAGTTATCATACTGAGATAATATAACCTTTTTTGTTTGTTTAAGACAAGATAATAAAACATATAATTAAATTTAGAGTTTGGAGTAGATACTATGGTATATTTGAAATCGAAAACTAATGCTCTTATTGTGGAGACTAACCAAATAGTATAAGAGATGAGCGAATGGTTCTTCCATGGATAAGTATTTTCAGGAAAGAGTATTAGACTGAAAGCTTAAAAATTTAAAAGTACCCTGTCTAATATCACAAACCGAAAAGCATACCTTTCGATTAGAGGTTTCGAAAACGACTTTCTTCTATCCTCTGATCTTCTATCTACCGCCTCCCTTCTATCGTCATAGTTCCTTTCCAACACCCGCGGTCTGCCTTTTCAAACATACTACCCTCTCCCCTTTTAACCTATTACAAAGCTCTTTCTAGAACAAAACTCTTTCCTCACCATCCCTAAACCGAAAGGCAACACAACAAATGCCATTCATCTTTGACAGATGGCTTCTTCACAAAACCAAACAGTCTCGAGGTGGAGTTTCGGGGCTCCACTAGGGGAATCAAATTCCTAAATCCTAGTCTGGCTTTGATTCTCCACTAAATAATCGATTTGGAGATGCTACTAGAGTTCATACCAATTGTCACAAGTGGCAGCATCACCGATCGGAGTTTCATTTAAAGTAGGTGATGATGAAGGGTTTGAGTGATCCATTAAGGAGACAACACCCTAAAAACTCTCAAAGTATCTCTATTATGGGTTCTAAAACAGTTTTCTCCCAAAATCATGCGTTTCTTCATTTGTTACCAACTATAAAATATTCCCTTCCAAACAAGTGTCAATTCAAAACTGCGAGGCATGAGCCTCGAGCTCTTAAGGCTAACCAAAGTGAGCATCCAGCCTTTTAATTGTTGAGGGATCCTTTGTCGATGTATTTTAATTATATGTAGAGCATGTAACTATAAGAGATATAATGTCTTTATGTAGTTTATTTATATTTAGGTATTTAAAAATATTTATCATGTGTTCGGTACACACGTAATAACTTATAAATCTTATTTATGTATAGACCTTTAAACAAGGTATTGGTTACTATATTTGTTTAATAGGTTAATAAATGATTAGTAAGGCTATTCTTGAGCTCTTTTATATATTTATTTTATTTTTGGGTAAAAACAAGTATTTCACTATAGTAAAATTTGCTCATAATATTTATACCATCATACCTTGATTATAATTACGCTTAGTATATTTATTTAAAGACATCTTAATGATGTAATTGTTTGGACAATAATACCTTCATAAATTTTATTCTAATAATCCTCTTAATTTATTGTAGTAGGATAATTCATAAAAAAAATATAAGTATATTTTGTATAATAAAATTTCACCCAAGGATATGTATTTTAACTATCTTAAATCACTTTTATGAAATATATTAGTAGTTTGCGTTATATATATATACTTCCATTTTTATGGCTTAGTAAGATTAGAATAACTTTAAGCCATAGTATCTTAGTTAAGTGGAATAATAATCTTATTAAGGCGAACTTATGTCCCCATCGTTCATAGTTTAATATGATAAGTCAAGACATGGCTCGTTAGTCATTGTCTTTTCTTATGGGTGATTTTGTTACTTATCATTTTAGTCTTATTACCATTCTTTTAATTTTCTAGACTTAAACCAAGACTTATAAACATAAAACTAACTCGAGGTCCACTGGTGGGGCCTTGGCCTTGAGCTCCTCACCATGGTCATTTACATGATTACATTTACAAAATAGTAATGACAATAAGGTTGAATTTAAGGGATGTTACAGTATATCAATTACCATTCCATGTAATGTAAATACCATATTCTATCATTTATTAAAAAGTTTATATACTCATTCCTTTATGGATTTTAATCTATTTTCCTCTTTATATTGGATATTCCCTAAATTAACTATGTTCATATTTGAGAAATGAACTTTTTTCTTCTTACCTTGACATCCCCTTTAACTCTGCTCGGAATCGCCTATGGCACCTTTTTGCTACTGCCAAAGCCTCCACATGAGCTCCAATTATCTTTTGCCCATGCATAGGAATCCTTCAAGTATGATAAGATATTGCCTTTCCATACTTGACACCATTATTTCTACCTTCTATTTTCATTTTGATTCCTTCTTCCTTGTTCCCTATAGCTACTAAAATAGCCTCCCAAATTGACAAGTGATCCCATTGACAAAGAGCTAGATGACAAGCTTCGCTAGAACAAGCTACTAAGTACTAGCCATTTGAATATGATAGTTTGTCACAAGACTTTCCAAATGGACAACGAAATGCTCTCAAGATCATACCAAGATATTTCTCCTCCTCATTCTCAACATTCTCACTAATCAAGCTTCCATGAGTCTACATTTTTGTTTCAAGCTATGAACTAGTTGATCACATACTTCTCCACATGACTAAATTAATACCAAAATCAAGTAGGATGAGCCAAGCTATAATGGCTTTGGGTTTGGGGTTCTTCTATTACATTATTTTCCACAATGATGTCTCATTTGTACAAGGACATGCAACCCCCTCTCCCACTCTCTTCCTTGGCAGAATCCACATTATAAATATAAAATGAAATGAGTTAATAAATGAAAAAAATGAATTGATTAATTTATTTAAATTATAAGGTAATTTTTTTCTTTAATTTACTTATTTTTAGAAATTCACAACTAATTTAGAATAAGTCAAAACACTTAAAGTAAAATACTATGATAAAAATTCCGATCAATAAAATAATGTTATAATTTTTTTTATACTTTTTAGAGTGGTGGTAAAATCGAATTTATTTATGGAAGATAATATGGGATACGTAGTGGGTACCCAAGGAAATAATGAGTGTAATTTAAATAAATCTACTTGATAGTTTGTGGATAATAAATATGTTTACTAGTTAGTTAGAAATAATATAATAATAAAGGATGGTTAGTATATCATTACTCATGAGAAAGTATAAATACACATAAGTATCATTGTAATGGACAAGTTGGAAGTTGGATATAAGTATTCCACACATGGTCATAATTAAGTCGATAAGAACAATTTAACATATATATTGATATTTTGCTTGCAACCATTCATTGTTGTTTTTTAAAATGAATAAAAAAACCTTGATCTAAGCCTTTTGAACCCTAATATAATTCTAACCTTAGAGTTGAGTTCCTATTTGTGGAAGTGTAGCCTAAATAATTCGTGACCTTTCCGAGGAAGAACATGATTTTCTTGTGCTATTTTGATGGAATCGCGCCAAATTTTGAAAGAAATTTTGCAAACCTTTACAAAACATTGTTTTAATATCGATGCCCTGGGTTTTTTGAGGGGGCTGAATACATCTATTCCTTCAAAAAAATAATTCAAACAAACAAATTTCGGATTTTGTAATAAAATGTTTACCGAACTCCAATCACAAAGTCGCCAAACTCATCGATGGTTTAGACTTCCATTTATAGAGAACAAGAAACCATCTAACCCTCGCTCCCTAACAAGGGACAGACTCGTCGGATCTTTGAAAACAAAAAGGTTCCTTGATCGAATGAGACGTTGCTGATATATAAACATTGCTTTTATTGACAATGATAAATCCATAGCGCATATTTTTTGTTCACCGTGACTAAAAAGAAAAAGTTATTTGAATTAATAACGAACCGTTTAAAAGCCAAAAGTGATGAGAAATGAAAATGGATTGTTGTGCCGAGGCATTTCGAATGACTCTGCTACGTGTTATTTAAATGTAGCCATCCAGTGCATATTAGCTATGGAACCCACTAGAAGAGCTTTCATGGGGCTCCCAGATCCGACCTCGCCTGATTATTTCATACGAAATGGTTCCATGACAGCCTTAATTCACTTCTTCTTCCTCCGAAGACGACGATCTCAGACAACCCAACAACATGGTGAAATCCCACAGAATAGCATTATAGATAGCATCGTAGGGTTGTTACACAGGAGGTGGCCTAGTTGGATTGGTGCTTTGAAAGCCGAGGGACTCCTTGAACCTGCTTTGTATCGTATGAAGTTTGTATCATATGAAGTGCTCTAATACAAAATTTAAGTAACCTCGAACAATTAATTAATTGTAATGCACGATATATTAGAAATAACAGAACACATGAGAGATTTGTTCATCACGGTCCACTTTGAGGGGGCAACCTCCTTTGAGAAAGCTCAATACAAAATAACTCTTGGATGTATTCATTGGCCTCAACATGTACTTATATACTAACTCTATGCACCAATACTATGGATCAATACCATGGAACATATAATACTACGAGATGACTTACAAAACATATGCGTCCAATACTATGCATCAATACCATGGAACATATAATACTACAAGATGACTTACAAATCATATGCGTCCAACAACAATATACTAACAAAGTAAATAGAAGGGTTGACCCAAGTTCCTAACAGAACCAATATAGACCCTTGATCGAAACTTTATCAACCAATAAATCACTAGAACCATCAACAGAAAAAGGTTCCAAAAACACGACTCACGGTACAAGAATATTTTATTGTCACCTTATTTATATAAGTAATCAACACACGAATTGAATACAAAATCAATATGCAAATACAAGTAAATATATTACTATATTGAAAAGAAGTTCAAGTTTGAAACCTTATAATTTTCTATGTTAACATGTTGTTGCCACACAATTTTGCAAAAAATTGAATTAGAGTGGTTTTACCCATTCACATTGAGATCATTATAGTCAATGCTTTGTAATACATATTATCTTGTATGATCAACTATCCGATCCAAAAGAATAAAGGATCATGAGAAGGCACGAAGAACAAGAACAAGCGATAAGTCATTTCCCTAAATATGATTTGATGACAAAGCATTTCTAAACGGGAAGAGTAGGCCAATGTAATATCTATAATAATAATAACAATAATAATAAAATCATCAATGAAGCATCACTTCATAATGAAGGGACATGCTCATTCACCTATGGTGACCAATCAACACATATATAAATTACCATCCCATGTAATGTAAATATCATATTCTGTCATTTATTAAAAAAATTATATACTCGTCCTTTATGGATTTTAATCTATTGTCCCCTTTATATTGGATATTCCCTAAATTAACAATGCTCATATTTGAGAAATGAACTTTGTTCATTTTAGCTTGATATCCTCTTTCCGAGCTCAGAATTGCCTATGGCACCTTTTCACTACTCCCAAAGCCTCCACATGAGCTATAATGATATTTTTCTCATGCATAGGCACTCTTCGAGTATGATAAGATCTTTCCTTACCATGCTTAACACCAATATTTCGACCTTCTCTTTTCATTTTGACCCCTTCTTCCTTGTTTCCCTATAGCTACTAAACTAGCCTCCCAAATTGACAAGTGATCCCATTAGCAAGATGACACACATTGCTAGAACAAACTACTAAGTACTAGACATTTGAATATGATATTTAGTCGCAAGACTTTCCAAATTTACCAAAGAAATGCTCTCAAGATCATACCAAGATATTCCCCCTCCTTATCGTCAACAATTCCATTAGTAAAGCTTCCATGATTCTACATTTCTATTTCAAGCCATGAACTAGTTGATTGCATAATTCTCCACATGTATTAGATTAATACCAAAATCAAATAGGATGAACCAAGCTATAATGGCTTTGAGGTTCTTTCATCACTTTCTTTTCCATAATGATGTATCATTTGCACAAGAACATGCAACCCTCTCTCCCACTCTGTTCCTTTTAGAATCCACATTAAAAATATAAAATGAAATGAGTTAATAAATGAAAAAAACTAAATTCATGAATTTGTTTTTTACAAGGGAATTTTCTATTTAATTTACTTATTTTTGAAAATTTATGATTGATTTAGAATAAGTCAAAACACTCAAAGTAAAATACTACCATATAAATTTCCATCTATAAAATAAAGTTATAAATTTTATAAGTTTTTTATATTAGTATAATACTACGATATAAATTTCCATCTATAAAATAAAGTTATAAATTTTATAAGTTTTTTATATTAGTATAATACTACGATATAAATTTCCATCTATAAAATAAAGTTATAAATTTTATAAATTTTTATATTTTCTTAGAGTGGTGGCAAAATGCAATTTATTTAGGGAGGATAATATAGGATATGTATTGGGCAGTTAGTAGATAATAAATATGTTTACTAGTTAGTTAGAAATAATATAATAATAAAGGAGGGTTAGTATATCAATATTTATTAGAAAGTATAAATACACATAAGTATCATTATATTGAAAAAATTGGATATAAATATTCCATATATGATTATTAATTAAGTCAATAAACATTGATATATTGACAAAAGTGGATAAATGATCACTTAAACATGTATATAGATATTTTGGTTGCAACTATTCATTGTTGTTTTTTAAAATGAAAACAAAAACTTTGATATAAACCTTTTGAATCCTAATAGAATTATTTTTCTTCTTTTTGTTTAACCATGGGAACAACAACCTCCCAAGGGTATATCCAACAGCCGGCAAGCTAGATATACCTCAAGACCCTTTATCCCATGGGAGAGTCTCTATTCCAGGGGTCGCCTACCATTTGAGCCTTGTCACAGCGGGCCAATGAGCAGCCCTACCCCCCGCCGGTTTTGAATCTCTTACCACCTCAGAGATAACACATGTTCTTAACCATTAGGCCTCAAAACAAAAACTTTGATATAAACCTTTTGAATTCTAATAGAATTTTTTATTTTTTTAAACCATGGGAACAACAACCTCCCAAGGGTATATCCAACAACCCGCAAGCTAGATATACTAGAAACTTGTGACTCCGCATAGGCCGAGACTTCCGGAGACCCTTTATCCCAGGGGAGAGCCTCTATCCCACGGGTTGCCTACCCTTCAAGCATTGTCACAACGGGCCAATGAACAACCTACTCTAATAGAATTCTAACCTTAGAGTTTTATGGCAGTGTAACAAGAAGATGAGTTTTAGGAGATTTCGAGTCGGCCAAATTTTGCAATCCTTTACGAAACATGGTTTTGCTTTCATAATTTAGATGCTTTGAGGGCGCTCATACATCTATGCCTTAAAAAAAATGATTCAAACTAGCGAACAAGAAACCATGTAACCCTAGCTCTCTAACAAGGGACACAGTCGTCGGCTATTTGAAAACAAAAAGCTTTCTTGATCCAATGAGACGTTGCTGATATATAAACATTGCTTTTATTGATAATGATAAATCCATAGCGCATGACATGTTCTGTTCACCGTGATTAAAAAGAAAAAGTTCTTTGAATTACTAGCGAACCGTTTAAAAGCCAGAAGTGATGAGAAACGAAAATGGATTGTTGTGCCGAGGCATTTCGAACGAGTCTGCTACGTGTTATTTAAATGTAGCCATCCAGTGCATCTTAGCTATGGAACCCACCAGAAGAGCTTTCATGGAGCTCCCAGATCCGACCTCGCCTGATTACTTCATACGAAATGGTTCCATGACAGCCTTAATTCATTTCTTCTTCCTCCAAAGACGACGATCTCATATCACCCCACAAGAGGGTGAAATCCCAGAGAATAACATTATAGATAGCATCGTAGGGTTGTTACACAGGAGGTGCCATAGTTGGATTGGTGCTTTGAAATCTGGGGGACTCCCTGAAGCTGCTTTGTATCATATACTGCAGATGGTAATAGAGGAAGGATATGTAAAGGGTTTAAAGAAAGGTTTTTGTAGAAAGTACAGTACTGAAATAAATTGCAAGAGATGCGGAGATGGCTCTTACCGTATTGACAATGAAATCATGTTGAGCTTAGGGGTGCCTGAACCGGTTTCGAAATTATGGAAAAAAGGCAAATCTTTATTAATACGGGATTTTTTTGAGTTCTCAAAACGATTCAGTTGCCTGGAAGACCCTCTATGCTTTTGTAAATCGGTACTGGATGATTTCAAGTCTGAAACTACTAATCTGCACCTCCCAACAACATTAATCATAGATATTGGTAGGGTTTACTGCAGAAAGAGTATTATATACGAAGAAGTTCTCTATCTGAATCAACGTATGGAGTGGGTAAACTCTGCGAATTGTTATAATTATCAACTCGTTGCAACTGTTGAGCGATTGGACGGCAAAAGGCATGTGGTAGCCTACGTCAGGAGTTCGAAATTCGTAAGAGAAAATTATTCAGTGAACATGGAGAACATGTGGTACAGAATTGACGACGGTGAAGTAAAACTAGTGCCATTGTATAAGGTGCTAAATGGAATAGACCTCACTGTACTGATCTATGAACAAATAGAACCAGTCCAGACAGGGACAGGTTATCCAGCAAGTTCTGGATAGAATAGCGACAGGAAAGCTAGCAAGAATTAATTTAAAACATGCAATATGTATATTAGAATCTGGTTACTTGAACTGAATTTTGAATCTGGTTACTTGAACTGAATTTTGAATCTGCTTACTAATGCCATTTTATTTCTACTTATGTTTTTGTTCTTCTTACTCGGATAGGCCATGGGTGGATTTGAATCTGGTTATTCGAACTGAATTTTGAATCTGGTTACTAATGCCATTTTGTTTCTACTTATGTTTTTGTTCTTCTTACTCCATGGGTGGAGCAACCTGGAATCTCATTGTTTTTGCCACTTCTTTGGCTTTGGGTGTTGTCCGGTATTTTGACATGTTTCTTTTTTGTTTATTAAATTTTATGGTTCTCAAAGGATTTTTGTAGAGTTGACATTGTATTCACCACTATTGGGAAGTGAATGTTTCTCTTGTAATTATGGGTAATACATTAAATATTGACTTACAAAGCTAGAAAAATCAATATTTGTAGCAACATAAAATGTATGAAATGCTTAACTTTGTTTTTATGGCTGCCATGAAGGAAGGTGTAGATGATGCTAAGTTAAAATTGATGATACTATGCATTACCTCACTGAATCTTCCTAAATTTAGTATATAGGTACATCTTGGGATGAATTAAGATACAAAAGGAAAGCAATTAGTTTCTTGGTAATATTCTTCCACACTTATGATTCATTAAAAACATACTTATATGCATTGGTATTGCAGTCTTAAAATGATCTTTGGTAAGGTGTGTGCATAAATGAGATGTTGGTGGACCCTTGTAATATAACGGAGTGCTAAATGAGGGTCGAGGTGTTTGTGGGATGTCATATTAACATTGATTGTATGTGTCATCTTGATGAAAATTTTCATTGTTGTTCTCGGAGAATATTCATAGAGTATAGTGAATTTATATATGTATTGTGATAGTTAGAGTGAGGTACCAAACTACCCCCAAAAGAGGGCTTGTTATGTGATCCTTTTTTAAGATTTATCTCCTATTTAGTATTTTTTGTATATCATTTTTCCATTACTATATGTAGTTTAATACTTTCTTAAAAAATTAATGAAGAATTCACAAAATTTTATAATTTAGTAAAAGATTCACCAAGGCTTTATAAGGTTTTATAATTTAGTGAAAGATTCTTCAAGATTTTACAAGGTTTTATAATTTATTAAAATATTTGCCTATATATTACAAGATTATATAATGATTCAATGAGATATTAGTCAAAAAATAATATATATATATATAATATAACATTATGAAAACAACCTTCACATTTTCCTATATATCACGGTAATTCGTCCATTTATTATACATAGAAATTTAGGGGGGTTCTTAAAATTTTCCTTGTCAACTACTTAGAGATCAATGATGCTTGGAAGTTGTCTTTTACCGAGTTAGAATCACATGTCTAATGTTGATTAGCTAGTATGTTGTGACGTTTATATGAATTAATAGGAAATAAATGATTATAAAACCTAGATCATTAAAATTTTCACTTTTAAAATGTCAATTTCATATATAAGTGTACCATTTCTAAATATATAGAGTAGACTTAAATATATGGTGTATCATTTCTGATTTACAACAACAAAACTTGTATGTGTTCCCTAGCACTAACACTTGAGGAGCCCGATCTTGACATGTAAGTTGACATGTAGAACGGGTAGTCATAAACCCATACGTTTTTGTAGTTCAAAAATGTGTATGCGTTTTTGAAGACATGTTATAAGCCCCTTACATTTCCATCCCCCCTCTCTACATACCTATCCCTCTTTCTTTCTCCCCCCCAAATCTCTATCACTCTCCTTTCCTCCCTCCATTTCTCTATCCCTCCCTATCCCTGCTTCCCCATTCTTCCCTCCCTAACAATAAATATCCTCCTCTCACAATATATATCTCCCCTACTCCTACACTTAACCCCCACCCCTCTCTTGCTACCCCAACCACCTACCCCAAACCCTCTCTTAGTCCTCGAGCCATCTAAGACCCTACACCACTCTCTATTTCACACACTCTCAACACCCTTAACCGCCCATACTCTCCCTACCTATAAACACTTTCTCTCTCTCTCTCTCTCTCTCTCTCTCTCTCTCTCTCTACTCCCCTACCCCTTACCCCCTCTCTCTTGATATATCACCTAATACCCCTCCCCCTACCATTTACAAATATCCCATATCTCTCTTTGTAATGTCCCTCTTTTACCCTTATTGTCTTGCAATGGAATGTGCAATTGTGTACTTGTTCATGGAAAGGACCTTAAGGAAAAGACTCTACAGATAAAACATTGTAAGCATGAGCGTGATTTGCTAAGTTGTATTGTGAATTTGTACACTTAGGAGACCAAAGGCTTGACACAATGAAATGAAAGGGGCATGGAATCCACTAGGGAGAAGGATCAAGAATGACTCATAAGCCATGAGTTTGATGGCGTGCTTCATCTTGGTGTCGTGAGAACCTAAAGAAAAGTGAACTATCATGTTCACTAGATGGGCACTTAAGTGTATAAGTGTTGTTAACGGTTAGTCCTAGATAAGGATGTCGAGGAAAGAACTTGTCGTCAGAAGGTAGTAACAAGCTTATAAGAGGTAACTATTTGCATAAGGATAACTAACATTAAATGCTATTAAATAAAATTAAGGAGTAATTCTAGATATCATCGGATATCTTGGCCTGTGGAAAGGATGCCACGAAATTTTGTTAAGATCCTAAATAAGGATAAGACAAGTATGATTTCTAGCTTATTAACAAATATACTATTGAGTATTTTTATGGCCATTAATAACTATATTAATAAATTAAAATAGGGATTTGGAGTCAAAATGAATTTAGTATTATTATTATAGAAATCCTACTTCATTTAAGATAATATGCTTTTAAATCTTAACAAGTGTAAGAGCTTTAAGAAAAATCCTAAAAAAAACTATTTTATAACCATTATATCAAAAACATAAATTATTTAAAGATTAAAAAAAAGAAAACAAATATTCTTTAAAATCAATTCATTATAGAATTGCTTTAAAAAACAAGAAAGGATCATATAAAAAATAGAAATGATCTATTCCAATTAAAAAGCTACCTTAAAATCCATATTAAAGTAAAATACACTTTATTTATGTTAGGTGCCCAAATGGGAAAATAGGCAATTAATACATGGGAAAATATGTAATTAATACATAAGACAAAAGAAGATAGACGTTAAGTGCATTAATTCTCATTGATTGAATGTATATTTATACATGAGAATGTCCCTTGGGTTCAACTTATCAAGTGGACTCTTGGACTCTTAGGTGACTCTTGGTCTCCCTTCCACAATATTATTCCTCATGCTAAGGATCACACTTTAACAAATCCCCCCTTAATCCTAAGGGTGTATATGAGTCCAAGAAAAAAAAAAGAGAGATGAATAACTGGAAGTAGACAACTACCACCTGCTAAACATTTCCATCTTGATAATCATTTGATAAGCATATTAGATAGAAGCTTGCACTCTCTTATGTTAAATACAAGTGCTCTATGAAGAGTTGGTTTTGGATGAACACCAACCAAAGGGGATAGTTGAAGTGAAATATTCTACAATGTATGTGGCTTAAGGATGACCACAAACTCTCGAACTTGTCAACAACACTAGCTCAGAGGTTGTATGAAACTTGGATTAAAGGCTCAGAGGTTCTATATGAAATGGTGGTTTTAGGATGACCACAAACAAACTGGAGAGTTGAAAATAGGAAGTGAACAACTCGAACTTGTTGAATATTTCTATATTGACAAGTTTTTGCCAAGTTATCTAGAAG
Organism: Larix kaempferi; assembly: GCA_027924585.1. Classification (NCBI taxonomy): domain Eukaryota; kingdom Viridiplantae; phylum Streptophyta; class Pinopsida; order Pinales; family Pinaceae; genus Larix; species Larix kaempferi. Next base: position 8,332,427 of record BSBM01000486.1, read on the forward strand.
ATTGCACATGCTTCTCCTAAGATAATGTGCTCTCGATACCAGGATGACCACCAACTCTCGAGCTCATTCCAACATAGCTTTTCACAGGGTGGCTTGTTCCAGCTCACTTGTACTCGTTCACTTGTTACTAATGGTATTCATTTCCCCCATGTCAGGAACAATCTGAGGAGAGGAGAGTCCCATGGTGTCACAACTAGACACAAAACACATGAGTACTCTATGTCATATATATCTCTCTCTTCAGAATACATGCATATCAAAATCAGATATCTCTAAATCTGGTGGTTGTTCAAACTCACTAATCAGGCTTACTTGATATGACTTACTTGAGGAAGGCTGTGAGTGTTTGTTATCATAAGGACAAGGCTTTGAAACTTGAAGCCTGACATCATGTTCACCCTGTAAGAGACAAATTAAGAAGTGATACAATAATCTGATGCAAGTTTCACTCTTGTTGGTTTCTTCAATTTCACAAACCAATTTGAAGAATGGTTGAATGGTTGGGCTTCCCACAATATCGACAATGATGAAGATCAAAACACTAATATTTCATATGGACAACTCTATAACATTCTTAGCATCTGAATATATAAATAGGTAGTACATTTGACATGAATTCATTGTTTTCTGACAGCTCATACAAATCATCTTCAAACAAGGGATTATTCTGAACAAGTACTAGTTTAGAATGATGATTGATGATTGTGAGCCCTCTAGAGTCTTTTACAAGCTCATTTAAATGAAAATAATTGAGTAATGCAATGTTTTCTGAGAATATGCCCTAAATATCCAAAATACAATAAGTTTTTGAACATCTATAGGATGCATATCTGCAAACAATCTTCTTAATACATTCATTGTTTAATCAAAATATAGACTTCAAGGCATCAATTTATATGCAACAATAAATAAAAATACGAGTCCTTCTGCAAAAGGTCGCATCAGCAATGTTGTAGTCACACCACTTGGAGAGGTGGTGCTCTTTCAATGAGGTTTAGATGGAGTGGAGTAGCAGCTTTAGACTCTACTCTCCAACATAAACATAGAATAAACAGAATTAGTAGAAAGCTTCGACAGATAGGCTTCTCGAAATCTGGGTCTACCCAGCTCTTCAACTAGATTGCAGACTTAAGGGTTTCTCCATGGAGAATGTTCAATAGAGCATTCACCAAACTATTCAATGGTGAGAGAAACTAGGGCTTCACCGTTTGGAGAGAATGCATAATTCTCCACGTAGTTGAGGTAGTAGTCTTCAAAAACATTGAGATAAAGCAACAAAAGATACCATAGCACAACTCCATGTCAATAGAAGACAAAATATAGAAGACAAAATACTTGTCCCCATCACTGTCTTCTCAAATGAAAAACCATCTGTGCCTCCATGTTATCAGAAACTCGGAGAGATAGCCACGCTACAACTCCAATTCAACACACTTTCATGGTGGTAACTGCATAGTTCAAAGAAAAATCCCTCATAGATTTTTGAGAGAAATCATAGTCTTCACGCTTGGAGAAGTCTCAGCTCACAGAATTCAACGTAGTATTCACAACTAAACAATGAGATGCAGTTCCTAATAATATCTCCAACTCAACAACTCCGTGTGTTGCTTAAAGCAATCTTCAATGTACCAATGGTAACTGAATGGCGTCTTGGACCTATTCTTGTTGTAGTGTAGCGGGGTATGAAATAGATCACTTTGAATTTGAAAAAATTTGAACGTGAAATAGAATACACATGCCAATAAGGAGCAGAAGAAACCTACTGACCAACATCACCGGCTCTTCGAGCCTTCATTATGCACACAAATTATCCCAATGCTGGTCGACTCAACTCTTCAAAATGTATTAGGGTTTCTCTCGCAACAGAATGTCTTCACACTGGAATATGTATTAGTATGTCACCAGTCTTTATGCAGCTCACTTGAAAGCATTCAATGTATCTCTTCATGGAACGTCCTCTCCACAGAAATGTAGGGCAGGGAGAGGATAGAGGGGCGCTTCAATAACATTGATGGAGATTCTTCACACTGAAGCTTTACGTTCTAGTGGAAGTTTACATCTCAAACAATCTTCAACAACAGAAATAACTCTTCAACTCAGCAACTCCAACGATTCCAACCAATCAACAAGCTAGCATACTTCAGTAGCAACTCCTCAAAAGTCTCTAGTTGAAGTCCGGGAGGCGCCACCAAGTCGCAAGTTGGAAGCTTTCAAGTCTTCCTCAATTCAATACACTTGCTCTGTCATCAATACACTTACAAGAGAACAAAGGAGCATTCATAAATATTTTGAGGATGGACTTGACTTGGGCTATAATTGTCGAACCACTTAGACAAATGACTTGCATTCTCTTCACTTTCCAACAGATGGCTTAGAAACAAAGATGTATTAAGAATCACGCGACGATGTAGAGGTACCATAACAGTTTCCTTCGTCCAACAACCGCACATTTGAATAGCGTATCAACATTGGGAGAAGGAGGCTCCACCAAGCAGCTCCAATTGCACCATTCTTAACGCAGTGGAGGAAGAAGAGTTATTCTTCTCACAATATGCAACTCGAGGCTTAGAATTGAGACTTAGCTTCACGCACCACACAAAAAAATATGATGCACTGCAAAACAAACTAGGTTTTCTGCAAAGATAGAATTTAACACACAACTCTTCAGCGTAGTAATAATATATGGACACCAATAACTTACAAATCTCTAATCTCACCTTCACATCATCATATCTACACAGACTTCCATAAAAACAAACTCCTCACTAGTAGTATGTACAGACTTTGTTTGCCAGGTCCTTCCAATGTATTGAGAGTTGACAAAGCTCGTAGGTATGAATACTTGCACATATATAAGCAAATGAAAACATGAACGAGAGATCCCACACCAACGTGGGAGAGTGCACAAAAACCCTAATGCCATAACACATAGAAACAATAACTTCAGCACAGCTCAAAGAAGAGGACGTGGCCCAGGAATCCTCAGTTTTGAGTGCTAAAAACAAAACCATATCATAGTACGGTGATCATAAGAAGGCATTCTACTTACATGGCAAGAGATCAAGTGGCCTTCGAAACTAGCAAATAAAGAGTAGACAAGTCGCGGAATGACGAGAGGTTACGTAGAATAAATGAATGAAGACAATACGCAAAAGAGAAGATACGCGCACTATCACCAGACACATTTGCACAATCAGAAAATTCATCTTTTAGCACCACAAGTTAGTGCTACTAATCTTTTAGCACCACAAGTTAGTATTACTTATATTTTGTGGTGTTAAGGTAGTGGTATTAGCACCACTCACATTTTTATGATGTTAAGGTGGTGTTATTAGCATCATTTACATTTTGTGGTGTTAAGGTGGTGGTATTAGCACCACTTATATTTTGTGGTGTTAATATAGTGTTATATTTGTTAATATTATTGGAAATTTAACTCTTCCTCATCCATGTTAAGAGAAATGCCACCTTGGCAAGTACCATAAAGTGGTGCTATACTATTATTTGTCACATACACATGTACAAGTAGGATTTAATTATGAGGATTTGCACCATAAACATAAATTATTTATAAATAATTTTATTCTAAATAGCTTAATTCGATTTTTTTTGTTTTATTATTTCAAAAAACAATCAAAATTTAATTTATAAGTTTTTGCATCCCAATCATAACAACTTCAATTATTTATTTATCTAAAACTTAAACTAAAAAATTCATATGATTCCTTTGTGAGGCTTTGCACCACAAGTACAAGAAGTCCACAAATTATTATTTTATAAATATATCAATTCAATTAATCATTCTCATACTATTTAAACAAATAAATAAAAACAACATGTTTTAATTTATTACTATTATAACGTTATAATAAAAAAATTTAGAATTGAAATTTGATTATTCAATTAAAAATATTTAATCTTATTAAATTTATTTGGATAAATTAGTTTCATTATTAGGTTTTTAGAAAAATGCATGGATCTCAAATACATGGGCATGATCAATAAAGAAAGCCTCTACCTAGGGTCCTAAAATAAGCTTTTAAAATCTAGGACAAAGAAAGACACCTTAAAGGTCATTACCACACATCTTCCTAAGAGTATTCTTATCCTCTATGTATGAGAATTGACACTATTAAAAGGCTTAAATTATTAGGAATAGTTCTAATTGTTGAAAACATGGCTCAGAGAAGAATCCTAGGCCTTAGGATAAAGGAATCCTAAGCATAGAGAAATGTCACGTTGGGAAGTACCATATAGTGGTGCGAAGAGCATATTGGTCACATAGACATGTACCAATTTGTGATTTAATTATGATGATATTCACCATAAACATAACAACTTCACAAATAATTATTTCGTAAATAACTTAGTTCAATTTTTTTATTCAAATAAATGCTCATGATTAATTTATGAGGTTTTACACCACAATAACCACACATTCAATTATTATTTATTATATGATTTAAACAAATAAACTTGCTTGATTCATTTATGAGGTTTTGCACCACAAACACAAAGTTCACAAAGAATTATTTTGTAAATAACTCAATTCAACTATTCATTTTTAATATTATTCAAGCAAATAAATACCTAGATGATTCTTAATATTGACAAAAAAATTAAAGGTGACCATTATTAATTTATTATTATTAAAAAATATTAATAAAAGTGATTTGGATTGAAATATGATTATTCGATAGGGTATATTTTTGTTGACCTTATTAAATTTCTTCATGGATATTAGTTCATTATTACGCTTCGAGCACAAGCCATGGGTCTCAAATCCTTGGACATGTTCAAGGGAGGAAACATCTATCTTGGACCTCCTAAAAAAATCTTTTAGGAAGTTAGGACCAATAAAGATGATCAAACACATGTCTTTATAAGAGTATGCTTAACGTTTATGTGTGGACGTTGACGCCACTATAAGGTTTTGATCACTAGCGATAGGTCTACAGACCGTCATCCTAGTTAAGAGAAGAAACCTAGACCTTATTCTAAATGAATTTTCTAGGCATGTAGGGATAATAATGACTTGTTGAGCCACACAAATGACTTTTTGAAAATATCTATGGCCTTATAATAGGGATAACAGAGGGAATTTGAGGAAATAAAACTAGATATAATTCTTCACGGCATAGACATGATTAATGGAGGAAACTCTCTCCTTGGACCTTAGAGGAAACTTCTAGAAATTAAATATTAACAAGTATACCTCGAACCACAACATAAGAACTCCTAAGGGTACCATTGGCCTAATATTAGGGCTATTAACTTAACTAAGAGGTTTTAAGCACTATATATGGGCGTTTAGGCCCTCAATGTTTTTGAGGGAGGAAACCTAGGCCTTAGTCCCAAATAAAATATTTTGTGCATCCAAGGCCCAAAAAAATAGCTTGAAACACTACACATGACCTATTGGGTGTATTCTTTACCTTCGAGTGAGGGAATCAACACCATTATGAGTTTTTTGCTAGTATATATGGGTCTTGGGTTTTTGTATATTATCATGGAAAGAAGCTTGGGCCTTAGACCCTAAGGGAAGATTTAAAACTCACCCATGAAATCCCAACACTATCCTTGGCATCTGATTGTTCATATAAGTGACAGTAGGTATGAGAACCTTAAACATAGCCATGGGAGGAATCACATGATTTAGGTCCTAAAGGAAGGTTTTAGGCATATCAGGATAAGAGAAATGACTCAAACTGTCATATAGGAGATCATGCACTGTATAGGATATCATTAATCTTAATGTGGAATATGGGAGGAATATGTGGTTTTGTGCACTAGGGATGGGTCTTAGAAAATGGTTGGGGAAGAAATTGAAAAAATTATACCCTATCATAATATTATTGAGGTAAATGGAAATTATCAAGGCCATGAATCTTAACATACACCTTTTAAAGTCGATATTTGGCATAAAATTCAGATATGGGCACAATCAAGAGTTTTTGCATAGTGGGATAGATATCAAGGCCTTAGCATGTCATAAGGGGAAATCAATAGACTTATTTAGGTGTCCCAAGCCCTTGGTAGTTATATTCTAGGGAATAAAACCATGACTTTATCCTTAAAGAAACCAATAAGGCACCCAAATCCATTGAGAAAATATGTATCTAGGTGTATGGACTTGGACATGGTCAATGGAGGAGACCTAGATATCAATCCCTAAAGGATTCTTCTAGCCATCAAGGGATAAGAAGGTTTCCTCCACCAACCACACATGGTGTCTTAAGAGTATCATTATCCTATTATTGAGTATGTGGTGTCATTAGGTGATTTTGAGTAGTATGTACATGGCTCGAGGCCTTGGGAGTGATGTTCTAGGGACAAAGACCATGCCTTTAGCCCTAAAGAAATAATTGATGCATCCAAACCCATGAATAATGTATCAACGCACCATGCATGAATTTGCAATGGTATCCATTGTATTATATAGGTCTTTTGGAATTGGGGCCTTCGATCTGGTTAATCGAAGAGACTTGAACCTTCACCCCTAAACGAATATTCTAGCCATCCAAGGATAAAACTACCATGCCTTTGGCCATAAAGAAATCATTAAGGAATATAGAGACATCAACACTACCTAAAAGTACCATGCATGACTTTGGAGAGGTATCTATGGAACTATGTATCTAGGTCTTATGGCCTTGGAGCCTTGTACATATTTAGTGGAGTAGACTTGAATATCGAGTTCTAAAGGAATATTATATCCATGTAGGAATAATAATATTTCCTCCACCAACCATGCAGGTATCATTGGCCTATGATTGATTATGTCATTTCCATTAGGTGGTTTCGAGTAGTATCTACATGTTTCAGGGCCTTGTGAATGATTTTTCAGAGAAAATGACCATGCCTTTGGCCCTAAATAAACCATTGAGGCATCTAGAGAAATGGTCAATGCTTGAAGCACCATGCATGACCTTGGATGGATATTTTTGCCACTATGAATCCATGTTTTAGGGGATTGGGGTATTGGGGCCTTGGACATGGTCAAGGGAGGAGACTTGAACCTCTAACCCTAAAGGAATCATCTAGCCATACAAGGATGAGAAGATCACCTCAACCAACCATAAGTAGCCTATTAAGGGTATCATTGGCCTATGATTGATCATATTAGTGCCATTATGTGGTTTTGAGAAGTATGTAGGTGTCTTGGGGCCTTAGGAATGATGCTCTAGAGAAGAAGACCATGCCTTTGGCCCTAAAAAAACCATTGACGCATATAAAGCCACAAAAACTGCCTCAAAGGACCATGCATGATTTTGAAAGGGTATCCATGGAGCTTTGTATCGAGGTATTGGGTCCTTGAGCAATTGGACATTTTCAGTGGCTGAGACTTGAACCTTGGGCCCTAAAGAAATATTTTAGCCATCCAAGGCTAAGAATGTTTCCTTCACCAACCATGGGCCTCTTGAGGGTATCATTGGCCTATGATTAAGGATGATGATTCCATTAGGTTGGTTTGAGAAATATGTATGTGTATTGATTCCTTGGGAATGACAGTCTAGGAGAAATACCATTCCTTTAACCCTAAAGAAGCCACTGAGGCATCCAAAATGATGAACAATACCTTATGGTACCATCCATGACTTCTCAAGGGTTTTCATAGCACAATGTATCCAAGTCTTGGGGACTTGGGGGCTTGGACATGGTCATGGGAGGAGGCATGAAGCTCAAGACCTAAATGAATCTTCTATCCATCTAGGGATAAGAAAGTTGTCTCCACCAAGCACACATGGATTTTTGAGGTTATGATTGAGGATGTTAGTGCCATTAGGTGGGTTTGAGCAATATGTACATGTATCAAGGTGTTGGTAATGAAATTTTAGGGAGGAATACCTTGCCTTTGGACCTAAAGAAATAATTGAGGCATACATATCCATGAACAATGCCTCAAAGAAACACATGTGACTTTTTGCGGATATCCATGGCACTATATATCTAGGTATTATGGCCTTAGATACTTCAACATGGTTAGTGGAAGATACCTAAACATAGCATCCTAAAGGAAGCTTCATAGTGTATCCATGGCACTATGCATCCAAGTCATGGGGACTTGGGGCATTGGACATGGTCAAGGGAGGATACCTCAACATTAGGCCCTAAATGAAACTTCTATCCATCTAGGGATAAGAGGTATACCTAAAGGAACAACACATGGACTCCTTGGGGTATTATTGGCTTATGATTGATGTTGTTAGTGAAATTTTATCATTTTTAGTAATATCCACATGTGTGAGGCCTTGGGGATGATATTCTAGGAAAGGGAACTGTGTGTTTGTCCCTAAGTTAATTCTTGGGGTATTTATAGCAATGAAGAATGCATCAAGGAATCATGCATAAGTTCATAGGGGTATCCATGGCACTATATATCTAGATTATTGGCATTGGGTCCTTGTACATGGTTATTAGAGGACACCTGATCCTCAATCCCTAAAGGATATTATAGCCATCTAAGGATAAGGAGGGGCTCTCCACAAACCACAAATTTCCTATACATCGTATCATTAGCCTATGCTTGAGAATCTCAGTTCCATTAAGTTATTTTGAGCAGTATGTAAGTATCTTAGGGTCTTGGGATTGATGTTCGAGTGAATAAAACCATTCCTTTGGTACTAAATAAATCATTGAAGCATTCAAAGCAACGAAAAATACCTCAAGCATTGTCCATGACTTCAGAGTGGTATCTATGGAACTATATATCTAAGTCGTATGGCCTAGGGTCCTTGGACATGTTTAGTGGAGGAGATTTAAACCTCAGGCTTTAAAGAAATCTTTAGCTATCTAGAACTAAGTACGATTCCTCTTTAGGGTATCCTTGGCCTATGGTTTTGGATGTTGGTGCCATTAGGTGGATTTTATAATTATGAAGGTGTCATAGGGCCTTGGGAATGGCATTCTAAGGATGAAGATCATGCCTTTGTCTCTAAAGAAACCATTAAGGAATCTAGAGTCGTGCACAATGACTCAATGAACCATGCATGACTTTTCATGGGTATCCATGGTACTATATATGTAGGTTATGCAGTATTGGGTACTTAGACATGGTAACGGAGGAGACCTGCAACTCAATATGTAAAGGAATATTCTAACCATCTAGGACTAAGAAGATTTAATCCACAAACAAAATGTAGTTTCTTAAGGGTATCATTGGTTTATGATTGATGATGTTTGTGCCACTCTGTGGTTTTCAGAAATATGCACATATCGTTGGGTATTAGTAATGGATTTCCAAGGAGGAAGACCATGCCTTTGGACCCAAAGAAATCATTGAGGCAGAAAAAGCCATGAATAATGCCTTGAAGCACAACTTTCCTTTAAGTGGGGAAAATAATGCCATTAGGGGTTTTTAAACACCAATAATGGGACTAAAGGCCGAGGACATGGTTAAGAAACCAAACCCTTATTCCCTAAATGAATCTTCTAGTCATATGCATCCATGAACAATGCCTTTAACTACCACACATGAGCTATTAATGGATTCATTTGCATTTGAATGGTGATATGGATTCAATTAGAACTTTTTGAGCTCTGGGTATGGATCTCAAGTCCCTTGGCATGGTTGAGGTAGGAAACTTGAGCCTTAATCCCTAAAGGAAGACCCTAGGCATCTAAGGAAATGAATGACACCTCAAACTAGCACACATGGCCTATGTCTGGGTATATGTATGTCATTAGGTGGCTTTTAGTAGCAGGCATAATTCTCGGAGCCCTAGAGATGATTAAGGGATGAGTCTCGTGTATTATACCATAAATGATATTTTGAGGCGTTTAATTACTAAAGGATGCATTGAAGCACCACACTTGATCTTCAATAAAATCCTTTCCCTCAAAGTGGGGATGTTAGTTCCTTTAGAATATTCGCATAATTAGATATGGATCATGGGACCTTGACATGTTTAGGGTTGCAAACCAAAGCCATGGACACTAAAAGAACCTTCTAGGAATCCAATGCTAAATGACACCTTGAACCACCACTCATGATCTCCAAAGTGTGTCCTTAGCCCACAAGTTATGGGGATGTCATTGTCAATATGAGGCTTAACACAAGGATTGGATCTAGGGCCCTATACATTCTTAATAGAGGAAATGTGGGATTTATTCCCTAAAGGAATATTTTAGGTGTCAAAGGATAAGAAAAACAAATTGAAGAATCACTCATGACCTCTTATGATATATCTATTTTTAAGTGGGGAAATGTGTGCCATTAGGACTTTTTAAGAACTAGGTATGGATATAAGAACCCTAGACATGGCTAGCGGAGAAAAATTAAGACTTGGGTTGTAAGGGAGTTTCCTACAAATCGAAGGCCATGATTGGTGCCTTAAGAAACCACACTTAACCTCTCGAGTGTATCATTTTTCTTTGGATATGAATCTCTATGCCATTAGTAGGTTGCGAGTACTAGGTAGGGCTAGGGGCATTAACATAGTAAAGGGAGAAATCCCAGGGCTCATGCCCTAAACAAATATTCTATGCACCTAGGGAAAAGAATGATCTCTCAAACCACATCACATCCATAAGCTTCCCTAAATAGATAACATCAAGCTAAGAAGATGACTCAAGGCTTAGTTCCTGAAAAAAATTAGGGCGCAAAGGATGATAATGACACCTTGAACCACCACATATGACATCTCAAGGTGATATATGGCTTTCATACAAGCATATTAAAACACAATCAATAGGTTTTGAACACCAAGTATGGGTCTTAAGGACCTACAAATAGTTGGAGGAAGAAACCCAAGCCATAGGCCATATAGGTAACTTTAAGGACTCAAGGGTTATTAATGAGCCCCTAGACCACTACACACACCTATCTAGGGAATATTTAGCTTAAAGGTGGGGATATAGAGAGTTTTTGGAGGTTTGGAGAGTGAAACTTGCATCAAGGATATATAAATTGTCAAAGGATGAAACACGAGCCTTATGTCCTAAGGGAAGCTCCTAGGGATTGACGGCCATAATTAAGGCATCAAAATTAAGATTTATAATTTGAATATAGCTCATTGTGTAAGCAACATTCATTGACATACTAAGGAAATTGGGTATGTTAATCTTAATAAAAAATCCAAGTGTTTTGCATTAAATGTTTTAAGATCTTAATTCAGAAGGTTAATGAGAAGTCATGGCAATACTTCTTTCATCGTGAGGTTTTCATCCACTGGATGTTTCTTTTTAGATCTGCATTTTTTTGTTTCTCTTTTATTGAGGCATTTTCAATGTGAAAGTTATTGTAATATCCCAAATTTCAATATTTTTTTTAAAGCAATAGATTATGTAACATCTATCTTTATGATTTCTTATATTCAAAGGGGTCCATTCCTACCTTTCATTAAACGTTATCATTATGATATATTATGTGAACACTTTGGTGTTTATGTTTTTATCCTCATAATTCTCTACAAGGACTTGATTTTCTTCCTCATGGACACTTTTGTTTAAACATTACTTTTGATTACATTATAACCATGAGAATCATTTTAATATTATATTAAGTCGTTGAGTAAGTGATTATGTTTTTATCCTCATAAATCTCTAGAAGGACTTGATTTTCTTCCTAATCTAGGATGGACGTTTTTCTTTAAAACATTACTTTTATTTATATTATATCCATCATAATCATTTTAATATTATATTAAGTCATTGGGTAGGTATTTATGTTTTTATCCTCATAATTCTCTACAAGGACTTGATTTTCTTCTTAGGATGGACACTTTTCTTTAAACATTACTTTTATTTACATTATATCCATCATAATCATTTTAATATTATTTTAAGTCATTGCATAGGTGTTTATGTTTTTATCCTCATAATTCTCTAGAAGGACTTGATTTTCTTCTCAACCTAGGATGGACGGTTTTGTTTGAACATTACTTTTATTTACATTAAACCATAAAATCATTTTAATATTATGTAGAAAGCAATAGGGTCATAATGAATGTATACAAGACAACATATATACCTATAATAGTATCCATTTTGCACATCAAGCATGCTTTACGTCCCAATATTTCTTATGGTATGATATTGAGCTCACGTTTTACCATCATTATGAGGTTGATCTGGGTTAAGTTTGGATAGTATTTAATACACCATATAAAATCAAAGCTATTAATTAATACATCATATAAAATCAAAGTTATTAAATGATGATAATTCGTCGATAGGCACTACAACAATGAGAATTGTAGTGGGAGGATATCGCATCCTTTTAATCCCTGATTAAGGATGGGTGGTGGTGGTGGAAATTTACTGGTCGGGCATATCTCAAAAAATATTCGTCTAACACACATATTAAACGGTGGAGATATGATGTGGGTGGATAACCTACTGAAATGTCGATTACTAATCTACTATTTTTTTTCTTAATCCAAGTCTCTTGCCAAGTGGGGAAAGAAAGGCAAATCATTTCCGTTCAATGTGGAGGTTAAGGTTAGATCGTTTTGGTTCAATCGAGAAAGTGATAGTGCCTGCAACAAAGCCCTACATTACATTTCAAGGCGCAGGGAAAGAATTCACAGTGATTGAATGGCACAACAGAGCTAGCGCTAGGACTCCTCTTCTACTCGTTACTTTTCGCGATCGTGGCCGTCGTTAAGGCCAGAGCTCTCAGGAAAGAATGCGAGGTCGGTTCTGCTATGGGCGAATAAGTAACGATGACCCGCTGGGATGGAGTACCGTGTCCAGGAGTTGTAACTATCATCTAGGGTTTGAATCGCAACAAGCGAGTTTGATTTGAAAGCCATCTGGGTTCAAGAAACAAGAATAATGTCTCGGCGTAGCACGAGCGACAAGGGTTTGTGAAAGGGAGGCGCGAAGAAGCACGTGACATGTGCTGAAGGATAACATTCAGGGAATAACAAAGCCTGCTATGAGACATCTTCCGAGAAGAGGAGGCGTTAAGCATATTAACGGGCTAATCTACGAAGAGACAAGGGGAGTCTTGAAGATCTTTCTGGAGAATGTAATCAGAGACGTCACTTAAACCGAGCACGTGAGGTGTAAGACTGTCACATCCGTGGATGTTGTTTATTCCCTTAAGAGGCAGGCTAGAACCCTCTACGACTTTGGCGGTTAATATCCAATTCAATTGTCTTTTTTTTTTCATCTCTAGGGTTTAAGTTCTCGTTCAAATTTAGGGAAGATGTGAGTGTACCTTGCGAGATCTCTATATATTAGTAAATGTTAGTTTGTGTAACATACCCTTTTTGTTGAAAAGATTTTATGATTGAAGAAAACATTATCTTAGATTTTATGGTAAAGTTTTATATGTGGACAACTGTCCAAGGAGGACTGTAATTGCACAATATTATTATTTAAATAAATAAAATAGGAGACACTCACCCAAGAGAACCGTTGAAAGAATGTTTACTAACCCACTAAGTGGAATGGAATCTGGGGTAGAAGGAAATGGACAAGTGGCAGCATCATGAATCAAGTAACTAGCTATTAGTATGGGACAACTCCCTTAAATTGTGTGTCATAGTGCTCTGAAAGACGGGACTGGAGCTTGAGGCTGATTTATTTTGGAAACTCACCACTAAAGACCTAGGCATCTTTTTAAGAACAATCAAATTTGGATTGAGGTTCAACGCTTTTCCTGACGAGGAAATTTACCTTGTGGTTCTGCTGTATGCACAGAAGAGATTCGATGAGGGGAAATACTAGTTTTTTGATCATGGTCTAAGTCTGCCTTGTTTACTGCTGAGTGCAGAGTTTTACTGCTGAGTGTAGAGATTGAGGTTTATGGCAAGTCTCTATTGATTTTTAGTTATACAACTTGAGTGCCTTGCTTCTACACAGAGTCTTCTACCTAGTGGTTCAGTAAACAGGCTCGGGGGTCCAAAGGAGGCAAGTAGTTTGGTTGCTTCTTCTTGAGAAGCATGGGAGGAACATACCTCCTTAGGTGTTTTTCCACCCTATTCACTTATCAAGTTCTACTTGTTATTTCAGTAACTAAGTAGTTAAATTATTTTCTACAATTGTTGATTTAGTATTCATTGGTTAAAAACTGATAGTTATCATCATGCAGAAGTAATTCGTTTGATTTTTTATCTAATTATGATTCTGTAGACTGATGACTAGGTATATGAAATGATTGAATAAATATCTCCCGTGTATTTTTCCACATACTGTTGTTTTCTGTACCGTACTCTAGTACAAGGAAGAGAGATCAAAATAGATAAATGATATGCAATAAGCAGATTGAATGAATAGATTAAGTCTATTATGTTTTCCCTTAAATTTCCTTATGTGTTATATTTTGCAAATTAAAATGTCTTACATTTTCAATCATATAAAAATATAGCAACATTTATATATTATGTAGACTTTAGAATAGCTTCACATTTATAACAAATGAAGTAACATAAAAACTCAAACAGTTTTAGGTTTCTGCATAAACCTAGGGTTTAGTTACAGAGTAACTATTTACTTACAATACTAATTACACATGATCTTATCTTTCTTCACTATAGTCTTTCATCATTTCTTACAAAATTTAAATGTTGAAAAAACATACGTAGCAGTATTCATATTATACAAACATTTTATTACCTTTACTTTCACAACAAAAACATAGAATAGGGTTTAACATTTCCATGTTTCTAATCCTTTGCAAAATACAGATAACATATATAGCATTGTTTCTATTTTTACATATCCATTCGAATCTCTTAATAAGACTTTAACCACTCTATATTATATTTATTTATTCACGTATATTCATGACTTGGAAAACAACTTTCGAGTAAGCACGACTAACAAAACACTTATATCATCCTAGATACTATAAATCTTTAAGATAAACAATCAGCTCTGGTTTTGGACAAATGTCCCATTTGACCGAACCCTAGCTTCCTACATTCCATAAACATTCAATACTAGACGGATCACATAGAGTTCACAAATAGAGAGTTCATCTATTTAAAGGATTCTTTCCTCATATCTATGAGTTACATTCAAAACCCTAAGAGCACCAAAATAATCTTAGTTTGAAAAAGAGTTCATAACCAACCTTACGGCTAGAACCTTACTGTTTAAACATCAAACTCCTTAGGACAAGGTCCCAACAAGATTTATTACCATGCTCAACATTTGGCTAGTACAGTCACACTTTAAAACTAGGCGAAGGATGCATTCAACATCAACAACAATCAAATGTTTAGGTTCTCCCGACAAAACAATAGAGAGATGAGACTAGTATCAACACTTAGTTTGATTTCTTAAACCAATCGAAGTAATTCTTCAACAAAAACCAGTTTAGGGTTTAAAACATCGAACACGAGACATTTAGCCTTTGGCTCTCGGTCATTAAACATTTTAAACATTTCATAAACAAAGCATTGAAATAAAATAACGCAGGTCCTCGAGCATTGCTCTCACACACGTCGATTTACAACAACATTAAGATAATGTACCGGAACCTTCTCTTTCCATTAAACGACCGAGGGTTGAACCCCTTTTCAAATATTACAAATTCAACATATAGTTATACAGTGAAACGCTGGAAGGCTAACATCAATGTAGGTTGAGGATCCCATCCTCCCTACAACCATCTTTTGGATCACAAAACATTACGACGACGGCCAAATCGTCAACCACACACCAAACCCGAGTTATCGGGTAACACCAAACAATGGCCAACAATGCCAAGAGTAACGTACAGGGGAAACCACCAAAGCTTACCGGTTCTAACTTAGTTGCCGTCACTCATCCACGAGCATGAAAAGCAAGAGCCAAAAAATACTTGCCACATAAACGATGTATGGTTAAAAGGAAGTTCAAGAAATGAAATAACAACAACTGCAAACTTAGTGAACTAACAAAAGTAACAGGTTTCGAGTACAATACATTACCTTGCAAAAACAACCGTATGCTTGAAACTTATCATGGTCACATTTGACGAGAACCAGAGCCAAACCACCTTAGCAAACTCAGCAAATGAGAAAGACAACCCTGAGAGACCACTATGGAGAAACGTACAAGCTGCAGGTCGGGGTACCGAACCATCTAGAGGTTCCTCCTAAAAAAACTCAGTAAACCTAAAAATCACAGCGTGTCGACCTCTTCAAACCCCAATCCCCTGCCAAAATAAATGCAATTGTTATGCTCTTGTCTAGGTAAGCCCAAGCAGTTAGGGATAGCAGCATTTCCAATGAAACCACGTGAAGCCTGGCCATGGAGGACATCACTAGACTCTCCACTCCAAACCACTTTAATGCACTTTATTATCACATCTACAAAGTACATTATACCTGTCAGCAAGTATTATTAATTCAAGGTTTGAATTGCTATAAGCTTCAACTAAAATATAGCATGGGTAGTATTAACCTAAGGTTGAAATAGGGTTTATCACCCAAGCCATCACATTGAATTGTCATCGTATCATGTCCCAAGCCAAGGTTCTATCATTTAATATAACCATTATATTATAGCATAGCGACATTATTTCATACCAAAGTATCAATTCTTGTTGCCAACCTTTGGGTAGAATTAAAGACCATAAATCACTTTATCGAAAGCATAGCATAAGCTGTTATCACATTGATCTATTTATATGATATGATTTACTAGAGAAAGCGCTTGTAGTGTATAGTCTCAACTATAAACTATTGACAACGTACCGTATTATCATTATTACATAGGTTATGTACATAGTGCATAGGATTTAGAGGTAGATTTAATATTTTAATACTAATATCTAAGCATAGGTTATGTAATAATCAATGCATGAGATATTCTAAGAAGTCATTTCTGAAAACAAAAGTTCCAATACCTTCCACAATAATTTAGTACAAAGCAAAGGTGTAGATAAAGTATTCTTTTTCGGAGAGTTGAATCATTTTTTAGAATACATAAAACACTTAAGAAAAAATGAAAGATTAGTTAGGATAGATCTTACTGAAACTACTTAATATTTAGTATATTCGTTATATAAACATTGAAGGCTATCAGAAGCTAAATAGGACTTCGTTATACGTTTGAGACAACATTTCTCTTACCTATAATCTGCAAACAGAAGTTCAATGCTTTAGCCAAATAGCTAAGTAAGCTTTGGGGTGCCCATGGGACCCCTTTCATCATCAACAAACAAAAGAACACAGTTAGCACATATAAACAATAACAATAGTAAGGGAATCTTTAAAGCATCAACACCATTTTGAAGTAATCATAAGTAACCATAAGAAAACCAGGATGCATGCTGGAAGTAAGAAAACACTCAACACCATCTTTCTGGTCACATAAACACTTGTCTATGCATGTCGTAAAACATCATACATTCATGATCCTTATAACATTTTATTTCAGTATGACGTTTAGAAGAAAAATTAAGCATTTAATATATTTCCACATAGAAAATATAGCAATTAATGCTACATAGATTTTTTTTTTTAAATTTTATGAATTTTCAGGATGTTACAGTTTGCACTGGATCAATGTAATGTATAAATTGCATTAATATTTCTATATTTATGTTCTTGCTTCAGTTTTAAAAGGAACAACTGCTTGAATTGCCAATGCATTGGTTTGCTAGCTTTTCATTGTTCTTTGTGAGGAAATGTAGAATGTAAAAGGATGAAACTTATGAAACTTAAACACTAGAAGAATCCCCTTCATGAGAGATACTGCACTAGACAGACTCCCCTTCGTGAGAGAGACTGTGAGGTTAGACTCTTGTATGAAAGATCCAACAGTGATGTCCTCATAAGCTCTCTTTGTTGATGTATTTGTAACTTCGGAAGATATTCACTTGTATATTGTATGTATTACATTTGTACTTTATTGTATCCCCGACAAAGATGTTCTTATTCCTCCATTCAGAAGTGTCGTCATTTGTATTTGAAAGTGTCGCAAGTTATATTGTAAGTTTCATAACTTGTATTTGATGGGTTATTAGACCACCTTAGAGGGGTCGGCCCAGTATGAGTTAAGTGGAAGGGTTATTAGACTCCCCTAAGGGTTCGGCCTAGCTAGGGTAAAAGGAAGGTCAAGTTAAAGAATAAATATAGTGGTTGCACCACTCTATTCAATCATTCACTCACTCACTCATTCTCACAAGTGAGTAGTGCGCACAAGTGGAGGAGGAGAAGCTCCTAGGAGACTATCTATTGTCTTGGGGTTTTGTATCATTTCTCATTCTATCTTTGAGGAAGTTGGGGGATTTTCTCCTTTATGGTCTCCCCGGTGAAATGCTTTGTGTGTCTTGTCTCTTGTGTTTGATATGTTGTACATGTTGTTCTCTCAGTTAAAATCCTAGATAATATTGAATTAAATGATGAAAAACTAACATGGTATCAGAGCTAGCCTGAAGGAAGGCATTGTATGGCATTTACGACACTTGTTGCACTTGCGACAAATTGGAAGCTAGGGCTTGGTATAGTAAAAACTAGTCATCGTGGAAATTTCGATATAAATCCGTTTGGAAAAGTTTCAGGATCTGAAATTTTTATAGACCGAATATCAGACATGGATGTACCCTATGTAAACATTTCAGCCTTAGATTCATTTCATTTGTGAGATATTATCCGTACAAGTTATGGTTTCTGCCTCTTCTAGAATGCATCCCTAAATAGGTGACCTAGGCACAAAGGTCATATCTCGGGATAGGAATCTCCAAATGGAATTCCGCAAAAACTGATAGTTAGGGCATGGACTGTAGTTTCACAGGTCCTAGTTTCAGAGGCCAAAGTTGAAACAATAACACATGTCACTCCGTACAAGTTCTCTATGTTGTTTCATCCCATAAACAGGTCATGTTGTGACACTTAGCATATCTCTCTCATGGAGAATCCATTGAAGCTTCGATCTGTGGGGTTGGAAAGACGACAGGTCAGTATACCATAGGATGAAGTTTCAGACCTTGAGGATCCTAAATTTCAGAGATGCACCAGAAACAATATGGCATATCTTTCTGTCAAAACAAAATTGGATTGTGAGCACTTTCATTTTGGCTTGTCACTGCTACGGGAAATTAAAGCTTTTGACAGAAGTGGAATTTTGGGGTTCTCTCTGCATAGGATTTATCTCCTCAGCAAAATCTAAATTTAGAGACCAAGATCGAACTTTTTGGTTGGGTGAATCTCCGGGAAAGTTAAACCCTAATTTGACCTTTGGACCACAAAAACTAGAAAACCATATTTTGACAGAAGTTACAGATCCGAAATTCATAGGTCATTTTTTAGAGGTCAATTTTTCAAGTTTTCAAAATCATAGCACACCACCTTTCTCACCTCAATCAAATGCATCTCCCTGTCTAGACAAAAGTTTGAAATTCCAAGTTTGGATTTTTAGGGTTTCTTTGCCAAATCCTAGTGAACTCCAGATCCAGTTTTAGCAAATCAAAGTGGTAAGACCTAAAACTTTTATATTTCCATTTGAAGTGCTCTTTAAAAGATGTATCACCATGCCAAGATTGAGGATATGCTTCAAGGGGTTGATAACTTCTGAGCATGCAAGTATAGGATTGGGTTAATCTTAGAAGAGAATGAATTGGACACCTATAACATACCCGAGTAAACGAGTTAGATAGTTAGAATTTTGGGGAAAATTAAAATTGTTAACCTTTAACAATCCACACAATAAAATTTCCTGAGGGTTAGGACAATTACGTCATCCTTGATCTATAATGAGTATTGATCTGAGCAATTTTCAATATGTAACATGTACCCTAGTTGAACCACATTTGACTTTCTACCAAACTTAATTCCCATTAATATTCATCATCCTTAACCATAACTTGATATAATGAAAACATCAACTATCTTAAATGTGAGAATGCACTACATAACTTTACCTAGAGTACCTGCATGATTATTTTACCCATTCATGATACATCGATACACATAAAACATTAATTATGTCTATAGTGCCTTTATGTGATCAAACATCAAATTCCCTTTATCAAAACTTACACATACACATTGAACTAACAGTCATCCTTTATAATTCTCTACCAAAATTAAAGCATATAAGATGGCATATAAGATGGCACATAAAAGGCACATAAGAAAGAGAGGCAATTACACGTGGTTCACCCAAATTTGGGCTACGTCCACCAAGGTTGTCTTCTTATTACTCATCAACCTCGAGGGTTTAAAATCCAACAACAATGGATATAAAATAAAATCTTCGTTTATCTCATTGCTTATCTCCAAGAGATATACTTCCAACCTTTCCATATTATTATGGATCAACTTACCAGGAATCATGCCTCTGCATTAACATTATATTATAATTTTGGACTTTCACTACCTGACAGACAATTCCAAATATCATACACCGCTCCACCAAATCCTAGCAGTATACATATACTTATGTAACACTAAATCACAGAATACATAAACCAATGTAACACTAAATCACAGAATACATAAACCAATGTAACACTACAACGCTACACCTTATAGAGGCTTACTTCCAACCTTGGGTGACGATATACATAAAGATGATCTAGCTCGAGGAGTTGTGATCCTGTAAAATGACCATTTAACTACCACAATCCATAGTAACATTAGTCCGATAACACAACATATAACTATGATCATGCATTCAACCGAAATGGGAATCTCTTTACCTTAATGCCAGGGCTTCACGCAGCCAAGAACATTACATTCAAAAAATTTAGGGTTATCATTCAGCATCCGAAACAGAACATTAGTTTTTCCGAAAAAACAACAACAGGCAGTGGATCAACCACAATTTTTTTCAGTCCATCAATCAACATGCTATATGGATATCGATCCATGATTTCATCCAAATAGGGAAATACGTTTTCTTTTACAACACATGCAAATAGAAAAAACATGATTTTCTATTTTCCATAACACACGCAGAGATCCGAATCCTTGATCAAGCGATTTCTACTCTGTAGTAATATAGAAGAGAATTACTATTTCTTTTACAATAACCCATCCGAAATATTGCATTAATGTACTTCATTCTGCATTGATCTAAAATAGGGAAATACATTTTTTTGTTTACAAAACACTTATCTTTGTTGTACAATTGTCCCAAACAACTAGCTATGTCGCTGCAACCTTCCACCCAACCATAGGTCTCTGCCCAACCTGTATTCTTTCAGCACTCAGAGACCACCCCCGAGCTGGGCATGATTTCTACAAGGAAAAAGGGACATTCAAGCTCACACACAGCCAATTAATCATTTCATCTCAGCCAAGCCAGTCCACAGCTGGGTTTAACGGGCTACATTTGAACACTGGATGCTTACACTCAAGCTCAAGCCAAAACCATGCATACCCATCTCAACCACAACGTTCTCTTACACACAACAAACCCAGAAACTAGGCAGGGATACAAATTTCCATTAATGGGGTTTACAAACAGGATGGCCATGGGTTTTCCCAAAAACATAGCCACACCAAAAGCAGATTTGTGAGAGGGAAAATCGACCATAGGGAAGGCAATGATTTATCCCATATATATACAAGCAATCAGTGAGACAAAACAACCTTTATGGTCCCCAAATCGATTTCCCTTTCTTCCCCACTATCATACAACACAAAAACGCCTTTCCCAGCTAGGAGAATGAAGGAAACACAACAAAGACCATCGAGAAAAATGCCCATGTAGCTCTAAACTCAAGGGAGAGAAAAGATGGTTGATGGATTATGGCTTGGGGAGCAATTAATGGCTTTTTTATTTCCCAAGAAGCAAGACACAATTTCCCATGCAGGGTGGCTTGGCCATAGCCGAATTTGGATAGCCATACCTCTCATTCCCCAAGGCATTAACTACCTCAACCAAATCTTGGGAGAAATCAATGATTGTGTACAAAAGTCAACATGGGTAGTTGAGGGTTTGATGGGTTCTCTCATTGACACTTGGCTTGACTTGATTGGCTCCAAGGATTTGAATGTTTTCCCTCCCAATTCCTTGTAAAATAATGCCCCCATCTCTTGTTGCATTGCATAGTGTAACATACCCTTTTTGCTAGAAAACATTTTGTGTTAGAAAACATTATGATAACTTTTATTGTAAAGTTTTATGTTGGACAAGTGTCCAAGGATGACTGTAATTTGCAAAATATATTATTATTAAATAAATAAAATAGGAGACAAACACCTAAGAGGACTATTGAAAGAGTGGTTACTAATCCACTAGGTGGAATGGAATCTGGGGTAGAAGGCAATGTAGAAGTGGAAGCATCATGATGCAACTAACTTTTGTTGGTATGGGACAACTCCGTTAAAATGTGGTTATAGTGCCCTGAAAGATGGGACTGGAGCTTGTGGCTCATTTATTCCAAACTGACCACTAAAAGACCTAGGAAGTCTATATAATAGCCATCAAATTTTGAATTGAGGTTCATCACTTTTCCTGATGAGGAAATTTACCTTGGGGTTTTGCTATGTTTGCACCCAAGAGATTTGATGAGGGGATATGCTATGTTGTTGATCACGTTGTGACTCTGTGAAACTCTTATTGAGTTCAGGAGGTTGATGCTGAGTGTTGAAGGCATATTATTTTAGGAGGTTGATGCTGAGTGCTGGAGGAATTTTGAGTGCCTTGCTTCTACACAGATTCCATCTACTTAGTGGCTCGGTAAAAAGGCTCGGGGGTTCACAAGAAACCAGCAGTTGGGCTGCTTCATCTAGAATAGGTTGGGAGGAACAGGCCTCCTTGGGTGTTTGTCGGACCTATCTTCTTTTACAGGTTCTATTTGTGTATCTGTTATTAAATAGTTAAATCTGTTTATTGCAAGTATTTCATTCTTAATTACAGAATGTGTTCTGGTTTAATTACCCCTACTTTTAGTGTCTGAACCAAATTAAAATTATGAATAAGAATTGATGAATGAAATAAATATTCTCTGCATTTTTCCCCATGCTATAGGAACTGCATCGTACTCTAGTACATAGACAAATTACGTTCGATCGATGAATGATAGACAAAATAGTCATGTGAATGAGAAGATAAAATGTTGTAATTTCTTAAGTTACTATCTACTGTTAATTTCCCATGTATACATGTATCAGTGTTTTTCCTTATTATTCTGCATAGACAATTGTTTTAAAAATATACAGTAAGGTTTTCTCCATTTTATAAATATCAGTTGTTTAGGAATAAATAATTTTCCTTTCTGAAAACTATATAAATTATTTTTTATGTTATGGAAAACAAATCTTCTTGTCATATAACAAGAGTCTCATGTTACAAACCTACGGTTTACATTTTTCATTTTCATAGCCAAACCTTAAAACTATTGAATTTATCATTGAACGATAGCAACAGAGATATTAAAGAATATCTTTTTATTTTAAATAGTTATCAACTTAATGTTAAATCACATGTTTCTACTGCCATAAACCAAAACACACAACTGCATTATTTTCTATAGTTCGAGCTTGTTGAACAACCTCACTATTATTTCAAAGTTCCATTATTGCATTAATAGTAGAACAACTCTAAACAGTAGAAGCAAAAACAATTTTGGATTGCCGAGGTCTTAACGACGAGCAAACTCATATCCATACATTTTAAACAGAGTCAGACCCTAACCCTTGAAAAGCTTATAGAAGGAAAATGCAACATCATATCAAAATCAACGGACTACATACAGGCCGGAACCATATCATAGATTATGAACATCTACCCCATGTTTAGGAACAGCAGCAGTCTTCTCATTATTCTTATACATCACACGGTTTCCTTTTTCCATTGTTTTACATTTCATAGTTTCACAGTCCATAAAAGAAAACGATAGCAGCATATGTATTAAAACCTAGTTTCACAAACCATACTTCGTATTACATTAAAGTCAAACGCAAAGGTCTTCTAAAACACAAGTTTATTTCCACATTTTAATCGATGAGTCACAGGTCATGTTCACGGGCCAAGCCCCAAAAATGACAAAACAAAAAAACTACTGCAGCATAGACTTGTAAATTTTTCTTATTGAAAACTTGACAGAGCTTGAAACCCTCGTGGATAGAAGTACATTGCCCAGTTCAAACTCAGAATCCAAAACATTGTATAGTAACCTTCAAGATTATTGCATTGACCCTGTATGCTAGGAGGCATCCATAACACAGGCGTAAAATGAAACAACACTATTTTTGAACCACGAATTCCAGAAAACAACGTTGTTACAACTTCAAATGATGGCCAAAAGCTGCCAAGAGAACCTACGGAGGGTTATGCCACCGGGGCTTACCAAAGTGTAGCATGCTATCAATTGCCAGCAAACCCCAGCACTGTAAAATCCACAATGAACAAAGTACCTACCACACAAATCAACCAGAAGTTATAACGAGCTCCAAATGAATACTTGTTAAACCAAAACTGTATTTAACAAACAGTGTTACGAGTCATGTTTACCTTCACAATAACTGAAGGATGGAATGCTTCATGCTTCCAATTCTTCCAACCGACACAGCAGGGGCATCATGCAACTTAACATTTATCAAAATCGGAGTATAACTCACCAAAAACCTAATTTGTCACACGACGAGAGCCACATGGCTTCATTACCATACACCTTTCGAACATGAGCAACTTATACAGTACGTTTTCACCATTAATTTACAGAGATTGGAGTTATAGAGCCATCAAGAAACCACCCAAGGTTGAGCCCTGCTATTCAACAGCCTATCGGCATCTTCCCAAACCCAAAAACTCCAAATGAATGCATTAAGGCAAACAACAACAGTAATGCGAGATTGTCTTAGGGTTTAGATCTCAACGATCGAGGCAGCTAGATCAACGGGCAAGATTTGGCCAACTAAGCTACAGCAGTACCAAGACAAAGAATATGATCACCCACCATTAATAACTTCAATAAATAGAAAGCCCAGTCAGAGTGCCATATCACAAGGGCAGAGCTTACAGCTCGGTATGTTCTCACGATTTATACAACTACATCATTTGGAGCTAGATACATGTCGGGGCCATCGAGACAAACCACTACCATTACACAGGGTTTGCATTTAATGCCAGATCTTATGTATTGCCTGCCAGAGTATGCTTGCAACTGCATTTAGTTCATGTCAAGGTCGAAGTTATTGTTTACAGCTTGATCTCGGGATAACATCACCACTATAATACAACCCCGTTGTATAGTTTCAAACCATAGGGTATCATCACATCACGGTATAACATTCACGTATAAAGTTTCAAATCATGCTATAGTTCGCATAGCATGTGTGCATTGCACTTTGAACCATAGGTTTTATGTATATCGTGTTTCCAATGCCAAATCAATTCACATAGCCATTATATGTTGCAAAATCAAAAGATACGATATATTTATATATCAAGCACGTACTGGAATGTCAACACAAGCCTTAGCTTGTAGGCACTATAACTTTAACATTTAATTCATGCATATAGTAAACTTGGATTATGATTTCAAAAGCTAGGTCACTTTGCATAAGGCTAATGCATTATAACTCTTACCCTCACACTATTAGAAAGCTAGGGTTTGACCACAAAATAATATGTGTCGCATTCGATTAACCAAGCAACATCTTTCCTATAAAGTGACATAACAGAACATGTAACAACACATCTAGAAATTTGAATATTTGCGATAGGCCATATAGATATAAATGGTAAATTTTTATTATTCACTAAGATCATTCAATGCTCAACCATGTCGTAATAATGGATATCATCTTATGATAGTTGTGATCACTTTTCACCAAAGTAAATGTTGTTCAACCTTGTCGCATTTTCAGACCATTAATGTAAGTTGTAATTCAATTGAATCTACCAATAGTTACCACAGAAGTATAGTGTAAAACATCTACAAGTGTTAGTATAAAAACGATACAAGTTGATTAAGAAAGCTAGGAACTTCATACCATCGCTACATTCATGCATAGGCAGTACTTATACACCTATCATAAAACAGAGACAGCTAGCTGAAAATTAAAACACCTCTCGAAGTACTGGAATTATTTATTTACCTTACCTGCAGATCTGTGAAAGAAAAGAATCCAACTCTTTAGCTATCAAGCTAAGTAAACCCAAGGGCACCCTGTAGGAACCCCTTCAGAAATATGCAAACAGATCATTAGTATTGTTACTAGATCATTACACATAAGAAATAAACATTGTTTTATCACATTAATTTCTAATCTATAATATTTTTATGCTTAAGAATAACTATGATAATTTTATTAAGCTGTCATTATCTATTAGTTAAATAACTTTCATTCCGCAGATAGCATTTCTCCTATGATTTAGGCTATATCAATTTTTTTTTTAAATTTTAGTGATTTGTGGGATGTTACAAGTGGTATCAGAGCACAAGTTCAAACTCTAGGCCTGATCTAGGCTCACGGGCACAAAAAAAAAACAAAAAAAGAAAGTTTATGCTACTAACTTTGTAATTCAATTTTATTTTGCATAGAACAGATTTACTGTTAAATTGCGGGTATGGAATTACTAGAAGAATTAGTAGAGGATAGATCCCCTCATAATGAACACATTAATAATAACAATTCTGAAGGAATTTATGTTGAATTAAACAATCAGTCTTCTAAAATTTTACGTACTGTATAGGATTTAAAATCCGAGTTAAACGCTGTTAAGGAAGAAAATGAACGGATCCTTAAGTTATAGGAAGAGTTACAACAAAATTTAAAAGGAAATTGTCATAATGATGAAAGAGGCAGAAAATTAGAAATGAAGGCTGATTCTGAAACAATGTCCCACCAACATAAGCATAGGAAAACAAGAAATGGTAAAATGAACAATTACTCACCCTCTAAATCTGATCCAAGTAATAATGATTTTAATTATGACAGCAGTAACAGTGAATGTTGCTCTAAAAAGAGAAAACATAAACATAATGAACAAATTACTAGGGAATTTAAAAAGATTAAGCCACCCACCTTTAATGGCGAAAGTGAGAAGGGTGAGACAGCAGAAGCTTGGCTGTCTTGAATGAAGTACTTTAATATTTACGACTACGCTTCTCAACTAAAAGCCAAGATGACTATTTACAATTTGACCGGGAAGGCAGACATTTGGTGGCAGGATCTTAAAAGAATTAAGAGTATAAAAGAAAAAGAAGTAACTTGGGCTATGTTTAAAAGTTTGTTTAAAAAGAAGTTTTTGTTGGAACAATATTTTGAAGATAAGTCAAAGGAGTTTTACGATTTAAAGTTGGGTACAATGAACATGAAGGAACTATGCAGCAAGTTCCTTGGCTTGTTGAGGTATGTGCCTTATATGGTCGAGGAAAAGCCTAAAGTGCAAAGTTTTCTCAGCTGTCTACCTTTTAATATAAAAGACCGTATAGAGTATGGTAATCCATCCACTTTCGAAGAGGCCATGAGAGGCAAATTTTTGTTTTGATCAGAACAGAAAAAGAGAAGGAACAACTGGCTAGAAGATTAGTCAGACTAATTAGTTTGACTATAAAAAGAAGAATTTTAATCATAATTTTGGAGGTTTTAAGAAAAATTTTAACAACAGAAATTTTCCTAATAATTACAGGAATAATGCATCTCAGAATTTTATTGCTACAAGAAACGTACCTAACAATAATAATCATAGTAATAACAATAATTACAATAATAGGTATGCTGAATAGAACCATGAAGTGCTATGAATGTGGTGGACCACATAAGAGAGAAGATTTCCCATGCAATAAGAGGACAACCAACAATATTCACACTATGCAAGGAAAACCTATAGTTGGAGATATCGCAAGAGAAATGTCCAGGATAAATGTAGCGCTGGAGAACCGTCAAGCAAACCATCAAACATCCATGGTCGAAATTGAAGGTATGATACAAAACGCATCTATTTCTATTCTGATGGATTTGTAATTCCCCTAGAATGACTATGGACCTTAAGGGCACCTGTCGAGCGACCCGACTGAACAACTTCGATATAATGGTCTCTTGAGCCTTGTTATGTCTTAAATGATTGAGAAAAACCTGAAGATGGGAATGATGACAATAATTGATAAATGAATTAAGGAATTAAATTATACGTGTGGAGTGGGATAATTGATTGATTACATCTTGCTTAATGATTAGCCCTGATTGATCAAGTCAAAGTGCAGTAGGACAGTTACAGTCCTAGCTCTGCGACTTGGGAGTACGCAACTGAGATGCGTCATAACTTTCCATTTTTTTCTGAACTTCGGGATGAAGTTCTAAATAAGTAGGGGTTTATGTAGTGCCCCTAGACTACTGTAGACATTGAGGGCACCTGCTGAGTCACCCAACTGTTTGAAACATTAATAAAATAACCCTATGATTTTATTTTGAGTATATTTATGATTACGATTGATTGATATATGTGCATTTGGGTAGTTATTGTGAATGGACGATTTCATGTTGTTTAACGATTAACTTTGATATGAAAATTGTACATATGGATAATGCTTAATGACTAGCTGTACGGTGATTATGTATTTGTCGACGAAATGTATATTTGATTAGAAGTTTGAATAAATCATAAATGTTTAACAATACTAGATTTAGAAATCAGATGATGATTATTGAGGACAGTGCTACTAATAAATTGTTGTGAGAAGTGTGTGTAGAAACAAGTGAGATGGTTCACCAACGGACACACAAAGGAACATGAAGGGTCATAGAGTACGGGTAAATCACACACAGGGGGAGCGACGACGATGTCGACTTCCGACAAGAATACCACGCATGAGCAGATAAGCACTGATCTGCTTGCTCAAGAGGAATGCATGAGAGCGTACGAGGTGGGCCACGACGGAGCTATTCACATACGAGTTGAGGGGCGCGCAGTGAGAACGGACTCACTCCTCAGCGCCATTAGTCCCTAGATAGCATGTAGATGGAGGATGGATGGTAACGATTCCTAAAATCCCTACAAGAGTTCCCGCAAGTCAAAACGAAAAGATGGTGGCAGAAGGGCCCGACGATGCGGTACCCTGTCGAGAACGAAAAGAATGGATGCAAGGACCCAACGATGCGGTACCATGCCAAGGAATGGAAACCATGTATGAATGGACCCGACGGAGTGGTGCCATGTCAAGGAATTAAAATTAAGGAACTAGGAGCCCAACGACGCTGCACTGTGATCCTAGTGAGTTTGATTGTTAAATTTAACTGCATAAAAACTTATGAGAATAACTCTAGATTATTACTTAGCAAATGCATAAAAATAATTTAGGCATTTGCACATGAATAGTTATTTTTGTTGAGCATTTAAAATAATAGAAATCATTATTTAGGAGCAAAATAGAATCCTAAGATTAGACACCTAGTCAACTAAAAGCTAGGAGTTAATTAAAATATCTGGGGGACAAACTAGAGCAAACTTAGGGGTGTTGGTGCACTTCTCAGAGAAACTGACACTTGGATGGGTGAGTGTTTTAATTAAATAATTAATTAAAAATATTTAATTATGCATGAAGCGACATGTGTCGCATGAGATTTTCCTTTATAAGGAAGGCTTGGGAAATGGGTAAAGGACCCATAATTTGGACGATTGTCGTAATTTTTGAATGCCTCAAAGACTTGCTGCTATCTAAGGGTTTGGCTTAGAAATCCTGGTGGGAAGGGAAGCCCAAGCTGAATTTCTGAAATACTTGTGTGAGCTCTACGACCCAAAGCTCGGGGGAGGCCATGCGACTGAAAGCATGAGCCTATGGTTGGGTGGCGAAGCTAACGGTTGCTTCGCCTATGGTTAAACGAGCTTTGTTGGAGGGATCCTATGGAAGACGCAGACGGCAGTGGACAAGATGGTATCAGAGACAGGTTATGGTTTGTTTTAATTTGCTAAGTTATTCATTTATTTAGTTTATTTATCTAGTCATTGTGCTTTCTAATCTCTTGTGTATCAAGTGGTTGAGTTTCAGGTTAAGCATGAAGGCCCCTACAAGAGGGGCACTACAAGATCCCGGTGCAAATCTGAGTTATATTTCACCTACTCTAGCAAACCGTTGCAAGTTAAAATAGAGAAATTTGATAATGCATGGTTAGTTCATCTTGCAACATGAACTAAAAGAAAAGTTACAGATTATGTCAAGGACTGTGAAGTATTTTTAAGTCAGCTGAAAATGTAAATTAATCTAAATGTTTTACCCTTAGGATCATATGATTTGTTAATTGGTATGGACTGGCTTGAATAGCATAGGGTTTTGCTGAATTGTTATGAAAAATCTTTTACATGTGTAAATAATGAAGGTAATTCAGAAACAGTAAAAGGAATTCATAGGAAGATTTCATTAAGGTAGATTTCTGCTTTACAAGTAAAGAGAGTTGCTAGAAAAGGCTGTAAAATGTTTGCTATTAATGTTATTAATGACGAGTGTACATCTAAAGAAGACAAGTTAAAACTAGAGGATATTCCCATCCTTAGGGACTTTTCTTACGTATTTCCGGAAGAAATTCCATGACTACCTCCGAAAAGAGAACTTGATTTCACCATTGTGTTAGTACTCGGTGCGGTGCCAACTTCGAAGGATCCCTATAGGATGAATATTCTGGAGTTAAATGAGTTAAAATGTCAGCTAAAAGAATTAATACATAAAAACTACATAAGGCCTATCGTGTCCCCTTGGGGAGCACCAGTAATTTTTTTTAAAAAGAAGGATGGTACCATGCGTTTGTGCATTGATTACCGTCAGCTTAATAAAATGACAATTAAGAACCGATATCCCTTACCCCGCATACATGATCTATTTGATCAAGTACGCAGAGCAGAGATATTCACTGAAATTGATTTAAGGTTGGGTTATCATCAAGTCCAGATAAAAGACGAGGACATATTCAAAACTGCATTCAGAACGTGTTATGGACACTACGAGTTCGTAGTTATGCCTTTCGGGATAACCAACACACTGGCAGTGTTCATGTGTTTAATGAACAACGTTCTGCATAAATATTTGGATAAGTTTGTAGTGGTATTCATTGACGATATTCTGATTTACTCAAACACTAAAGAAGAGCATGACAAACATTTAAAAATCATTTTGCAAGTACTAAGAGAACACCAACTTTATGCCAAGTTCAGTAAATGTGATTTTTATAAAGATAAAATATAGTACTTAGGTCATATAATTTCTAAAGATGGCATTTTTGTTGACCCTGATAAGATAAAAGCAATTAATGAATGGCCTGTCCCTAAGGACGTAACTGATGTGCGGTCATTCATGTCTATAACGGGTTATTATAGAGATTTTATTGAAGGGTTCTCTAGAATTGCTAACCCCATCAGTTCTTTGCAGAAGAAAGGGAAGAAATTCGTATGGGATCAAAAGTGTCAAGAAAGTTTTAATAAGTTAAAAGAGTTATTAACTACAACACCCATTTTAAAAATTGCAGATCCCAATAAGGATTTCGTCGTATGCATGGATGCATGCAACGATGGACTTGGAGGGGTCTTAAGTCAGGAGGGTCATGCCATTGCTTTTGAGTCAAGGAAGTTAAAAATACATAAAAATAATTATGCTACTTATTATATTGAGTTGGCAGCCATGATACATGCATTAAAAATGTGGCACCATCACTTGATCGGAAGAAAATTCATTTTAATGACTAATAATAAGGGCTTAAAGTATTTATTGGATCAAACAAATCTTAACACAAGGAAAGCTAGGTGGTTAGCTTTCCTTAGCGAGTACGATTTTGAGATTCACCACATTAATGGAAAAGGGAATAAGCTTGCTAATGCTTTGAGCAAAAATGCTAGATTGAGTTTTGTGGCAGCAATCAGTACTTTTAAGACTAATCTGGAAAATCAGATCGAAGAAGGAATTAAGCAAGACGAAAATTACCAAAAATTACATGATAAAGTGGTTGAAAATTCATCTGAAAATTTAATAGCAGATTATAGTATTAATGAAAAAGGATTCTTAACATATAAAACATAATTTATGTACCTAATATTTCGAAAGTTAAGTTGCTTATTTTGGATGAAGTTCATAAGAGTCCTTATTCAGGACATCCTGGTTATCAGAAAATGATAACTATGTTAAGAAAAGATTATTTTCGGCCCAACATGAAGAATGAAGTTGCTGAATATATAGCTAGATATTTTGAATGTCAGACTATCAAAGCTAAACACCAACATCCAGTTGGACTATTGTAGCCCTTACCAATTCTAGAATGGAAATGGAAAATTATAAGCATTGATTTTATTACAGGTTTTCCTAGAAATCAGAAGCAGAATGACTCAATCATGGTTGTTGTTGATAAACTTAGTAAAGCTGCTCATTTTATTCCTGTTAAAACTACTTTCAAGGCTTCTAACATTGCAGATATTTTCATGAAGAAAATTTTTCGCTTACAATGAATTCTAAAGGTAATTATTTCAAACCGGTACTCTAAGTTCACCGGAAATTTTTGGACAGCACTATTTAAAGGATTAAATACTAAATTAAATTTCAGCACTTCTTTCCACCAACAAACTGATGGTCAAACAAAAAGGGTAAATCAGATTTTAGAAAACATGTTAAGATTGTATGTTAAAGATCAACCATCTAAGTGGGAAGATTTCTTACATTTAACAGAATTTGCCTACAACAATAATTATCAAGCATCTGCTAAGTTAAGGCCATTTGAAATTTTGTATGGAATAAAATGTTGTACTCCTATTTCTTGGGATAATCCTATAGACAGATTAATGTTAGGACTAGATTTATT
This sequence comes from Larix kaempferi, assembly GCA_027924585.1. NCBI lineage: Eukaryota > Viridiplantae > Streptophyta > Pinopsida > Pinales > Pinaceae > Larix > Larix kaempferi. Next base: position 8,365,045 of record BSBM01000486.1, read on the forward strand.
GAAAGAAATGGAGCTAACCGTGAAACAGGTTCAAGGTAACTTAAAAGTTGCCCAAGATCGGCAGAAAAGCTATGTTGATTTGAACTGCACTGAAAGAGAATTTCCGGTAGGAGATCATGTTTTTATAAAGGTAAAACCCAAGAAAAGTTCCTTGAAGCTTGGGATTTGTGCTAAGCTAGCACCAAGGTGTTGTGGACCATTTGAAATCCTATCAAGGATAGGAGTTGTTGCATATCAATTGGCATTGCCATACAATTTGAAAATCCATAATGTTTTTCACATTTATGTTTTGAAGAAGTATGTGCACGATGCTACTCATGTGCTGAATTGGAAAGACATACAGGTGGAACCTGGAGGAGATTTTCAGGTGGAACCGGACTATATTCTCGACCGAAGGAAAATTATGCTTTAGAATCGCACCATAGGGCAAGTAAAGGTGCAATGGAAGCCCCTTAGCCCTGATGAATCTACTTGGGAACTGGAAAGTAACATGGGGGAAGCATATCTAGTTCTGTTCCATGACAAACTTGATGATGAATAAGCCATATCGAGGACGATGTTGAGCTTATGTGGGGATGTTTGTAACATACCCTTTTTGCTGGAAAACATTTTGTGTTAGAAAACATTATGATAACTTTTATTGTAAACTTTTATGTTGGACAGGTGTCCAAGATGACTATAATTTGCACAATATATTATTATTAAATAAATAAAATAGGAGACAAACACCTAAGAGGACTGTTGAAAAAGTGGTTACTGATCCACTAGGTGGAATGGAATCTGGGGTAGAAGGCAATGGACAAGTGGCAGCACCATGATGCAACTAACTAGCTATTGGTATGGGACAACTCCCTTGAAATGTGGTCATAATGCCCTGAAAGATGGGACTTGAGCTTGAGGCTCATTTATTCCAAACTGACCACTAAATGACCTAGGCAGTCTATATAATAGCCATCAAATTTTGAACTGAGGTTCATCACTCTTCCTGACGAGGAAATTTACCTTGGGGTTTTGCTATGTTTGCAACCAAGAGATTTGATGAGGGGATATGCTATGTTGTTGATCATGTTGTGAGTCTACCAAACTCTTATTGAGTTCAGGAGGTTGATGCTGAGTGCTGATGGCATGTTATTTCAGGAGGTTGATGCTGAGTGCTGAAGGCATGTTATTTCAGGAGGTTGATGCTGAGTGTTGAAGGCATTTTGAGTGCCTTGCTTCTACACAGATTCCATCTACTTAGTGGCTCAGTAATCAGGCTTGGGGGTTCACAAGAAGCCATCACTTGGGCTGCTTCTTCTAGAATAGGTTGGGAGGAATAGGCCTCCTTGGGTGTTTTGCGGCCCTATCTTCTTTTACAGGTTCTATTTGTTTATGTAGGGACCCCCTTTTTGGGGTCCCCCCCAAAAAAAAATTTCCAGTACAATTTTTCAGAAGAAGATATAGAAGCCACAGATCTAGTTCTATCTATTGTAGTACATGAATGTCAATATATAAAACTATCTACTCAGATTTATTCATTCTCAAAAAGATTTAACAAAATAAATAAAACAAAAATACTTCAAACCTATTTTCGACACTTGGTCCAGCGAATCTATGGAGTCCTCGAAGTGGTTTCCGCACGATCCAATCCAATCTCTTGACGAAGTACCGAGTGACCCCTCAGTTTATCTCCCTACCGTATCGGAGTTATTCTTCTTCACCCCAAACCACGAGCTAATGGGGTCGTAATAACACACAATCTAGCTTCCCGAAAGGATCTCCCAATCCCCGTTCCTACTAATCCCAACTCCAAGGATCATAACATAATCCGAGATTATGATGACCATCGAGCATTAGGGAGCGAGAGATTTCCTTCTCTCCTTCTCCTCCCTCATTATATAGCAAAATTATGTGTGCCATGTGTCTATCCATGCACATATTTAATGGGTGAATTCCATCAAGATGGGTAACTCTTTTTGGCCAAATATGACAGTGAAAAACACAAATTTTACCCATGTATTCAATTGAATCCCTCGAAACTCATACTTGCCACATGAATTTTGACATGCGGTTGAAAAACGAAATGTAGATAATTATGTTGGCTTTCCAATGATATTTTTTTCGAAATATACCAATGCCATATATCGTGTCGAATTTTCATTTAATGAAATGTGTGTACTTAAAAATTTGAAGAGCAATTAACAGGTAGTTTGTGTACGTGCACAATAAATTAATGTTAAAGTAATAATTTTAAAAAATGAAATATGTGAACATGATCTATACAGAGTGCGCTGGGGCTTACATATTTTTCTTTTAATTTTTCTCGAAAAATTATATTTATTATTGTTTTTTGAAACTAACCAATGAATATTTAAGTCGCATTTTGCACACATGTGTGTGCGTGCATGGAATCTTTTGATTTTTTACATAATTCGCAAAACTAAAAAAACCTTTTTAAAGAGGATGCGTTTATATAGGGCTTGTGTATTTTTTCAAATTTTTTGGATGTGTATTTTGAATGTTGTGGATTTATCTTTGAGCTCAATCGAAGTTGTCGTCACAGTTTTTTGGGGCAAGTTTTAGTAGAAATTTAAAAACAACAGACATATGAAGATAAAAATTCGTAAATTTTATATATCTGGATATAGGATTCGTGGATGAATCCAATGGTATCAAGTCCGCTCATTAGTGAACATTTAATGACATGGTTTAAATCTATGGAAGGCAAAAAAAACTTCCATTCTGCAGTGAAAAGGGATCTCAGCCTATTTTTTAAGCCCTCGATCGAGCTAAATACCTCGATCGAGGGTTTAACAACACCTCGATCAAGGGTTTAACAATACCTCGATCGAGGTAATTTAAAACCCTCGATCGAGGGCCTAAAATGAACCTTTTTATGTTTTTCAAAAGCTTGATCGAGCTTTTGCGAGCTTTTCAAAAGCTCGATCGAGCATGTGCAAGCTTTTCAAAAGCTTGATCGAGGGTTTTAAAACCCTTGATCGAGGTAGTTTCAAAAGCTCGATCGAGGGTTTGATCGAGGTATTTTAAAACCCTCGATCGAGTTTTTAAAACCCTCAATCGAGCTTTTAAAACCTCTATCGAGGGCTTGAAAATACCTCGATCGAGGGTTTGAAAACAATTTTTTTAGCTTCCATCTGCCAAAAATGGTGAACCACCTTCGTGGAATCACCCTAATTTAATTTAATATTTTAATTTCCAATATTCTCCAATACATGTGTCTTCTTGATGTCTTTAATGTGCACCTAAATCCCTAGATCAGTGGGTGTTAGGTGTAAAAGAGTTCTACTTCTCTTTTGGTTCTCATTTAGTTTACTTAAGAATCTTTTAGTTAGACTTATTTCTTTCTACTTTTCTCTCTTTTCCTAATATTAAGATTGAATTAAAAGATGATTCCATTTACTAAAAGTGTAATCTATTTTAAATTTCCTCTTTATAAAACAATTTAAATGAATAATAAAATTAATTAAAGTAAAATCATGAATAATAATAAAAGAAAAACAATTATTTTATTAATGACCTATTTCAATTCTTTCTCAAAATAATGAAGTCAATCAAATAGAATCTTTAATAGAATGATTTAAAATAATAAAATCCATAAAATTAAAATCTTTGAATAAAAGATAATTCTCTTATTATTAATCTTTTTTTCAATCAACATAATTAATCAAATTTAATATTGAATAAAATCAATCTCTTCAACTCTTTTTCAAGTTAATAAAATCAATTAAAATGTATAATTCAAATTAATGAAATCAATTAAAAATAAAATCTTGAATAGAATTATTCAAATTAATAAAATAGAACAAAATGAAATAAAGTATTTCTTAAATCTTATGTGCAATTTTCATTTATAGAATTGACTAATTTTATTCCTCTCGTTCTTGTCTAGGTACCTCTTCGGCGGGCCCTTCTTACAGTTTCATTTCTTCCTACTTATGGGGAGTACTGCGTAGCGACCGGGAACCGTTACCCCGATCTCTCAACTACACTCCTTGGAGACTAAGGGATGTTGAGGGATAAGGCTCTCCTTATTTCTAGCCCCTCAACTCATCGTACCTGACCAAATCATTATGGCCTTTCCCGTATGGCATACACTTCCCCCGGTGAGCTGAAATGGCTTCACCCGTGTGTGGATTGCTAATCCAGGGTCGACAGTCATTCGTCGCACCCCTATGTGTTTTTTTCATTCTTACGACCCCTATAATTCCATTGTTGGTCAGTCGGTAAATCATCTTACCTGCCACTGCACATACACACACTCAAGCGCACATTAGTACCGCTGCACTATGAAATATTTCATCATCCATCATAATATCTCAGTCAGTCGAGCATATATTTCATTCATCATTTTCTCTCAATCAACAAATCATATCTATCATTCATCATTCTATCTCAACCACTTATACTATGAAACGAGAACTATATACTAAGAACGAGAACTCTAGCCATAAAAACTCATATTTTTGCATAAAAAACACCGAAAACAACCCCCAAATCAAAAAGTGTTGATGCCAGTATCATGTTTTCATAAAAAACACCAAAAACAACCCCCAAATCAAAAAGTGTTGATACTAGTATCAACGTTTTTTTTCTCTAGGTTAAAAATATAGCCATGGCTTAAAAATATCATATTGTTGTTTACGAAAGCGTTAAAATCAAGCCCTAAATTGAAATTTTATGTTTTCAACAAATAAATTCCTAACCCTAACCCCCAACAAACTATTACAAAAGTTTAAAAAAAAATTATAATGCGCCCCTCCTACATTACCCCCTACCTTAACCGCCCAAAAATTACATTTCCTAATGCCCTACCCACTACGTTAACCCCTTAATGTTACCCCATTACCCCTCACACATTGTTTTAACTAAAAAAATTTATAACCCAGCTTAAAAAAATTAAAAAATTAAAATAAAAACCTAAACTTAAAAAATAAATAGTAAAACCTAAGCTTTACAAAAGAAAATAACAAAATACAAACTAGACTTTACAAATTAAAAAAAAAAAGATTTTACAAAAAATAAATTTTAAAACAAATTAAAAATTAAAAAAAAAACTTTAAAAATAAAAATTAAAAATTAAAAAAAATAAATAAATTTTAAACAAATTAAAAATTTTAAAAAAAACTTTAAAAAAAAAATTAAAAATTAAAAAAAAAAAAATTTTTAAAACAAATTAAAAATTTTAAAAAAAACTTAAAAAAAAAAATTTAAAATTTAAAAAAATAAATAAATTTTAAAACAAATTAAAAATTAAAAAAAAAACATTAAAAAAAAAATTAAAAATTAAAAAAAAAAAAAAATTTTAAAACAAATTTAAAATTTTAAAAAAAAACTTAAAAAAAGAAAATTTAAAATTAAAAAAAAAAAAAAAAATTTTAAAACAAATTTAAAATTTAAAAAAAAACTTAAAAAAAAAAATTAAAAATTAAAAAAAAAACCGTTGGGTGCCAAAAGGCGCGGAGCCAGCATCTGCCGCCCACGTTTGGGCGGGCGGGTGCTGGCTCCGCCCCGTTGGGCGCCCAAAGGGCCTCCCCACGGTGGCAGCTCGATGCCGGAGCCAGCATCCGCCGCCCACGTTTGGGCGGGCGGGTGATGGCTCCGCCCCCCCGTGGGGCAGCCCTTTGGGCGCCCAACGGGGCGGAGCCAGCATCCGCCGCCCACGTTTGGGCGGGCGGGTGCTGGCTCCGCCCCGTTGGGCGCCCAAAGGGCCGCCCCACGGGGGCAGCTCGATGCCCGGCATCGAGCTGCCACCGTGGGGCGGCCCTTTCGGCGCCCAACGGGGCGGAGCCAGCACCCGCCCGCCCAAACGTGGGCGGCGGATGCTGGCTCCGCCCCGTTGGGCGCCCAAAGGGCCGCCCGATGCCCGACATCGAGCTGCCCCCGTGGGGCGGCCCTTTGGGCGCCCAACGGTTTTGTTTTTAATTTTTAATTTTTTTTTTTTAGGTTTTTTTTAAAATTTTTAATTTGTTTTAAAATTTATTTATTTTTTTAAAGTTTTTTTTTTAATTTTTAATTTGTTTTAAAATTTTATTTTTTTTTAATTTTTAATTTTTTTTTTAAAGTTTTTTTTTTAATTTTAAATTTGTTTATAAATTTATTTATTTTTTAAATTTTTATTTTTTTTATTTTTAAGTTTTTTTTTTAATTTTTAATTTGTTTTAAAATTTATTTATTTTTTTAAAGTTTTTTTTTAAATTTTAAATTTGTTTTAAATTTTTTTTTTTAGTTTTTAATTTATTTTTTTAAAGTTTTTTTTTAAATTTTAAATTTGTTTTTAAATTTATTTATTTTTTAAATTTTTATTTTTTTATTTTTAAGTTTTTTTAAAAAATTTTAATTTGTTTAAAAAAAAATTTTTGTAAAGTCTTTTTTTTTTTAATTTGTAAAGTCTAGTTTATTTTTTTGTTATTTTCTTTTGTAAAGTTTAGGTTTTATTTTTTATTTTTTAAGTTTAGGTTTTTATTTTAATTTTTTAATTTTTTTAAGCTAGGTTTTAAATTTTTTTAGTAGGGCGCTAGGACATTAGAAAATGTACTTTGTTTTTTTAGATGTTTATTAATGGTTGGTTGAGGGGTTAGGGTAGGATATGTAATTATTTTTTTAAATGTAATTTTTTAAAAAAATTATTAATAGTTTGTTAGGGGGTTAGGGTAGAAGGGACGCATTATAATTATTTTTTTAACTTTTGTAATAATTTGTGGGGGAGTAGGGATAGGGTTAGGGTAGAAGGGGGCAATGTAATTTTTTTAAATATTTTCTTTTTAAATTTTAATAATAATTGGTTAGGGGGTTAAATATTATGAAAAATAATGTGAAATAGTATCATTTTTATACAAAATGACTAAAAATCTGTTAAAAATGGGTTTAAATGTCTCGATTTGTTTACTATTTTTTCCATAAAAATATATTATTTATGATTGAATTTTAAAGATAAATGTCGAAAATGTATGTGTTTTTCATTATAGCTAGCTTCTAAATGTATGTTTTTTGTTAAATTTCTAAAAAACACACTTGAAAATAGAAATTAAAAATACTTTACAATAAAGATGTGTCAAAGGCCCAAAAAAATGCCTCAAAATGAAAATGTGTGATACTGGCATCAACCATTTTTGAAACGGAGGTAAAAATAGCTACTAAAATTAGGAGAGAGAAAAACGAGAACTGTGTCGAGTTCTCGTTTCATAGTATAAGTGGTTTCTCAATCAGTCGAGCATATGGAACATTCAGTCATCCTATCTCCATCAGTCGAGCATATCTAACATTTAGTCATTCTATCTCAATCAGTCGAGAAAATCTAACATCCAGTCGTTCTATCTCAATCAGTCAAGCATATGTAACATTCAATCATCCTATCTCAATAAGTCAAGCATATCTAACATTCAGTCATTCTATCTCAATCAATCGAGTATATCTAGCATTCAGTCATTCTATCTCAATGAGTCGAGCATGTCTAACATTAAGTCATTCTATCTCAATTAGTCAAGCATGTAAACTAGAGCTTTCATTACCAATGAATTATTCAACCACTACCACGATAACACACAGTCAACACATTACCAAGATTTAAACGCATCAAGTAATTTACAGGTCTCACGTTTTACAAACTTAGTCTCTGACATTTCATTCCTATAACCCAAACTTTCGATTTAAAATCTCAATACGTTTCATTTCAGAAATCAAACAGTCCACGACATTCAATTTCTTTAAACATAACATTTCACGGGTCAGGAGATCGAACCCTACAAACTCTAAAATATTATATACAGAAACGATTAATACACGGATCGATGCCCATCCCCAACGAACTCTACAACAAACTATACATGACACTACAGAGTAATCAACAAACGATTGATACATGGATCGATCTCATTAAAGATCCTTTTGTCTTTCTATCAAATAAATAGAAAATGTAGAAGTAAGAACCCATGACTCTTTAGACTTACGGATAAAACCATTATAGGGTTATGTATTCCCTCCATTCCATCATTCTTTTCCAACAAGAAGCACTTTACTCTTTTATATTTAAAAGACACGAAGCCATCAAATCGAGAAGACCACACAGTTGAGCCACAACAACATAAAAATGCAGAATTATATACATTCCCTTCATAGGGTTAAATACAAGTTCATTTCCAAATAGAAAACCCAGATAGTGTACGACTGTACAAGAACCCATATCCATATTAAAAATGTAGAGATTTGGATAGGGTATCAAACCCTCATAAACATTACCCAACAAGGAATCTCAGGACCCATATAAATACATTTTGAACACATAAAACTGTAAATATAAACCCCAGTTCATCCTTGGGCATTATTTCCAAGTAACGAGAGTTCAACCAAGTTTAAACACAGAGCCGTATAGCCAAACCCCACAACATTATCCTCTAGGGTCTGCAAAGAGACAAACAAATACATTCACACCACAGTCCAGCCAAAAAGGAGACTTCCAAGGATTCGAAACTTGTCACATTGAACTCAAATAATTTCCCATTTCCTAGTAAAAACATACATCAACAATAATCCCCATGAGGGCAAAAGGAGGAGCTAAGAGTTCGCAACTTATGGACTTACCATTGTCCAATGTCTCCAATGTTGTGTAATGATCACGCAAAAGAGAAACACCCATCAACACCTACATTCCGAACATGTCATACAAGTCAGGACTATGAATGTTATACAACAAAACATCTAACTTGCAAGAGTAGGTGTATAGAACTTAATCCCGAGGGGAATTACCTTCGAGAGTTTGCAGTCACCATCACTATTTTCCCAATGGAGTGCTAACCATGGGCCACAGTTTAGGTCAGCAGAGAAACCCTCATTGCACCCACAACAGACAAGAGAAGTGAACCATGAAAATGTTCTTAGTTGGTGTAGAAGCTTAGGGTAAGATTCCATCATAGCTGGCAGCATGGCCATGCGAATTTGTAGAGATTACATTCAATGCTTCTACCAACCACCATTAATTCGAGAGTGACCCAATACTTTATAGTATTAGGACTATTCGATTTCACAACATTATACTTCAAAATTAAACATTACAATGACTCCAATTTTTTCATTGTGCCATTAAATAATTACAAAGTCAAACAAGTAGTGATGTTACACAAGATTGGCAAACCCCGTTGAGACTAGAATAAAAGTATCAACTTCAAAGCTATCTCACTTGCAACTTAAAATAGTGGTTGGAAGGGTGGAATGGGCATTCTCGATAGATGCCTCATAAGTACACCTGCAAACCCGAAACAAGTAGATGTGTTAGCAATAATTCTAAGTAAGTCCGGAGTCTCCAATTCATACCCCTACCTCTCGACAGCCCCGTTAGGGTACTTTGCCATTTCAGAAGACCAAGTAGCTCATCATGAGCATCAACCGCCACCAATAAAGGATCCAAGTCACCTGAATTACTAGTGAAAATTTAATATGTATGCATTCAAACTTTTATAGCCGTAAGAAGGAGATTCATGTTATAAACATTCACAAATTGGTACACATGCAACAGTTTATACATCTAAACCATTTTAGAAATACTTCCGCAAAGTTGTAGAACCTTATGATTAGTAAACCATGATACTTGAAGCTAAGACAGTCCAAAGAGTAACATTTAAATATTGGTATAGTAATTACTTGTTAGTACTGAAGATTAGTATTCATCATATCTCTTTATCAGTTTAATCTAGTATTGGAAAATTTGAAATTTTTTCTATTTTAAGGGACATTACAAGTGGTATCAGAGCCCTGTTACAAAACTAAGTGACCTATTGGGCTCATTACAAACATCCTCTATAGATACACAATAAACATAAACATACATTTATATTTTATTTTGTGTTATGAATAAACTAACATAATTTTATGTTCTCTATACTTGTATAACATTTCAGGTACAAACACTATCTGAAAAATGAATGCAGAACCGGGCAACAGCACTCACGAGAATCTGGACTCACCACCCTGAGAGCAAGAGGTGGTGGTCGAATTAAACTCAGATTGGAGACAATCTATGCAAAACCTGCAGGAAGAGCTCCAAAGCTTCCGTGATAAAAACATGCAAGAAAGAAGAGAACAGAAGGCCATAAATGAGGAACTGCTTCAGACCTTAACAAAGGCCCACCCTCTTGGATAGCCCACACTCTCAGTCAACACCCCCAAGAAAGCAAACAATCACAAAAAAAGGACTTCCATCCCTAAAGGATAAGAACAGGGAGAGCACGTACTGGAATCAATGGAAGAGGGTGGTAAGAGCTCTTCCAACGATAAAGGTTCACCACCTCCTTGCAAGAAAAGGAGGAAACGTGACGACAGTCTGCAAGGGGAATTCCGAAAGATAAGAGACCCAACATATGACAGAGAGATTAACTCTGGGGAGAAGGATGAGGAGTGGCTGCTAGGGATGAATAAATACTTCAAAGTTCACAATTACTCCAGTGAAATGCAATCCTGACTAGCCATATACAACCTAAACGATAAAGCTGCCAGATGGTTGCGGGACTTGAAACACACCAAAGGACAAGAGCTAAGAGACATAACCTGGGATACCTTTAGCAGAATATTCTAGGACAAGTATATGTCTAAAAGATTATTTGACAAGAAAATAAAAAAATTTCATGAATTAAAAATGGGCTCCCTGACTATGGAAGCATTCATAAACCGATTCTTAGACTTGCTGCACTATGTACCATACATTAGAGACAAGAAGGTCAAAATTCAGCAGTTCTTGGGAGGGATTCCACCAAAGTTTAGAGAAAAGATAGAGTTTGACATGCCTAAAACCCTTGATATAACCTTACATAAAGCAAGGTTGTGTTATGAACATGGGCATCCAAGGAATGACAACATCAACAAAAATAGAGATAGGTTCAAAACCTTCTCAGACAACCATAGACCAGGTTTTAGGCCCCAACCTTAACGAAAACATAACAACAGTTTTATGCCCAATAGAGGCTTCAACCGAACCCAAGCACGACCAAGTGCACCCCCAACACCGGTCAACAGGCTAGCTTTCAACAAAGGGACTAAAGCTATCCCACCCACCGTTTCTTGCTGGAAATGCTAAGGGACCCACTACTACAAAGATTTCCCCAGCAAAACGGATGGAGTTTTACACAACATCCAAACAGAGACTACCATAGGAGACATGGAAAAGACACCAAGGATATATGCTGCTCTCGATGGTCGACAAGCAGATCACTAAGCCACTATGGTGGAATTATAGCGTAAGATCTCTAACACTACAATTTCAATTTTAATAGTTCCCGACGCTTGCCGAAATTATATCTCCCCTAAGTTAGTGGACACTTGTAAGTTGAACCGAGAATCTCACAAGAAACCGTGGTTGGTACAACTATCCACATGTACCAAATGAAAGATCTCCGAGTTAGTTAAAACATGTAAAATAAACTTTAACGGTTTTAAAACTAGTTTAGATTTAAAAATTCTACCGCTGGGGTCATACGACGCACTCATCGGCATGGATTGGTTGGAAGAACACCTTTTCCTCCTAGACTGCTTAAACAAATCCTTACTTTGCAGGGATGACCAAGGGATTTAGAAGACAATTTAGGGTATCCCTAAGAAAGTGTTAGTAAGACAGATCTCCTCCTTACGAGCAAAGGAATGTATCAGAAAGGGATGCAAACTCTTTGCCGTCAACATCCAAAACATAGAAATTGATAGGGAACAGAAGATCGAATACTTTCCAGTCCTCATAGAATTCAAGAATGTATTTCCTGAAGAAATACCAGGATTACCGCCTAAACGAGACTTAGACTTTTCTATCGAACTGAAACCTGGGTTAGTACCAGCTTCTAAAGCCCTGTACCGCATGAGCACACCAGAATTGGTGGAACTCAAACTTCAGTTACAAGAATTAATTGACAAAGCGTAGATCCGACCTAGTGTGTCCCCTTGGGGTGAACCGATACTCTTCATCAATAAGAAAGATGGCACGATGCGGATGTGCATCGATTACTGCCAACTCAACAAGATGACCATTAAGAACCGCTACCCACTCCCTAGGATCGACGACTTGTTTGACCAAGTTAGAGGGGAAAATATTTTCTTGAAGATCGACTTACGATCCGAATACCGTCAGGTAAGGATCCATGATGAGGATATCAACAAGACCGCATTTCAAACCCATTACGGCCACTACGAGTTCATAGTGATGCCCTTTGGGTTGACGAATGCACCGACCAACTTTATGTGCATGATGAATAGTATCTTTAGTAAATACCTCGATAAATTCGTTCTAGTGTTTATTGATGACATTCTGATCTACTCCAAGAATGAGATAGAACATGAGGAACACCTCCAAATTGTTTTACGGATACTAAGAGAACACGAGCTTTACGCCAAGTTTAGTAAGTGCGATTTCTACAGACCTCAGATTCAATACTTAGGAGATATCATTTCTGAGAAGGGAATAGCCGTCAACCCCAAAAAGGTCAAAGCTATCTAAGAATGGCCCACACCTACTTGTGTATTCTACATAAAGTCATTCCTAGGATTACTCGGCTACTACCGGAAGTTCATTGAGAACTTCTCATGGATCGCATGTCCCATGACCGCCTTGCAGAAAAAGGAAAACAAGTTTATCTGGACGGATAAGTGCGAAGAGAGCTTTCAAAAGATGAAACAACTACTGATTAGTGCACCGATTCTGCATATTGCGGATCCCAAAGGGGACTTCGTCGTTTGCATGGATGCAAGCAAGGAAGGACTCAGGGGAGTCCTTATGCAAGACAATTTTTCCATATGCTCCGAATCAAGGAAACTAAAAGAGCATGAGCATAACTACCCTACTCATGACCTCGAACTAGCTACCATCATCCATGCTCTCAAGATGTGGCGACACTATCTCATGGGAAATAAATTTCTATTGATGACTGGTAATATGAGCTTGAAATACTTTTTGATCAACTCGACCTAAATGCCAGGCAAGGCAGGTGGCTAGCCTTCCTTAGTGAATACCATTTCGAACTAAAGCATATAAAAGACAAAGAAAACAAGATTACGGATGCCTTAAGCTGTCGAGCACATATGCTTTACGAGGTCACGGTAAGCCAGACTGACTCTGACTTACATCACAGAATTCGAATGGCATGTAAGAGTGACCATTATTATATGGAAATCCTCACAAAGATCTAGGAAGACAGACTTTTCCATCAGCACAAAGAATATAAGATAGAGGAAACGGGACTACTGTGGTCGAAAGACTGACTTTACATCCCAGAAGGTGGAGACATTAGATCAAACATTCTCACCGAGTTTCACCAGAAACCTTATTCAGAACACCCCGGATATCAAAAGATGACATCCGCCGTAAAGAAACATTACTTCTGGCCTAGGCTGAAAGCTGACATCGCAATGTTCATCGTGAAATGTCAGGAATGCCAATTGGTTAAAGTAGAACACTAACACCCCTCCGAATTACTTCAACCTTTACCCATCCTAGAATGGAAATGGGAGGTAATAAGTATGGACTTCATTACAGGCTTACCCAAGAGTAAGAAACTGAATGACTCCATCTTCATAGTGGTAGACAAGCTGTCAATAGCATCCCACTTTATACCGGTGAAATCTAACTACAAAGCAGTTCACATTGCGGAAATATTCTTAAAAGAGATCTTTCAATTGCATGGGATACCCAAAGTAATAATTTCTGATCGAGACACGAAGTTCACTAGCAACTTCTGGAGAGAATTATTCTCCGGTCTGGAAACCCAGTTACAATTCAGTATCGCGTACCACCCCCAGACCGATGGACAAATAGAACGAGTAAACCAGATCCTCGAGAACATGTTGAGGATGTATGTCATGAATAACCCCACCAAGTGGGAAGATTATTTGTACCTAGTAGAGTTCACATACAACAACGGTTATCAAATCTTGGCCAAAATGAGTCCTTTCGAAGTACTCTATGGCAGTAAATGTCGGACTCCCGTGACTTGGGACAGTCTAGTAGACAGACTTATGTTAGGACCTGACCTATTAAAGGACTTGGAATAGCTAGTCTCCAAGGTACAACTAAACTTAAAAGAAGCACAAGACCGCCAAAAGAGTTATGCGGATAAGAAAATAAAGGACAAGGACTATCAAGTTGGTGAACGTGTGTTCCTAAAATTAAAAGCTAAACGAAGCTCATTGAGCTTGGGACATTGCAGGAAACTAGACCCAAGATTTTGTGGACCTTTTGAAATACTGGCCAAGAAGGGCCCAATAGCTTATGAGTTGGCCTTACCAGCGCATATAAAAGTTCATAATGTTTTTCATGCTTCATTATTAAAGAAATATGTATACGATACTAAACATGTTATTGATTGGTCCTTTTTATAGGTGGAGCCCGAAGGGGAGTTCACACTAGAACCACTCCACATTCTGGACAAGAGAGAGGTCCAACTTAGGAGGACGACCATTACTCAGCTGAAAGTGTAATGGAGGCACTTTGGATCAGATGAGGCTACTTGGGAGAATGTGGCCACCATGAAAGAGGAATACCCTGCCTTGTTTCATGACATCATTCCTAGTCCCTAGAAACACCGGGACAGTGTTGTTCTAAGTGGGGAGGGATGTAATATCCTGAATTTTGGATTGACTATTTTATGATGTTATATTGGGCCATGGCCCCAACACATGTGATTTAGTCTAATTATTTGGCGTGAGCCCTACATATGATTTATTCTTTTGTAGAATGACATATTGGGCATGGACCCTGACTGAATTTCATTATTTGATTATATTCTCAGCAAGGAAGCCCCAATGTTCTGATTATGTTTAGATGTGGGTACAAAACCCTAATATACTGAGAGGACCTTTTATTACATATTGTGCAATGATGTGAATGACATAATTGACTTATATGGTGTGTTGAACGTGGACTCAGAAACACACAAATTACCTACGTAATGGGAAAAAGCCTTGATGTACCTAGAGGAAATATGATGTACTCGGAGTAAGCCCTCATATACATTCAGTGTTGGGCATAATCCCTGGAGCACTCCAAGCTTGATAAATGAATACCGGATCCGAGGAAACTTAAATATTCTAGATGTGCCTCACAACCACATTCTAGCACTAATGTTGAGTAGGGACTCTGCAATTGCACTAGAGTAACACCCATGTGAGAGTGTTGAGTTAAATGGCTCTGAAGAGCACTCGGGGTTACAGAGTTTCAAAGTGTTGAGTCCAAAAGACTCTAAAGAGCACTTTTATCACATTTATTTAATTGAATAAATGATTCATCTTTTTATCCATCGTCACCTACTGTGGGAGCTACCATGTTAAACGAGGGAATCCAACATGCAAAGAGAGAGACTAGAGGTACCTAACCAAGCTGACCATGACCGTCCAAAAGAAGTGGACCGTGTCCCTAAAAGTTAAAGAGAAAAGAGTGTCATGTTATGACACATAACTAAATAAAAGATAATTACCAGTAGTCTTTTATGACTAACCTAATTAAAGGCCTCCAAATTATTATTATTATTATTATTTATTATTAGGAGCTTTAAATAATAAAAGGTGTTATTATTTAATTATGGGATATAATTAGTATATCTTATTTATACATTATTTAATATTTTAATTGATGTATTAATAGTTAAGTGAAATATATTTAATATAAGAATAATTATTAGTATAATTATTGTTATCATTAAGAGCATAAATCAGAATGACTTATAGTCAAACAGTTGGAAAAGTCCTAGTTCAAGAGGACTAATTAATTATTTAAATAATATCTTTTAATTATTAATTATTGAATTTAAAGAAACTAATTACTTCAACAGTCCTAATACAAGATTTCCTTATTTAAAGAGGGAAGATCCCAAGTTTTGGGGATCACCTATCATTCTTGGTTATTATCATTCTCTTATGGTAGTCCAAGAAAACTATTCTGCTCCAAGAAGCTGAAGCAACCTTACCTAAACATTCTCAAAACTGAACCAAAAGTGGATCTAGGGCCTCTAACTCTCATTGCATGTTGGAACCAAGCTCGGGGGGATTCAGATAGAACCGGGAATGGTGTAGGCATCAAGCTTGGGAGGAACATGGTAGCCCCAAAGTCATCCATCCCAAGGCAAACATTCTAATGGGTCAGCTAAATAAAACAGGCTCTACTATAACTATTGATTTAGTATGCAGGTTGCTATAGGAAATATTTAAAGTGCCAAGAGGTTAGACTTCTACAGGAAGGGACCAAGTGCTCAAGCAGCCAGGTATGGAGCAGTTAATATTTCTTTTAAATATTTAGATATTATATCATTGTTTTCATTACCAAATAGTCTTTATTATCAGAAGTCGATGTTCTGTCGAGAACTCAGTGGAGAGTCTAGTAGGGCTAGCCAAGCTAGCCTTTGCTAGACAACGAATATTATCTTCTAGGTAAGGGTAATTATAATTTATTGCTTATAGGTAGCTACCTGTTGTCAAAATCATATTGCTTATTCACAGTACAGGGTCCCATTTAAGCATTATATTTTCCTTACTTTATTAGTATTTCTATTTTGAAACCATTATCAAATAGAAATAAATCAAATAGACATCGAGACTCTCAGTTGCACTACCCTTTGAAACTATCAAACATCAAATTGCAGTACCAGGAAGAAGAAACAAGTTATAGCAGGAACCAGAGCTTGCATTACCAACGAATTATTCAACCACTACCACGATAGCACATAGTCAACGCATTACCAAGATTTAAACGCATCAAGTAACTTCCAGGTCTGACATTTTACAAACGTAGTCTCTGACATTTCATTCCTACAACCCAAATTTTCGATTTAAAATCTCAATACGTTTCATTTCAGAAATCAAAAAGTCCACGACATTCAATTTCTTTAAACATAACATTTCACGGGTCTGGAGATCGAACCCCACAAACTCTACAATATTTTATACAGAAACGATTAATACAGGGATCGATTCCCATCCCCAACGCACTTTACAGGAAACTATACACGATACTACAGAGAAATCAACAAACGATTGATACAACGATCGATCTCATTAAATATCCTTTTGTCTTTCTATCAAATAAACAAAAAATGCAGAAGTAAGAACCCAGGACTCTTCAGACTTATAGATAAAACCATTATAGGGTTATGTATTCCTTCCATTCCATCATTCTTTCCCAACAAGAAGCACTCTACTCTTTTACATGTAAAATACACGAAGCCATCAAATCAGGAAGACCACATAGTGGAGCCACAACAACTTAAAAACGCAGAATTATATACATTCCCTTCATAGGGTTAAATACAAGTTCATTTCCGAATAGAAAAGGAAGATAGTGTACGACTATACAAGAACCCATATCCATATTAAAAACGCATAGATTTGGATAAGGTATCAAACCCTCATAAACATTACCCAGCACGGCACCCAACAGGGCATCTTAGGACCCATACAAATACATTTTGAACACATAAAAATGTAAATATAAAACCTAGTTCATCCTTGGGAATTATTTCCAAGTAACCAGAGTTCAACCAAGTTTAAACATAGAGCCGTATAGCCAAAACCCACACCAATATCCTCTAGGGTCTGCAAAGAGACAAATAGATACATTCATACCATAGTCCATCCAAAAAGGCGACTTCCAGGGATTCAAAACTTGACACATTGAACTCAAATAAGTTCCCAGTTCCCAGTAAAAACATACATCAACAGTAATCCCAATGAGGGTGAAAGGAGGAGCTAAGAGTTGGCAACTTTTGGACTTACCATTGTCCATTGTCACCACTATTGTGTAATGATCACGCAGAAGAGAAACACCCGTCAACACCTGCATTCCAAACACGTCATACAAGTCAGGACTCTGAATGTTGTACCACAAAACATCTAATGTGCAAGAGTAGGAGTATATAACTTAAGCCTGAGAGGAATTACCTTCCATAGTTTGCAATCGCCATCGCTATTTTCCTAATGGAGTACTGACCATGAACCATAGCTCAAGTCGGCATAGAAACCCTCATTGCACCCACAGTAGACAACAGAAGCGAACCACGGAAATTTTTTTAATTGGTGTAGAACCCTAGGGTAAGACTCCATCACAACTGGCAAAGTGGCCATGTGAATTCACAGAGATTACATTCAATGCTTCTACCAACCACCATTAATTCGAGAGTGACCCAATACTCTATAGTATTAGGACCATTCGATTTCAAAACATTATACTTCACAATTAAACATTACAATGACTCCAAGTTCTTCATTGTGCCATTCAATAATTACAAAGTCAAACAAGTAGTGATGTTACATAAGATTTGCAAACCCCGTTGAGACTAGAATAAAAATATCAACTTCAAAGCTATCTCACTTGCAACTTAAAATAGTGGCTGGAAGGGTGGAATGGGCATTCTCGATAGATGCGTCATTAGTACACCTGCAAACCCGAAACAAGTAGATGTGTTAACAATAATGCTAAGTAAGTCCGGAGTCTCCAATTCTTACCCCTACCTCTCGGCAGCCCTGTTAGGGTACCTTGCCATTTGAAAAGACCAAGTATCCCATCACGAGCATCAACCACCACAAATAAAGGATCCAAGTCACCTGAATTACCAGTGAAACTTTAATATATATGCATTCAAACTTTTACAGCCGTAAGAAGGAGATTCATGTTATAAACATTCACAAATTGGTACACATGCGACAATTTATACATCTAAACCATTTTAGAAATACTTCCGCAAAGTTGTAGAACCTTATGATCAGCAAACCATGATACTTGAAGCTAAGACAGTCCAAAGAGTAACATTTAAATATCGGTCCAGCAATTACTCGTCAGTACTAAAGATTAATATTCATCATATCTCTTTATCAGTTTAATCTAGTATCGAAAAATTTGAAATTTTTGCTATTTTAAGGGACATTACACTAAACATTGATAGGGTTTAGCATTTAAACCCTGTAGCAACAAACAATAATCGAAATAAATTTCCAACTAACACATTAATAAGCTGCACAACGTTAATCTAGGGTTTAACCCATAACAATTTCGTATTCATTTTAACCATCGAAACCATTATATTCAAAATGATAATCCTGAAAGGCTTATACAAAAAAGAAATATTAATTTACAAACCTAGAAAATGCTTTGGATAGCTTACAGTCTAAAACATACTGTAATCTCTTCAACATTTACGATTTCCCATCTTAAGGCTTCAAGCTCAAACCAACTCGATATATTTAAAAGACTGAAATCATACTCTATAGCTTACCCAAGCCAAACATATTCATAGTAAATAATCAGGAGACAAATAGTAATGGTCTCGACAGAGACATAGATACAAAAATTCCAAATAGAACAACATAGTAAATTGTTTTATTAAAATGTTGGTCGAGTCTCAACTCCATAACTTACAAACTAACTTTATTTTGAATGCCCGAAGGCTTACAATAATATTCACACCAACGCTGACAGTTGTTTATAGAGGAGAGTTTGTGGGAGAAACCGAGGGCTTAGCGTGGTATTCATACCACCATGATTGCCATGCCTTTAGCATTTGATGAAGCTGTAAGATTAAGAAGAGAACCAAGAGTAAACAAGAAACCTCCTATAAAAAGAAAGTGAAACATTTAGACATTAACACTTGAAAAGCAAAATAATTAAAGTTCTAAACGTGGTTAGGGCTAGAACCTTTCTTACCTCTCGCAGTGTTGTTGAAGTGTTGTGAGTGTAGCTTCCAGTAGCAACCGAGACCACGATGTTAGCAATGCTTTGAACAATTCTGAGACCCTGAAGGTCATTTACATTATAAAATCTTAATGATAGAAATTGTGCAGAGGTTGCGTTTGGCCATGGTAGCCAAGTGAGAGCTCAACTCTCCAAACCCTCACGCGAGAAACAAGTAACAAATGCCATGTTCAGAGATAAGCTAGGGTTTTATTCCCTTGTGATAACTCTCCACCAACCTTAACGTGGGTTGTTAAATGAGCATGAGTGGCCTCCACTACCATTTCTATTTTTACCCATAACGTATAGTTTAAACAAGTGATTGTCATTCGAACTCCATTGCATAAGTTTGCTAATACCTTGGTTCTTTTGTTATAAACATAAATGTTATAAGTATCATTTAAACACCAATGTTAAACTTTGATACGCCATCACTTGGGTAGATACCAATAGGGTTAGAATACCCAAACCCTTAGCTAGGATCAAAATAATAAGTCTTGGTAATGTAAATTGCATGGCTAGGTTAAAATCCTTAATAATGTATGATATCTTCAACCAAATTGTGCATGAGAAGTCCTACGTACAACCTAGACAGAGTAATGCAACATGCATTATCTATCATAGCTAAGTAAGCCTAGGGTTGCACCAGAACACTCTCTTGCCAAGCAAAAAGGATTTTATACATAGTCAACATTAAGATAGAAATAGTTTCACGACATAAGAATGACAATAAAAATATCAAACATTAATAAAGGAGAGTTAGTAAACAACATGAGATATTTAATCATTTCAATTACATTATGACTCATTGTACGCAATAACCAAATGGGCATTTGGATTATAGATATCGATACACTAAATCTTAAGTACTCATAAACAGTAAAAAGGACTCATAGTTCTACTACCATACTTTAAGGTTAAAAGAAATAAATGACAAATTTATGACTATCGAATTAGCATCGTCAAAGACAAGAATTTTATACAGTAATGATTCCGCATAAGTAATTATGTAAATCTAGACAGTATGATATTAATTTCAGACATAGTATTACATATCCATCTAAATGTCATCGAGACACTTTCAATAATCGAAGACAATTGTAAACAAACAATTATTGCAATTAATATTATATTTAAGCAGTAATAAAGATGATAAACTTTCACATTTATACTTTTGCATAGAATTTAATAGCAAATAAACTGCTTAGAAAAAATTTAAATTTTTTTGATATTTGGGGATGTTACAACCTAGTCATTCACCTCTCCCCCTGGTGGATTCCATAACTCTTTCATTTAGTTGCATCAAGCATTTCAATCTCCTAAGTATACAAATTGACATTACAACTTAGGAAATCATAACCATACTTACAAAGTTTTACCTCTCGATCCTCTATCTTGAGTTGCTTGCCATGGATGGGTACACAATTACACTTTATGTTGCAAAAATATAGGGTTAAAAGAGAGACATTACATGTTCCACCCAACCATAGACCATTGAAAATCCAATCTACTTGCTCAGCAATCAGTGCCACTGACCATAAACCATGACAATGTAGGAGCTAACATATAATGATATCACTGAAATAAAACTCTTTCACCCACATAGAACTCTACTATAAACTATAGGGACCAACTCTTTCTCTCACAAAAAATCTCTCAAGTTGGAAAAACTGCCTAACACCTCAAGTTTCTCAAACAACAACTTCCCATGCATACTAGGAAACATCCTTCCCTCAGATATATTCATATAAATAATATTTTCTTAGTTATTACACAAGACCCAACCTTCCCTCCTTGGGAATTTGTTGGCCTTGGATCTCCTCCTAGATCTTAGGGGCTCGTTCCTCAAAACAACTTTATGGAATTTATCATCTTGTTCACGAACAATAGGCCTATGTCCCCACCTATGGGGTCATGGTTTACCAAGTTCCAACATGGATGTTCCAACTATCCATATATTTAATACAACTGATTTTAATTATCTTTTACAATTTCCTTCATAAGAGGCCAAATAATAAGTTGTTAACTTGCTTAAATTACAAAATAATAATAATGTATTTTTCCCACTTAATCACCATTCAAATTTTCCAACCTTAATCAAAAATAATTATTAAAGATCATGCTTGGGGTACATTACATATTTTATGTTTATTGCACTTAGTGAAACGAGGTGCACTACAGCCCAGTGTGGGGGATATTTTATAACATTTGTGATGTAACATTTGTTACTAACCAAATAATTAAAACAATTCATGTGGGCTCATAAAATAAACCGGCCTAGATCCAAATCCTAGGCTCTATCAAGCACCGAGAAGGATCAAATCTCCCGAGGTGCAAACCGATCAGGTATTGCACTCCAGGAGTTATTCAAGGAGAGGTATTGCACAAAGTAAAAAATAATCAAATCAATATGCATCTTATCTTTAAATCTTACTTCTTTATTTTATTCCACTTATTATTTTACTTCTTTTTTTTACTCGACAAACTTACATGATCTCCCTCATATTTACTTTTTACTTTGTATTATTCTTTTTTGTTTATGGCCGACATAATATTTATTACTTTTTACTTTGTATTATTCTTTTTTGTTTATGGCCGACATAATATTTATTACTTTTTACTTTGTATTATTCTTTGTTGTTTACTTTGTATTATTTTGTTACTCGACAAAAGTTACAAGATCTCCCTCATATTTAATTTTGACTTTGTATTATTCTTTTTGTTTATGGCCGACATAATATTTATTACTTTTTACTTTGTATTATTCTTTTTTATTTATGGCCAACATAATATTTATTACTTTTTATTTGTATTATTCTTTGTTGTTTACTTTGTATTATTATTTGTTGTTTACTTTGTATTATTTTGTTACTCGACAAACATACACATGTTACAAGATCTCCCTCATACTGGGCTGTAGAGTGCCTCTCGGTGCAAAAAATATGGAAAGTATTTAAAAATATCCATGTTTGTAATGTCCCTAAAAATAGTAAAAATTTTAAAATTTTCCATTATTGCAATAAGACTATTTAAGAGGTGATGATTTGTAAATTAACTTTAGCACTGATAAGAAAAATACTACACTAGTACTTGTTTGTGACATTTGAAAAGTTTCACTTTCCTCCGTAGCATGATCTTATTGGTTGTTATTCTTACAGCTTTTGCGGAAGCGATGTATTGGGTAGAAAATGTAATTTTTTCATAAGTGAACAATTGCTAGAATAATTATAATGGAACGCTCCTACTTACTGTTTTAAGAAGTCATGTGCATACTTATAAAATTAAACTTCATATCCTCAGGCAAGATGGACCCTATTGATGAAAGGGTGAGACCCATCATGGGACACTGGTGTTTTCAAAAAGGGGAAAAGTACCCTGACAGAGCTGCTGAGAGGTAAGGTGTAAGTTTTGGGACTTCTGACTTACTTAGCGAAACTCGCTAATGCATTCAACTTGTAAACTTGTTTTGCAGGTGTACTTATGAAGGTGTCTACCTCGGGTATCTACTTCATAATCCTAACAATTACTTAAGCCTAAATATTGTAATGGTTTAAGGGATGGCACTTTGACATATTTATTGGCACCTTGAAATACTTGTTGGTACTTTGCATTACTTGTTGGCACCTCGCAATACTTGTTGGAACTTTGCAAAACTCGTTGGACATCACCATTCCAACAACGACTTCCCACTATAGGGAAATAGGGTCAAGTATTGAAATAATATTGAGGTGGGTGATAATAATAAATGTTGGATACAATCTTCACGCGGTCTTACTGCCAACTATGCAGAGGGGTTTTGCTTTGGGTTTTACACCAGCAAATTCATTTTCGTGGTTCAATTTGGCTATGGTAATTTCCTTGGCTGTCTGAGAGGTCTATGCTTTGACCCAAGCTTCGCTCATGGTCATAGAACCTATTGGTTGCTTGTTTGAAGCTTGAAGAAGGAAAATGCTACAGGTAAGTCCATATTTTAGTTCAAGCTCTTTCTCTAACAATTTTACCCAACATGAATTCTCATTTCAGTGTTTAACTCCATAGTGATGTTTCTATGGCAGGTTAGATACGTTTTCTCCCTACATGGGTTGCTAATAGATTTCCAGTACTCTTATCATTTGGATGGCTTGGGAAATGGTAATTTCAGGTTTCCCAAACCCTTACTCCTGCCTCTCGCATCTCTGGAGGGTGTAATGTTTTGTTGTTTCGGATTTCGTGATGCCTCTTGGCTCACTGCATTTTGTTGAGAAATACAGAGGGGGTCACCTTTGGCTAGACCAAGAACTTCAATGTATCTATTGTTTCAAAAGGAAGATGACATAACCTGGAGGGTTTTCTGGTTTAGTAGGTTGTTTGGCCACTCGGCTCTAATGCAGAAATTTAAGTTGTTTGTAATGGGATGTATCGTTATTGATATGAAGACTTGGGTCTACACAAAGATACTTGTCTACTTTTTTTTGAATGCACTCTGAATCTATGATAATAGTTGGGCCTTTGCGAAATCTTATAAAGTATGAGTTGAATTGTTGATGTGAACTTCTGTCTTGTACGATTGTTGCTCTAGTCTTGGAAGATTTTGATTTGGTGTCTTTGTATGAAGAATGTAATGTAGCTCTATCTATGGAATGGAATAGGTAGTCTTAGTCTATAACTCTTGTATTGTTAGCTGCTAATAAAAATGATGAGTTGATAGGGGGATAACCTAACCCTTAAGCTGGTTTTACTTTGGTGCCTGAGAAGTCCTAGTTTGACTCTTCTAATTGTGTTTTCTGGAAATTGCATGTAATAAAAAGAGTTTGATGAAGGTGGTAGAGGGATTCGATCCCTAGTCTGGCATTGCATTTAATGAATGGATGACTGTCGTTAGTAAATAAAATTGTAATTTTTTGTGGAATGTAGACTTGGGGTTCTATGAAAAAGAAGTAATACTTCTCCATGTTTCTCTGTTGAAAGGAATACGTGTTTAAGTTTTAGAAGCATAGGAACTTCTCTTTTTGTTCCCAATCCTGGGATTATTATCTGTGTAGGTTATTTCTTGGTTGCAAAGGTCCTCGATAATGTACCTATATAAATAACGTTTCTATCAAAGTTATTTAGTGGAATTAGGAAATAATATTGATATCTATAATGGAGAAGACAATACTATGGTTGGTGAAAAGTAATCTCCTCGTTTATTGTGTGAATCGATCCTTGCAATGGTTGTATCATTTTTGTTATAGTGGATTGATTGTGTGGCAGAGGTCGTAGATAAGGGTTTTGTTGACCAACGTGACCTCGGTCGACAGGGGTTTTCCTCACTGTCGACACATACCGTAGTCTTCCTAGGCACCGGCCCGAGAAAGTTTGAGCCCACCCAGCAACACCCACAGAGCAGATGAGGTCTCACCCGAGGTGTCCAGGAAGACAAGACGGAACCATGTTTCCGCCGAGAGAGGAGGATAGTTGTGGCTGTGTAGACTAGCTCTATTGCAGTACTTAACCAGACATTTTAAACATTTGATATGGAGCTATAACATTTACTTAATCGCAGCATTTATAATCACAGTAACAGTAAGCAGACATTGCATCAATAAAATATAAAAACATTCTTATATCGCAACATTGCACAAAGATAGTACCAAAACATCATCATTGTATTACTGTCAGCCATATACCATAAGCAAAACCATAGATCTTTGTATACATTCACCTTCTTCTTGCTCACCAACTACTGTCTCTGTCTCATCTCTATCTGTCATCTCCGCATATGTGTGTCTCTAACACTTACAATTCTCATGTATTTATAGGCTTCTTCCATTACAATTTTTGTCCACTTACAAATGACTTCCTAACCGACACTATGGACAAATGACCAATATCTAACTGACTTGGTCCAAATGACCCAAACACACGCATATTGCTGTACAATTGACTTCACATTACATGACATATGGTCCAAGTGACCCAAAAACCCACCAAATTGGGTATACTTTAACACAAAATACCCCTATTGCGCCCTCATTTGATGTGTCGCAGCATCAGCGGTACCGCAACATTTCCTCACGGAACCGCCTGGAAACAGGCCCCCAACACAATCTTGTGGCTCGCCCTCGAGCCATGTCAACTGCTGGACATAGTGCATTCGAACTAAACTAAGCTCTGGTAACTATTCTTGCTACCTGGATCACGCGGTCTTCCGCTGCGTTGTCATACTCCTTCTACTACACTGATCGTCAACTCATTGTCATGTAGTTTTAACCCAAAATGGTCATCGCTCGACTTGCTGTCATGTACTTCTCAAACTCATCCTCCAGTCTCTGTGAATGGTACTGACATGAAGAAAAAGAGGATGAACAGTACCAAGGTATGAAATTAGCAGATGAATCTGGCACATCTGCTTCGCACCGGCAAACGGCTCCTACTGTGGTCGTGGAGCTACCGCCCCAACCATATCTGGGGTCGAGAAGACCACAATCTTGCGAACAACTACTGTGTACTTAACCATGTTGAACCGGCCCTCGGCTTGGGCATAACACAGTGTAAGTGCACCCGCCGTATCAAGGCGTTCAAGGACACTCATCATTCGGGCTCACAGGGCCCCTGGGGTGCTGCCACTGGAAACGAAGTGAAGCATTTCCACAACCTCCTTGGAATTCCTTACAACTCAACTTGCAAATTGATCAAACAGCATAACCACGCTATTTCAGAACAACTTCGTTGTAGCGAACTACCAGCTGCCTCGGCCACTTATAGCCAGATCATTCTTGGGTCACGATGGTGGGAATGATGCCCACTACTTTTCATTTGAGTGTGTGAACCCATCAACTAACCCAGCGGGGGGTGACCATGCTGCCACTGAAGATCCCACATGCCGACGTGTGAGCAATCTCCTCACATCTTGCTGATCATACCAGCTCGACATGCCATGTGCAAAGCATGCCATCATCATGTGGTAACCCGACCGAATTTGTCAGGCCCAATTGTGTGGAGGGATGATGGGTAGTGGTCACAACATGTTAGTGCAACAGTCGTCACAACATTGCCCCGTACACCCCAAATCCGCCATAATCATCCCAAAATACTTCATTAATTAAACAATAATCTATCGTCGATCCTGGTCGCACTGCTGCCATGTATCTCCAACTACTTGAAACTTGCGGCACAAGCCTCCCTGCTTGCGCATTTTTGCTTATGTTGGTGCATCATCAGCCACCAAACAACCTGCAACACATTTTTTTTTTCCTGATGTGACTCAGGAATCGCAGTGCTTCAAGCTTGATCGATAGGGCTTCAACCTGTGACCATTTACCAGCTTGGGAGCATCACCCCATCCAACCGCTACAACTGAACCGCTCCACCTAAAGAAATACTACTAATGAGATATGGTCCCAGCCAATGCATCTGCAATTTTTCTTGGATGTTTCATAAACTTGCTGTCGTAAAATAGCACCAAGTCGCCTTGCTGAAATTGTTTATATTTGATGTCGTGATCATGCCATGCCTTCTGGGGATCCTTCTCCACCCCTTGGTGAAAGGCAACAATAAATCTATCCTCTTCCAACTACACCAATTGTGCTAGACATTCATCTAATGTTGCAACATCATCCATGCCCATAACATGCGCAATTCGTAAACTCAGAACAATGTACTCCATTGGCATAATCGTGTCTTTCCCATATACCATCCTAAAAGGTGTCTGACCAGTCAACCTTTTACATGTGGTGCGATAGGACCACAACACTGCTGGGATTTTCAGATCCCATTTATCACGGTTTGCATTGCACACCTTTGTCAACTCATGCTCCAATACCTTGTTAAATGCCTCCACAGTTCCATTCACCTATGGGTGATAGGTCATACTCTTCTTATGCTGTATCTGCAACTCCTTTGTCAATGCACTAATGGTGTGATTAAGAAAGTGGCTACCTTGATCACTCAGCAATATCTTTGGGTAACCGAAGCGAGTGATAATGTGATCAAACAAAAATTGAGCAGCCGTTGCGGCAGATCAATCAACTATGGGTGTTTCCTCTGCCCATCGGGTCAAATACTTTGTCGTCGTGATGATGTACCATGCACCCGTACGTTTCCATGATGGAGTGATCATCCCAACAAATCCACAACCCATTTTTTGAATGGTTGCAATGTCACTTGAGGTAGTAGCAGCATCTCATCGCATCTGGATGGTTTTCTAGTTCGTTGACAAACATCACAAGACTGTGCATAGTCTGTCGCATCATTATGTAATGTGGGCCACCAAATCCCTTCATGCAATATCGTCCTGGCGGTCACCTGACCGCCATAGTGTCCTCTCGCTACTCCACCATGTGCCTCAGCCAATATCTGCGCTTATTCATGCAGCAAGACACATCTACACAATATCTCATCATCGCCTAATTTATACAACTCTCCTGCAATTAGCTGGAAGTTAGCAGCCTTGATGACCAACTGCTTCTTCTGAGTAGTGGTAAATTCATCGAGTGAAGTGTCAGTCACCAAAAACTGAAGGATGTCATCAAAATATTGATCAGCGGTGACAACTTGAAATAGTTTGGCATCCAGCAACCTGTCTTCGATATTAGTAAGTTCCTCCCCTGTGTCAATTCGTGAAAAATGATCTGGTCCAGCATTCAACTGCCCCGGTTTCACAATTACTTCAAAATCAAAATCCTAAAACAAAAGTAGCCAATGGTAGATCTTCTCCCCCAACACAGGCTTATTGACCAAGTATTTCAATGTAGAATGATCAGTGAACATTTTAAAGTGGACACCCAACAAATAATGCCTGAATTTCTGCAGCGCGTAAATCATGGCTAGACCTTTCCGCTCTGTGGTAGTGTAGTTTCGTTCTACAGAGGACAGCTTCCGACTGGAAAAAGCAATGAGATGATCAAGGTCGCCTTCTCCAGTCTATGAAGCATCAACATTGACATGGAATTCCTTACTCCAGTCTAGAAATACCAAGATCGGTGCCGACGCCATCTTCGCCTTTAGCGTTTTAAAACTATCCTGACATTCTGGGCTCCACTGGAATGCCGCGTCCTTCTTCAACAACGTTTCCATAGGGGCAGTAATCGCAGCATAACCCCTGATAAACTTGTGATAATATCCCGTATTACCCAAGGTCGCGCGCAACTGCTTAACGGTGGTTGGTGGTTGCAATCCCAGAATGAGTGCAATTTTGATTGGATCAACTAGCAATCCCTATTTACACACGATATGGCCCAATAATATCCCAAACAGTAGAAAAAAAATACATTTCTCCAAATTCAGCGATATCTGGTGCTATCGGCATCGCTCAAGCATTAACCGCAGATTGGCCAGATGGTCACGACTCAATCCATAAACAGTCCAGTCATCCATATATACCTACAAAATATTCTGAATAAAATATTTGAATGCGGCAACAACGACCCGGGAGAATATCGCAAGTGCATTCTTCACCAAATGGCATTACCATGTACTGAAAGCAAACCCATTCAGTAATGAAAGTTGTCTTATGGTGATCTTCCTTGGCAATGCGAATCTGATGGTAGCCAGAGAATCCATATGTGAAGGAGTACATCTCCTGGCCGCCCACCCCTTCAAGTACTTCATCAGTAAACGAGGTCGAAAAGGGGTCATGCAAGCAGGCATCATTCAACTTCCGTAAGTCGACGCAAATGTGGAAATCTCTTGTTTTCTTGTCCTACACCACCATAGGACTGATCCATTCAGACTCTTCCACATGTTCAATAATACTAGCATCCAACATGCGATCAAGTTCTTCCTTGACCTTTTCTTTATGTCGCGGAATCAGCCGATAAGGTCGCTGTCGTACTGGCTTAGCATTTGGTTTTAATGGAATATTCATCTCTCCTAAATCACATAGGATTCCCTTCATTTCGGAAAACTTCATGGGAAACATGTCTTGAAACTCATGAAGTAGCTCAGTAACTTTACTTATCATCTCATCATCCCAATAATCCCCAACATTAGCAAACTTGAGAGTAGCCTCTGTGCCAATATTCATCTGGCAAAGCTACAATGGTTGACCGAACGGAGTACTTGGCGCAATAGGTGGTACCACATCGTGGGTCCCTTCAGATTTAGGAATGTTAACATTTCGGGGATAATCATCATCCTCTGGCCCACCGCTGATGTTGAAACACCCCATGAGAGAACAGGGTAGGCTGCCAGAACAACCTGAAGTACCACGTCGCGGATGAGTTGTAAGGTGTTATGGACATCAGGGTTGGCATCCGCAAAAGTGAATGTAGGAGTGAAACAGACCATCAACTCCCCCCATGTTCTAATGTCTCGCTGCAGTGTACCATGAGAGCGGCATTTCATCCAAAGTGTGGATAAAATCATGGACCCACTCATCTCTGGGTTGCGCAACCCATAACCGTTGTCATTCCATCACATGATCATCAGGATTATTTCGGCCATCATGCTTACCAGTGTGATAAACCTCAGTATCGCCGAACCGAACCATCATCAACCTTCGACACTGTGACCAACTGTTAATGAATTTCTTATGTGTCTCCCACCGGCGTGCTAGACCAGCCTTCCGTGCTTCCTCCAATTCCAGCAATCGTTGTGGTTCTGAGATGCGATCTTCAAATTCTGTCAAAAAGGTTGTGAGGCTAGGAAACCCCTCATAGACAGGCAATGTGATCATTTCTGTCACAACACGACATAAGGATTACGTAACTAAGCCACATTTCTGGAATGGTACTTCATGCAATCGGTTCTGCCAATGTTCCAAGGCATCATCAGAGTCAGAAGACGCAGAGCTCTCGCTACATCACTCCAACTCACCGTGGACAGTAGGATGAATATAGTCTTCAGAAATATTGAATTCATGGTCCCATCCAGCGGTATCATCATCTCTTACAGGTTCAACATATTGGCATCGTTCAGCCAGATCCAATGGGGCTATGACTCTGAAATTGCGATTCTCAAAGGTGATCATGCGCTTCTTGAAGTTGATTATAGCTCCACTATCGTTAGCCCATCCAATCCCCAATAGTGCTGGATAAGAGCTTCCTCCCTCAACAACTTTGATGACATCGAAGTCCGCATAAGTCTTCATGCCCTCAATGTCGATTGTAAGCCGCGGAACTCGCCCAATGGGTGTTACCTTTGCATGGTTAGCCAACCAAAGCTGTACAGGAGACTAGCTCAATGGGGGACTCCCCATCTTCTTGCTTGGTTAAGATGTTAAAATCCGAACCAAGGTCAAGGATAACAGAGTCAACATCATATTCCCCGATCTAAATATTCATTCGTATATCTTTGCGAGTCTCCCGTCGCTGTAGGGAATTTACTGTCGATTCCTGCCGTCCTTTTAGAAATAGCTGTAACCATCCCTCAATCTCAACTAGGGAAGCCAGGTCACGGGCCAATAGCAAACATCTTTCAAGAAAATTTTGCAATGTCCCCGGTGGTGGCAGCCGATCAGTGTCTGATGTAGTATCAAAGATAGGTGGCATATCGCAAACAACAGCGTTGCTGCAGTCTTTCTCCAAGGTACGACGTGCCTCCAGGAATGTCTCCCACTCGGTATTGAGGTCGAAAGGTACCATTTTCTGACCAACCAACTGAATAAGTGGTCACGAATTATCTTCCCTAGTCGTCTTGCCTCCACGAGTGACAACAACCACCTAAGCATCTTGTGGTTGCAGCTCTGTAGAAATGGTTGCAATATTTGCACCTTGCGTTTGGTTCTGCTGCATATTCCCCGATTGATTGACATTTGGATTGGCGTTCGGCGGTGGTCACGGGGGCTGGTTCTGTACTGGTTGTTATACCTGATTCTGTACTGGTTGTTGTGGATGGGCCTAATTTTGTATCTGCGGAGCATTCCCAGCTTGCCATCATGCAATCAACTGTGGAAAATTCTCAACCTCGTGATCATTACCAAAACAGAACATACATCGATTCTATTGCAGTGGGCAGTCGTGCTGATAATGCCTCCATATCGCACAGTGGTAACATTGAACAGATCCACAACCACCTTGGCCTCCTCCTCCACGACCAAATCCACCACCGCGTCCGCCCCTGTATCCTCCTCGGTAGTCACCCTGCTGCTAGTACTCAGGTTGGTTAAATTGTTGCTACATAGGTGCTTATGGTACCCCTTGCCCCTGTGGTGCATACTGCACTTGCTGTACATACTGTGGTTGTGGGGGAGTCATCTGCATCGAAGTATATTGTGGCATGAACTGCTGCGGTTGCTGTTGCAGTGGTGCAAACTACATCTGTGGTTGCGGTAGCGACTGGGCTACTTGCAGTTGTAGTTGTGGTTGTTGCACGACACGCTGATCGTCCTTGAAGTAGAATGCATCACACATCCTCTCTTGCAGCAACCCATATGCACGGAAATCCTTATCATCGTGACCCACTAACTTGCAGAATTTGTAATAAAGATTTTGCGGAGTTGTGACCATTTTCTGCATATACGGGCAATTATCATGGCTATGCCCAAACACCTGGAAAACACGACACCATGGAATACTGCCACCATTTAACGGGTTTGACACACCTGACACCAAATAATTACGAAAATCTGGGCAATTATCCTTCGGATTCCCTTCTCCTCGGCATCGCGTACACAAAACTTCACCGCGTTGTTCCTTGTTCTTCTTCAGATCTTGCAATTGTATAGTCAAGTTAGCGAGCTGTGTCTATATCTGTGACATCCCAGCTACATTATCTCCAATCGGTGACACCTCTAATCGCATTGCAATCTCTAGAAATTTGCTAGCCATCGATATGTTTTGTTGCATCAGCGGCAGCCGAATCTGGGGTAGCAATGCCACAATGAACCATTCTTTATGTTGGATGGTGCTCATATCGAAACTAACCTTTTTCATCAACGTCTTGAATCACTGGTCAAAATACCATACCGTCTCATTGGGATACTGCTTATTTTCCTTCAATT
Source organism: Larix kaempferi (assembly GCA_027924585.1). Lineage (NCBI taxonomy): Eukaryota > Viridiplantae > Streptophyta > Pinopsida > Pinales > Pinaceae > Larix > Larix kaempferi. The sequence continues at coordinate 8,397,624 of BSBM01000486.1, forward strand.
CAGTAATATATTGAGCCTCCGACTTAGGCCATCTAAATTCAGCAATCAACCCATCTGGAATCTCATCCAGTGACTTTTCTGGGGCCCCTGTAGGGACTAGAATAAATTTCATGAACCAATCTAATGCACGACCTCGCAGAGTCATGGCTAACTTTCCTTTCTTAACATCGGCATCAGTGATCTGTTTCATGGTCTATACTGCTTCGCATAAAAACCAATACTGTTCTGGGTTGTCTATCGCACTTCCATGGAACAACGGTAACTTAGCATCATCGCCCGCCATTATGGGATTCCTTCCTCTTGTCGTTGTGCCACTACCAATTGATGAACTTGGCAGTGTCGATGTGGTATTTCTTTTTGTTTTTGAGTCAGTGAGCGGAGGTGTGGGTACATTGGTGCCGGGTTTTTGTCCTGCCTCTATCCTGGGCATAGCCTGGTTGTCCCTATCAGGACTGTGAGGTCACTTCATCCTGTGTGGTCTTCCTTCGTGGTTTTGCGGTCCGATCACAGCAGAACCTTCTCCCGTCCTCTGCCTCTTCTTCTGTCGAAACCTTGCTCCTCCCATCGTAAGACCACTCTCTTCCTCAGCTTCGCTCACAATCTCCTCATGGTCTGCACCCATCTACCCCTTACCATTCCATGTATTGTTCCCCAACAGTTACGGTACCCATGGCCTCCACCCACCAGGCTGTCTACTGATCAAGGTGCATCTTTAATATACCTTTTTCACATATTAGCATCTTAATCAACAATTGGAGCAACAACATAAACCTTCCCCTTGGTCCTCGAAAGAAGTATATTTCATCTTCACTATAGCATTTCTTCATGTCAACCGTAAATTCAATGATATATCCCTCCAAGATGCTATCAAGCCAAACTTCAACAGCCCGCGATGCCTTGTTATTGACTTAATGCAGCTTCTGAATCAACTCCGGGGTCCAAGCCATTGGCTCATCACCGTGGAAGTTCCTCTTCTGGAAGTTCAGCTTTGACAACCACTCGTACATAATGACCGAGAATTCACAGAAAAACCATTCATGTGGAGCATCGTGAATGTACCTTCCCAACCAGTGATCTACTATCAATCACGTGTTCTGGCTTTCTTCTTCAGCAAAGTCCCACAATTTCTGTATCTCCAGCTTCGTCGGGTGCCACAACATGGCCTCCTTTCACTCTACACACGGTCCCAGCAACAGAACCATTTGTCGACCAACGCGATCTTGGTCGATAGGGGTTCGCCTCACTGTCAACACATACCGCAGTCTCCCTGGGCATCGGCCCAGGCAGGTTTGAGCTCACCCAACAACACCCATACAATGGATGAGGTCTCACCTGAGGCATCCAGGAAGAGCAGACGGAACCATGTTTCGACTGAGAGAGGAGGAGAATTGTGGCTTTGTAGACTAGCTCTATTGCAGTACTTAACCAGACATTTTAAACATTCGATATGGAGCTATAACATTTACTTAATTGCAGCATTTATCATCACAGTAACAGTAAGCAGACATTGCATCAATAAAATATAACAACATTCTTATATCGCAACATTGCGCAAAGATAGTACCAAAACATCATCATTGTATTACTATCAGCCATATACCAGAAGCAAAACCATAGATCTCCGTATACATTCACCTTCTTCTTGCTTGCCAACTACTGTCTCTGTCTCATCTATATCTATCATCTCCGCATATGTGTGTCTCTAACACTTACAATTCTCATCTATTTATAGGCTTCTGCCATTACAATATTTGTCCACTTACAAACGACTTCCTAACTGACACTATGGACAAATGACCAAATATCTAACTGACTTGGTCCAAATGACCCAAAAACCCACATACCATGGTACAATTGACTCAACATTACATGACATATCGTCCAAGTGACCCAAAATCCTTCCAACTGCGGTACCGCGACATTTCCTCATCGAACCGCCTACCAATAGGTTTGATGGATTCGTGGATGTTTGCAAAGATTAAAAAAAATAGTACAAGATGTTTTTTCTGCTGAGTAATGTATTCTATAGGCTTTTGGGAAGAATATTATGGAAATATAATTTCTGTTTAAAAGCAGAGATCTCTAAACATGCTTGTATTTATCTTCCTAGATTTTTATATGGGGAACAAAATTAAAAATAAAACATATTTATAAGTCTGGAAACAAAACTGAATTCCTAACAATGATGAGGAGAAAATAACTCTGTTATCTAAATTTATAAAGAAAAGTCCTTTAGGTTTGGAGTCACATGGTTATCTAGCACGGGCTAGCTAGGCTAGACTTGCTAGACCCTCCATTGGTTTCTGGGCCAAACCTCTTAGTTGATAATATTTGTGTTAAGAATTAAAACAATGTTGAACCATTAATTCTAGTCTAAAAATCTAACATCTACTATAACTGGAAAATGGGAAAATTAACACTACATACCTGGTGGATTTGGAACTTGATCCTCTCCTGTAGTAGCCTACACACTCAAACAATAATTAAAGTAGAAAATTTTGAGCTTAGCTGACCTGTTAGGATGATTTCTTAGCTGGATAACTTTGGGGCTACCATGTTCCTCGCAACCATGACTCTTAGACCATTCTTGGTTCTAACTGGTCCCCCCCGAGCTGGTTCCAACATGCAATAAGAGATAGAGACCCTAGGTTCATTGCTGGTTCAGATCTGGAATTATTATGTGAGACTGCTTCAGTTTCTTGGAGCATAAAACTTCTCTCGGATTACCATAAGAGAATGATAATGAAAAAGAATGATGATCCCCCAAACTTGGGATCTGCCCTCTTTATGTAGGGGAGTCTTGAATTGTGACTATTGGAATAATTAGTTTCTTTAAATTAAATAACATAATATTTAAAAGATATTAATTACTAAAATATTTCGTCCTCGTGAACTAGGACTTCTCACTTGTTTTAACTATAAGTGATTTTAATCTTTAATATTTTCAAATAATAATAATACAATAATTATAATTCAACCTAAATATTAATAAATAATATTTAATAATGTGGCAGCCCACTTATGCATAAATATATATATATATATAAGAATATATATTCTATAAATAAATAATAACAATATTATTATTAAAGCTCTTAATAATAATATTTAGCCTTGAGGTCTTTAAGCATTTTGTTATCATAAGACTACTCTAAGTCAATCCATACTTTAGGTTATGGCAATTATCTTTTATGTATCTTCACATGATACTTCTTTTAAACATTTAAGGATAAGGTCGAATTCTTTGGACGGTCTTTCGGTAAGCTTGGATATGAACCTCTAGTCTCTCTCTTGCATGTCGGATTCCCTCATTTAACATGGTAATTCCCGCAGTATTTGATGATAGGTAAAAGATGAATCATTCAACCAGATTAAATAAAAGTGATGAAAGTAGAAGTGTTATTCAGAGTCTTTCCGACTCAACACTTTGATATTTAGTAACCCTGAGTGCTCTTCAGAGCCTTTTAACTCAACACTTTCACATGGGCGTTACACTAGTGCAATTCCAGAGCTTCCTGCTCAACACCAGTGCTAGAATGTGGTTGTGAGGCACCTCTAGAATATTCAAGTGGCCTTGGATCCAGTATTCATTTATCAAGCTTGGAGTGCTCCAAGGCTTATGCCCAAGACTCAATGTACATCAGGGCTTACTTCGAGTACATAAACATTCCTTTAGGTACATCGGGGCTTATTCCCAGTACATAAGTCATCTGTGTGTTTCTGAGTCCACGCTCAACACACCACATAAGTCAATCATTTAAAAATACTAGCTCTGCACAGTAAGTAACAAAAGATCATCTCGGTATATTAGGGTTTGTACCCATATCAAAGCTGAAGAACATCATCAAAACATTAGGGCCTCCTCGCCCAGTATATACTCAAATAAAGAAGTTAGTCAGGGTCCATGCACAGTATGTCAATATATAAAAGAATAAATCATAGCTGTTAGGGCTCATGCCCAAGACTCAAAATAAAATATATGTGTTGGGGCTGTGGCCCAATATAACAACATAAATAGTTAGTCCAAAATTCGAGATATTACATCCCTCCCCGCTTAGAAACAACACCGTCCCGATGTTTCTAGGGACTAGGAATGAGGTCATGAAACAAGGCGGGGTATGCCTCTTTCATGGTGGTCTCATTCTCCCAAGTAGCCTCATGTGGTCCAAAGTGACTCCATTGCACTTTCAGCTGAGTGATGGTCCTCCTCCTCAGTTGCACCTCTCGTTTATCCAAGATGTGGAGTGGTTTCAACGTGAACATCCCTTCGGGCTCAACCTGTAACAAGGACCAATCAATAACATGTTTAGTATCGTATACATATTTCTTTAATAATGAAGCATGAAAAACATTATGAACTTTTATATGAGTTGGTAAGGCTAACTCATAAGCCACTGGGCCCTTCTTGGCCAATATTTCAAAAGGTTCACAAAACCTTGGCGCTAGTTTACCGCAACATCCTAAGATCAACGAGATTTGTTTTGCCTTTATTTTTAGAAGCACATTTTCATCTACTTGGTAGTCTTTGTCTTTTATTTTCTTGTCCGCATGACTCTTTTGGCGGTCTAGTGCTTCTTTCAATTTCAGTTGTACCTTGTAAACTAGTTGTTCCAAGTCCTTTAGTAGGTCGGGTCCTAACATAAGTCTGTCTACCGGACCATCCCAAGTCAAGGGTGTCCGACATTTCTTGCCATAGACTACCTCGAAAGGGCTCATTTTGGCAGAGGTTTGGCATCCGCTGTTGCATGCAAACTCTGGAGGTGCAAATAATCTTCCCACATGGTGGGGTTGTTCATGACATACATCCTCAACATGTCCTCAAGGATTTGGTTTAGTCATTCTGTTGGTCCATCGGTCTGGGGATGGTATGCGGTACTGAATTGTAATTGGGTCTCCAAACCGGAGAACAATGCTCTACAGAAGTTGCTAGTGAACTTCGTGTCTTTATTGGAAATGATTTCCTTGGGTATCCCATGCAATCGAAAGATCTCCTTCAATAAGATGTCCACGATGTGGACTACTTTGTAGGTAGACTTTACCGCTATGAAATGGGCTGCTTTAGACAGCTTATCCACCACTACAAATATGGAATCGTTCTGCCTCTTACTCTTGGGTAAGCCCATAATGAAGTCCATACTTATTACTTCCCACTTCCATTCCGAAATGGGCAAAGGTTGTAATAAACCGGAGGGGTGTTGGTGTTCTGCTTTGACCAGTTGGCACTTCTGACATTTCGCGATTAAAATGGCAATGCCAGTTTTCAACTTAGGCCAAAAGTAATGTTTCTTTACTACTGATATCATCTTTTGATATCCAAGATTCCCTAAATAGGGTTTCTGATGAAACTTGGTGAGAATGTTTGATCTAATGTCTCCACTCTCTGGGACATAAAGTCGCTCTTTCGACCATAGTAGTCCTGACTCGTCTATCTTATATTCATTTTGTTGTTGGAATAATCTATCTTCCTGGATCTTTGCAAGGATTTTTGTGTAGTAATAGTCACTCTTACATGCCATTCACATCTTATGGTGTAAGTCTGAGTCGGTTTGACTCACAGTGACCTCGTAAAGCATATGTGCTCGTCGGTTCAAGGTGTCTGCAATCTTGTTTTCCTTTCCCTTAATGTGCTTTAGTTCGAAATGATACTCACTAAGGAAGGCTAACCATCTGGCCTCCCTAGTGTTTAGGTCGGGTTGGTCAAAAAGATACTTCAAACTCATGTTATCAGTCATTAATAGGAATTTCTTTCCCATAATGTAATGTCACCACATCTTCAGAGCATGGATGATGGTGGCTATTTTGAGGTCATGCATAGGGTATTTCCTCTCATGTTCTTTCAATTTCCTCGATACATAGCATATGGAAAAATTATCTTGTATAAGGACTCCCCCAAGTCCTTCCTTGCTTGCATTCGTTCAAACGACGAAGTCCCCATTCGGGTCTGCACTTCGTAAGATTGTTGCAATAATCAATAGTTGCTTCAGCTTCTGAAATATTTCTTTACACTTAGCTGTCCAAATGAACTTGTTTGCCTTCTTCTGTAAGGCGGTCATGGGACATGCAATCCGTGAGAAGTTCTCAATGAACTTTTGGTAGTAGCCAGCTAAACCTAAAAATGATCTTATATCGAATACGCACATAAGTGTGGGCCATTCTTCGATAGCTTTGACCTTTTCAGGGTCGACAACTATTCCCTTCTCGGAAATGATATGTCCTAAGTATTGAATCTGGGGTTTGTATAAATCGCACTCACTAAACTTGGGGTATAGTTGGTGTTCCCGTAGTATATGTAAAACAATTTCGAGGTGTTCCTCATGTTCTACTTCGTTCTTGGAGTAGATCAAAATGTCGTCAATAAAGACTAGAACGAACTTATCGAGGTATTTACTAAAGTTGTTGTTCATCATACACATAAAGTTGGCCGGTGCATTCGTCAACCCAAAGAGCATCACTACGAACTTGTAGTGGCCGTAACGGGTCCAAAATGCAGTTTTGTTGATATCCTCATCACGGATTCTCACCTGATGGTATCCGGATCGTAAGTCGATCTTTGAGAAGATCTTTGCTCCTCCGACTTGGTCAAACAAGTCGTCGATTCTAAGGAGTGGGTAGTGGGTCTTAATGGTCATCTTGTTCAGTTTGCGGTAATCGATGCACATTCGCATCGTTCCGTCCTTCTTCTTGATGAAGAGTATCGGTGCGCCCCAAGGAGACACACTCGGTCGAATGAACCCTTTGTTTAGTAAATCTTGTAACTGAAGCTTGAGCTCCACCAATTCTTGTGTGCTCATGCGGTAAGGGGCTTTGGAAGCTGGTACTATCCCAGGTGTTAGTTCAATGGAAAAGTCCAAGTCTTGTTTGGGTGGTAGCCTTGGTATCTCATCGGGAAATATGTCTTTGAACTCTATGAGGACTGGGAAGTCTTTGATATTTTGTTCCCTAGCAGTTTCTATGTTTTGGATATTGATGGTAAAAAGTTTACAACCCTTTCTGATACATTTATTTGCTTGTAAGGCGGAGATTTGTCTTACAGACACTTTCTTAGTGATACCATGAATCGTCTTTTGATTTCCTTGGTCATCCCTGCAGAGTAAGGATTTGTTTAAGCAGTCAAGTAGGACACGGTGTTCTTCTAACCAATCATTGCCGATAAGTACATCGTACAACCCTAGGGGTAGAATGTTTAATTCTAACCTAGTTGGAAAACTGTTTAAGTCTATCTCGCAAGTTTTAACTAACTCGGAGACCTTTTGTTTGGTAGCGGTGGCTAGTTGTACAAGCCACGGTTTCTCGTGATGCTCTCAGTTCCACTTACAAGTGTCCACTATCTTAGGAGAGATATAACTTCGACATGAGCCGGGATTTATTAAAACTGAAATGGTTGTGTTTGAGATCTTATCCTCAATTTCAACCATGGTGGCCTGGTGATCTGCTTATCAGCCATCAAGAGCAGCATAAATCCTGGGTGTCTTTGCCATGTCTCCTACGGTAGGTTCTACTTGGACGTTGTGTAAAACTCCATCTGTTTTGATGGGGCAGTCTCTGTAGTAGTGGGGCCCTTGACATTCAAACAAGAAACGGTTGGTGGGACAACTTTTGTCCCTTTGTTGAAAGCTGGCATGTTGGCAGGTGGTGGGGGGGAACTCGGTTGTGCTTGAGGTCGGTGGAAGCCTCTATTGGGTGGAAAATTGTTGTTATGTTTCTCGTAGGGTGGAGGTCTAAAACCCGGTCTGCGGTTGTTCGAGAAGGTTCTGAACCTATCTATGTTTCTATTGATGTGATCATTCCTTGGTTGCCTGTGCGCATAACATAGTCTTGTCTTATGTAAAGTCACATCTAGGGTCTTGGGCATGTCAAAATCTATCTTATCTCTAAAGTTTGGCGGCAGACCTCCCAAGAACTGTTGTATTTTGACATTTTCGTCTCTGATGTATGGGACATAGTGCAGCAAGTCTAAGAATCTATTTAGGAATGCCTCCATGGTTAGGGAACCCATTTTCAACTCATGAAATTCTTTAATTTTCTTGTCAAAGAATCTTTTAGACATATATTTGTCCTGGAACATTCTGCTGAAAGTATCCCATGTTATGTCTCTCAGTTCTTGTCTTTTGGTGTGTTTCAAGTCCCTCCACCATTTGGCTGCTTTACCATTTAGGTTGTATATGGCTAGTCGGGCTTGCATTTCTCCCCATAGTTAATCTCTCCGTCATAAGTCAAGGATTTTATCTTTCTGAATTCTCCTTGTAAACTATCGTCACTTTTCCTCCTTTTCTTGCAAGGAGGTGGTAAACCTTCATCATTGGAAGAGATCTTACAGTCCTCTTCCATTGATTCAGGTATGTGTTTTCCGTGCTCTTCTCCTGTAGGTCTAAAAGTCTTCTTTGTGTGACCATTTCCCTTTTTAAAGTTGTTGACTGAGAATGTGGGTTGTCCATGGGGTTTTTCCCCTGTTAATGTATGAAGCAGAGCTTCATTTATAGCTTGTTGTTCTCATCTTTCTTGCATGTTATCATCTCTAAAACTTTGGAATTCTTCCTGTAGATTTTGCGTGGATTTCATTAAATCCGAGTTGATTTCCACCACAATTTCTTCCTCTCGTGGTGGAGAGTTCAAATTTCTATGTATGTTGTTGCCCCCTTCTACATTCATTTTTAGAACAATGATTGTACCTGCAATGTTATATAAGTTTTAAGAACAAAGAATCTGTTAGTTTATTTTTCACATAAGAATAACAAATTCATAAATGTATGTTTCTGGTTACTGAGTATCTGCAACGGATGTTCTGTTTGTAATGAGCCCAATAGGTCACCTAGTTTTGTAGCTGGGCTCTGATACCACTTGTAATGTCCCTAAAAATAGTAAAAACTTAGAATAAAATAGATGTTCATTTATAAAATAAAAACATAAAACTTAAACCCGGATCTATCAATCAAGAGAGATCAAATTTCTTGAGTTTAAATTTAAAAAAAGAAATACACCTCAAGAAATTGGATCCCTCTCGGTGCTTGATAGATACGGGTTTAAGATGGATCTATGCTAGTTACTTACAATTATTACATACATAATGTGCATAATTTATGCTTGTCACTCATATCTATCTATGCATATTGTTTTAACAAATGATAAGAATGTACAGTAGTAGTAGACTAAAGGATTTGTTAACTAACCATTCAAAGTGAGTTAATATTTATGTTACTGGTTTTCTAATCTAACATACTACACAATCTATTAGCAAAAGCAATAACGTCCTTGTTACTAGGTATAACATTACTAACTCAGACAAAATGCTATTATTTATAGTATTAGAACATAAAAATCATTCACTTTAATGTAACAAAATATAGGGTCGACACAAAACACTAACAATTTATGTTAATAGTATTGGCTAGTTACATAATTTTAGCAAGTCAATTGAATTAATTCTGAGATAAGAAACACATAAAACAAAATGTAAAAGAACTCCTAGTTATATTTTAAAATCACATCTACAAAATGATGCCGTGTAAATGGAAAAAACAATATAAATTTTAAACTACAAATAGATATTAATTCATTTAAATTGCATAACTCAAAATAAAGAAATGACAGCATATATGATCCGCAATAAACTTAGTTTCACTTGCTCATCTCATATTTCACAATTGAACCTCTGCGTAGCGTGATCTTGGCCATGTTCATGAACACCGTCAAGATGACATCTAGTCTTAACTCTAGGAACGAGGTCTTTCCCTCACAAGAAATCTCTCAACTTGGGACAAATGCCTAACATCTCAAAGTGCTCAAAGAGCAAGTTCCCATGCATACTAGGAAGCATCATTCCCTCACACATATGCATATAAATAATATTTTCCTAGGTCTTACACAAGGCCCAACTTTCCCTCCTTCGGAATTGGTTGGTCTTGGGTCACCTCCTAGATTTTATGGGGTTGATTCAACAAAATAGCTTTATGACATTTGTCATCCTCTTCTCTTTAGTAGCAAGCCTATGTCCCCACCAATGGAGTCATGGTATACCAAGTTCTAACATGGTTGTTCCACGTGTCCATGTATTTAATATATGTATTTTCAATTGTCCTTTCCAACTACCTTCATACAAGGTCAAATGACAAGTTAGCTTACAAATACTACACATATAATGTGCATAGTTTATGCTTGTCATTCATATCTATCTATCTAGATTGTTTTGAACAATGCTACGAATGTAAAGTAGTAGTAGACTAAACAATTTTTTAACTAACCATCCAAAGGAAGTTAATACGTAAGTTCTTTATTTAACACAATCTATTAGCAAAAGCAATAACAACCTAGTTACTAAGCATAGCATTACAAACTTTGACAAAATGTTGTTATTTATAGTATTAGAATATAAAACCCTTAAGTTTAATCTAACAAAATATAACATTAACCCAAAAATATTAACATTATAAGTTAATAGTATTGGCTAGTTACATAATTTTAGTGAGCCAATTCAACTAAATCAAAGAAAAAAATACATAAGGACAAAATGTAAAGAAACTCTTAGTTATATATTAACTTGTCTATTGGGAACTCCACATAGCATGATCTTGGCCATGTTCATGAACTCAAGATGACATCTTCCACGCCATCAATTTTGTAACCAAATGTGCTCAATAAATTGGAAGTATCCTTTTCAATTTGTTTCCTCTCCCTCATTCAAACTTATAACAATTTCATTACATTAAAAAAATGTAAAAAAATAAATCAATCACTTGAGAGCGAATCTTTTGGAATAAGCCATAAATACATAATTCTGAAGATAGTAACAAAAGAAACACAAACCTGCAAATCCCTATCTAACTTGTACAACCTTGTTTTGAAAAATTTATGATATATATAACCAACAAATTTGAAAAGAAACATCCATTTCTTTGTTCCTAACAGCATTAGGTACAAGGTAATGGATATTGGTATAGAATGGAAGTCCCAAAAGGGAGTAAGATTTATAATCTACCTTAGTCTCGACTTAGGTGGTTGTGAAATTTGTCATTTAGAAATTGAAGAATAATTTATTTTAAAAATTGAATATAATAAATATAATGTTTTATATAGAGAAGTAAAACAAAATATTACTTAAATTTAGATAGAAAAATAAGAGATAATATTTAAAATTAGATTATATTTTTGTAAACCAATTAAAATAAAATATCAATTAGAAATTGAAAAATAAATTATTTTAAAAATTGAATATAATAAGATAATGTTTTATGTAGAGAAATAAAATAAAATATTCATTAAATTTATATAGAAAAATAACTGAAAATATTTAAAATCAGATTATATTTTGTAGAACAACTAAAATAAAATATCAAATAATTTTTATTAATATATATATATATATATATATTATTTTTTTTAAATTAAAATAAATTTAAAATTATAATGACATATAATAATTTAAAATTTTACTATGTTACTATATTTGATATAGCTAACATCTAGCATGTACAACCTTATTTAAGAAAAAAAGTGTGAATTATATATATTTATATTGATATTGATATACCCGACAAATTTGGAAAGCAATATTCATTTCCCTATAGAACGTGACAAGTTATGGATATTTTCTTCATTTTTAGGGTTATGGGCTGCGGCTACTGCTGCTCGTAGATAAGCAGAATGTGCTCGGGTGCTTTCAATACCTCAGAAAACGGCACTAACTCCGAGTTGTGATCATTCAGTTTGTACCACATGTTCTCCATATCAATATTACTGGATAGGGATGAATTATTATAATCTCCGTGTACATACTTGGAAGCTCTTACATTTGCCACACAATGATATCCATCATCCACCGGCTCAACAAGGACTACGAGCTTATATTTAGCACTAGTGGTCATTGGAGCAGTCTCCGCGAGTTCGCTGAGATCAATAAACTCATCAATACTAATACTCCCCGGGCATTCAAAGTGCTCCATGTCGATAATCAATGTATGTGGAAAATGGTCAATCGTTGTTCGAAATCTCACGTCTTTATCGTCACATGATAATCGTTTCTTCAATTTCTTGTGTCGGAAATGGTCCAATGAAGAGCAGTACTCGACAATTTTCGTACTGGTAATCATTTCCGCGAATGTGAATAGATGTTCTATTTTCAAAAATCTCGTGGTGTCATTGTCAACCTGCAGGGCATTTTTCAGATGTTTACGTAAATCAGATTCATGAGCTTCTGACGAATGGACGTTCAGGTACAGGAAAAAATCCCTGTTGCAGTCAAATTGAGTGCCGAATGCGGCAATGGTGTCTTTGGTATGGCTAACAGAGGAAGAGCCGCATGTTTTACAAGTTAGTCGAGTTGTGTATTCTCCGCACAAGTCTTCCCTCAAACCTTTTACATATCCTTCCTGTGTGAGTCTCTCAAGGATATGACCCAAGGCAACTGCAGGGGCCCCTCCTAAATTGTCTTCTTGGTCTGATTCATCTTCATCATCTTTTTCTTCTGATCCATCTTGATCACCATCCTCTGCATCTTCTTCCTCTACATCGTCGTCGGTTGTAAAGAAGAAGAGACCAGGGCACTCCTCCTCTAACCACTTTGCGATGCGACCTAATTTATCACTGCAATTATCTGCATCGTCTGGGACATGATCTCCACTGATCTTAGGCCTCTGCCTTTGAAGGAAGAAGGAATGGATTAAAGCTGTGATGGAGTCATCTGGTATAACATAGTCAGGTGAGTCTGGAAATGGAAGACTCATGAATGCTCTCCTGGTGACTTCCATGGTTAATATCGAGTGAATGGCTACAATGATAGAACAGTACATAGAGGACTCATTACCAATGGCTTTGCAAACCAATTCATAACTATTTTTATTTTGTGTTCGCTCATTAACTTTTATAGCCGGGGTTTCCATTTCTTTCTTCTTCACTGTTGGCTCTCTCTTACTTTGATCACAGACAACTTTGAAGAACATTTGCATTTTAGCATGTATTAATATCATTCCAATAGTCGTCCTCCATTAAAAAACCATTCGAAACAGTCGGCTCCATTCAAGAAACCGTTCGAAATTGTTGTCCTCCATTAAAATAATTATTAGAACCTTTAGAAAATCAAGTTAGATTATGGTTTAATTTAATTATTATCACAATGATAAAACCATTAAAATAAATAATTATAAAGGAAAATATAAATATTAAAAGTAAATAACAAATTATAAAAACATCATAGTAAACATCAAATAAATATAGAAAATAAATAATAACAATATCTATATGTTCGTAGACAAAGTGTTTCCAGCAACACTCGGGATTTGACCCATGGACCTTCTGCTCACCACTTACAGCACTCAACGAGTTGAGCTAGCCCAAAGGAATCAAAAGTATTATAAAAATACTATATATAAGCATACTACTATGGAACATTGCAAAGATGTAAATTCAAGGAGGAATCTCGCAATACATAGCATTTGATGAATTTCGCAATGTGACATAACCAATCAAACTTTTTAGGAACATAACAAAGATGAAAACCATGGATGATTGTTGCAATGAAACATCCCACTTAATGAACATAGAAATGTTACAAAACCCTTGCAAAACCTTCAAAAATATTGCAAAGATGAATGCCACAATGTGACATAACAATGGAGGTCCTCCATGAATGTCACATGTGACATAACCAAGGAGGAATGTCACATTGTGATATATATCAAGAGATGTTTTAATCCCTACCATGGGATCATCTTCAAGGGACACTCAATTTTACAATCCAATAAAACCTTCGAGGAACATTGCAAAGATGAATGTCACAATGTGACACAACAATGGAGGAATGTCGTAATTGAACATAGAACTTATGAACATCGCAATGTGATAAAACCTTTGCAAAACCGTCCAAGAACATTGAAAAGATGAATTTTAGATTGTGACATAAACATTGAGGTATTTCGTGATCCAACATAAAACTTGATGAATGACACAATGCAACAAAACCCTTGCAATAAAGCATTGCAATTCAATCAACTACTTCTACTATGAAACGAGAACTAGACACAGTTCTTGTTTTTCTCTCTCCTAATTTTAGTAGCTATTTTTACCTCTGTTTCAAAAAGGCTTGATACCACTATCACAAATTTTCATTTTGAGGCATTTTTTGGGGCCTTTGAATTATCTTTGTTATAAAATATTTTTAATCTCTATTTTCATGTGTGCTTTTAGAAATGATGTAGGGGCACTGGGACCTAGGAAGATCAGTCGAAGTTGATCTACCAAAGGGAACCGACCAGTGGGAGTGCCGATAACTACTGGTGCGGGGAGTAGGTTGACTTGTCGAATTCAACAAGTCGAGTAGAAACGGTTGGGGTGCGGCCGACTGAAGAATCAACAGATGACGACCGATGTAAGAGGTCGGGTAGACAAGTGGTCAAACTATGACACGACAGAGTTGGCGAAATCATGCATTCTGGGAAAGGAATGAACCGAGAGGACAGTCGATATGTGACTGACTGCTGTAGCAGGGTCGAAAGGATAGAAAGTCAAGGGACTGTACTAGTATCCGTTCGGGGTTGCTAAGGAATTTATTATAGTTATTGTGAGTTGGTGAAAGACATGACAGAGGACATCATGGATAGAAGGTGTACAACACGGTTAGAAGTTGAAAGTGCAGATTCGCATGATTTAGACAGGATCAGCGAATGGAGGGAATGCGTGTCTCGGGATTGTAATAATCTTGGAAACAACACCCACAAAGTAGAAGAGCAGGAGAAGGCCTTTCAGTGTAGACATTGTTGGGCAACGGCATAGCAGAGCCGAGAAAGTTGTGAAGAGTGACACTCACCGAGTGCAGAGAGTTGAGATCGAACCATAGCTCAGAGTTTCATGGCAAACCAAGAGAGGGTGAGGTCGACACACAGGGATAACACACCACAATTACTTCTAAGTGTAACGGATGAGGCCGATTGTATTTAGTTATTTGCTTAAAATTATTTTATATTGTAACCGATTTCAGTGAAGTAATATAAGCCAATCCAGGCATCTTGTTTTACACCTTGTTAGTGTGAGCATTGTGGTTTGTGTCGTGTGTATTGTTAAGCAAGAACTTTATTTCCATGAGGCAACTTGCGTCAGTTGGTATCAGAGCTCGGAAGCGAGTCCGGTTGGAAAAGAAGACTATATCAACCTGACTTGCGCCAGTTGGTATTAGAGCTCAGAAGCGACTCCGGTTGGAGAAGAAGACTATACCAACCTGACTTGCATTAGTTGGAATCAGACCCTGAAAGCGTGAGAATTTTCAGCAGAAGTCGAAAATGGCTCATAGAGGCGTTAATGTCCGAGGACGAAGAGCACGTGGCGCAACAGCCGTCATAGTGGATTCTGAGATGTTCGACGAATGCATCCGAACGATGTGGACTTTGACAAATGAAGTCATAGTGATCGAAGAAAACCAAAGGCGTGGTTGCATTCCTGAAGCGCTAGACCACAGTGACGAGGAAGTCGAGGAGGTGGAAGCTCGGGAAGCCACAGTAGAAGAACCAGAGAAGAAACTCATCAAGCTTCTGACAGAAATGAGAGGTCGAGCAAAGATAGATGTGCATACATATTCGGGAATCCTGGAACCAGAAGACTTGATCGACTAGTTCAGAGAGATGGAGAAATATTTCGATGTAGAGCAGATCGACGATCCTAAATGGGTGAATACTACATGTCTAAGGTTGAAGGGTCATGCCTTGTTGTGGTGGGACAATGTACAGGCTGACAGACTCAAGAAAAGCAAGGAGAAAATCAAATCTTGGGACAGGATGGTTGCCAAGCTTAAGGCGAAGTTCTTGCTAAATGATTATGTGATTTCCTTGTTCAAAAAGTTATGAAACTTTCAACAAAAAGAGGTGACCGTGAAGGAGTACACGGAGGAGTTCTACCAATTGTCGATTCGGTCAAGACAGATTTATGAAGGAGAAGAAGTTGTTTCCAGAGATGTAAACGGCTAGAAATATGCTACTCAGGATGAACTCAACATGTCGAGATTCAGAACAGTCAGAGAAGCCTATCAGTTCGCTCTGAAGGCAGAAGAGAAACTGTTGAAAAAATCCACAGTGACTAGAGGCAGGATGAATAATCAGGGTGGAAAGACTGTCTCCATGAAAGGTCAAGGAAACGGCTACAAGAAAGAAGGTGTTGAAGAAAGTCAACGCATAGAAGGGACATCGACGAAGGAAAGAGCGCAAGAGAACCGACACAATGGTCGTGAGAACCGCGATCGAGGCACATATAGTCGAAATGGTCCATTCGACAAGAAAGGAGCTAACAGACCATCTATAATCTGTTACAAATGTCGAGGAACGGGGCACAAGGCATATGAATGTCCAAAAAACCTACATGCTGTAGAAGAATCGAAAACCTACATGCTGTGACATAAGAATGGAGGCCCTCCATGGATGTCACATGTGACATAACCAAGGAGGAATGTCACATTGTGATATATATCAAGAGATGTTCTGATCCCTACCATGGGATCATCTTCAAGGGACACTCAATTTTACAATCCAATAAAACCTTCGAGGAACATTGTAGAGATGAATGTCACAATGTGACACAACCATGGAGGAATGTCGCAATTGAACATAGAACTTATGAACATCGCAATGTGATAAAACCTTTGCAAAACCGTCCAAGAACATTGAAAAGATGAATTTTAGATTGTGACATAAACATTGAGGAATTTCGTGATCCAACATAAAACTTGATGAGTGACACAATGCAACAAAACCCTTGCAATAAAGCATTGCAATCCAATCAACCACTTCTACTATGAAATGAGAACTGGACAGAGTTCTCATTTTTCTCTCTCCTAATTTTAGTAGCTATTTTTACCTCCATTTCAAAAAGGGTTGATACCACTATCACAAATTTTCATTTTGAGGCATTTTTTGGGGCCTTTGAATTATCTTTGTTGTAAAATATTTTTAATCTCTATTTTCATGTGTGCTTTTAGAAATGATGTAGGGACATCGGGACCTAGGTAGATTAGTCGAAGTTGATTAACCGAAGGGAACCGACCAGCAGGAGTGCCCATAACCACTGGTGCGGGGAGTAGGTTGACTTGTCGAAGTCAACAAGTCGAGTAGAAATGATCGGGCTGCGGCCGACTAAAGGATCAGCAGATGACGAGTGATGTAAGAGGTCAGGTAGTCAACAAGTGGTCGAACTACAACACGACAGAGTTGGAGAAGTCATGCATGCTGGGAAAGGAATGAACCGAGAGGACAGTCGAGATGTAACTAACTGCTGTAGCACTGTCGGAAGGATAGAAAGTCAAGGGACTGTACAAGTAGCCGTTCGGGGTTTCTGAGGAAGTTATTATAGTTATTGTGAGTTGGTGAAAGACATGACAGAGGACGTCATGGACAGAAGGTTTACAACACGGTTAGAAGCTGACAGTGCAGATTCGCAAGATTTGGACAGGATTGGCGAATGGAGGGAATGCGTGTCTTGGAATTGTAATAATCTTGGAAACAACACCTGCAGAGTAGAAGAGGAGGAGAAGGCCTTTCAGTCTAGACACTGTTGGGCAACGGCAGAGCAGAGATGAGAAAGTTGTGAAGAGTCACACTAGACGAGTGCAGAGAGTTGAGATCAAACCATAGCTCAGAGTTTCATGGAAAACCAAGAGAGGGTGAGGTCGACACACAGGGAGAACACACCACAGTTACTTCTAAGTGTAACGGCTGAGTCCGATTGTAGTTAGTTAGTTGCTTATTGTTATTTTATATTGTAACCGATTTCAGTGAAGTAATATAAGCCAATCCAGGCATCTTGTTCTACACCTGGTTAGTGTGAGCATTATGGTTTGTGTCGTGTGTATTGTTAAGCAAGAACCTTATTTCCATGAGGTGACTTGCGTCACTTGGTATCACAGCCCAGAAGCGAGTCTGGTTGGAGAAGAAGACTATACCAACCTGACTTACATCAATTGGTATTAGAGCCCGGAAGCGAGTCCGGTTGGAGAAGAAGACTATACCAACCTGACTTCCGTCAGTTGGTATCAGACCCTGAAAGCGTGAGAATTTTCAGCAAAAGTCGAAAATGGCTCATAGAGGCATTAATGTCTGAGGCCGAAGAGCACGTGGCGCAACAGGCGTCATAGTGGATCATGAGATGTTCGACGAATGCGTTCGAACGATGCGGACTTTGACAAATGAAGTCTTAGTGATCAAAGAAAACCAGAGGTGTGGTTGCATTCCTGAAGCACTAGACCACAGTGACGAGGAAGTCAAGGAAGTGGAAGCTCGGGAAGCCACAGTAGAAGAACCAGTGGAGAAACTCATCAATCTTCTGACAGAAATGAGAGGTCAGGCGAAGATAGATGAGCATACGTACTGAGGAAGCATGGACCCAGAAGACTTGATCGACTGGTTCAGAGAGATGGAGAAATATTTCGATGTAGAGCAGATCGAGGATCCTAAACGGGTGAAGACTGCATGTCTAATGTTAAAGGGTCATGCCTCGTTGTGGTGGGACAATGTACAGGCTAATAGACTCAAGAAAGGAAAGGAGAAAATCAAATCTTGGGACAGGATGGTTGCCAAGCTGAAGGGGAAGTTCTTGCCGAATGATTATGTGATTTCCTTGTCCAGGAAGTTACAGAACTCCCAACAAAAAGAGATGACCGTGAAGGAGTACATGGAGGAGTTCTACCAATTGTCGATTCAGTCAGGAAAGACTGATGAAGGAGAAGAAGCTGTCGCCAGATATGTAAACGGCTTGAAATATGCTACTTAGGATGAACTCAACATGTCGAGATTCAGAACAGTCGGATAACCCTATCAGTACGCTCTCAAGGCAGAAGAGAAACTGTCGAGAAAATCTGCAGCAACTAGAGGTAGGATGACTAGTTGGGGTGGAAAGACTGTCTCCCTGAAAGGTCAAGGTAGCGGCTACAAGAAAGAAGGTGTCGAAGAAAGTCGATGCACAGAAGGGACATCGACGAAGGAAAGAGAGCAAGAGAACCGGCGCGATGGTCGTGAGAACCGCGGTTGAGGTGCATATAGCGAAATGGTCCATCTGACAAGAAAGGAGCTAACATACTAGCTATAATCTGTTACAAATGTCGAGGAACGGGGCACAAGGCATATGAATGTCAAGAAAACCTACATGCTGTAGAAGAATCGAAACCCAGACGTTGAAAGGAGGAGCAAGTTGACGAGAGGGGAGAATTGGCATTAGATAGTAGTGGAGGTGAGAAAAGGAAGAACAGGAATCTGATGGTTTAGAGAGCTTTGATCTAGGAGGGTCAACGCGATCCAATGGAACCAGCACAACGGAAGCTATCTTTCGAATGAAGGTGCAGATCGGAGAATGGTGTTGCAAGACCATAGTTGATGGTGGGAGTACAAAGAATCTTGTGTCGATAGAAGTCCTCGACAAGATCGGGTTGAAGTGTTGTGAACACCCACACCCTTACAAGATCTCATGGTTGCAGAAAGGACACCATGTTAATGTGACCAGACAGTGCCTGATCAACTTCAGAGTTGAAGGATTGGAGGACAACGTGCTGTGTGATGTAGTTCCCATGGATGCATGCCATCTGTTGTTAGCGATACCATGGCAATATGATCGTAAGATGATCTATGATGGTCGAGCTAACACAGTCACAGTGTGGAAGAATGGCATGAAAAGGACTCTTAAGCCAAGGCGAGGAGAGCTAGGCGACAGTAAGGACGGTGAGAGCAATCTTTGGGAAAAGCGAGTGTTGATGAGCACCACCAAGGAATTCCTCATGGAGGAGGAAAAACAGTCGAGATGTTTTGCAATCATTCCAAAGGGACCATATGTCGATGGAACGACCAATCGGGAGAGCATTCCAATCAAAGTTGAGGAGTTGCTCGAAGAGTTTGAGGACATAATGGCTGATGAGAAATCGACAGGATTACCACCGACAAGGAGTATATCCCATCAGATCGACTTGATTCCAGGGTCGAGTCTGCCAAACAAAGCACCATATAGGATGAGTCCAGCAGCGGAATAGGAGCTCAACCGATAGGTCCAAGAGTTGTTGGACAGGGGATTGATCTGAGAAATCTTGAGCCCATGTGCAGTACCAGCAGTATTGACACCCAAGAAGGGAGGGGAATGGAGAATGTGTACTGATTCCAGATCCATCAAAAGGATCACGATCAAGTATCGATTTCCATTGCCAAGGATGGATGACTTGATGGATTTCCTGAGCTGAGCAACATACTTCACAAAATTAGACCTGAAAAGTGGATATCACTAGATGAAGGTCAGAGAAGGAGATGAATGGAAGACATCATTCAAGACAAGAGAAGGGTTATATGAGTGGTTAGTCATGCCCTTCGGGCTGACTAATTCACCCAGTACATTCATGAGATTGATGAACGAGGTACTGAAACCATTCTTGGGAAGGTTTGTCGTAGTCTATTTAGACGACATTCTGATTTTCAGTCAGACCAAGTCAGAACATTTGGAGCACCTTCGACAAGTATTGTAGAAATTGCAGGAAGAGAAGCTGATGATTAACCTACAAAAGTGTTTCTTAATGAAGAAGGAGTTGGTGTACTTTGGATTTGTAATTCCAGGTAAAGGGTTTGAGATGGACCCCAAGAAGGTGAAGGAAATAGTAGATTGGTCAAAACTAACAAGTACGACTGCAGTGAGAAGTTTCCATGGACTTGCGAGATTCTACCAGAAGTTCATTCGAGGATTCGGTCAGATTTTTGCACCATTGACATAATGCATGAGAAAGGGTGAGTTCAAGTGGATGGATAAGGCCCAAGAAGCTTTCGAAAAATTGAAGGAAAAGGTCACTAAGAGCCTAGTATTGGCGCTCCCAAACTTTGACAAAGTTTTTCAGGTTGATTGTGATGCGAGTGGAACAACAATTGGAGCAGTGTTGAGCCAGGAAGGCTAACCAATTGCATTCTTCAGTGAAAAGCTGAATGAAGTGAAGCAAAAGTATTCAGTCTATGACCAAGAATTTTATGTGATCATCCAAGCATTGAAGAAATGGAGGCATTATTTGTTGCCGTAGGAATTTGTGTTATACACAGTTCACCAAGCATTGAGGTATCTGAATACTCAGTTGAAGTTGGATCAGAGACACATGAAGTGGGTGGAGCTACTTCAGAGATATGCATTCGTGTTGCGACATAGGTCAGGCAAGTCGAACAAAGTTGCCGATGCATTGAACAGGAGAGTTGCGCTGTTGAGTAGGATGACTGTTCAAGAAACAGGGATAGAGTCGATAAAGACGGAGTATGAATCTGACAAAGATTTTGCGAAGGCATGGAAGGCTTGTCGAGAGCCTTGGAGCATTGACAGAACTCCATATTTGAGTTAATTCATTCAGGAAGGTTACCTATTCAAGGGAATTCAGTTGTGTATTCCGAGAGGATCAGTGAGAGAGAACCTAATCCGAGAATTTCATAATGGTGGGTTAGCAGGACACTTTGGGATCGACAAGACCAAAGCACTGATCAACGAAAAGTATTTCTGGCTAAGGATGTCGACAGACGTCAAAAAATGGGTTTGACAATGTTAAGTTTTCCAGTTGGGAAAGGGAAGGAGTCACAACACGGGGTTGTATACACCATTGCCACTTCCAGAAAACCCATGGGAGCATCCTAGCACGGATTTTGTGTTAGGATTAAGAAGGACTCAGCAGGGGAATGTCTCAATATTTGTTGTAGTCTACAAATTTTTGAAGATGGCACATTTCATACCATGTAAGAAAACAAGAGATGCCACAGGAATCGTTGTATTATTCTTTAAGGATATAGTTAGGTTGCATGGGTTTCCAAAGAGTATCACATCGGATAGGGATACAAAATTCATTGGGCATTTATGGAGAACCCTATGGAAGAAACTCGACATGAAGTTAGAATTTAGTTCGGCATATCATCCGTAGACAGATGGACAAACCGAGGTTGTAAACAGCAGTTTGGGAAACCTTCTGAGATGTTTAGCAGCCGACAGACCCAAGCAATGGGAAAATGCGTTGGCGCAGGAAGAGTTTGCATTTAACAATTATGTGAATCAATCGATAGTGTAGCTAGGGTTTTCACCCCAGCTTGTGCAAACGAGCACCTACTAAGGAGAAGGGACTCCTTAGTAGCAGTTCAGAAAATACAGTAAATAAAAGACAGTACAGTAAAACAGTAAACTACTTTAAGCATGTGCATAAAATAATAGAAAGATAATGAAAATGGTTTTTTGTATTGATTATACCTCCAATGTGAAGGTTGATGAATCCTTTGTAGCAGTCCAAGAGGGTTGCTTCCAAGCTCCACTATTGTTCCTTTCTCTTTTTCCAAAGGGTTTTGTAAATGGGCCAAAGGGGCACTCAAATGTGAAAGTAGCTCAAGGGTGAGCTAGGGTTTCAGGAGTGATTTTGGCAGAGTAAGGATATTGATGACTGTGGATATGAAATGAGGGGCCTCTATCACCTATTTATAGGTTTTTTAGTGGTGGAGTGTTGGCCCATGGTTTTGGGCACTATATGGTTTAGGTGAGCTATATAGGATTTTTGCTTCCTTTTTCCCTCTTTTTCCTCTTTTTTCTATTTTTTATTCCCTTTTTAAAGGGTTTTTGCTATTCTGGAGGAATTTTGGATTATTTTGGGGGAAAAAACAGGTTTTTTGGCCTTTTGGAGGCAAATATGGTAGGAAATATGGACAAATGAGTCATGTAATGAGGGAGATGAGGTAGTGATCACTTTTTGAGTGTTAACAGATTGCCTCCTGATGTGTGAGGGAAGGAGCTCATCGTATTGCCGATAGACATCATAAGTATTTTATGGTTTTCCTAGGGTGTCGAGAGGAGAAGAAACGAACTAGAGCCTGGAACAACGGTCTCGAACAAACTGCAAAAACTAAAAGTACATGACCTCAATAATGAATGAGGAATAATCTGAACATATGGAGGAGGCGATCATTCCCATGCTCATATCAAGATATAGAACAATAACAAGGGGTTCCAATAAATGGGGACCTGAAATATACATGGCCTCAAAGGAGGAAGAATCTCAATATATGGACGAGGCGGGCATACCCATGCTTGTATGAAGGTATATAAAACTTAACAATGAGGCCAAAAAAGGGGGACCTGTAAGATACATAAAGAACCACTATGTACATCATAAAAGTCCGGGGGGGACACAAATCTGGGACATACTGCTGGGCTGACCATGTCTCAGCTGAAAAACTTATACAATGGAATATCAATAGTGATGCTAAGCGTGGTACTAGAGGAACTGATGAGCTGCTGGATCATAGTGACGGGGAGTCATACCCTCAATGGTACACTGAACTAGAACTGAACTGGGTACTCAAGAAAGTATATAACTGGATGGCTTCCAAATACAATCGCCAATGCAACCCGGACATCCATAGGAACATATAACTGGACATTCCGAAATGACTCACCAATGTGCTAGAGTCAGGGGAAATCCGGGGTCTTCGACCAATAACTGAAGGGATTTATACCCTACGCGATTCTCATCGATGCCATCAAGGTGTTGAAGTTGAGCATGTGAGAAGCAACCACTCAAAGAGGCAATTATGACTCCTCTCAAAATGGTCCGTAGGCACTCACCACAAATGATGATGAGTCCAAGGCGTAAGGACCTCTAGGTCTATCCTCTGGAATAGAGGGGCTGTCGTCGACAGAGCGAGACCTAGAACTAGCAAGGTAATGATGTTTCCTTGAGAGGAGCACAAGGTGGAGAACCAAAGTGTGAGAGTACTGGTGGTAGGACTAACATACTATGGGTGTAGGGAATCACTTGGCAAGTAGAGTGGGTGGACTCAAACTTCCTTTGTTCAGAATATGATAACGGGGGATGATCGAGCAGCATATGACACTGACTAGTGGGAAAGGGATCATAGCTGTAATGGATCAAGGATAGTGACTGGGATGATGGATACTCCAGTTGGTGTAAAATGGCAGGAGACTGTAGAATACTCTAAACAAAGGTGACCTGATTGGGGGTGCTGCCGAGATGATTGATCATAGTTCCAAGAGGCACAGGGGGACTTCTTCATGGGTTAAGGAACTAGAAGAAGTGTGTTTAAAATGGTATTGTCATGTGGATTTATATGAGCCCAGGACAGTTCATGCTCGTGGTTGCTTTCAATTTTAAGGAGTCTGAAAGTGATAAGAAGACTCTGAAAGAATGGAATGGTACTGTTGTGTGGATTTGTACGAGCCCAGGATAGTTCATGCTTGTGGTTGCTTTCAATTTTAGAGAGTCTGAAAGCGATAAGAAGACTCCAAGGGGTTTCTTTTTCGTGTGTTAGTCTCCAAGGCCCGAAGAAGCATAAAAAGATGCAATGAAGAACTCTTCTAGCCGGTGTGACTAGAGTATTCCTTTTTCGTAATTAGTCTACCAGGTCTGAAAAAAGGTTAAACTTATACCACATAGACGCCCTTTCAGGTACTTTAACGAGCATGAAAGAAAGCAAGATTGCTTGACGATCTTTTCATTGTTTTAGGAGTCAGAAAAGAGCTTAACAGAAACTCCCTAAGTGCCTTTTTCGTAAAGGGCTTGTCTGGCCCGAAAAAGGGATAAATTTATACCGAACAAAAGGAATGGTCAGGCAAGGAGGAAGTGCTCAATCAAGGAAAATTGATGATGACCAAGAACGAGGGTAGGGGGGAACACTGGTGGGCCCCCTTGTAGGATAATGAATGGTGGCAAAATAATGAAATAATTGCAGTATGGAAGGAGTGAATGGCTCATGTAAAAAATGTGGAACAATCCGATGGCAGTCAATGTGGCGCGCAAACTAAGGAAGCGAGGTGTCGAGACATAATGGTGAAATTGTACCTATTGAGAGCGAGAAATGATCTCAAGCATCATCATGAGCTCGAAAAACTGAATCTGGCGATATAAAAAGTGTCAAAAATGGATAACGGTCGATGTGGCACGTAAACCGAGGCGACGGGGGGCATTTTGGAAAAAATAACTGAAAAATGTGGGGGTGAGAGCGAGAAATGATCTCAAGCATCATCACAGGCTCAGAAAAATGAATCTGATGATATAAAGTATATAAAAAATGGAGAGCAGCCGTAGTGCCACGCAAACCGAGGTGACTAGTGGTGTCTAGAAAAATTCTCAAAAAACAATGCGAAAAAATAAGAAAATGAGTCAACAATCATGACGGTCTCGTCGTGCTAATTCTAGTGGTGGAAACGGTTCGAAAAATGGACTCCGTATGGGTTCAGAATGGCCAAAACAAGAAAAAGTCAACGGACTATAAATAGTAAGTGGGTCCAACATGACAAGTGTCATTTGGACTTGTTGATTTTGACTAGAGATCAGAGTTGACTAAAGCTTAGTTGGTGTTTCTGGATGATCCAACCGACCATTTTCAGATACGGGATTTATAGGTATTTCGATCAACTCATACCTACATTTTTCATTAGGTTCGGGGGGGGTAGTGGGTCCCAGGGAATTTTTTTGTACGGTCCATGTGGGGTGGACTGCGGGTTTGTGGGGTGGAACCGCGGTCGGGGGCCACGGGTTCCAGGGCTAATCACGTGGATGGGGACCGCGAGTTCTTGGTTGGGATACACGGTCTAGTACCAAGAGTTCCAAGGCTGGACTCGCAGTTCAGGACCGGGAGTTCGGCTCCTACAGGCACGGTGCCGGACCATGGCTGTAGCCCTGACAGCCATGGTCAAAAACCATGGCAAGGGGCACTAAAGCCCCGATTGGGATCGATCTTTTAGGGTTTCCCTGGGGGGGGAAGGGTTACTTCTTTGACATGAGTCTGATGAGTTTTCCTTGTGTGATTGATAGGATGCCGTTAATGTTGTGGCTAGAGCAGGAGGTACCGGATGAAATAGTGGATGTCATCTGGAGGGATCGGCATGTGTAGTCTACTTTGGGTTTGTGCGGGTTGTTGATGTTCGCACAGGTGCCCATGATGCATTCAGCAGCGCTACTGCTAAACCGCTTAGTGACCTTTTGGGAGCCTGACATATAGGCGTTCATGGTGCAGGGAGAGAGGGTGGATCAGACGGTGGATCTCACCCTCGCGGATGTATATTTCTTGACGGGGTTTCCCTGTCTGGGTAGGGTGGCTGATACATAGCCACTAGTATCTACAGATGTGGATATTGAGGATATGTTGGAGTGGTACTGCAGTCCAGAGGCTAGGGTGTAGAGGAATGCAGTCTGGGTTGTGGACCTGTGGGAGCCATCAATATGGGCGATCGCGACATGCGTGGTTCAGGTTTTGGGGTCCCAGTTGCCTGAGAAGGTGTCAGGGGGCCAGATGCAGCTGGTGGAGCGTGTGCTGGATGGTGTATATTATGCCTGGGGTCAGATGTTCCTCACTTGTGTTCAGCGACAGTTGACCTCGGTGAAGGAATCTGGCAAGGGATTCTGTTATGGATCCTTTTGTGTGCCCTCTTCATGGAGAGGGTACCTACACTGGGACCGCGGGTGCCGATCAGGGCAGTAGGACCTATGGAGCCACGCATGGGGCAATAGGCCAAGATGATGCAGCAACGAGGTGGCGCTGAGGTTGGCAGGTACTTCACCCAGGAGCTCTACTTACAGTGGTTGCAGATGCTGCCGACACTGGAGGATTATCCATATAGAGAGATGGACTGCATAGGGAATCTGGAGGCACCACGGCCGCCAGGGCAGGCATGGGGACCAGATGGTGTGTGTTGATTTGCTTGATTGTTGTTGATGTTAGGTTTTGTGTATGATAGGTTTGAGATATTGATATGCTATTACTGACTGATGGATGATCTGCAGATGTTGGCCCGAGACCACCACCAGGACATGTAGCTCGTAGGGGGCATGTGGTGATACCAGCCCTGCCGAGCCGAGGGGAGGTGCATCGACATGATGCTGAGGTGACTCTAGATTCTGTACGGATGCTTCTTGATCGTTTGCAAATTGGAGTGACTGATGATGGGTGGTGGGACGTGGATCCGGAGGTGATTCAGGACTGTCTGAGGGCACCACGGGAGTTCCGATCGATCACGATCCGGGTGGCCATTTTGGTGGATAGGGTTCGGGCACAGGAGCTTGCAGGGGATGAGGAGCTGCCAGAGGAGGAGCGAGGTGAGGACTCAGAGGTAGCTGATGCAGGCAATGACGGAGGGTATATCTCTCAGTAGGGAGTGCAGGGGGATCCCCCCCAATTTTGTAGCTACGACATGTATTCTATGAGGCTTATTGATGTATAGATATTTTTTTGTATAGGTGAGTACGGGAGTACTCAGGACATGTGTAGCACATTGATGTTTATTTTTTGATATATATATATGCACATGGATGCACCTTTTTACGATGATGATTTAGTGTATGCACGTGGATGCGGTTATGGTTTGTTATATATTTGTACTCCACGTGGATGCCCCTGTATAGTAATGTGTTTATGGTATTGCACATGGATGCAAATATTTATGTGATGATAGGGACGTGGATGCCCCTTGTTGTAAATGCAATCTTTTTGGGTTTTTTTATATATTTTTGATGAGATGATATGCGATGATGATGCATGATGGATGTTTTACATGATGTGATTGATATGCCAATCTAGGATGTTGTTATCCATTTGTGTTGGTTGTGGAGCCAGATCTCCTAGTCTCATAGATGATATTGTATCAGTCGTGTTTGTACCCCAGTTTTATATCATATGTAAGTGGACTGCGCATTCACCCTAGCTGGGGGGTGTGGGGGGGCATCGCCCCCCCACGGGGTTCCAGAGAAATAAAAATAAACAAAAATGCAAATATAATCACACATACGCATTACAAGAGAGACACAGATATGTCATGGTTCACACAACTTGGGCTACGTCCACAATGAATTTTCTAGTCCTTATTATTATTACCGTCCAGCAAGGTGAAGGGATACAACCTGCAGCACAACCACTGCACTTCCTCTTCTCTATTTCACAGTCTCTCTCCTGATCTCAGAGATATTTACAATGCATAAAACCTAATACATCTTCAACCCTAGCCATATTATAATGTCTTTATTTTATAAGGGAAATACAATGGGAAAATACCACGGGATACCCAAAACCATGGGCCCGCAAAACAACTGGTGAAAACAGCCCCAAAAATTTTCTTCAGGGGCGCTGCCCCCAAACCCCCACTGAGAGACCGCTGGCCCCTAGACCCCCCAGCCAGGGGGGATGGTCCCCCCTAGAACCCCATGGGGGGGCAATTCCCCCCCACTGGGGTGACTGTACATGGATGATACATTATCATCTATGAGACTAGAATATCTGGCTCCACAATGAACAATCTCCCACTTGGAGACTAATCACAGCAACTTCACCGCTGCTACACTTGCTGGACTTGGACATGGAAAATTTATCCTCTTCACCTTCATGCTAGAATGCCAACTAAAACTGAGCATGAACTCAGTTTCTCTCTAGTCACTACCTCTGTGAACATGTCTGTAGGATTCTAGGTAGTATGTATATTTTTCAGCTTTAACAGTTCATCTTCCATAACAGAGCGTATGAAATGGTACTTGAGCTGTATATGTTTAGTCCTGGAATAGAATGCTTATTTCTTTGCAAGATGAATGGCACTCTGGCTGTCACTATACAATCTTCTATCCTTCTGCTTCTTACCCACTTCCTCCATAAACCTCTACAACCAAATCATCTCTTTACTAGCCTCTGTAATGGCAACATACGCTGCTTCTATTGTTAAACGTGCAACAATCTTCTGTAGTTTCAAAATCCAACTTACTGTTGTTCCACCTACAATAAACACATACCCTGTGGTGCTCCTCCTGCTATCCTTGTCACCTACCATATCTGCATCAACATATCCCTGTAGAACAGTGTCTGAACCTCCAAAACATAATGCCTCAGTGGTAGTACCTCTCAAATACCTGAGAATCCACTGTACTGCCTTCCAATGTTCTTTACCTGGATTGTTCGTATATCTGCTCACAACTCCCACTGCATGTGCAATATCTGGTCTTGTGCACACCATGGCATACATCAAGCTGCCAACTGCTGATTGATAGGGAATTTTGGACATGTAATCTGTCTCTTCTTGTGTCTTGGGACACATTTCCTTACTTAGATTGAAATGGCTAGCCAAAGGTGTACTTACAAGTTTTGCATTCTGCATTCTGAACCTCTCCAACACCTTTTGTATGTACTCACTTTGAGACAATGTCAATTTGTGATTTTTCCTGTCTCTCATTATTCTCATACTAAGGATTTGCTTTGCAGCACCCAAATCCTTCATTGCAAATGAATTAGCTAGCTTCCTTTTGAGTACATTTATATCCTGCATGTCAGACCCTGCAACAAGCATGTCATCCACATACAATAACAAGATAATATATCTTCCATTGTCTAGCTTCTTGAAATAAACACAGTGGTCATAATGAGATCTACTATAACCTTATTCTGTCATAAACCTGTCAAACTTTAGATACCACTTCCTTGGAGCTTGCTTCAAGCCATACAAGCTTTTTTTCAACCTGCATACCAGATCCTCCTTACCTTTGACCTCATACCCTTGTGGTTGTTGCATATATATTTCTTCCTCCAAATCCCCATGGAGGAAGGCTGTTTTTACATCTAACTATTCAAGATGCAAATCTTCTACCGCCACTAGACTTAAGATAGTCCTAATTGAAGTCATCTTAACAACAAGAGAAAATATTTCATCAAAATCTATACCTTTCTTCTGTGTAAACCCCTTTACAACAAGTCTGGCCTTGTATCGCTTCTTACCTCCTTCTTCTTCCTTCAACCTGTAAATCCATTTGTTTTGCAATGCTCTTTTACCAGCAGGCAACTGAACCAAATCCCAAGTCTGGTTTCCTACCAATGAGTCCATCTCCTCATTCATGCCTTGCTCCCACTTCTTTTTACTTTCCACCTTCATTGCTTCTTCATAACATTCTAGTTTACCAGAATCAGTCATCAATAAATAATACATTGAAGGAGAGTATCGTTCAGGGAGTTTACTAAACCTGGTAGATCTTCTTACAGTTGCAGGAGTTTCAGGTACTTGCTGCTGCTCTTGATTTTCTGGCACCTTCGGAACTTCATTTTCTTTAATTTCATCAAGCACTATGTACTCTGTGTTTTCCTTTTCCTATTTCTTTCCCTGCAACTGATCTTTATACATGACCTTTTTATTGAATATCAAATCTCTACTCCTGATGATTTTGTTATTTTCATAATCCCATAAATGATAACCAAATTCATCAACCCCATATCCAATAAAGGTACATTTCTTGGATTTAGCTTCAAGCTTTGTTCTATTTTCTTTATCAATATGGACAAATGCTTCACAACCAAACGTTCTCAAAAATGAGTAGTTTACCTTTTTATCTCTCCATGCTTCCTCTGGAATACCACCATCCAAAGCACTTGAAGGTCCTCTGTTTATTAAATAAACGATAGTATTTACAGCATCCACCCAAAACTGTAAGGGCAACCCTGCACGCAGTCTCATACACCTTACACGCTCCATGATCGTTCTATTCATCCTTTCTGACACACCATTTTCCTGTGGTGTTCCTGGAATTGTCTTCTCTCTACGAATCCCATGGTATGAACAGTAACTATCAAACTCCTTGCCGTAGTACTCACCTCCATTATCAGATCTGAGACACTTCAATCATTTTCCTGTCTTATTCTCAACCAAAGCTTTCCACTTCTTAAAAGTGGCAAACACATCAGATTTCTGTCTAATGCAATAAACCCAAGTTTTTCTAGTTTCATCATCAATAAATGTAACATAATAATGAGAGCCACCAAGAGATTGTACCTGAGCCGGTCTCCATACATCTGTATGCACAAGCTCTAATTTTTTATTCTTCTTCTGTTTCCCAACCCTGAGAAATATGACTCTGTTCTGTTTTCCATAAACACAGTTTTCACAGAATTCCAAACTTACCTGCTTCAAATCCGACAACAACTTCCTTGAGTGGAGAATCTGCATCCCCTTCTAACTCATGTGGCCAAGCCTATGATGCCACAATGCTATATCTGTTCCTGTGGAAGCTAAAGAGATAGAATGGTAAGTACTATGAGGACATAAATACAACGTACCTACTCTGTCTCCTTTTGCTATCACCATTGATCCTTTAGTGATCTTCCACCACTTTTTTCCGAACGTAGATAGACAGCCGCCATCTCCCAACTGCCCTATTGAGATCAGATTTCTTTTCATAGCATGAATATATCTAACTTCTTTCAACAACCAATCAGTTCCATTCTTAACTTTTATCCATACCTTACCCATTCCAACAATTTTACATGGCTCATCATCACCCAATAAAACATGTCCAAAGTCGCCAGGAACATACTCATGAAAGTATTTCCTATGGGGTGTAGCATGACATGAAGCTCCTGAATCTACTACCCAATAATCACTAGTATTATCTAATGCATGAATCAATGCATCTTGTAACACATCACCTGCTACATTTGCTTCCTAGCTAGTTTCTTTCTGTGCATCTCCTTTCTTCTTTAGAGATTTGCAGTCTTTCTTCAGATGTCCTTTCTTTCCACAGTTCCAACACTCTATCTTTCCCAATTTGGACTTGGATCTACCCGTTTTAGACTTTCCATGATTACCTTGGCTCTTTCCTCTCTCCTTTTGTCTTCCCCTACTCTCCATGGTCAACGCATTACCTGATGTCTCACCTGTGCTTTTTCTTCGCATTCCCTCGCTAAGAATAACACCAATAACATCATCAAATTTCAAGGTGTTTGATCCAAAGACAGAGTTACTTACAGCCATGACCAAGCTATTCCAACTTTCTGGCAATGAACACAAGATTAGAAGAGCTCTAACCTCATCATCAAAGTTCACACTTACAGAACTTAGCTGATTTGTAACCGTATTAAACTCATTTAAATAATCAGTAATAGATCCACCTTCAGACATCTTCATATTAAATAAACACTTCATTAGAAATACCTTGTTGGAGGCCGAGGGTTTTTTATACAACTTACCCAATGCACTCATCAAACCCTCTGTTGTCGTTTCTTTTGAGATATTGAAAGCCACCGACGAAGCCAGGCTCAACCATATTGTTCCCAGATCCTTTCTGTCAAGAACCTCCCATTCTTCGTCCTTCATAGCCGTCGGCTGCTTTGCTTTTCCTTCCAATAGTAGGAATAGATCCTTCTGGTACAGATAGTCCTCCATTTTCATCTTCCATAACCCAAAATTTTGGCCGTTAAACTTCTCGACCTTAAACTTTCATTCTTCTGCCATTGCTCCCACTCGAACCAGAAACCCTAGCTTCCTGCGGGTTTAACTGCCAAATAGACCTTTGGCTCTGATACCAATTGTTAGAAAAACAGGATCGCAGAGCAATAACAATAAACAAAAATGCAAATATAATCACACATACACATTATAAGAGAGACACAGATATATCGTGGTTCACCCAACTTGGGCTACGTCCACACTGAATTTGCTAGTCCTTATTATTATTACTGTCCAACAAGGTGAAGGGATACAACCTGCAGCACAACCACTGCACTTCCTCTTCTCTGTTTCACAGTATCTCTCCCGATCTCAGAGATCTTTACAATGCATAAAACCTAATGCATCTTCATCCCTAGCCGTATTACAATGTCTTTATTTTATAAGGGAAATACAATGGGAAAATACAACGGGATACCCAAAACCATGGGCCTGCAAAACAGCTGGCGAAAGCAACCCCAAAAATTTTCTTCGGGGGCATTGCCCCCGAACCCCCATTTCTGGGGGGCGCTACCCCCAGCCAGGGGGGATGGTCCCCCCTCGAACACCGTGGGGGGGCGATTGCCCCCCACTGGGGTGACTGTACACGGCTTATACAATATCATCTATGAGACTAGAAGATCTGGCTCCACAACCAACATATAAGACCCATGCTGCAGAAGCCAGGTTTGGAGAACATCATCGAATCCAAAGTAATGAGGTGGAGGATGGTCCATCTGTGATCATACAAAAATGAGGAATGTAAAGTTGCGGTAAAAAACAAAAGAAAGCAAACTGTACAATACGGACCAATGGGGCCGCAGGTTTGTTTAAGGATAAAAGCATTTAAGATACAACCCATTACGGGGGTTGCGCAAAGGGTGACTCTTTGAGTCAGTTAAAATGTATGCCCCATTTCCGAGGCAGGTCTACACGATGTAAGGGCCTTGCCACATGGATTCAAACTTTCCTTTACCAGTCTTTTCATGGGCTTGGTCATAGGCAAGGATGAGGTCCCCTTCGCGAAAAGTTTGAGGGTGAACATGTTTGTCATAACCAGCTTTGGAGTGGTTCTTGACAGCTTCAATGGTCTGGAGGGTGGAACGACGGTCTTCATCAGCTTGTTCTAGTGATAGCAGACATTGCTCGAGTGGTGAGGTGTCTGGGAGGAGCTCAACGGCGATGTGTAAGGCAGGTATCTGACACTCGATGGGGAGGACAGACTCTACACTGTGAACTAAATGAAACGGGGTAAAACCAATGGCGGTGTTAATTGATGTACAGTAATCCCACATTGCAGGGAAGAGCATGTGATGCCAATTGGACTTATGCCGGTCAACAGTGCATTGGAGGATGGTTTTTAAAATTTTGTTAATGGCCTCTACTTGGCCGTTGTTGAATATTGTAACTTCTAAGAATATTATAATTTGTACATTATTATTCCAGAGATGTTTCATCCCTCCGAGGTAACCCTATCATGTATCCGAAGATGATTATTCCTCTGGGGGTTTGTGGTAACTAGGGTTATTATACCCACCATGTGGGGGTCGGCCCTGATCTTATATTTTAGGGGTTATTAGACTTCTCCAGGAGAGGTCGGCTCCGTTAGGTATTTTGGTCAATCGGGTGAGATGCACCTGCAACAATTAATTACTAAGAATATGCGAAATAGCAGAAATAATAGAACAGAATCACTTTTATATTGATCATGGGCCACTTCGAGGGGGCAACCTCCTTTGAGCAAGCTCAATACAATTAACTTCACGGTGCCTTCAATGACCTCAACACACACTTATATACCAAGTCTATGCCCAATACCATGAGTCAAAACCATGGGACATATAATACTACGGGACGACTTACAAAGCATATGCGTCCAATACTATGGGTCAATACTATGGGCTAATATAAACTATGGATCAACAAATACTACGGGACGACTTACAAAGCATATGCGTCCAATAACAATATACTAACATAGTAAAGAGAAGGGTTTACATAGGTTCCTAACATCCCCTCTCCCTTAGAAAAAGCTTTGTCCTCAAAGCTTTGGTTGGAGAAATTGCTGCAGAAGCTGAAAGAGTGGTTCCCCGGGTAGCATCCTTGGGTTGCATTTCAGGCCACTGACGCCTTTGGAGTGTCAAGGAGGATTGCTTGGAAGGTTGTAGATGAAGAAGAACCCTGTCAGCTGCGTGGAAAATGTGCTCAGAACGGTGCTAATCGGCTTGTTGATTCAGGCGAATTCTGGCCATGTGAAGATTGTCCTGCAAAATGAGAAGAATATGATTGCGGTTTCGAAGAACCGAGTCAATTGCCTGAACTAGGGAGCTGCTAAGGGTGTATGGAAGAAGAACTGGCGGCGTTTGTCCATAGACCGCTTCATATGGTGTTCTGTGAGATGTGGTATTGTACCACCAGAGCGCTGCTAGGAAATCCATAGAAATAGTTGGCCAAAGCTGTTTAAGGATGGGCAAGGGTTTGAGCAATCCCGAAAGGAGTGTCGTTTCACCCTTGTTGACTTGGAAAGTATCATCGTCAGCCACCATCTGTTGAACTGTCATTTTTAGTCCCTGCCAAAAGAAGTTACATTGTTCTTGGTCATACCTGTTGCAGAACCCAGAGTGCCCTGTTGATGAAGAAGCATGGAGTTCATAGAAGAGAGAGCCCTATTGAACATATTGCACCCAATTTGGAACAAGCAAAGAAAGAGTTGTAAGAGAAACTGGGTCATCAATTGTGCAAGAAGGAGCATCTTCCACCATATTGTCCTTACCCTTCTTGTAATTGATCACATAGGGATAACCCATGAGGTGGATAACCCATTTCAGGTGTGTTGGGGAGGAGACCCATTGTTCCAGAAAATTTTCCAGACTCGGGAGATCAGTCTTGATGCAGAAATAATTCCCTAATAGGTATGGCTGCCACTTCTGTATTGCATGCAAAATAGTCATCATTTCCTGCTAAGAGGTAGATGTGGCTAAATTCTTACCGGAAAGGTCTCGTGAAGGTAGCAAGCGCATTGGTTTAGCAAAGATACCTGCATATCTATCTAAGGAAGTAGTGGAGACTGTTGATGGGTGCATCTGAATGGAATTGAGCTGAGCAATGACACCATGTGAATTCTTCTTAAGGAGTTTTTCCAAGCAATGTGAACTGATGATGCAGAGAGACCCTGGTTGTAAGCCCATAAATTTGTGTTGTGCCCCATTGACTTTAAACTGCATCCAAAGTTCAGCAAAATCCCATAAGATGGGGCCAAGTGTGCGTAACCATTGAACGCCCAAAACCACATCACATCCGCCTAAGGGCAAGGCAAACATGTCAGAGCATAGGTTATAATCTTCCATAGAGATACGCACATTGCGACACTTCCCCTGGCAAGGTAAGGTGCCCCCATTGTCAACCATGACTTCAAAGCTGGAGCAAGGATGGACAAAACAATCATCCTGTTTGGCAATCCGAGGGTCAATGAAGTTATGAGTGCTACCAGAATCAATGAGTATGGTAAGAGGGAGCTTCTTGAAGTATCCCCTGACCCGCATTGTTTGTGGGGTGGTGACATCGGTTACAGCATGGAGAGAGAACTCAGGTAGGTCGTCCTGAAATGGGGTGTCAACAAGCAGGTGTTGAATGTCGTTCTGATCATCCACTGTATCTGTAGCTGCTTCACCAAGTTCTAAGGCTGGCGGAGAATCCACATCCAAGAGATAGAGCTTTTGTTGAACACATCTATGTCCCCGAGTGAATTTCTCATCACAATTATAGCAAAGCCCTTTTTCTCGGCGTGCCTGCATTTCTATTTCAGACAAATGCTTAATAGGAGTTGGTTGAGGAGAAGGCGTGATGGGAGGTCATTGGGAACCCATATTTATGAAGGGAACAAGGGTGGGTTTGGAGCGTTGTTGAGCTGCAATCTTGTCCTCAACCAGCTTAGCCAACCCTAGGACTTCCATCATTGTGTTGGGACAAAACATTTTGACCTCTGAGCGAATTTCATCCTTGAGACCACTTATAAAACAACTCCTATAGAATTCATCAGACAATCCTTCTGTGTGATTGGCCAATTTCTCAAATTCTGTCTGATACTCTCTCACTATGCCAATTTGGTGAAGTTTAGTGAGTGCTCCTGTGAAATCATCAAAAGCACTAGGGCCAAATCGTGGCAAAATGAGTTGGCAAAAATCTGTCCAGTTTGGCTCGGGATGAGCTTTGATGTACCAACGGTACCATTGAAGGGCTTCCTGTTCCAAATGAAAGGATACAAGTGGAACTTTCTGGACATCAAAAGTATTATGCAGACTGAAATATTGTTCTGCTCGGTATATCCATCCAGTCGGATCAGTACCATTGAAGCGAGGAAAATCAAGCTTCAGCCCACGAAAATTGTTGGAAGAAGAGAACCCGATGGCTGCAAAAGATTCTGGCTGTCGGTTATTGTTCATGGCTGAATGCTGAAGATGGAGGCTGAGAAATTTTTTATCCAGATCTTGGAGTTTGGTTTGGATGGCTACAAGTGCTTCCTCCATGGTGTTTGCTCCTGCACGGGTGACAACCATAG
Source organism: Larix kaempferi (assembly GCA_027924585.1). Classification (NCBI taxonomy): domain Eukaryota; kingdom Viridiplantae; phylum Streptophyta; class Pinopsida; order Pinales; family Pinaceae; genus Larix; species Larix kaempferi. The sequence goes on from BSBM01000486.1 coordinate 8,434,366, forward strand.
GCAGGTTTTTTTTTTTTGGTGGAATGGGTAGAAAAACACAAACAGAAGCTAATTTAGTAAAGGGAAATTTGGATTGGGGAAACAATCTGATGGGTAATTGGGGTTTGACTAGATTTTGGACACTGTCGAAAGGACAAGAAAGCAAAAAGGAGGATTTCAGAAGCGGGGTGATAGAATGAGAAAATTTGGCAGAGAGGGACAAAGAAGTAGAGTTCAGAAAGGAACTCTGTGGTAAAATTTGAAGGCGATTGGGTGAAATTTGAGGAAGTTATGGCAAACCCTAAAAATAGACAAATGTGGGCTTTCGGGCTTTGGGAAGGGGAATTGGGGATAGGGTCCTCGAGAATGAATTATGCAGAATGGGATGACAAGGGTTCCCAAAAAATTTCAAGGGAAACAGAGTAAAAATAAGGGAGATATGGGGAAAAAACTAGTTTTTTTTTTTTTTCTTCAGAGTGGAGCGGCTACGGCTCGAAAGGGATCTGGAACAACGCCGAATGGATTGAAAACGGATGAATCTAGAACGGCTTGCAAATGGATCTGAAACGGCACAGCAGTGATCAACAATAGTTTAGCTGAAAGTAGATATGGACCCTAGGTATGTGCAGCTTCCTAACAGTTCAGGGGTTTCACTCGGCCACCAATGCTGTCTGATGGCTTGCGTATTGGGGCAGTACCCCTTACTCCATGGCTCAGGTAAAACTGATAAACGCTTTGCCACAAAGGACAACTCTTGGTTTACCTCACGGGTGGGAACTAGTCAATCAGGTAGGGGTCGTTTCCCTTTTCGCTGGCAGGTCCTCTCAATGGGCCAGCTACTTCGGGGTTCCTGTGGTACTCCTCACAATGAGTTTTAGGGCTTATGCCCAAGTACTTCCCACAGTTAAGCGGATAGGGATGATTCCCAAATCCGAACCTGCAACAGAAAAAATTTGGGCAGAAATTCCACCCAATGTTCAAAAACTGGATCTATATTGCTCAGAATCGCTAATATCGCATGTTTCCGGAACTGGAACAACCACTCTGCTTCTACCCATGAAAGCGGAATAGAAATCTGGGCACTCGGTCAAAATATTTTCTCGCCGCAATTTCCGCGGCCATCACTGAATTTCTGAAAAATTACTGATTTTAAATCCGCGATATCTCCACTTTTAGAACTCCAAATGAGATGATTTGTTTTTTGAAACTGTGTATTTTTGAAAGAGGAATTCAGATATGCAATCGGTTTCTTCTGATTTTGTGCAGAATGTTTCATAAATTGATATAAAATTCGCCGCCCAAAAAAAGAAAAAAAAAATTCCCACTTGTGCCAAGGAAAGTGCTCTGATACCAGATGAGATGCACCTGCAACAATTAATTACTAAGAATATGTGAAATAGCAGAAATAATAGAACAGAATCACTTTTATATTGATCACGGGCCACTTCGAGGGGGCAACCTCCTTTGAGCAAGCTCAATACAATTAACTTCACGGTGCCTTCAATGACCTCAACACACACTTATATACCAAGTCTATGCCCAATACCATGAGTCAAAACCATGAGACATATAATAGTACGGGACGACTTATAAAGGATATGCGTCCAATACTATGGTTCAATACTATGGGCTAATATAAAATACGGATCAACAAATACTACGGGACGACTTACAAAGCATATGCGTCCAATAACCATATACTAGCATAGTAAAGAGAAGGGTTTACATAGGTTCCTAACATTGGGAGTTAGTATAAATAGAGGAGGTGAAATCCTCATTAGATGCACTTGCATAGCTCAGAAAAGTAGCACACTTGTCTGGGAGATCTGCTAAGGAGGTAGAGAAGGAGGGAGCACATCTTGTATTTTGGTTGATCATCTTATTGAGGAAAGCTTTGCTGGGTTTTCTACCCCATGAGGGTTTCCCAAGGTAAATTTTGTGTCTATCTTGTGATTATGTTTCTTTCAGTGATCTTGCTAGTCTATTTGGTTTAAACTTAACATGGTCTCAGAGCTAGCCTGAATATGACATCTTTCACAACGTAAGAATACCTCTCTCTCTCTCTCCAGTGAAAGTTAGGGTTTCAGCAAAAAGTTGGTATTATTGAATTCTGGTTACATGGATGGATAGCCCTTCTCAATACCAATCATTTGTGCCCTAGATCGAACTTTTTGGTTGGGTAGAACTCTGAGAAATCCAAACCCTAGTTTTACCAAAAGTGCGATAAATCAGAAATTGGTTTCAGCAAAAAGTTGGTATTATTGAATTCTGATTACATGGCTAGATACCCTTCTCAAAACCAGTCTTTTGAGCCCTAGATCGAACTTTTTGGTTGGGAAGAACTCTAGGAAAGTCAAACCCTAGTTTTACCAAAAGTGCAATAATCCAAAAATTCTATCCCAGGATCCAGAAAGGTAAAAAGGTAATATTTCCGGGTAATTACTACTCTGTCTCTTATCTCTTGGACTCCCCCAAGAGAAGATGGCTCCAAACACTAAGCTTGAAGACAAGCTAGAAGGTATAGAGAATTTCTGAGCATGGAAATACATAATTGGTCTCATTCTTGAAGAGAATGATCTTGCTCATTATGTCAAAGATGAAGTTGCAGAATCAGAAGGAGATGAAGCCAAAGAGAAGCATAGGAAGGATTTGATTAGGGCAAAGAGAATCATAGCTGATTCTATTAAAGACCACTTGATTCCTCAAGTGGCTTCCAAGAAGACTCCAAAGGAAATGTACGATGCCCTAGGAAGAATGTATGAAGGAAAGAACATCAATAGGAAGATGAACCTAAGGACTCAGTTGAAGAGTACCAAGATGCACAAAGGAGAATCCATTCAAGACTACTTCTCAAGAGTCCCTCTAATCAAGGAGCAACTAGATGCCATTGGTGATACTCTTGATGAAGAGGAACTTGTGATGACTTCCCTAAATGGTCTCACTAGACCTTGGGAATCCTTCATACAAACCATGTGTGCCAGAAAAGAAAGCATGAAGTTTGATGTAGTATGGGAAGATTGTGTTCAAGAAGAGGATAGGGTATCCAACAGAGAAGCTCTTCTCAAAGAGGATGACCAAGCTTTGGCCACCCACACCAAAAGAGGAAAGAGAGGCCACTTAAAGAAAGTGAACTACAAAAGGTCTCAACCCTCTCATAAATTCAAAAGGAAAGGAGGAACAAACTCAGAAAGAGACCTCTCCACAGTCCAATGTTATAGTTGTTTTAAACTAGGACACTATGCTAAAGACTGTACTTTTCCAGGAAAGAAGAAGAAGAAGTTTGTTCACAAAAGACATCATGCACATATGGCAGAAGATGATAGTGAAGAAGAAGAAGGAGAAGAAGAAGAAGAGGAGGAGGAGGAAAGGCCTCAAAGGAAAAGATCTAAAGTAAAGAAAGAAGATCCAGAAGAATATGTCCTATTTTCTGCACTCTCTGGATCTGTGTCCCCTGGTGAAGATACATGGCTCATTGACAGTGGTGCTTCAAAGCAAATTACAGTTCAGAAGAAAACTCTCTCAAAAATTAAAGAAAAGTCTTCACCCAAAAGGTATCTCTAGGAGATGATTATCAATATCCCATCAAGGGAATTGCTGAAGCAAGCTACAAGCTTGATTCTGGAACACCCTTGAAAATGAAAGAAATCTTATATGTACTAGGTTTAAAGAAGAACCTACTCTCTATCTCATCACTAGATAAGAAAGGCTTTAGGGTGGCTTTCATAGATGGACAAGTACTCATGTGGTCCAAAGGAAAATCAATTAAAGATGTAGTTGTCATTGGTGAAGAAGAAGGAGGTCTCTATAAGCTCAAGGGTCATCCAGAAACTACCCTTGCTCATGAAATCTCTAGCCCCAGTGAGCTATGGCATAGAATATTAGCTCACATTAACTACAAATCCTTACCCTATGTAAGCAAGGTGGTCATAGGATTACCAGACTTAAAGGATGATCATGATGGCTCATGTAAAGGGTGTAAGAAAGGGAAGAATGTCAAGAACCCCTTTCCAAAGAGTGAAACAAAGACTAAGAGAATTTTCGAGCTAATACACTCATATGTATGTGGACCAATGCCCAGCACTTCTCTAAGTGGGTTTGAATACTATCTTTCATTCATTGATGACTATTCAAGGAAAACTTGGATATACTTTCTAAAAGGTAAGAATGAAGTCTTTGGAAAGTTCAAAGAGTTCAAGGCTCTAATAGAAAATCTCTCAGAAAAGAGAATCAAGATTCTCAGAACAGATAATGGTGGAGAATATAGTTCAAAAGACTTTGAAGACTTTTGTAAAGAAGCCAGAATTAAGAGATAACTAACCACTCCCTACAATCCACAACAAAATGGGGTTGCTGAGAGGAAAAATAGAACCATCATGGAAGCTATAAAGACTATGATACATGACCAATATCTTCCCATGCATCTATGGGCTGAAGCAGCTAAGACAACAGTATATGTGCAAAATAGACTATCCCATAGTGCTCTTGATTTCAGAACTCTAGAAGAAGTGTTTACAGGAAAGAAGCCCGAGGTAAGTCATCTTAAAATATTTGGGTGTCCTATGTACATTCACATTCCAAAAGAAAAGAGAACCAAGTTGGATCCTTTTGGTAAGAAGGGAATATTTGTTGGTTATTGTGAATCATCCAAAGACTTCAGAATTTACATACCAGATTTTCATGATATAGAAATAAGTAGAGATGTAACATTTGATGAAGAAGCAACTCTCAAGAAATCTAGGAAGTGCCAACTTGAAGAAATCTATGAAGAAGATCCATCTCCTAGAATCACAAAGGCTGTGTACATCCCTAAAGATGATTCACCAGAGGATCATGACATGTTGGAACCACAAAAACCTCCTATTACAGATTTATCTAAGAAAAGAAGGCCAACATGGGCTAGAGATATTATTGAAGGAGCTAAAAGATATGGAGCTCCTGAAGGCTCCACTAGAGAAAGAAAGAAACCAAGGCTAGTGTCGAACTATATGGCCTTGATGTGTTATCTTGTGGATCAACAACCTACTAGCTATGAAGAGGCAGCTCAGAAGAAAGAATGGATAGAAGCAATGAATGAAGAATATCAGTCAATAATGAAAAATGATGTCTGGGATGTAGTTCCCAAACCAAAAGATAAAACTGTGGTTTCTTCCAAATGGATTTTCAAGATACAACATGCTGCAGATGGTAGCATTGAAAAATATAAGGCAAGATTTGTAGCCAGAGGATTCTCTTAGAAAGAGGGAATTGACTATGGAGAAACATTTGCACCTATTGCTAGGTATACTTCAATTAGAACTATCATGGCACTTGCATCTATGATGAAGTGGAAATTACACCAAATGGATGTTAAGACAACTTTTTTGAATGGTGTAATTGAAGAAGAAGTGTACATAGAACAACCACAAGGGTTTGAGGTTAAAGACGGAAGAACTCATGTATGCAAACTGAAAAAGGCATTATATGGATTGAAGCAAGCTTCCAGGGCTTGGTATGGAAGGATTGACAATTTCTTAACTAGCATGGGTTTTACCAAGAGTAAAGTTGACCCAAATCTTTATCTCAAAGTGATGGATGATGAACCAATTATACTGTTGTTATATGTGGATGATTTATCTCTAACCGGAAATGAGAAACAAATTATTAAAAGCAAGAAGAAGCTTTCTTCAGAATTCGAGATGAAATATCTCGGATTAATGCACTACTTCTTAGGTCTAGAAGTATGGCAAGAACCAAAAGGAATCTTTCTGAATCAAGGTAAGTATGCTGTGGAGATTCTAAAAAGGTTTGATATGTTGGAATGTAAACCCATGGCCACTCCCATGGACTCCAACCTGAAGTTATTAGTTAGTGACTCATCAGAACTAGTGGACCTAACTCTATGTAGACAAATCATTGGGTCATTGATGTATTTAACAAATACTAGGCCAGATATATGCTTTGCTGTAAATACTCTAAGTCAGTATCTAGTAGAACCTAGAAAGGTTCATTTAATAGCTGCAAAGCATGTGATGAGATACCTAAAAGGTACATTGGATTTTGTTCTATACTATCTTGGAGGTCATGAACTCAGGTTACATGGTTACTCAGATTCTGATTGGGCAGGAAGTGTCTCAAACAAAAAGAGTACATCAGGTGGATGTTATGGTCTTGGATCTACCATGATCTCATGGCTTAGCAAGAAACAATCTAGTGTGGCCCTCAGTACTGCTGAAGCAGAATATATAGCTACCTGCTCTGCCAGCTGTGAAGCAGTATGGCTTCGGAAGCTATTATCTGGAGTGTTTGACTTAGAAATGGATCCCACTGTGATTATGTGTGACAATCAAAGCTGCATTAAAATGACAAAAAATCCTTTATTCCATGATAATTCAAAACACATAGAGATCCGATACTTTTATATACGAGATATGGTGCAGAGAGGAGCTATCAAGCTCGAGTATGTAAGCATCGAGGATCAAATTGTTGATATCTTGACCAAACCTATGTCTCGAGTCAAATTTGAATACTTCTGAGACAAGCTTGGTGTAGTTCAAAAGGACCCTCCTCAAAAGGGGGAGTAGTATAGTCACTGATGATGAGATTGCCTCATTGAACACAAGGTCGATGATAAGGTTACCTGTTCACCACACCTAGATACTTAGAAATATTTTGATTTAGGACTCTTATGCTTAGAATACTTAGTTTTTACTTATACAAGCTTTTGATGTTAGATGTATTAGTGAGAATACATGCTTTTGATGTTAGATGTATTAGTGAGAATACATGCTTTCAATGATAGATGTATTAGTGAAAATACATGCTTTTGATGTTAGATGCATTAGTGAGAATACATGCTTTTGATGATGGATGTATTAGTGAGAATACATGCTTTTGATGTTAAATGTATTAGTGAGAATACATACTTTTGATGATACATGTATTGATTAATGTACTTGTATGATTGAGGATACTTGTACTTGTATTGATGAGAATACATGTGAGGATTTGATTATCCTTGAACTCAAGTTCTAAAGAGAGCCATAGACATGATGTCTCCAAGAATGAAGTCCTTGGTGGACATGATAGGATTGCATCATCCTTGAACTCAAGTTCTAAAGAGAGCCATAGACATGATGTCTCTGAGAATAAAGTCCTTGCTGGACATGATAGGATTGCATCATCCTTGAACTCAAATTCTAAAGAGAGCCATAGACATGATGTCTCCGAGAATAAAGTCCTTAGTGGACATGATAGGATTGCATCATCCTTGAACTCAAGTTCTAAAGAGAGCCATAGATATGATGTCTCCGAGAATGAAGTCCTTGGTGGACATGATAGGATTGGATCATCCTTGAACTCAAGTTCTAAAGTGAGCCGTAGACATGTGTCTCCGAGAAAGAAAAAGGATTGGATCATCCCTAGACTTCAGTCCTAAAGTGAGTCGTAGACAGGTGTCTCCGAGAAAGAAAAAGTATTGGATCATCCCTGGACTTCAGTCCTAAAGTGAGCCGCAGACAGGTGTATCTAAGAATTGAAGATAGGACTGCATCGTCCCTGGACTAGGTTCAAAATGTACGTGACGGGATTGCATCGTCCCTAGACATGAGACTTGTCTTAAAGTGATAAGGACTGATCATCCTGTAACTTGATCAGGATTGCATCGTCCCTAGACATGAGACTTGTCTTAAAGTGATAAGGACTATTCATGCTGGAACTTGATCGGGATTGCATCGTCCCTAGACATGAGACTTGTCCTAAAGTGATAAGCATTGATCATCCTGGAACTTGATCGGGATTGCATCATCCCTAGACATGAGACTTGTCTTAAAGTGATAAGGACTGATCATCCTGGAACTTGATCGGGATTGCATCGTCCCCAGATACGAGACTTGTCTTAAAGTGATAAGGACTGATCATCCTGGAACTTGATTGGGATTGCATCATCCCTAGACATGAGACTTGTCTTAAAGTGATAAGGACTGATCATCCTGGAACTTGATCGGGATTGCATCGTCCCTAGACATGAGACTTGTCTTAAAGTGATAAGGACTAATCATCCTGGAATTTGATCTAGATTGTATCATCCATGGACCTATGTCCTAAAGAGAGCAGGATTGATCATCCTGTAAATTGATTGTGTGCTGATGATCGTGCGATGATGATGCTGATCATGCGATGACGATGCTGATGATCGTGCGATGATGATGCTGATGATCGTGTGATGACGATGCTGATGATCGTGTGATGACGATGATGATGCTGATGATTGTGTGATGATGATGCTCGTACGATGACGATGTTGATGATCGTGCGATGACGATGTTGATCGTGTGATGACGATGATGATGATCGTGTGATGATGATGCTCATGATTGTGTGATGACGATGCTGATGATTGTGTGATGACGATGCGGATGATCGTGTGATCATACGATGATGATGCTGATAACATTGATGTTCCAGTAATTGGTTGAGTTACTGATGATGATGAATTGAAGAAAGCTTCTGATGATTTATAGATGTATCATGTACAATGTAGTCGATGACTCCTTGCTCCTCCAGATGTTGTTATAATATCCTTCTCGTTAAGGGGGAGTGATGAATATTATAACTTCTAAGAATATTATAATTTGTACATTATTATTCCGGAGATGTTTCATCCCTCAGAGGTAACCCTATCATGTATCCGGAGATGATTATTCCTCCGGGGGTTTGTGGTAACTAGGGTTATTAGACCCACCATGTGTGGGTCGGCCCTGATCTTATCTTTTAGGGTTTATTAGACTTCTCCAGGAGAGGTCGGCCCCATTAGGTATTTTGGTTAGTCGGGAGTTAGTATAAATAGAGGAGGTGAACTCCTCATTAGATGCACTTGCACAACTTAGAAAAGTAGCGCACTTGTCTGGGAGATCTGCTAGATAAGTGGCAGCATCATGATGCAACTAACTAGCTATTGGTATGGGACAACTCCCTTGAAATGTGGTCATAGTAACCTGAACGATGGGACTAGAGCTTGAGGCTCATTTTTTCCAAACTGACCTTTAAAATACCTAGGCAGTCTATATAATAGCCATCAAATATTGAATTGAGGTTCATCACTTTTCCTAATGAGGAAATTTACCTTGGGGTTTTGCTGTGTTTGCACCCAGGAGATTTGATGAGGGGATATGCTATGTTGTTGATCATGTTGTGAGTCTGCCAAACTCTTATTGAGTTCAGGAGGTTGATGCTGAGTGGAGAAGGAATTTTATTTCAGGAGTTTGATGTTGAGTGGAGAAGGAATTTTTGACTGCCTTGCTTCTACGCAAATTTCCTCCCACTTATTGGATCAGTAATCAGGCTCGGGGGTTCACTAGAAGTCAGCAGTTGAGCTGCTTCTTCTGAAGCAGGTTGGGAGGAACAAGCCTCCTTGAGTGTTTGTTGGCCCTATTGTCTTTCAAAGGTTCGATTGTCTTATCTTTTTTATTTTAAAGTTCTATTATCTATTTAACTTTTATTGTTTAAGTTTTATTTCAGTTTTTCTGAATAATTTAATAATTCTGTATAAATCAAACTGATTGAATAAAATAGTCTCTTCATTTTTCCCCATGCAAAAACGAACAGCATCGTACACTAGTACAGAGACATATTAAGTAGAATAGATCATGATAACCAAATAGCCAAGTGAATGAGAAGATTAAATTATTATAAATTCCTCAAGTTTTCTACTTACTGACCAAACATTCACACAGTAACCATTCCTACAGGTTAAACAGTTTACATTTTGGTATCATTTTCAGGAATTCAATTATCATGATATCTGTAGGATATTTTTCTAAGCAAATATAGGAAACATGAGTTTAGTGCCGAGACCTTTTTGAAGAGCAACAACAGACTATACATTTCAACGTTTGACAAATCATGTGACAGTTGCAATAAAGCTAAAACATAGAATATCATTTTATTTATTTCCATAACTCGACAGAGTTGAAGACTCGACATCATAACAATGATCAAAATCAGGCCATACATTTTCATACAATTCAAATCCTAACCCTTGAACTTATAGAATGACTTTGCCGAGAACTTCCCTCAACTCACGAACCATACTTAGCCAAACTCTTCTCTAAAAACAAAAACATATCCCATATGATTTATAGAAATCAAAGGATCATCACGATATCCAAGTCTGGAGAGACACACGATACAACTATACAGTTTTATAGTTATTCCTGGCTGAAGAAACGATACCAAGAAGCTTCCATTTCATTTCACAACTATAAATTTTATCCATCAACCATAAGACACAAAACTATTTTGAGAATGATATGTATCACTATATTAAGTCTGAGAATAAGAATCTCTATTACAAAACAGTTGTATTCACAATCAACACGGTTGTTTCCTTGTGGGTCAAGGTATTTTCCTCCCCATACTTTTAAAAGTTTAACAAACCCTATCTCTACAAATTTACAAAACTCTCTGAGTTAAAAACACAACACACTGAACATCACACAGTCGGCCATCATCTTCATCTACACAGAGTTTCAAAGCAATCGCCAAGGCTTACCAGTTGGTATAGCTATTTCCAACATTCAACGCCCATAATTGAGGAACCATTGATAATTACACCTGCAAGAACAATACAGATGTGGTTAAAACCATATCTCAGAAGGAAATATTACAGTATCATAATTCTAATAACCGTTAGCACTCATGTATGAACATTACAGTGAAGGAAACTGAACACTTTAGCTTTTAAAGGATAGCCCGTAGCAGGAATGAATGCCAAGACAAATGCAACTGCAACGAAACCCCTACTTCGTCGAATGCTGGTATAGCTAGAGCCAACACCGAACCATCAACTATTTTAAAATAGTAACACAGTGCCAAGAAATGTAGCAACCCTAGCGAGGCCCTAGCCATTCATTTCAAACCCAGTCTTAAAAAGAACAAACCCTCAACAAGTCAGGGTATCGAACCACCCAAAGACAAACTCTAAGACTACCAACTGAGACATTCACCACTGTACAAGAACTGGAAAGAGATAGGATCTATAAATTACATTGGTTATGGGTTCAAGACTCAGGAGCTATGCCTCCACAGGAAGAACAACAAAACTACAAACCCTCATCTTGTCGTCCACGCATCGCTACCATTAGAAAATGACAAAGATCGAAATAAACTCTTTGATCACAACAAAAGTAGGGTTAACCACATTCATTGAAATCCCTGTCTGATCAACGATGAAGATCATCGGTGGGATTTATGAAATCACAAACCATCTACCACATTAAAGGAGCCATCATTACCATAGCCACGAAGGAGCCAGCTCGGCAACACGCAAACCTTTGTCAATTTACAACTCATCACTCAGCTGTTACACAACAATCCTATCACGTGAACCAAGCTTACTATGCCGTCCACGAGGGAATCCCACTATTCTCGTTAGTTGTAAGCATTCAATGCATAGGACACATCTACATCCACGAACTTGTAATGCATAGTAACATTCAATATCATGGTGATATTATAACATGGATATGGTGATGATAAGGTCGTGATTGACACCCTTGTAACATTAAGTTAAGGGTTGGATAGAAATTCACTGAGTTTGCATAAGTATTACCTAGGGTCACATAAGTGCACACAACACATAATAGAACTTTTCACCAACATTTGCATAGTATGAAATAGAGTCACAATAATGCACTCACTCATATTATATAAACTTTATTTATATAATAGCTTGGCTAATATTTCATTGCCTTGCAATTAAACTATAAATTCAAGGAGATGCACATATTGCATATCATATAGGGTTATCAATTACATTGCAAATAGATTATAGCATTAATCTAAGAAGATTGTATATCTCCTAACGTATAGTGAAATAAACTACATGTTGGTAATATAAAATTATCATTATCACTATAAGGTATAGTCCCTAGTCAAAAATCAAACCACTTATATAAACATCTACAAATGGATTGGAGAAAGAAGTTAGACAATTACATATAGTTCAACATAAATGGAAAACCATAAATATTTCTGAGTGTAGAACTCCGATACGATCGATATAGATCTTCTTTTAAATCATTACAAACTTATAGTCTACAGAATTTAAGATGCAGTGTTTGCATCAACAGTCATAGTGTGAATAACTACAAGATTCTCACCTGTAGAATGCCCACAGTTTTATCTCTTCAATTAATGACGAAGGAGATTCACTGATAAACATTTTGGTCACTTGTCACAACTTTAAAACCTTACCTATAAATTGCCACAAGTACGAATTCACATGCTTTATCATGAATACTAAGTAAGCCTCGGGGCGTCCGTAGGACCCCTTCATCAATCAATAGAAGTATGTTAGTCAAAGATAACTAATTCATAAATCATAACATCAATAATAGAAGTTGCAGTAGTATTAATAACATCAAGACATAAACATAATTCTGTTAGTCGCAATTTCTTATTCGATAAACAAGCATGGTATTTATTACAGCAAGATAACCTTTTATGCTTTATTCTATTCCACACATATTAAATAAGCATTAATTGTCACGTAGAAAAATTTTAAAATTTTGTGATTTTTTCGAGATGTTACAGATACATTGTATGATTAGGATGATCATGGATGATGAGCTTCAAGATGTTGCTCCAGATGATATGTATCAGGTGGATACATTGTATGATCAGGATGATCATGGATGACGAGCTTCAGGATGTTGCTCCAGATGATATGCATCAGGATGATGCTATGATGATGATCAAGATGATCATGTGATGATGTACATCAGGATGATTTATGATGAGTATCAGGTTGATGCTCTATGGCTGTGGACAGGTTGTGCAGATGAGCATGTAAGTTGACCTGGGAGATCTGATAGGTTGGGCTGTGTGCCTGTAATCAGTCCTGGGATGCTCTTTCGAGGCATTGCTCTAGGAGGATATGTAATATTTCCCTGAGAGATCCGATAGGTTGGACTGTGTTCTCGTAATAAGTCCTGGGATGCTCTTTCTAGGTTTTGTCATATGGCATGTAATGCAGCCCTAGGAGATCCGATAGGTTTGGTTGTGTGCCCATAATGAGTCCTGGGATGCTCTTTCAAGGTTTTTCCATGACCACATGTAATGTAGCCCTGGGAGATCCGATAGGTTGGGCTGTGTGCCCGTAATAAGTCTTGGGATGCTCCTTGGAGGTTGTGTGGTGGAAAATCCTAGATTTGTTCTAGGTCACATCTAGTATGCAAAAGGACTAGCTCTGTGGTGATAAATCCTAGATTTGTTCTAGGTCCCATCCAGTATGAAAAAGGACTGGCTCTGTGGAGGAAATCCTAGATTTTCTCTAGGTCCCATCTAGTATGAAAAAGGATCGGCTCTATGGTGGAAGTTCTAGATTTGTTCTAGGTCCCATCCAGTATGAAAAAGGACTCGCTCTGTGGCGGAAATCCTAGATTTGTTACAGGTCCCATCCAGTATGAAAAAGGACTGGCTCTGTGGTGGAAATCCTAGATTTGTTCTAGGTCATATCCAGCATGAAAAAGGGTTGGCTCTGTGATACATCCAGCATGAAAAAGGGTTGGCTTTGTAGATGATTGAGACCTGCAGGTGGTGGGCCTACATCTAGTATGAAAAAGGACTGGCTATGTAGAACTTCCTATGATGAGTAGATTGGAGTTGATTGAGATAGTAGCAGTAGTGACGATGACGATGATTCGATGACGATGATCTAGAGAAGAAGACTTGTGCTAGCAGATCTGTGTCAAGAAATGCCTTCCTAGTTAAGAGGGAGTGTTGATGTATATTTAACTTCGAAATGTATTTCACCTATGTATATTGTACTCCTATAGAGATGTTATTATTCCTCTATATGGAAGTGTCGTCATTTTTATTGACAAGTGTCCCAACTTGCATGTGATGAGTTACTAGACCACCAAGTGTGGGGTCGGCCCTGTTTAGTATTACCATGGGTTATTAGACTAAGTTAGACAAGACGGCCCTGCTAGTTTATTAGGCAGGTCGGGTCATGTATAAATAGAGTGCAGGAGGCATTCTATTTGATCATTGCATTATTCACTTCTACACTCACCAGAAAGTGGCACACAAGTGAGGAAGGAGGAGTAGTTGCTGGGAGGACTATCTCTTGTACTTGGGTTGTATCATTGATCTTTCTATCTCTGAGGAAGATGTGGGTTTTTTCAGCTTTATGGTTTTCCCCAATGAAACTCTGTGTGTCTATTGTCTCATGTGATTGCTTGGTGTGATTGATATGCATTGTTATACTTGATATGTTGTACATGTTATTCTCTCAGTAAAGATCCTAGAGTATATTGAATTAATGCTAAAAAATTAACAGAAAAACACCCAAAGGAGCCTATTCAACCCAACCTTTTCCTAAAGATAGCCAAAGATATTTTCCTTAGGACCCCCAATCCTATTCACTGAACCACTAGGATGAATATACTGTGTGGAGGAAAGCTTATCTTTCTACAGCTCAGCAATAATGGTTATGTACTACTATGTAAAACTTCTGCATTCAATAGTACTCTTAACTTGCTGCTTTCAGGAGTATAATAGCTACACTCAACAGTATTCTTTCAGCTGCAGAGTTACTCTAGCATTCACCCTAGCCTTCCCCTCATCGAATCTCTTGTGTGCTCCCACCTTTCTTTGATAACTCATAATGTCACAAGGAAAAGAATAGAATAATGAATAGTGCATAATGAGCCACCTGCTCAATTTGATGGATGTATAGAGTACCTAGGTCTTTGGTCAGTTTTAAATAATTATTGAGACACCTGCTCTGTTCCACTTTCTTGGGGAACATGACCACAAAAATAGGGAAGTTTCCATCTGCAACAGCTAGAAGTGAATGAAGAAGCTGCCACTTGTCCATTTGCTCTCCACCCTAGTTCATTCCTCCTAGTGGGTCAGTGAATACTCTTTAACATCTCCTTTGGATATTTGTCTCGCCTTTTAATTATTAATAATAAAAATATTAGAGGAGGGGGAAGGTAGGGGGCGCGAGGAGGAGGGAAACGGCGGGGGAGGGTCAGTGGGTAGGTTAGGGGGTAGTTTAACTTTTTTAGTAAATGTAGGTGTTAGCACTTGATTTTACAACATGGATATGGAGGTGGAATAAAGGGATAACCCAAATTTTTTTGGTGAAAACCAGGGATTACCCTTGTTTTCCATGAGCTAGGTGCTAAAGGTATAAGAAAATGGAGATTGGGGTGTTGAATATGTTAGGAGAGGGAAAATAATGGGGAAGGAAACATTAAAATGTGAACAAAATAGCCCAAAAATAGCCTAAGTCTATAGTCCGGAGAAAATAGAGGAAAGCATAACCACTGTGCCAGTTTCCACCATTGGATGGGCGCTCAAGGGAGATCAACGGTCCTCATTGATGGTCGCATGGGTGAGGTGCATGAGGAATAGTCATAAGGGCAGTTGCAATGGTGAATACCACCAGAGAGATGGCAACTGGGGAAGTGTCGTGAGGATGATAGGTGGTAAGTAGTACCATTTCAACATCATGCGATACCATTGAAGCATAAAGGTAGATCTCTGGCCACATGGATGGCCTAGGGAGGCTGAGTAATATCCTACAATCGAGGCTAGGGGTACCAAGATGGTAAGTGCAATGTCACAAAATAAACGGTGTAGATTGGTCTTGGGAGGATCAACGATCCACATTGATCCTCACGTTGGGAAGTTGCACACCAGATAGATAGGAGGGTGGTTGCGAGGGGGAAACTAATTTTCCAGGTGTCACCACGAGAGATGGTCGCAAGGGAATGAGCAGTAAGGAAAAAATATTTTAGGGGAATGCGATCCCACTTTGTCAGGGTCCATCGCTTAGCAACGGACGGTGGAGACTGTGTTAGGATATTCCTATACTCCATCCTAGTCCTACCAGTATTTTGATAATTTACATTTTCAGTCATGCATGCACTTCTAGGGTTTGCATACATTATAGGGTTTAGACGCCCAGTTGCTTAATGCGCCCTTCTTCCTTGATTTTAGGGAGAATCTCTCCCTTCTTCACCTACCAGTCCAGTTGTCTTTAGTTTATACTCAGTTACACTTAGTTACCCTCAGTTACCCTCAGTTACCCTCAGTTACAGTCAGTTATACTCAGTTACACTCAATTACACCTACCAGACTCAGTTTGACTGATGGTTGATAGTTACATGAGCATTGATGACTCCACTGATGATGATGAAGACTTCCAGTTGTGCTCCGATGATCATGAGGACACCTAGTTGTGCTCTGATGACACTCTATTGATCTTATGATCACTCTGAGAGGCTAATTCAAATTGCCACCTTGGGAATTCGAATCCTATCTACCATTGTACTATTTATTTGTACATATTGTGATTAATTAACTAGTGTGTGTGAAGTATTATTGCTTCTATCCGAGTTTTACTGTACCATATTATTTTATTGCTCATTATACTATATTGACCACTCTTCTTCTATTTTCTTGCTTAATCATAATCATTCTCTTGTGAGGTATACATCATCTCTTAGATCTGCTGTGAGGATTTTCACATGGTATCAGAGCATGTTGAGAGTATTGTTTATCTCCATTCTTGAGATTTTTTTTTGCAGGTTATTACCAAGATTTCGAGTGCAGCAGTTTCAGCAGATTCTGCATTTTTGCAGCAGTAGCAGTTGCAGTTATTCTATATTGTTTTTGCAGGTCTTCTACAGCTTCAATGTATGATTTAGAAGGAATCCCTCCTCTTTCTCTATTCACCTATGATGAATGGAAACCGAATATGATAACATATTTAAAGAGCCATGATCTCTTTGGTTGTTATTTTGAAAGAGAGTTCAAATCCTCTGAAGAGAATATTGTCTGGTTGAATAAAGGCGACATGCACCTTGGAAGTATGATGCTTACTATGCCTAAGTACATGTTGTACCCTTTCATTATTGATATTGAAACTGCAAAAGAGCTATGGGATCACCTGGATGAAAGATTCAGCAAACAGAATGAAGGATTTGGTCCAAACCCCTTCAAAAGCAAGCAAAGCGATGCATTTGCCCCCCTTGATGGTCTCTTAGATCATGAACCATTATCATCTCATATTGAATTTGTTGACAAAGAACTTGCATATTCTCCACTCATGCTCCAACTTTCTTCTCTTTTTGTTCCAACTCACACTCTAGATATTGCAGAAGGTCCTAAATCCTCTCTTGCACCAGAGTTTGTTGGTTTGCATCATGATCACATGATTATTTCAGAGGTAAAATCAGCTATTGTAGGTAATGCATTCGCTCCTCTCAAGCAATCATCTCTTTTATACTACTATATGATCATTAATTCATGCTTTTAGAAGGTTATTGAAGATTATGGCCATTGCCATTCGCTTGGGATAAATTCTCAAGCAATCACTGGTTTTGATCTCACCTCTCATGGTTCAAAGGAGATCTCAAGAAACCATGATTCAAGTCTTGGATCTAATTTGGATTCTAAGCAATTACTACTTGGGATAATTTCTCATGCATATGATAGTTTTGATCTCACCCCTGATGGTTCAAAGGAGATCTCAAGAAACTATTCTTCAAGTCTTAAATCTGATTTGGATTTCAAGCAATTATTATTTCATGGTTCTTTTTGGCATTATCTCACCCATGATGGTTCGAAGGAGAAGACAAAAGACTATCTGCATATTCATGATTTTGATCCTACCTCTGTGTTAAATTTTCAAAATTTACTTCAATCTGGTCTAGGATCTTAACTGAGAGAACAACATGTATAGCATATCTACAGCATATCAATCATGGACACAATAATGCAAGCACACAAGAGTCACAAAGTTTACTTGGGGAAAACCATAAAGGTTAAAAACCCCAATAACTTCCGTAGAGATAGATAGAGCAATGATACAACCCAAGCACAAGAGATAGACATCTCCTAGCAGTAGATTCTCCTCCTCCACAAGTGCGCCACTCTCCAAAGAGTGTGTGAGAGAATAGAATGATGAAATAGAGTGCCTCCCGCACTCTATTTATACTTGACTTGACTTGCCTAATAACCTTTACTAGGTCGGCTTTAACTTAACCAGATAACATAATTCTAACTAGGCCGACACCCAATAGGGTGGTCTAATAACCCTTTGACCCACATGGCCGACCCCCACTAGGTTCGTCTAATAACCCTTCAACCCACATGACTTATACAGGGACGACCCCAACAAGGTGGTCTAATAAACCATCAAGTATAAGTTATGACACTTACAATATAAATGATGACACTTCCGTATAGAGGAAGAATAACATCTCTATAGGAATACAATATACATATATGTGAGATGTATTCTGAAGTTACATATACATCAACAATCCCTCTTAACTAGGAAGGTATTTCTTGACACAAGTCTTCTAGCACAAGTCTTCTTCTCTGGATCATCGTCAATGGATAATCGTCATCGAGTCATTGTCATTGTCACTACTGTTGCTATCTCAATCAATCTCTGAATCTACTCGTCATAGGAAGTTCTACAGAGCAAGTCCTTTTTCATACTGGCTGTAGACCCACCACCTATAGGTCTTCATCATCACTGGCCATACTGTGGAATTCTCAGGACTTATTACGTGCGTCACAAAACCTTAAAAGAGTCTCTTAACAAGCAAGAACCCTAAAGAGCATCTGAGGCCTTTTTCATCCAGTTTAGATCTCCAGGACTTATTACATGTGACCCCACCACAAAACCTTGAAAGAGCATCCTAGGGTGTTACGGGTACATAACTCCAACCTGAAGGATCTCCCAGGGCACAAATTACATGTGGTCACCACAAAACCTAGCAACAGCATCTCAGGATGTTATGGGTACACAAATCCGACCTGAAATCTCCTAGGGCACAAATTACATGTGGTCATGGAAAAACCTCGAAAGAGCATCTCAAGATGTTATGGGTACACAACTCCGACCTGAAATCTCCCAGGGCACAAATTACGTGCCATAGGACAAAACCTCGCAAGAGCATCTCAGGATGTTACAAGTAAACAACTCCGACCTGAAATCTGCCAGGGCACAAATTACATGTCTTCTCAGAGCAATGTCTCGAAAGAGCATCCCAGGTTGTTACAGGTATACAAATCCAACCTATAGGATCTCCTAGACATGCGCATCTGCACAACCTGATCCACATCGACAAAGTATCATCCTGATGCTCATCATACATCATCCTGATGTACACATGATCATCCTGATCATCATCACTGCAACATCCTGATCATACACTACATCTACCTGATGCATACCAAGTATCTACCTGATACATATCATCATACATGATCCACCTGATCATACAATGTATCCACCTGATACAAATACAAATACATGATCCACCTAATCATACCTGATACATATCAACATACATGATCCAACTGATCATATCTAGCATCAAACATGATGTGTACATATATATATATATATAAATGATCCAACTGATCATATCCAGCATCCAACATGATGCTTACATATACATATACATATAAATGATCCAACTGATCATATCCAGCATCCAACATGATGCGTACATATACATATAGAGCAGTAACTGGAGCATCATCCTGATGCTCATCATCCATGATCCTCCTGATCGTCATAGCATTGTCTTCTTCAGATCATCTCATCGTCCACGAAGCACAGCCCAGACGCACATCATCCACCACTTACGCCACTGACATGGGAGAACACATCTACCACCATTTGGGGAAGGCTCTAACCCTTACTTTTTCACCATGGGAGAACACATCTACCACCATGTGAAAAATGGATTCAGCCCTTACATCTACATCATGGGAGAACACATCTACCACCATGTGAGAATGGCTCAACAATTACATCAGGACCATGGGAGAACACATCAACCATGTCAGAAAATCTCATGTGCATCTGCATCTTCCAGACTCATCACTTCCCTTTGGAAGGAACCTCGATCTGAAGTGCACCAAGCCTCTCTTTGAAGTACTCAAACTGCACTCTAGCCAACGACTTGGTCAATACATCTGCAACTTGCTCATCCGTCACAACATACTCTACTTTGGCTGTACTCAGTGCTACGCAGGACTGCTTCCTGCTAAACCAAGAGATCACACCTGATCCCATACTGAAGCAACACCCATAAGTGTTCTTCCTATCTGCAGCACTGCCTACCCAATCTCAGAATATGCTTTACAGCAACCAGGTGAACATCTCTTGGATCCACCAGGAACTGGCTCAATGTGTTCACCGCAAAGTAAATATCTGGTCTCATGTTCGTCAAGTACATAGAGGACCCAATCATATGATGATACATAATGACATCAACCGGATCAGATGAAGCATCACACAGAAGCTTCACGTTCGATTCCATAGGTGTGGCCATAGCCTTGCATTGCATCATTCCAAACCTCTTCAGGATCTCTACTGCATACTTCCCTTGTCCAAGGAAGATTCCATCTGCACTCTACCATACCTCCATGCCAAAAAACAATAGTGCATCATCCCAAGTTCTTCATCTCGAATTTGGCAGCATGCTTCCACTGCATGTCGGCAATCAATCTATCTTCACCTGTAATAAACAGGTCATCCATATACCAAAGTAGTATCACTGGATTGCCTTCGTCAACCTTGTAGTAAAGGTTGGAATCCGCTTTACTTTTGGTAAAGCCCAAACTAGATAGAAAGCTGTCTATCCTACCATGCCAAGTTCTGCACATATATGAATCCCTATCATGTGTCTCAGAACCAAGTGGCTACTCCACATACACTTCTTCTTCAACTACACCATTCAAGAAGGCTGTCTTGAAATCCATCTGGTGTATCTTCCACCTCATCACTATAGCTGGAGCAAGTACTAATCTAATGGAAGTGTATCTGGCTACATGAGAAAAAGTCTCTATGCTACCACCTGCAGCATGCTTGATCTTGTAGATTCTCTTGGAAGTCACTGCAGACTCCCCTTCAGGTCTTGGGATTGTATCCCAAACATCTTCATGATTGACTAGTACTCCTCGATCATGGCATTCTTCGCAGATCCTCGGAACTTCAATATTTTCAATAGATAACTTTGTTGCTGAACAAATGATGTAGTCCTTCTTTTGTAGGTGATGGTATACGATCTTTCCTACACAACAAGTTAAATTGCATGATTAGAAAACATCTCATATTTTTCAGAACAAATTCTTACACATAAAGAAATATGTCATAAAGTCATGCAATTATATTAGCCAATGCTTCAATACAACATTTATCCATATGTCATAACTTTCTAGATTCCTTCCAATCTCTACCAGAACATTGTTAAGAGTGTGCACAACTCCCAACATGTCAGCAAAGAGGTTTCATTCTAGATAAGTAGCAATGGAATGTTGTACAGTGCCATAGGCCACTTACCCATGTCTATTAGTAGTATATTGTTCATCAATGCAACTATGCATAATACACAACCTAATTCTAGGAACATGAGTATATACATTATTGAACAGTATTATTTAGACATTAAAATATGCAAGGAATGATAATTTAAAAACTTATCTTTGTTTTTTTGTTGGGTTGACTCCCTCTCAGTCTTTGCTTCTTTTCTGCAACTCCATTCTGATGTGAATTGTGAGAAGTGGTCAACTCCCTCTAAATATTTGCATCCTTGCAGAAACTACTGAATTGTAATCCTTCTTGATCTTTGCTTCCTTGTAGGAACAACTGGAGTGTGCTCCCTCTTGATCTTTGCTTCCTTGCAGGAACAACTGGAGTGTGCTCCCTCTTGATCTTTGCTTCCTGGATTACCTATCCTTGAACTTATATCCATCCTTAATCACTATGAATGCTTATTAGTATCATCATTGTGTTATCCTTGAGGTCTCATACATAATCACACATTCATTAGTATAATCTTAAAAACACAATAATATTAAACATGTATAGTCATGATCATTTCAAACACAGATAATAAACATTAGTATTCAAGGTTTCAGGGAAGTCTTCTTTTACTCATGCATATTTTTATTTGATCATAGGACTCTTCTGGTTAGTTAAATCATCAATCAAGATAAGAGACATAATATGCATAAAACCCTTGATTGCTTACATTTCTAACTTTATGAATAAACATAACCAATCATACCAAGTATACTTATATAAGGGATTCTAACACAAGGTAGGTAGGATTCTAACTTGATATAGGAAAAACATACCTGGATTGGTATGTTAGCTAGTTATGTCTAACATACCCACATGATGTCTTCTCATTCTTTTCAATGACTTGTGCTAGTAACCTACATATCTCATAGGTTGACCATTATAGAACCAAGTTATACATACCTCATAAATAGATCTTCTAAGTGATCCATGAGAATGGATGAATCTTTGTCTTCTTGTCATCATGATCATATGTTCTTGAACTAGAACATGATTTGTCTTTCTAAGTGTACCTTTCATGTTAGCAGACAACATAAACCTCATACAACAACATAATGCATTAGTACAATCATAAGTTTCAACACCCTAATCAATGAATATATTCTATCATGCATTCATAATTTTATTAAGGTGATACGACAAGTCTAAATTTAATCAAGATTGTACTAACCGTAATAACATGAAGACAAACATACCATAAACTTAATCATGAACAAATATTGAAACATACCTGGATAAGTCATACATGTCGAGATTGCTTGTAATCTTCTTATGTAAGGCCTTATCCTCATCTCCCTCTAAAACAGGAATTGGATCTTGAGTTGGATTATCGTTTGCTAGAGAAACCCTAAAAATTCAAACTTTGAATTTCAAACTTCCGAAAGGATAGAAAAATGCGCCTTGATGAGCTAATCAAGCTGGTATACTCATAATTTGAAAACTACAAAGTTTCACACCTCAAATTTGCCTTTGAAACTTCTGGATTCATTGGACATGACCCTGAACTAAGGTTTGATAAATTCCACCCTTCTGCTCAATCAAAAGGTTTGACCCAAAGCTCTATGCTTCTATTTTTCTAAGGAGCTTCCAGCCATAGTCACAGATTTCAAAAATTCCCATTTTTGCAGAAGCCCTAATTTTCCACTTTTATGATCAAAGTCCCGAACTAGGGTCAGATCAAGCCTGGCCTTTTGCCCAACCAAAAATTCTGATCTTGGTCTCTAAATTTCGATTTTGATGAGTAGCATTCAGCCATGGTCTCCGATTGCAAAAAATCCAACTTTCTTCGAAACCCTAAATTCTGGAAGCCATGAATGAAGGTGCTCAAAAATAATTTTGTTTTGACAGAAATATGTACCTGGTTGTTTCTATTGTAACTATGAACGTTTTGATCCAAAAGGTCTGAAAACAATTCCTGTGGTATTATAACTTGTCATCTTTCCAACCCCATAGGTCTGACCTCAAATGGATTCTCTCAGAGGGAGTTATGCCAAGTGTCGCAATGTGACCTGTTTATGGGATAAAATAGGAAAGCAAACTTGTATGGCGTGCCATGTGTCACTGGTTCAGTTTCAGCCTCTCAAAAAGTTACCTAAGAAATTTCAGTTCATGCATTACCTGTCACTTTTTATGAAATTTCATTTGGATCTTCCTAGCCCAAGTTATGACCTTGTTTCCAAGGTCACATGATTTTGACTAAGATCTGGAATAGGCAGAAACCCTATATTGTACAGATCATAAAACACAAAGTACAATGAATTAGAAGTTTTCCTTTGGACAAAAGGTACATGGGTATTGGATCTTCGACCTGTAGAAGTTTCAGATCTGAAAACATTGCGAAAATGGATTTATAGCGAAAGTTCTACGATGACTGTTTTTTGCTATATCAATCCCAAGCATCGCAAGTGCAACAAGTGTCATACATGCCATACCATGCCTTCTTTCAGGCTAGCTCTGATACCATGTTAAATTATCAGAATTTACTTCAATCTGATCTAGGATCTTTACTGAGAGAACAACATGTACAGCATATCTACAGCATATCAATCATGGAGACAATAATGCAAGCACACAAGAGACACAGAGTTTACTTGGGGAAAACCATAAAGGTGAAAAACCCCAATAACTTCCTCAGAGATAGATAGAGCAATGATACAACCCAAACATAAGAGATAGACATCTCCTAGCATCAGCTTCTCCTCCTCCAAGTGTGCGCCACTCTCCAAAGAGTGTGTGAGAGAATAGAATGATGAAATAGAGTGCCTCCCGCACTTTATTTATACTTGACTTGACTTGCCTAATAACCTTTACTACGTCGGCCTTAACATAACCACATAACATAATGCTGACTAGGTCAACACCCAATAGGGTGGTCTAATAACCCTTTGAACCACATGGCCGACCCCCACTAGGGTGGTCTAATAACCCTTAGACCCACATGACTTATATAGGGACGACCCCAACATGGTGGTCTAATAACCCATCAAGTATAAGTTACGACACTTACAATATAAATGACGACACTTCCGTATAGAGGAATAATAACATCTCTATAGGAATACAATATACATATATATGAAATACATTCCAAAGTTACATATACATCAACACTCAGCTGATTTGAATCACAGGTTCAAGGATCATCCTCATACTTTTGGATTTGTTCTCATCACATTCGATCTGAAGAGAAACTACAAGCACAATTTTTTTAGCATGATCCACTTCTTCCCAAGAAGAAGATACCTCCAAACATATGACCAAGCATCACACCTGCTTGAGTTTGGAGCATTTATTTTTTTTTGTGTGCCTTACAGTTTGTTTTTTGAGGAGCGGGTATGTTTCCCATGAAATTTTCCCACTTCCTTGGTTTATTAACTGTTATTATTCATTGTATTGGGTGACCTTTGGTCTTAGTTACCAGGGCCCAGGATGGATTAAGGGGGGGTGTTAGGATATTCCTATACTCCATCCTTCTCGCACGAGTATTTTGATCATTTACATTTTGAGTCATGCATGCACTTCTAGGGTTTGCATGCATCCCAGTCATCATTCCAACACCTAGCCCTCAGTTAGCCAGCCCCCAGGGGCTTCTCAATATTCAATTTTAGCCCTCCAGTTGCTTAATGTGCCCTTCTTCCTTGATTTTAGAGAGCAACTCACCCTTCTTCACCGACTAGTCCAGTTGTTTTCAGTTTATACTCAGTTACACTCAGTTACACTTAGTTACACTCAATTACACTTAGTTACACTTAGTTACAGTCAGTTACAGTCAGTTACAGTCAGTTACAATCAGTTACACTCAGTTACACCTACCAGACTCAGTTTGACTGATGGTTTACAGTTACTTGAGCATTGATGACTCCACTGATGATGATGAAGACTTCCAGTTGTGCTCCGATGATCATGAGGACACCTAATTGTGCTCCGATGACACTCTATTGATCTTATGATTACTCTGAGAGGCTAATTCGAATTGCCAACTTGGGAATTCGAATCCTCTCTACCATTGTACTATTTATTTGTCCATATTGTGATTAATTAACTAGTGTGTGTGAAGTATTATTGCTTCTCTCCGAGTTATACTGTACCATATTATTCTATTTCTCATTATACTGTATTGACGACTCTTCTTCTATTTTCTTGCTTAATCATAATCATTCTCTTGTGAGGTATACATCATCTCTTAGATTTGCTGTGAGGATTTTCACAGACTAGAAC
Organism: Larix kaempferi; assembly: GCA_027924585.1. Classification (NCBI taxonomy): domain Eukaryota; kingdom Viridiplantae; phylum Streptophyta; class Pinopsida; order Pinales; family Pinaceae; genus Larix; species Larix kaempferi. The sequence continues at coordinate 8,459,945 of BSBM01000486.1, forward strand.
ACTTGGAATGATCCAACGATGGAGACAAAAAGAGGGTCAAATTAGTTAAAGGAGGGCATATCTAGACGGTCGAGAGCACCACACGTGAGAGACCAATGGTTGGGATTGACCAGCAGCTAACGAAGAAGCCCGGAGGATAAGTGAACAAGGTTTATATATATAGCCGTCGATGGGTAAAGGAGACATTTTTATTTTCCCGGGGCATGTCTGCTCTGAGCGGTTTTTTGTCGTAGTTAGGTCGAAGAAGGCAATGCATTTTGTCGCCTGGAAGGCCGATGAGGAGCCAGTCTCCGAAAAGATTCAGGGTTCAGGGTTCTTTCGGGGGATAGGGATTTCATCATGGTTTAGAAATTCGGCTTCTTGTCGCCAAAATTAGTAGAATTCTGAAGCTCCTATAGACGTAGCTTGGCGCGGAAGGTTCGAGTGGTCCTATATGTTGTTTGGCTCAGACTAGACTGGCATATTCTGTATTTGTCTCTCGAAGACCCAATTATTTGAGTCTGGAAGTCTCCTTAAAGATGTCAGTCATCATCCTGTTTCATCAAAGTTCACCTGAGAGTCGACGGGCCTCCTTAACCGCCCGTTTTGGGCTTGACCTCAACATGGAGGATAGCTTCCCTGCCTTGTTGATGTTGGTATTCCCGAAGTTGAGAGTGGGGGAATACCAAGCCTCAGTTTGGGAGAGTTTCTGACCGAAGGTATCCGCCCCCAAGTGACAGGTTTCTCCGGTACTAGTGAATTCAGGCCTTGGCCCGAGAGGGGGGAAGAGGATCAAGACAAGTAAGTGGGAGAGACATCACTCCTAGTCATACAGGTGTGAAGGTAAAGTTCTTAAGGAATTATAAACATATTAATGCAGGACTAGCAAGTTAGTGGAGGCAGCCAGCTAGGAGAGCATCTTCGGAGATCAATTTTGGTTGTTTTGTTTTACCAGGCTACCTTTGTCTTCTTGTATGAGTTGGGCGCCCCTCGGTAAAAATGTTGGTAAGTGTGAAGGGGCCAGAGCAGCAGACGATAGACGTGCAAGAAGGAGGAAAGTTACTCATGTGGACTATTGGGTGGCCTGAGAAGCTGCGAAGGTGATGTGACCTGTGTCATTCAGCGTACAAAGGAGAAATGGGGTGAAGTTTTGTGATGTAGACAATACCTGGTGGATAGGTAGCTTAAAGGCATCTCTATGGCCACCCAAATGACTGCTGATGTGATGGAGGCCACCTTAGCGTCGTCATCTGCTACGCCATCTATCTGGAGGTCTTTACCAAGCATGGTTTAGGTCAGCTCAGACCTTGGGCATCATTTCTACTTGATTAAGAGGTTTGATCAAGTTATCATGGCTATTATGGCCGCATGTAGCCACTGTCATCATCACAGTAGTTATGGATATGGTTTTTTCATCCTCTGTACGAGAACGGTATGTAGAGAAGACGGTACACCTGGCAGCTTGGGGCATCTTTCAATTGGAATTGTGTCATCGAGAAAGAGTAGGAATTCAGAGTGGTTTTCATGCTCGAGCAGGCATGGTCTGAGGTGGAGGAAGATCCTGCTCCTTCATTTCCTTTGATGTTCGACCATGTGGAATCCAGCTCGGCTAGTGAGGATGAGGAGCTTGAAAAGAGACAAGTGCCCAAAAGAGTTCGATTTCCAAGAAAAGAGGAGATTCCTGAAGAGGAGGGGGACGTCCAGTAGGACACGGAGATCACCCATGATCTCGTGCTCCCTACTAAGGAAGTGAAACCTCCTCCTCCTGTTGAAGAATCGCAGGCTGACAGCTTTATAAAGATAGAGGATTTCTTTGATTTGCAAGGCCGATTGAGAACTTCAGAGTAAGGTGGTGCCCTGCTCATAATATTTTGTTTCATGTCTTAATCAGTCTATTTTGAACCTTACATGTATGTAATATTACAAATTTGGGGCTGTCAAGGTGGCAGTGTGATTTTGTTTGTTTCCCAAGGACCAATTCAAGGCCAAGAGCATATAAAAGCTTTGTAATAGAATAATTAAGGGTTGGAAAATCATTCAGATAAAGCCTAAAGGGCAAGCTTGGCTTTGAGACTTTCATATTAATACAATGTCCAGTGCCTATGGTAAACTGTTTTGCAGAGATTCTTGTGTCATTCTAACTTGTAGTCAGTTTTTCCTTCTTCTCTATGTGCGTGTGTTTTCTGTTATTCCTTTACATTATGTTTTTCATTTCATGCTTGAGATCAGTGTATAATAGTTTGGAATTCTTGGAAACAAGCTCTAGCTATTATCTCAGGTGTTCACAAAATATTGCTAGTAAACTTGATATTGAATTCATATTTGTTGGATGCTCATATCAATGGTTTGTTCTTGTTTTCTTCTTTTACCACCAGAAAATATCTTTACGACGGTAACCGAGTGGCTACCTTGCCTCTGTTAGAGTAGTCCATACTATGGCATTGTTATCTGATTTATGTGTAATTCCTTGACTCCATCACCCAATTGTTTTTCCTTGTGATTATCCATCCAACTTTTTCCCACAATTCGACCCATCAGAAATCTCACCTTCTATGTATGCTTTAATTGGATATTTTTTGAGTAAGGAAGGCTAGTCTGTTTGTTCACTGTTGACACCTTTGAATATTTCCAGTATTTCATTGATTTGTAGAGAGAGCACTCTCTGACTATGCTGGGTCAGTAGCATTAGTCCAAAGTTGGTTAGTGGTTACCCCAACTTGCCCTCTCCCGCAACCTAGGGGTTACGATTTGGGTGTTAATAGTAGGTAAAAAAATTTATTTATTTTTTCAACCCAATGCTAATAGGAAACCCGTGCCTCGATTAATACTACTTGAATGTGAAAAAATATATATATAACTAACCCGGAAAGTGGTAGATCCTCCTCTCTTGAAAGTGCTAGGAGCTCCTCTCTGCAATCTTCTCATTATTTTTGAAAGCCTTCATGAATTGCTCCAAAGTCTAAACAATAGTGTATTAATTAGATAAATTAGGTTTAAGTAAACCACTTAAGAATGTGAGATAAACATAATTTTGAAAGAATAAATCAATAAATCCATTAAACAAGCATTGCCAAATCAATAAAGCCATAAAACAATCATTGCAATGGGATTGAATTGATTAATCATTGCAATTGGGCCTCCTTAACCGCCCGTTTTGGGCTTGACCTCAACATGGAGGATAGCTTCCCTGCCTTGTTGATGTTGGTATTCCCGAAGTTGAGAGTGGGGGAATACCAAGCCTCAGTTTGGGAGAGTTTATGACCGAAGGTATCCGCCCCCAAGTGACAGGTTTCTCCGGTACTAGTGAATTCAGGCCTTGGCCCGAGAGGGGGGAAGAGGATCAAGACAAGTAAGTAGGAGAGACATCACTCCCAATCATACAGGTGTGAAGGTAAAGTTCTCAAGGAATTATAAACATATTAATGCAGGACTAGCAAGTTAGTGGAGGCAGCCAGCTAGGAGAGCATCTTCAGAGATCAAATTTGGTTGTTTTGTTTTACCGGGCTACCTTTGTCTTCTTGTATGAGTTGGGCGCCCCTCGGTAAAAATGTTGGTAAGTGTGAAGGGGCCGGAGCAGCAGACGATAGACGTGCAAGAAGGAGGAAAGTTACTCATGTGGACTATTGGGTGGCCTGAGAAGCTGCGAAGGTGATGTGACCCGTGTCATTCAGCGTACAAAGGAGAAATGGGGTGAAGTTTTGTGATGTAGACAATACCTGGTGGATAGGTAGCTTAAAGGCATCTCTATGGCCACCCAAATGATTGCTGATGTGATGGAGGCCACCTTAGCGTCGTCATCTGCTACGCCATCTATCTGAAGGTCTTTACCAAGCATGGTTTAGGTCAGCTCAGACCTTGGGCATCATTTCTACTTGATTAAGAGGTCTGATCAAGTTATCATGGCTATTATGGCCGCATGTAGCCACTGTCATCATCATAGTAGTTATGGATATGGTTTTTTCATCCTCTGTACGAGAACGGTATGTAGAGAAGACGGTACAGCTGGCAGCTTGGGGCATCTTTCAATTGGAATTGTGTCATCGAGAAAGAGCAGGAATTCAGAGTGGTTTTCATGCCCGAGCAGGCATGGTCTGAGGTGGAGGAAGATCCTGCTCCTTCATTTCCTTTGATGTTCGACCACGTGGAATCCAGCTCGGCTAGTGAGGATGAGGAGCTCGAAAAGAGACAAGTGCCCAAAAGAGTTCGATGTCGAAGAAAAGAGGAGATTCCTGAAGAGGAGGGGGACGTCCAGCAGGACACTGAGATCACCCATGATCTCGTGCTCCCTACTAAGGAAGTGACACCTCCTCCTCCTGTTGAAGAATCGCAGGCTGACAGCTTTATGAAGATAGAGGATTTCTTTGATTTGCAAGGCCGATTGAGAACTTCAGAGTAAGGTGGTGCCCTGCTCATAATATTTTGTTTCACGTCTTAATCAGTCTATTTTGAACTTTACATGTATGTAATATTGCAAATTTGGGGCTGTCAAGGTGGCAGCGTGATTTTGTTTGTTTCCCAAGGACCAATTCAAGGCCAAGAGCATATAAAAGCTTTGTAATAGAATAATTAAGGGTTGGAAAATCATTCAGATAAAGCCTAAAGGGCAAGCTTGGCTTTGAGACTTTCATATTAATACAATGTCCAGTGCCTATGGTAAACTGTTTTGCAGAGATTCCTGTGTCATTCTAACTTGTAGTCAGTTTTTCCTTCTTCTCTATGTGCGTGTGTTTTCTGTTATTCCTTTACATTATGTTTTTCATTTCATGCTTGAGATCAGTGTATAATAGTTTGGAATTCTTGGAAACAAGCTCTAGCTATTATCTCAGGTGTTCACAAAATATTGCTAGTAAACTTGATATTGAATTCATATTTGTTGGATGCTCATATCAATGGTTTGTTCTTGTTTTCTTCTTTTACCACCAGAAAATATCTTTACGACGGTAACCGAGTGGCTACCTTGCCTCTGTTAGAGTAGTCCATACTATGGCATTGTTATCTGATTTATGTGTAATTCCTTGACTCCATCGCCCAATTGTTTTTCCTTGTGATTATCCATCCAACTTTTTCCCACAATTCGACCCATCAGAAATCTCACCTTCTATGTATGCTTTAATTGGATATTTTTTGAGTAAGGAAGGCCAGTCTGTTTGTTCATTGTTGACACCTTTGAATATTTCCAGTATTTCATTGATTTGTAGAGAGAGCACTCTCTGACTATGCTGGGTCAATAGCATTAGTCCAAAGTTGGTTAGTGGTTACCCCAACTTGCCCTCTCCCGCAACCTAGGGGTTACGATTTGGGTGTTAATAGTAGGTAAAAAAATTTATTTATTTTTTCAACCCAATGCTAATAGGCAACCCTTGCCTCGATTAATACTACTTGAATGTGAAAAAATATATATATAACTAACCCGGAAAGTGGTAGAGCCTCCTCTCTTGAAAGTGCTAGGAGCTCCTCTCTGCAATCTTCTCATTATTTTTGAAAGCCTTCGTGAATTGCTCCAAAGTCTAAACAATAGTGTATTAATTAGATAAATTAGGTTTAAGTAAACCACTTAAGAATGTGAGATAAACATAATTTTGAAAGAATAAATCAATAAATCCATTAAACAAGCATTCCCAAATCAATAAAGCCATAAAACAATCATTGCAATGGGATTGAATTGATTAATCAAGGTTGTTAAGTCCCATGGGACATACTCTGATATACAATATTTTTGGGATTTTGTTGTCGATTAAGGGTTGTTGAAAGAACCATTTCTAATTTTTTGGTGAGGATTTAAACCATATTGTTTCTACTCAGGAAATTAGGGGTTCTTCAAGAATGGATTATTTGTCTAGTTTTTTCTTAAATATTTTTCAAGAAGCAAATCTTGTTGATGTTATCCCCTCTCCTATGCTTCCAACAAGGAGGAATGGTTGGACTGGAAAGCATGGTATTGGTAAATGTTTGGACATGTTTTTTTTTAAGTGAAGAGTTTACTGAGGTAATAGGTAGGTTCAGATCCTGGGTACATAATGTGGGGATTTCATACCATATGTTGATTTCGTTACAACTAAAAATGGAGTTAAATTGGGTTAAATTTCCTTTCAAATTTAACCATACATGGATTGTAGATGAATACTTTAGTAATTAGGTGAAGGAAAAAATGAGACATTTTGATCAATCAACTTTTGATTTTGATATTGTTTCTTTAGTTTTTAAATTAAAAGAAATTAAAGATGAGGTGATTCACTAGGAGAAACAAAAGAAGTTCAAGTTGAAACAAGAACTGTTAAATATTGAGAACCAATTTGAATAAAGTTATTGAAGAAATAGGTTTGGTATTCTCTTAGAATTTGATAAGGAACAGTTGATAATCCTGCAAAATAGAAAATCCTAGATTTTGAAACTTGAAGAGGAATCATGGAGGCTAAAAATTAGGACCATTTGGGTATCACAAGGAGACAATAATACGAAGTATTTTCACAAATTTGCAATAATCATCGCATTATTAACTATATAGGGGAATTAAAGGATGGTAATATAACACCATTTCCACTCAAGATGGATTATCTAATGCTCATATGTTATGTTTCTCAAAGTTATTTATGGATCTTGGGTAAATAATATTGGTTCTCAGATTAAGGTTATTCAAAATTATCCTATATTCTTCACTCAGCAAGAAAGTGAGAGAGTTGGTGATATTGTCTCTCTATCATAAATTTATCAACTATAAATAAATTCACTAAATCGAAGAGTGTTTGGTTGGCTTCCTAGAGTGTGGAGCTTTCTCTTAATTTTTTTGATCTCATCAGGCCAGATATGATAAAGTGTAATGTCCCTTTTTATAAATTTATTAAAATGATAAACATTTCAATTTTTCCACTAGTTCGACCATTAACTAGTATTGCTTTCTTGATCTCCAAATGGCTCCAAATGCTCCCAAATTTTTACAGAAGGTATATGGATGGTAATTGTTAAGTTTAAACCAAATATACTTACAAGATCACTGAAAGAAACACAATCACAAGATAGACACAGAATTATCCCTGGGAAACCCTCATGGGGTAGAAAACCCAGCAAAGATTTCCTAAATAAGATGATCAACCAAAATACAAGATGTGCTCCCTCCTTCTCTACCTCCTTAGCAGACCTCCCAGACAAGTGCGCTACTTTTTTGAGTTGTACAAGTGTGTCTAATGAGGATCTCACCTCCTCTATTTATATTAGTTCCCGACTGACTAAAAACCCTAATGGGGCCGACCTCTCCTGGAGAAGTCTAATAACCCCTAAAATATAAGATCAGGGCTGACCCCCACATGGTGGGTCTAATAACCCTAGTTACCACAACTCATCGGAGGAATAATCATCTCCGGATACATAATAGGGTTACCTCGGAGGGATGAAACATCTCTGGGATAATAATGTACAAATATAATATTCTTAGAAGTTACAATATTCAACACTCCCCCTTAACAAGAAGGATATTATAACAACGTCTGCAGGAGCAAGGAGTCGTCGACTACATCATACATGATACATCTATAAATCATCGGAAGCTTTCTTCAATTTATCATCAGTAACCCAACCAGTTACTGGAACATCAACATTATCAGTATCGTCATCATGCGATCATCAGCATCGTCATCACACGATCATCAACATCGTCATCACATGATCATCAGCATCGTCATCACATGATCATCAGCATCGTCATCACACGATCATCAGCATCGTTATCACACGATCATCAGCATCGTCATCGCACGATCATCAGCATCGTCATCACACGATCATCATCATCATCATCGCACGATCATCAGCATCATCATCACATGATCATCAGCATCGTCATCACAAGATCATCAACATCATCATCGCACGATCATCAGCATCGTCATCACACGATCATCATCATCATCATCACATGATCATCACCATCATCATCACACGATCATATTACAAGATGATCAATCCTGCTCTCTTTAGGACATAGGTCCATGGATGATACAATCCGATCAAGTTCCAGGATGATCAGTCCTTATCACTTTAAGACAAGTCTCATGTCTAGGGACGATGTAATCCCATCATGTATATTTTGAACCCAGTTCATGGATGATGCAGTCCTATCTTCAATTCCCGGAGACATCAGTCTATGGATCAATTCTAGGTCCAATGTTTGGGGAATATACAATCCCCTATCTGTTCATTCATTATTGGAGACCCAGTCTACGGCTCAATTCTGGGACTGAAGTCCGGGGAAGATACAATCCCCTACCTATTCATTCAGGACTTCATTATCGGAGACCCACTCTACGACTGGATTCTTGGACCGAAGTCCAGGGAATATACAATCCCCTACCTATTCATTCAGGACTTCATTATCGGAGACATCATGTCTACGAGTCAATTCTGGGACCGAAGTTCAGGGAAGATACAATCCCCTACCTGTTCATTCCGGACTTCATTATCGGAGACATCATGTCTATGACTCTCTTTAGTACTAAAGTCTAGGGATGATCCAATCCTCTCATGTCCACCAAGGACTTCATTCTCGAAGACATACATCTACGGCTCTCTATAGAACAAGTGTTCAAGGATGATACAATCCCTCTTCTTTCTCGGTGACACCTGTCTACGGCTCACTTTAGAACGTGTGTTCAGGGACGATGCAATTCCTCTTCTTTCTCAAAGACACCTGTCTATGGCTCACTTTAGAATGTGTGTTCAAGGATGATGCAATCCTCACATGTATTCTCATCAATACATCTATTATCAAAAGCATGTATTCTCACTAATACATCTTATCATCAAAAGCATGTATTCTCACCAATACATCTATCATCAAAAGCATGTATTCTCACCAATACATCTATCATAAAAAGCATGTATTCTCACCAATACATCTATCGTCAAAAGCATGTATTCTCACCAATACATCTACCATCAAAAGCATGTATTCTCACCCATACATCTATCATCAAAAGCATGTATTCTCACCAAACATCTATCATCAAAAGCATGTATAAGTAAAAACTAAGTATTCTAAGTATAAGAGTCCTAAATCTAAATATTTCTAAGTAACTATGTGTAGTGAACAGGTAACCTCATCATCGACTTTGCTGTTCGATGAGATAATCTCATCATCAGTGACTATACTACTCCCCCTTTTGAGGAGGGTCCTTTTGAACTACACCAAGCTTGTCTCAGAAGTATTCAAATTTCACTCGAGACAGAGGTTTGGTCAAGATATCAACAATTTGATCCTCAGTGCTCACATACTCGAGCTTGATAGGTCCTCTCTGCACTATATCTCGTATGTAAAAGTATCGGATCTCTATGTGTTTTGACTTATCGTGGAATACAGGATTTTCTGTCATCTTAATGCAGCTTTGATTGTCACACATAATCACAGTGGGATCCATTTCTAAGTCAAACACTCCATATAATAGCTTCCGAAGCCATACTGCTTCACAGCTGGCAGAGCAGGTGGCTGTATATTCTGCTTCAGCAGTAGTTAGGGCCACACTAGACTGTTTCTTGCTGAACCATGAGATCATGGCAGATCCAAGACCATAACATCCACCTGATGTACTCTTTCTCTCATAGACACTTCCTGCCGAATCAGAATCCGAGTATCCATGTAATCTGAGTTCATGACCTCCAAGATAATATAGACCAAAATCTAATGTACCTTTTAGGTACCTCATTACATGCTTTGCAGCTATTAAATGAACCTTTCTAGGTTCTGTTAGATACTGACTTAAGGTATTTATATCAAAGCATATAGCTGGCCTAGTATTTGTTAAATACATCAATGACCCAATGATTTGTCTATATAAAGTTAGGTCCACTAATTCCGATGAGTCTAACTAATAACTTTAAGTTGGAGTCCATGGGAGTGGCCATGGGTTTACATTCCAACATATCAAACCTTTTTAGAATCTCCACAACATACTTACCTTGATTTAGAAAGACTCCTTTTGGTTCTTTCCATACTTCTAGACCTAAGAAGTAGTGCATTAATCCGAGATCTTTCATCTCGAATTCTGAAGAAAGCTTCTTCTTGCTTTCAATAATTTGTTTCTCATTTCCGGTTAGAAATAGATCATCTACATATAACAACAGTATAACTGGTTCATCATCCATCACTTTGAGATAAAGATTTGGGTCAGCTTTACTCTTGGTAAAGCCCATGCTTGTTAATAAATTGTCAATCCTTCCGTAGCAAGCCCTGGGAGCTTGCTTCAACCCATATAATTCCTTTTTCAGTTTGCATACATGAGTTCTCATGTCTTTAACCTCAAACCCTTGTGGTTGCTCTATGTACACTTCTTCTTCAATTACACCATTCAGAAAAGCTGTCTTAACATCCATTTGGTGTAATTTCCACTTCATCATAGATGCAAGTGCCATGATAGTTCTAATTGAAGTATACCTAGCAACTGGTGCAAATGTTTCTTCATAGTCAATTCCCTCCTTCTGAGAGAATCCTCTGGCTACAAATATTGCCTTATATTTTTCAATGCTACCATCTGTAGCATGTTTTATATTGAAATTCCATTTGGAAGAAACCACACTTTCATCTTTTGGTTTGGGAACTACATCCCAAACATCATTTTTCATTATTGACTGATATTCTTCTTTCATTGCTTCTATCCATTCTTTCTTTTGAGCTGCCTCTTCATAGCTAGTAGGTTGTTGATCCACAACATCACACATCAAGTCCATATAGTTGGACACTAGCTTTGGTTTCTTTCTTTCTCTAGTGGAGCCTTCAGGAGCTCCATATCTTTCAGCTCCTTGAATAATATCTCTAGCCCATGCTGGCCTTCTTTTCTTAGATAAATATGTAATAGGAGGTTCTTTTGGTTCCAACATGTCATGATCCTCTGGTGAATCATCTTCAGGGATGTGGATAGCCTCTGTGATTCTAGGAGATGTATCTTCTTCATAGATTTCTTCAAGTTGGCACTTCCTGGATTTCTTGAGAGCTGCTTCTTCATCAAATGTTACATCTCTACTTATTTCTATATGATGAAAACCTGGTATGTAAATTCTGAAGGGTTTGGATGATTCACAATAACCAACAAATATTCCCTTCTTACCAGAAGGATCCAACTTGGTTCTCTTTTCTTTTGGAATGTGGATGTACACATGACACCCAAATATTTTAAGATGGCTTACCTCAGGCTTCTTTCCTGTAAACACTTCTTCTGGAGTTTTGAAATCAAGAGCACTATGGGATAGTCTATTTTGCACATATACTGCTATCTTAGCTACTTCATCCCATAGATACATGGGAAGATCTTGGTCATGTATCATAGTCTTTACAGCTTCCATGATGGTTCTATTTTTCCTCTCAGCAACCCCATTTTGTTGGGGATTGTAGGGAGTGGTTAGTTCCCTCTTAATTCCGACTTCTTTACAAAAGTCTTCAAAGTCTTTTGAAGTATATTCTCTGCCATTATCTGTTCTAAGAATCTTGATTCTCTTTTCTGAGAGATTTTCTATTAGATCCTTGAACTCTTTGAATTTTCCAAAGACTTCATTCTTACCTTTTAGAAAGTATATCCAAGTTTTCCTTGAATAGTCATCAATGAATGAAAGATAGTATTCAAACCCACTTAGGGAAGTGGTGGGCATTGGTCCACATACATCTGAGTGTATTAGCTCCAAAATGTTCTTAGTCTTTGTTTCACTCTTTGGAAAGGGGTTCTTGAAATTCTTCCCTTTCTTACATCCTTTACATGAGCCATCATGATCATCCTTCAAGTCTGGTAATCCTATGACCACCTTGCTTACATAGGGTAAGGCTTTGTAGTTAATGTGAGATAATCTTCTATGACATAGCTCACTAGGGCTAGAGATTTTATGAGCAAGGGAAGCTTCTGGATGACCGTTGAGCTTATAGAGACCTCCTTCTTCTTCACCAATGACAACTGCACCTTTAATTGATTTTCCTTTGGACCACATGAGTACTTGTCCATCTATGAAAGCCACTCTAAAACCTTTCTTATCTAGTGCTGAGATAGAGAGTAGGTTCTTCTTTAAACCTGGTACATATAAAACTTCTTTCATTTTCAAGGGTGTTCCAGAATCAAGCTTGTAGCTTGCTTCACCAATTCCCTTGATGGGATATTGATAATCATCTCCTAGAGATACCTTTTGTGGTGAAGACTTTTCTTCAATTCTTGAGAGAGTTTTCTTTTGACTTGTCATGTGCTTTGAAGCACCACTGTCAATGAGCCATGTACCTTCACCAGGAGACACAGATCCAGAGAGTGCAGAAAATAGGACATATTCTTTTGGATCTTCTTTTTTTACTTTAGATCTTTTCCTTTGAGGCCTTTCCTCTTCTTCTTCTTCTTCTTCTTCTCCTTCTTCTTCTTCACTATCATCTTCTGCCATATGTACATGATGTCTTTTGTGGACAAAATTTTTCTTCTTCTTTTCTGGTAAAGTACAGTCTCTAGCATAGTGTCCTAGTTTAAGACAATTAAAACATTGGACTGTGGAGAGGTCTCTTTCTGAGTTTGTTCCTCCTTTCCTTTTGAATATATGAGAAGGTTGAGACCTTTTGTGGTTCACTTTCTTGAAGTGACCCCTTTTTCCTCTTTTAGTGTGGGTGGCCAAGGCTTGGTCATCCTCTTTGAGAAGAGCTTCTCTATTGTCTACCCTAGCCTCTTCTTGAATACAATCCTCCCATACTACATCAAACTTCATGCTTTCTTTTGTGGCACACATGGTTTGTATGAATGATTCCCAAGGTCTAGTGAGACCATTTAGAGCAGTCATCACAAGTTCATCCTCATCAAGAGTATCACCAATGGCATCTAGTTGCTCCTTGATTAGAGAGACCCTTGAGAAGTAGTCCTGAATGGATTCTCCTTCATACATATTGGTACTCTTCAACTGAGTCCTTAGTTTCATCTTCCTATTGATGTTCTTTCCTTCATACATTCTTCCTAGCGCATCATACATTTCCTTTGGAGTCTTCTTGGAGGGCACTTGGGGAATCAAGTGGTCTTTAATAGAATTAGCTATGATTCTCTTTTCCCTAATCAAATCCTTCCTATGCTTCTCTTTGGCTTCATCTCCTTCCGGTTCTACAACTTCATCCTTGACATAATGAGCAAGATCATTCTCTTCAAGAATGAGACCAATTCTGTATTTCCATGCCCGGAAATTCTCTATACCTTCTAGCTTGTCTTCAAGCTTAGTTTTTGGAGCCATCTTCTCTTGGGGGAGTCCAAGAGATAAGAGACAGAGTAGTGCTTACCCGAAAATATTACCTTTTTACTTTTCCGGATCCTGGGACAGAATTTTTGGTTTATCGCACTTTTGGTAAAACTAGGGTTTGACTTTCCCAGAGTTCTACCCAACCAAAAAGTTTGATCTAGGGCTCAAAAGATTGGTTTTGAGAAGGGATATCCAGCCATGTAATCAGAATTCAAAAATACCAACTTTTTGCTGAAACCAATTTCTGGTTTATCGCACTTTTGGTAAAACTAGGGTTTGACTTTCCCGGAGTTCTAGACAACCAAAAAGTTCAATCTAGGGCTCAAAAGATTGGTTTTGAGAAGGGCTATCCATCCATGTAATCATAATTTAACAATACCAACGTTTTTCTCAAACCCTAATTTTCACCGGAGAGAGAGAGAGAGATATTCTTACCTTGTGAAAGATGTCCTATTCAGGCTAGCTCTGATCCCATGTTAAGTTAAAACCAAATAGACTAGCAAGATCACTGAAAGAAACATAATCACAAGATAGACACAGAATTTACCCTGGGAAACCCTCATGGGGTAGAAAACCCAGCAAAGCTTTCCTCAATAAGATGATCAACCAAAATACAAGATGTGCTCCCTCCTTCTCTACCTCCTTAGAAGACCTCCCAGACAAGTGCGCTACTTTTCTGAGTTGTACAAGTGTGTCTAATGAGGATCTCACCTCCTCTATTTATATTAGTTCCTGACTGACTAAAAACCCTAATGGGGCTGACCTCTCCTGGAGAAGTCTAATAACCCCTAAAATATGAGATCAGGTCCGACCCCCACATGGTGGGTGTAATAACCCTAGTTACCACAACTCATCGGAGGAATAATCATCTCCGGATACATAATAGGGTTACCTCGGAGGTATGAAACATCTCCGGAATAATAATGTACAAATATAATATTCTTAGAAGTTACAATATTCAAAAGTAATAGGACATGCCTACAAGTTTCATGGATGATTTAGAGTCTTCCAAAGGCTTCTGCAACTCTCCTTTGAATTATGGCCAATGTAGGGAATTTGACTAGTAATTAGGGGTTCAATCCCCATGGGGTAGGTGCTGGAAATGACTCTCCAAATGCTATTGGACCTCTCGAATTTAAGAAAAACATTAGGGGATATATAGGGGAAATAAATATGGTCTCATATGAATCACCATTCATTTCATTAATTCTGCTACAACCCTCTCAAATCAAATACAAAAATACTAGTTTTGACCTTGCGGGAAATGATAGGCAATCTTCTCCAAATGCTATGAAATTGAACAATATGACTCCAAAAGTTTATGCACTAAACATGAACCTTATATAATAGATTAATAAAAGTCCATACATTATTAATTCAACAATGGTTCACTTTTCCATTCTAATATATCAACATATCGTTGGCATACATCAACATAGTGGGGGAAATGACACCATTTGCTAATTAATGATCAGATTTACATACTTCCACTTGGAATATCGACTTGAAGATATTCTGAATATGAAGAATAGATAATTTACATTCGATTATAAAATAATGTGGATTTATAAGCTCCCCCAAAGAGTACAACATCTCACCAAGTGCGCCCCACCTCAAACATCATGAATATGTTGAGAAAACTAGAAATGGTTAGAGAAACAAGCTAAACTAGAAGTGACCACAAGCTTCCATGCAGCTTGAATCTGCAACATAATAATCCATTGAATCTCCAAATGAAAGGTCTGAATGACCTTTCCAATTACCAACTAGGATGGGAATCTTTCACCCTCAAAATTAGTGCTAAGGCAAGTAGAGTAGCAATCCACTAGCTCTCCTCTCAAATGCAAATTCTAAAAATGATAAAAAAATCCACCATACTTATTTGTTATTGTATTTTAGAAAATTCTAAGGTCCTCCATGGGTCGAATTACTTCCAAGAGATTCATGCCAACTCAAGTTTGGAAGATATTCCAATGTGTGCCACTTGTCCCTCCAATTCTAGCCTCCTCCTCCACCAAATTCGAATAACTGTATCTTTGGCTTCCATAACTCCCTTGAGCACCCTCTTGGAGGTATATGTCATATGTCATCATTCAATTCTAATTGGTGTCATAGGTGTCATAGCATCTTCATCATTGTTGTCAAAGAGCTAGGGAATCTAGTCCCACTGTCCCACTAGCTCCAAAATGCCTCTTCCTCTTCCATGGAAGTTACTCTTCCACTCCGATTCAACATTCATTGATTCATTCCAATTATATTGACCTTCCAACTCCCCAAAATCATTAGACTCCACCTTGGATTCGAACGGGTGAGAATCATGCCAAATGTAGTGGGGAATATTTCCACAAATGGGTCCCACAATCTCTTATGTGACATCATGGTCCAATGCCACATTATTTTATTTGTATTATTATTTAATTGAACCATTAAATGTGAATTTGTAAGTCTAAGGTCACTTTGGGTCTTGTAGCTTCCTTATTCCAACTTTTAATGCTTCCACTCCCAACCTAGGGAACTAGTAATTTCCATCCATGATAGTTAATTTAGATGGGTATATTACAGACTTTGAATTGGGAATTTCTCTTCATGTGATCCACCTTGTCCATTTGGATCTAATTTCACATTATTACTAACTTGGACATCATTCTTGGCAATTCTTTGATCCTTAGCATCAATTTGACAAACTATCATGAGTATGGTCAAGGGGCTTCGGCCATTGTGACCCAATGCAAAATTTTGGGACATGACAAATAATCCCTTCCCAATATTGCTTCTCCTCAAGCAATCTCAATACATGTTGGGGAAGAACCTGCTTTCTTTCTAAAATTTTGCTTCCCATACTTCTCTTCTGAAACCTTCAGTAGAGCCACGCATGCACTACAATTGTGTGTTTCCAAAAGCAAGGGGATGTGGATTTTCTTTTTCATTTTGATATCCGCTGTAAAATCACCACTAAACACAAAAATGTTAATTAAATCCATAAAAACCTTGTTTGCACAATTACTCTTTACCTCTTTCATAGATTGGAAACCCCTTCGGATACCACTGCATAATTCTTGATGTTTCCGCTGAGTTTCCCAACTTCCAGTCTTTGAGATTCCATCAATATTTTAGAGAGGAACCACCATGCTTGGTGCTGCACTACTCTGATTAAAATCACTTTATTAAGAGGGGACTCAATCTCCCATACTACTTGTTTCACAAAAAAATTTAAATCAATGGGACTAAAAATTATCCTAAGGTCTCATTGCCTGTATTGCACTCCAACAATTAAGAGTGCTCTCCATCCCATACCATCAGGAAAGATAATTCTTGGATCCTATTTTCTTGTATGAATTCTTCCAAAGATCATGACTACAAAATCTATATCATCAAAGTACATAACAACATAATAAAAATGTACATCAAGGAGGTTCCTCATCAAAGAATCATGAAAGTGCTTATACCTCCAAGTAAGTAGACCACCATTTGACAAGTGCATACAAGCTTCAAGTGACCAGTTAAATTTGATCCAATGACATAGGTGAGGATCCCATGTCCTATAATGATACTCCAGAAGGATGCAAGATGCATCAAAATAATCAGCCATGTGTTCTTTCATCTAAGAAGTGAATGAAGAACCTCCACTAAAATCCGAACCAAGTAGGTAGCAAAGGAAACAATAAGCCTTCAGGGGGCTCACATAAGTAGAATTTGTGCATCCATGAACATGTGTATCATCAAGAAATAAAAAAGGATGTTGCTGCCAATAAGAATTTTCTCCAATCATATATATATTCACCCAAGTAATGGATGAATTTCCTCCAATATCAATTGAACTAAGGAGCAAGGCAAATCATGAGTCTTTAAGTGACTCAAGTGAACATCATAAGTGCATCCATGTAGATGTGTTTCATCATAAGGTAACAAAGAATGCTGCTATGAATGTAATAAAGAAATGGCTCAAATAATGTCATCATATAAAGGAGAGATAGGAGTTTCATGCTCCTCATGTGACACTATCAAAAATAAACCTTTCACCCATACTTCATTAGGATGAATGATGTAAAATATGGACGTGTAGGATGTAGGAGAATGAACAAAATCACCCAAATGATCAGAAAGTGCAGAAGTGTCCTCATGTGAATGCTCCATAATGGTAGGATCATGCATCTCCCTCAAAAGTGCAAAAATTTCCTCATAGGTTGGTTCCAATGTAGTGGAATCATACACTTCTTCAAAAATTGTGTCAACATTTCCAAGAGGAAACCCAAGTTTCTCTTCCACCACATCAATCTTTTGGATCTCATCAAGCTCATATTCAAACACATCAAGCACATTCAAATGTCCATGTTTCCCATGATCTACCATGTCATGCGAATCCTCCAGGCAATCTACCATAAGACAACTTGAAACATAGGAGGAAGAACAAGTATAGTGCAACCTTTCAAGAAGCTGCTCATTTTGAATTTTGAGTTTATGAATATCTTCATTTTTATTCAAGTATGCATCATGTAATAATTCATTAAACTCAACCAAATTGTTTCTATCAAAAAGCGAAGACATGAAATTACCTTTGATGTTGCACATTGCTCTTTGAATCTTCTCTATGTATTCAGGGAAGGATGGATCCTTCAATGAAGAAATTTTCCAACAAGAATTTGACACTAATTCTTGACTGTCATGGAGCATTCTAATGGTCTCTTGGATATTCTTTTCATTCATCTTTAATGACCATTCAAGAAAAAGAGGCTCTTGCAAATGAAACTCCTCATCTTCTTCCTTGTTACTTGGACCAACATCATGAAACTCAAGTGGTGATGGGAAAGTTGATATTGGTTCTTCTTCAGTTGCTACAAGGTATTCATTTACATGCTTAATTGAAGTTTGGCTTGCAACAACAATTGAAAATGTGATCTCTATGTCACCAACATAGAGGTGTGATCACCCATCAGTAGGTATTCCTTCATAGTTCAAACATCCATCAATAGATGCTCTTTGATTCATGTCCAAGGTAGAATGTACCTCGAAATGATCTTCAATATTTTCAATAGAGTCTTCTTCATGCTCATGTGATGTCTCTTCATATTTGGAATCTCTTTTTGAAGAAAACCCAAAAAATATCTTCACGTAGGAAGTACATGCATTCCTTGAAGCTTCAGATATTTCATTGCTCTTTTCACTCACACACATATGATTTTCTCTCAAAATCCTTTTACAAGAATGGCATAAACCTTTCTTCACTAAATTCACATCTTCATTCTTTGGCCTCTTTGCAAACACCCAATCAGCAAAGTCTTCGAAAGGAGGGGTATTTTTTGTATTTCCCTTATACAAATCAAGATATGCCTGATATTGTTGGGACAAGGTTTTATATGTTGCTCTCCATCTTTGTAACTCATTCATAGAATTATCCTTTCGTAGTATGACACACTCATATTTATCATACATAGGGTCATAATAATTATTTTCATTCCTCATGAAATTGTAAGAAGTGTTGTATGATGGCACCTCTTTTTCAAACCATTCACATTCTGCTTCATATTTCTCACAATTATCTGCATACTACTCATAAGCATTATAGTCATAGTAGTCATTATAATAGTAAGACATGGATGCAAATTATTCTTCAATATCTGATATTAATTAATAGGTGCAAGGAACATGCTTTGATACCATTGTAATGTCCCTTTTTAGAAATTTATTAAAATGGTGAAAATTTCAATTTTTCCACTAGTTCGACCCTTAAATAGTATTAGTTTCTTGATCTCCAAATGGCTCCAAATTCTCCCAAATTGTTACAAAAGGTATGTGGATGGTATTAGGACTTTATTATGAGGTTCATGTATGCTTTAGATTCTATGATGAACCTACAATAATTAATTAATGCAAATACACAAGATATCAGAAATAATAGAACTCAGAATCACTTTTATATTGATCACGGGCCACTTCGAGGGGGCAACCTCCTTTGAGCAAGCTCAATACAATTAACTTCACGGTGCCTTCAATGATCTCAACACACACTTATATACTAAGTCTATGCCCAATACTATGAGCTGGAACCATGGGATATATAATACTACGGGATGACTTACAAAGCATATGCGTCCAATACTATGGGTCAATACTATGGGCTAATATAAACTACAGATCAACAAATACTACAAGACGAATTACAAAGCATATGTGTCCAACAAAAATATACTAACATAGTAAACAGAAGGGTTGACATAGGTTCCTAACATCCCCTCTCCCTTAGAAAAAGCTTTGTACTCAAAGCTTTGGTTGGAGAAATTGCTGCAGAATCTGAAGGAGTGGTTCCCCGGTAGCATCCTTGAGTTGCATTTCGGGCCCCTAATGCCTTTAGAGTGTTAAGGAGGATTGCTTGGAAGGCTGTAGATGAAGAAGAACCCTGTCAGCAGCGTGGAAAATGCACTCAGAACAGTGTTGATCGGCTTGTTGTTTCAGGTGAATTCTGGCCATGTGAAGATTGTCCTGCTGAATGAGAAGAATCTGATCACGGTTTCGAAGAACCGAGTCAATTTCCTGAACTGGGGAGCTACTAAGGGTGTATGGAAGAAGAACTGGTGGTGTTTTTCCATAGACTGTTTCATATGGTGTCCTTTGAGATTTGGTATTGTACCACCAGAGCGCTGCTAGGAAATCCATAGAAATAGTTGGCCAAAGCTGTGTAGGGATGGGTAAGGGTTTGAGCAATCCCAAAAAGAGTGTCGTTTCACCCTTGTTGACTTGGAAAGTATCATCGTCAGCCACCATCTGTTGAATTGTCATTTTTAGTCCCTACCAAAAGAAGTTACATTATTCTCAGTCATACATTTTGCAGAACCTAGAGTGCCCTGTTGATGAAGAAGCATGGAGTTCATAGAAGAGATAGCCCTGTTGAACATATTGCAACCAATTTGGAACAAGCAGAGAAAGAGCTATAAGAGAAACTGGGTCATCAATTGTGCGAGAAGGAGCATCTTCCACCATATTGTCCTTACCCTTCTTGTAAGTGATCACATAGGGATAACCCATGAGTTGGATAACCCATTTCAGGTGGGTTGGGGAGGAGACCCATTGTTCCAGAAAATTTTCTAGACTCTGGAGATCAGTCTTGATGCAGAAATAATTCCCTAATAGGTATGGCTGCCACTTCTGTACTACATGCAAAATAGCCATCATTTCCTGCTGAGAGGTAGATGTGGCTAAATTCTTACTAGAAAGCTCTCTTGAAGGCAGCAAGTGCATTGGTTCAGCAAAGATACCTTCATATCTATCCAAGGAAGTAGTGGAGATTGTTGATGGGTGCATCTAAATGGAATTGAGCTGAGCGATGACACCATGTGAATTCTTCTTAAGGATTTTTTCCAGGCGATGTGAACTGATGATGCAGAGAGACCCTGGTTGTAAGACAATAAATTTGTGTTGTGCCCCATTGAATTTAAGCTGCATCCAAAGTTCAACAAAATCCCATAAGATGGAGCCAAGTGTGTGTAACCATTGAACGCCCAAAACCACATCACATCCGCCTAAGGACAAGGAAAACATGTCAAAGCGTAGGTTATAATATTCCATAGAGATACGCACATTGTGACACTTCCCCTTGCAAGGTAAGGTGCCCCCATTGGCAACCATGACTTTAAAGTTGGAGCAAGGATGGACAAAACAATCAGCCTGTTTGGCAATCCGAGGGTCAATGAACTTATGAGTGCTACCAGAATCACTGAGTATTGTAAGAGGGAGCTTCTTGAAGTATCCCCTAACCTGCATTGTTTGTGAGGTGGTGACGCTGGTTACAGCATGGAGAGAGATCTCAGGTGGGTCGTCCTGAGATGGGGTGTCAATAGGCAGGTGTTGAATGTCGACCTGATCATCTACTGGATCTGTAGCTTCTTCACCAAGTTCTAAGGCAGGTGGAGAATCCACATCCAAGAGATAGATCTTTTGTTGAACACATCTATGTCCCCGAGTGAATTTCTTATCACAATTATAGCAAAGCCCTTTTTCTCGGCGTGCCTGCATTTCTATTTCAGACAAATGTTTGATAGGAGTTGGTTGAGGAGTAGGCATGATGGGAGGTCATTGGGAACCCATATTTATGAAGGGAACAAAGGTGGGTTTGGAGCGTTGTTGAGCTGCGATCTTGTCCTCAGCCAGCTTAGCCAACCCTCGGACTTCCATCATTGTGTTGGGACAAAACATTTTGACCTCTGAGCGGATTTCATCCTTGAGACCATTGATAAAACAACTCCTGTAGAATTCATTAGACAATCCTTCTATGTGATTGGCCAATTTCTCAAATTCCGTTTGATACTCTCTCACTGTGCCAATTTGGTGAAGTTTAGTGAGTGCTCCTGTGAAATCATCAAAAGCACTAGGACCAAATCGTGGCAAAATGAGTTGGCAAATATTTGTCCAGTTTGGCTCGGGATGAGCTTTGATGTACCAACGGTACCATTGAAGGGCTTCCTGTTCCAAATGAAAGGATGCAAGTGGAACTTTCTAGGCATCAGAAGTATTATGCAAACTGAAATATTGTTATGCTCGATATATCCATCCATTCGAATCAGTGCCATTGAAGCGAGGAAAATCAATCTTAGGCCAACGAAAATTGCTGGAAGAAGAGAACCCGATGGCTGCAAAAGATTCTGGCTGTCTAGTATTGTTCATGGCTGAATGCTGAAGATGGAGGCTGAGAAATTTTTCATCCAGATCTTGGAGTTTTTTTTGGATGGCTGCAAGTGCTTCCTCCATGGTGTGTGCTCCTGCACGAGTGACAACCATAACTAGGGTTTTTTGTTTTTTTGTTTTTAGGTGGAATGGGTAGAAAAACACAAACAGAAGCTGATTTAGTAAAGGGAAATTTGGATTGGGGAAACAATCTGATGGGTAATTGGGGTTTGACTAGATTTTGGACACTGTCGAAAGGACAAGAAAGCAAAAAGGGGGATTTCAGAAGTGGGGTGATAGAATGAGAAAATTTGGCAGAGAGGGACAAAGAAGTAGAATTAAGAAAGGAACTCTGTGGTAAAATTTGAAGGTGATTGGGTGAAATCTGAGGAAGTTATGGAAAAACCTAAAAATAGACAAATGTGGGATTTCGAGCTTTGGGAAGGGGAATTGGGGATAGGGTCCTCAGGAATGAAATATGCAGAATGGGATGACAGGGGTTCCCCGAAAATATCAAGGGAAACAGAGTGAAAACAAGGGAGATGTGGAGAAAAAACTAGATTTTATACTCTACTCTTTTTTTTTTCTTTTTTCTTTTTTTTTTCTTTTTTTTTTGAAATGGATCGACAACAACGGTGCAATGGTGCGGAAGGGATCGAAAATGGATGGATCTGAAATGGCGACTGAATATGGAACGACTTTCAGAATAGATCTGAAACGGCTGGATCTGGAGCGGAAGTGATCGATAATAGTTCAACTGAAAATAGATATGGACCCCAGGTATGTACAACTTCCTAACATTTCAGGTGTTTCACTTGGCCACCAATGCTGTCTGATGGATTGCATATTGGGGCAGTACCCCTCACTCTATAGCTCAGGTAAAACTGATAACCGCTTTGCCACAAACAACAGCTCTTGGTTTACCTCACGGGTGGGAACTAGTCAATCAGGTAGGGGTCGTTGCCCTTTTCGTTGGCAGGTCCTCTCAATGGGCCAACTACTTTGTGGCTCCTGTGGTACTCCTCACAATGAGTTTTAGGGCTTATGCCCAAGTACTTCCCATAGTTAAGCGAATAGGGATTATTCCCAAATCTGAAGCTGTAACAGATGCAAAAAACAAAATTGGCAGAAATTCCACCCAACGAGCCCAAGAAAGTGCTCTGATACCAGATGTGATGAACCTGCAATAATTAATTAATGCAAATACACAAGATATCAGAAATAATAGAACTCAGAATCACTTTTATATTGATCATGGGCCACTTCGAGGGGGAAACCCCCTTTGAGCAAGCTCAATACAATTAACTTCATGGTGCCTTCAATGACCTCAACACACATTTATATACTAAGTCTATGCCCAATACTATGAGTCAAAACCATGGGACATATAATACTACGGGACGACTTACAAAGCATATGTGTCCAATACTATGGGTCAATACTATGGGCTAATATAAACTACGGATCAACAAATACTACGGGACGACTTACAAAGCATATGCGTCCAACAACATTATACTAACATAGTAAAGAGAAGGGTTGACATAGGTTCCCAACAGATTCTTAAAAAGGCTTCTGCAACCCTACTTTTAATTCTGTCCAATGTAGGGAATTTGACTAGTAATTAGGGGTTCGAATCCCCATGGGGTTGGTGCTGGAAATGGCTCTCCAAATGATATTGTACCCTCTATAATTTCAGGACAAAAGTAGGGGATATCTAGGGTACATCAATATGGTATCATATGCATCACCATTCAGTTTATTAAGTATGCTATAACCCTCTCAAATCAGATACAAAAAGAGTAGTTTCGACCTTGGGGGAAATGATAGGCAATCTTTTCCAAATGCTATGAAATTGAACAATATGACTCCAAAAAGCTTATGCACTGAACATGAAACTTTTATAACAGATTATGAATAGTCCACACATCATTAATTCATCATTGTTTCACTTTTCCATTCGAATGTATCAACATACAATTGGCATACATCAACATAGTGGGGAAAATGGCATCATGTGCTCATTAATGATCATAGTTACATAGTTCCACTTGGAATAACGACTTGAATCTATTCTAAATATGAAGAATAGATAATTTACATAATATTATAAAATAATGGGGAGTTATAATCTCTCCCAAACATTACAACATCTCACCAAGTGCGCCTCACCTCAAGGATCATGAATATGTTGAGAAAATTGGAAATGGATGGAGAAACAAGTTGAACTAGAAGTGACCACAAGCTTCCCTATAGCTTTCATATGAATCATAAGATTCCATTGAAGCTTCAAATGAAAGGTCTTAGTGGCCTTTCCAATTACCAACTAGGATGGTAATCTTTCACCCTCAAAATTGGTGCTAAGGCAAGTAGTGTAACACTTCACTAGCTCTCCTATCAAATGCAAACTTTGAAAATGATAAAATAATACAACATACTTATTTTTTATTCTCTTTTATAAACTTCTAAGGTCCTCCATGGGTCGAATTCCTTCCAAGAGCTTCATGCAAACTCAAGTTGGGAAAAGATTCCAATGTGTGCCATTCATCCCTCCAATTCTAGCCTCCTCCTCCACCAAATTCAAATAGGTGTCTCTTTGGATTCCCTACCTCCCTTTAGCACCCTCTTAGAGGATATTTTTATCCCTGAAATTTAATATATTTCATATGTCAACATTCAGGTCTGATTTGTTTCATATGTGTCATAGAATCTTCATCATTGTTGCCATAGAGCTAGGGAATCTAGTCCAAGTTTCCCACTAGCTCCAAAATGCCTCTTCCTCTTCCATGGGAGTTACTCTTCCACTCCAATTCGACCTTTATTTATTCATTCCAATTATATTGACCTTCCAACTCCCCAAGACCATTAGACTGCACCTTGGATTGGAATGGGTGAGAATCATGCCAAGTGTAGTGGGGAACCTTTCCACAAATGGGTCCCACAACCTCTTATGTGTCCTCCTGGTCCAATGCCACATTATTTTATTTGTATTATTATTTAATTGAACCATTAAATTTGAATTTGTAAGTCTAATGTCACTTTGGGTCTTGTAGCTCCCTTATTCTAAATTTTAATGCTTCCACCCCCAACCTAGGGAACTAGCAATTTGCCTCCATGATAGTTCATTTAGATGGGTATATTACAAACCTTGAATTGGGAATTTCTTTTAATGTGGCCCCCCTTGTCCATTTGGATCTAATTTCACATTATTACTAACTTGGACATCATTCTTGGCAATTATTTGACCCTTAGCATAAATTTTACAAGTTATCATGAGTATGGTCAAGGGGCTTAGGCCATTGTGACCCAATGCAAAATTTTGGGACATGACAAATCCTCCCTTCCCAATGTTGCTTGTCCTCAAGAAATCTAAACACATGTATGTGGAAACATCCTTTCTTTCCAAAATTTTGCTTTCCAAAACTTCTCTTCTAAAACCTTGAGTAGAGCCACCCATGCACTACAATTGTGTGTTTCCAAAAGCAAGGAGATGTGGATTTTTGTTTTCATTTTGATATCCCTCGTAACATCACCACGAAACACCATGTTAATTAAATCCATAAAAACCTTGTTTGGAGAATTACTCTTTACCTCTTTCATATTTTGGAAACCCCTTCTGATACCACTGCATAATTTTTGAAGTTGCCACTGAGTTTCCCAACTTTAAGTCTTCGAGATTCCATGAATATTTTAGAGAGGAACCAGCATGCTTGCTGCTACACTACTTTGATTAAAATCACTTTGTTAAGTGGGGAGTTTGTTGATGTATATGTAAATTTGGAATGTATTTCATATATATATTTATTGTACCCTTATAAGAGATGTGTTATTCCTCTATAAGGAAGTGTTGTCATTTGTATTGACAAGTGTCGCAAGTAGATTAACTTGCCGATGGGTTATTAGACTACCTGATGTGGGTGTGGTCCCAATATATATGTAACTAGGGTTATTAGGCTGAGTTAGAGTAGTCAGCCCCATAAGTAATTAGGCAGGTCAGGACAAGTATAAATAGAGAGTCGGGATTCTCTATTTTGATCATCTCAAAACTCACTCTTCTCTCACTCGGAAAGTGGCACACATTGAAGGAGGAGGATCAAGCTGCATAGTAGGAGACTATCTATTGTATTTGGTTGTACTTTGGTTGAGCCATTGCTCTATCTATCTATGAGAAAGTTGTGGGGATTTTCACCTTAGGGTTTTCCCCACAGAAAAATTTGTGTGTCCATTGTGTCATGCTTTTGATTATTGTGATGCTTGACATGCTTGATATGATTGTTATGCATTGATATAATGTACATGTTATTCTCTCAGTGAAGATCTTATAGCATATTGAATTAATGCTTAAAATCTAACATGGTATCAGAGCTAACCTGAGAAGAAGACACTGTGCAGTTGCGGAAGCTAGGGCTTCTTGTTTTTGTGTTTCTCTCCACAGATTTTGGAAAAATAATATGATGGATTGACTCTTTTCAGCAAGGTGAATCTATCTGTCCAATCAGAATTAAATTCTGAGCACTTTCAGTTTTGGCCCTAAAAATTAGGGTTTCCTAAAAAATAGGAATTTCTGAAATTTGAAGAAACAGCTGGAAGCTCCTTGGAAAATCAGAAGTTTGG
Source organism: Larix kaempferi (assembly GCA_027924585.1). Classification (NCBI taxonomy): domain Eukaryota; kingdom Viridiplantae; phylum Streptophyta; class Pinopsida; order Pinales; family Pinaceae; genus Larix; species Larix kaempferi. Next base: position 8,486,417 of record BSBM01000486.1, read on the forward strand.
ATATTTGGTTCAAGATTTTTGGTTGTGCATATCTCTGAGAAACTCAAACCCTAATTTGGCACCAAATCTAGTTTTCAGCAATTAAGTGGTAAGACTCAAATCTTTTCTATTTCCATTTGAAGTACTCTTTAAGATGTCTCACCACACCAAGCTTGAGGAGAAGCTTGAAGGAGCTGATAACTTCTGAGCATGGAAGTATAGGATTGGGTTAATCCTTGAAGAAAATGAGTTGGATACTTATATAAGTGAAGAGGTCCCTGTCCCAAAGGGAGAAGAGGCTAAGGCTCTTCACAAAAGGAATTTGGTTAAGGCAAAGAGGATCATTGTTGATTATATTAAAGATCATCTCATCCCTCATGTGTCATCCCTAAAGACACCAAAAGAGATGTTTGATTCCTTGACCAAACTATTTGACGGAAAGAACATAAATCGGAAGATGACCCTAAGGAATCAATTGAAGAATATCATGATCTAGAATGCAGAGACTATGCAGTCATATTTCTCAAGGGTCTCCCAAATAAAAGAACAACTTGAAGCTATGGGTGAATATATAGAAAATGGAGAAGTGGTGATGACCACTCTTAATGGCCTCCCTAGGTCATGGGATTACTTCAGCCAAGGAATTTGTGCTAGAAATAAACGTATCTCGTTTGCTAGACTGTGGGAAGAATGATCACAGGAAGAAGCTCGAATTGTAGCCAGAGAAGAGAAGATGGGGAGTGAAGACCAAGCACTCACAGCTCACTCCAAAAGACATAGTGACAAGAAACCTCACCATCATGGCAAGAAAGGAAAATATCAGAATCAAAGAGGTAGTCCCAGACATTGAAGGGACATGACCCATGTCCGCTGCTATACATGTGATGATAAGGGACAATATGCCATAGATTTCCCTAACAATAAGAAAGAGGGTACTCATAAGAAGAAGAACTTCAAAAGAAGACATCATGCTCATGCTGTAGAGGATGATGAACCTCCCAGGAAGAGGGCTAGAGAAGATAGTGAAGATTCTTCAAGTGATGAAGAATATGTTTTGATTTCTGCTCTCACCGGAACCATTACTCATGGAAGTAATGATTGGCTCATAAATAGTGGCGCTTGCAAACATATGACAGGATTCAAAGAATCCTTTTTGAATCTATCTGAACATGATTCACCCCACAAGGTTAAGCTTGGAGATGACTACCAGTATCCCATAAAAGGGAGTGGTGAAGCCTCATATCAACTAGACACTGGAAACTCTATGAAGATGAAAGATGTACTCTATGTTCCATGTCTCAAGAAGAATCTACTCTCAATATCTGCATTGGATGCAAAAGGCATGAGGGCTGCATTTATAGATGGCCAAGTCTTAATGTGGCCGAAGGGTAAGACTATAGATGATGCAATGGTGATTGGAGAGAAAGAGGGAGGATTGTACAAATTGAAGGGCCATCCAGAACAAGCCATGGTCCATGATTCTATAGAGCCAAGTGAACTTTGGCACAGAAGGCTTGCACACATGCATTATAGGGCCTTACCAATTGCAAGCAAAGCGGTAGAAGGACTTCCTGAAATCCAGACAAAGCATGAAGGCATTTGCAAAGGTTGTGCAAAGGGAAAGAATACAAAGAAGACATTTCCAAGCAGTGAAAGCAAGGCAAAAAGAATCTTGGAGATTATCCACTCTGATGTATGTGGTCCCATGTCATCCAGTTCTCTGAGTGTGTATGTATACTATCTCTCCTTTATTGATGATTTCTCTAGGAAGACTTGGATCTACTTCTTGAAGAACAAAGATGAATTTTTTTAACAATTTCAAGGAATTGAAAGCCTTGATAGAAAACCAAACTGACTTGAAGATCAAGATCTTCAAATCTGACAATGGCGAAGAATTTACTTCAGCAGACTTCAAGAAGTTATGCAGTGATTCAGGGATTAAGAGGGAGTTGACTACTCCTTACAATCCACAGCAGAATGGGGTTTCTGAGAGAAAGAATAGAACAATATTGGAAGCAGCAAGGGCAATGCTTCATGACCAATACTCACCTATGCACCTATGGGCTGAAGCAGCAAGGATAGCTGTATATGTGCATAACAGAACACCCGATAATATACTTGACAACAAAACACCAAAAGAAGTGTTTACTGGTAAGAAACTAGAAGTGAAGCATCTCAGAATATTTGGCTGTCCAGTATACACTCACATTCCAAAAAAGAAAAGGTCAAAGTTGGATCCTTCAGGAAAGAAGGGTATATTCGTGGGTTACAGTGAAAGCTCAAAAGCTTACAGAATCTACTTCCTTGGATTCAAGTGTTAAGTTTAAACCAAATAGAATGGCAAGATCACTGAAAGAAACATAATCACAAGATAGACACAGAATTTACCCAGGGAAACCCTCATGGGGTAGAAAACCCAGCAAAGCTTTCCTCAATAAGATGATCAACTAAAATACAAGATGTGCTCCCTCCTTCTCTACCTCCTTAGCATACCTCCCAGACAAGTGTGCTACTTTTCTGAGTTGTACAAGTGTGTCTAATGAGGATCTCACCTCCTCTATTTATATTAGTTCCCGACTGACAAAAAACCCTAATGGGGCCGACCTCTCCTGGAGAAGTCTAATAAACCCTAAAATAGAAGATCAGGGCCAACTCCCACATGGTGGGTCTAATAACCCTAGTTACCACAACCCATCGGAATAATAACCATCTCCGGATACATAATAGGGTTACCTCGGAGCGATGAAACATCTCCGGAATAATAATGTACAAATATAATATTCTTAGAAGTTACAATATTCAACACTCCCCCTTAACGAGAAGGATATTATAACAACGTCTGCAGGAGCAAGGAGTCATCGATTACATCATACATGATACATCTATAAATCATTAGAAGCTTTGTTCAATTCATCATCATCAGTAACTTAACCAGTTACTGGAACATCAATGTCATCATCATCATCATCACATGATCATCAGCATCGTCATCACACAATCATCAGCATCGTCATCACACGATCATCAGCATCGTCATCACACGATCATCAGCATCGTCATCACATGATCATCAGCATCATCATCACATGATCATCAGCATCGTCATCACACGATCATCAACATCATCATCACACGATCATTTTACAGGGTGATCAATCCTTCTCTCTTTAGGACATAGGTCCATGGATGATACAATCCAGATCAACTTCCAGGATGATCAGTCCTTATCACTTTAAGACAAGTCTCATGTCTAGGGACGATGCAATCCCATCACGTACATTTTGAACCCAGTTCATGGACGATGCAGTCCTCACACGTACCTTTAAGACAAGTCTCATGTCTATGGATGATGTAATCCCATCACGTACATTTGGAACCCAATTCATGGACGATGCAGTCCTCACACGTACCTTTAAGACAAGTCTCATGTCTAGGGATGATGCAATCCCATCACGTACATTTTGAACCCAGTTCATGGATGATGCAGTCCTCACACGTACCTTTAAGACAAGTGTCATGTATAGGGATGATGCAATCCCATCACGTACATTTTGAACCCAGTTCATGGACGATGCAGTCCTCACACGTACCTTTAAGACAAGTCTCATGTCTAGGGATGATGCAATCCCATCACGTACATTTTGAACCCATTTCATGGATTATGTAGTCCTCACACGTACCTTTAAGACAAGTCTCATGTCTAGGGATGATGCAATCCAATCACGTACATTTTGAACCCAGTTCATGGATGATACAGTCCTCACACGTACCTTTAAGACAAGTCTCATGTCTAGGGATGATGCAATCCCATCACGTACATTTTGAACCTAGTTCAGAGATGATGCAGTCCTATCTTCAATTCTTGGAGACATCATGTCTACGGCTCTCTTTAGGACTGAAGTCTAGGGATGATCCAATCCTCTTTCTTTCTTGGAGACACCTGTCTACAGCTCACTTTAGAACTTGAGTTGAAGGATGATGCAATCCTTTCATGTCCACCAAGGACTTCATTCTCAGAGACATCATGTCTACGGCTCTCTTTAGGACTGAAGTCCAGGGATGATACAATCCTCTTTATTTCTCAGAGACACCTGTCTATGGCTCACTTTAGAACTTGAGTTCAAGGATGATGCAATCCTTTCATGTCCACCAAGGACTTCATTCTCAGAGACATCATCTCTATGGATCTCTTTAGAACTCGAGTTCAAGGATGATGCAATCCTCACATGTATTCTCATCAATACAAGTACAAGTATCCTCAACCATACAAGTACATTAATCAATACATGTATCATCAAAAGTATGTATTCTCACCAATACATTTATCATCAAAAGCATGTATTCTCACAAATACATCTATCATCAAAAGCATGTATTCTCACCAATACATTTATCATCTAAAGCATGTATTGTTACTAATACATCTAACATCAAAAGCATGTATTCTCACTAATACATCTAACATCAAAAGCATGTATTCTAACATCAAAAGCCTGTATTCTCACTAATACATCTAACATCAAAAGCATGTATTCTCACTAACACATCTAACATCAAAAGCACGTATAAGTAAAAACTAAGTATTCTAAGCATAAGAGTCCTAAATCTAAATATTTCTAAGTATCTAGGTGTAGTGAACATGTAACCTTATCATCGACCTTGTTTTTCGATGAGACAATCTCATCATTAGTGACTATACTACTCCCCCTTTCGAGGAGGGTCCTTTTGAACTACACCAAGCTTGTCTCGGAAGTATTCAAATTTCACTCGAGATAGAGGTTTGGTCAAGATATCAGCAATTTGATCCTCAGTGTTCACATACTTGAGCTTGATAGCTCCTCTCTGCACCATATCTCATATATAAAAGTATCGGATCTCTATGTGTTTTGACTTATCGTGGAATACAAGATTTTCTGTCATCTTAATGCAGCTTTCATTGTCACACATAATCACAGTGGGATCCATTTCTAAGCCAAACACTCCAGATAATAACTTCTGAAGCCACACTGCTTCACAGCTGGCAGAGCAGGCAGCTATATATTCTGCTTCAGCAGTACTAAGGGCCACACTAGATTGTTTCTTGCTGAACCATGAGATCATGGCAGATCTGAGACCATAACATCCACCTGAAGTACTCTTTCTGTCTGAGACACTACCTGCCAAATCAAAATCTGAGTAACCATGTAATCGAAGTTCATGACGTCCAAGATAATATAGACCAAAATCTAATGTACCTTTTAGGTACCTCATCACATGCTTTGTAGCTATTAAGTGAACCTTTCTAGGCTCTACTAGATACCGACTCAGGGTATTTACAGCAAAGCATATATCTGGCCTAGTATCTATTAAATACATCAATGACCCAATCATTTGTCTATATAGAGTTAGGTCTATTAATTCCGATGAGTCATTAACTAATAACTTCAAGTTGGAGTCCATGGCAGTGGCCATGGCTTTACACTCCAACATATCAAATCATTTTAGAATCTCCACAGCATACTTATCTTGATTTAGAAAGATTCCTTTTGGTTCTTGCCATACTTCTAGACCCAAGAAGTAGTGCATTAATTCAAGATCTTTCATCTCGAATTCTGAAGAAAGCTTCTTCTTGCTTTCAATAATTAGTTTCTCATTTCCGATTAGAAATAGATCATCTACATATAACAATAACATAACTGGTTCATCATCCATCACTTTAAGATAAAGATTGGGATTAGCTTTACTCTTGGTAAAGCCCATGTTTGTTAAGAAATTGTCAATCCTTCCGTACCAAGCCCTGGGAGCTTGCTTCAAAACATATAATGCCTTTTTCAGTTTGTATACATGAGTCCTCCCGTCTTTAACCTCAAACCCTTCTGGTTTCTCTATGTATACTTCTTCTTCAATTACACCATTCAAAAAAGCTGTCTTAACATCCATTTGGTGTAATTTCCACTTCATCATAGATGCAAGTGCCATGATAGTTCTAATTGAAGTATACCTAGCAACTGGTGCAAATGTTTCTTCATAGTCAATTCCCTCCTTCTGAGAGAATCCTCTCGCTACAAATCTTGCCTTGTATTTTTCAATGCTACCATATGCAGCATGTTTTATCTTGAAAATCCATTTGGAAGAAACCACACTTTTATCTTTTGGTTTGGGAACTACATCCCAAACATCATTTTTCGTTATTGACTGATATTCTTCTGTAATTGCTTCTACCCCTTCTTTCTTCTGGGCTGCTTCTTCATAGCTAGTAGGTTGTTGATCTACAAGATCACACATCCAGGCCATATAGTTGGACACTAGCTTAGGTTTCTTTCTTTCTCTAGTGGAGCCTTCAGGAGCTCCATATCTTTCAGATCCTTGAATAATATCTCTAGCCCATGCTGGCCTTCTTTTCTTAGATGAATCTGTGATAGAAGGTTCTTGTGGTTCCAACATGTCATGATCTTCTGGTGAATCATCTTCAGGGATGTGTACAGCCTCTGTGATTCTAGGAGGTGTATCTTCTTCATAGATTTCTTCAAGTTGACACTTCCTGGATTTCTTGAGAGCTGCTTCTTCATCAAATGTTACATCTCTACTTATTTCTATATCATGAAAACTTGGTATGTAGATTCTAAAGGCTTTGTATGATTCACAATATCCGACAAATATTCCCTTCTTATGAGAACGATCCAACTTGGTTCTCTTTTCTTTTGGAATGTGGATGTACACAGAGCACCCAAATATTTTGAGATGACTTACCTCAGGCTTCTTTCCTATAAACACTTCTTCTCGAGTTTTGAATTCAAGAGCACTATGGGATAGTCTATTTTGCACATAGACTGTTGTCCTAGCTACTTCAGCCCATAGATACATGGGTAGATCTTCATCATGTATCATAGTCTTTACAGCTTCCATGATTGTTCTATTTTTCCTCTCAGCAACCCCATTTTGTTGGGGATTGTAGGGAGTGGTTAGTTCCCTCTTAATTCCGGCTTCTTTACAAAAGTCTTCAAAGTCCTTTGAAGTATATTCTCCACCATTATCTGTTCTGAGAATCTTGATTTTCTTTTCTGAGAGATTTTCTATTAGGGCCTTGAATTCTTTGAATTTTCCAAAGACTTCATTCTTACCTTTTAGAAAGTATATCCAAGTCTTCCTTGAATAGTCATCAATGAATGAGAGATAATACTCAAATCCACTTAGGGAAGTAGTTGGCATTGGTCCACATACATCTGAGTGTATTAGCTCCAAAACGTTCTTAGTCCTTGTTTCACTCTTCGGAAAAGGGTTCTTGACATTCTTCCCTTTCTTACAACCTTTACATGAGCCATTATGATCACCCTTCAGAACTGGTAATCCTATGACCACCTTGCTTAAATAGGGTAAGGCTTTGTAGTTAATGTGAGCTAGGATTCTATGCCATAGCTCACTGGGGCTAGAGATTTCATGAGCAAGGGCAACTTCTGGATGACCCTTGAGCTTATAGAGACCTCGTTCTTCTTCAACAATGATAACTGCATCTTTAATTGATTTTCCTTTGGACCACATGAGTACTTGTACATCTATGAAAGCCACTCTAAAACCTTTCTTATCTAGTGATGAGATAGACAGTAGGTTCTTCTTTAAACCTGGAACATATAAAACTTCTTTCATTTTCAAGGGTGTTCCAGAATCAAGCTTGTAGCTTGCTTCACCAATTCCCTTGATGGGATATTGATAATCATCTCCTAGAGATACCTTTTGAGGTGAAGACTTTTCTTCAAGTCTTGAGAGAGATTTCTTTTGACCTGTCATGTGCTTTGAAGCACCACTATCAATGAGCCATGTGTCTTATCATTGAGACACAGATCCAAAGAGTGCAGAAAGAAGGACATATTCTTCTGGATCTTCTTTCTTTACTTTAGATCTTTTCCTTTGAGGCCTTTCCTCTTCTTCTTCTTCTTCTTCTTCCCCTACTTCTTCTTCACTATCATCTTTGGCCATATGTGCATGATGTCTTTTGTGAACAAACTTCTTCTTCTTCTTTCCTGGAAAAGAACAGTCTTTAGCATAGTGTCCTAGTTTAAGACAATTATAACATTGGACTGTGGAGAGGTCTCTTTCTGAGTTTGATCCTCCTTTCCTTTTGAATTTATGAGAGGGTTGAGACCTTTTGTAGTTCACTTTCTTGAAGTGGCGTATCATTCCTCTTTTAGTGTGGGTGGCGAAATCTTGGTCATCCTCTTTGAGAAGAGATTCTCTGTTGGCTACCCTAGCCTCTTCTTGAACACAATCCTCCCATACTACATCAAACTTCATGCTTTCTTTTCTGGCACACATAGTTTGTATGAATGATTCCCAAGGTCTAGTGAGACCATTTAGGGAAGTCATCACAAGTTCATCTTCATCAAGAGTATCACCAATGGCATCTAATTGCTCCTTGATTTCAGAGACCCTTGAGAAGTAGTCTTGAATGGATTCTCCTTTGTGCATCTTGGTACTTTTCAACTGAGTCCTTAGGTTCATCTTCCTATTGATGTTCTTTCCTTCATACATTCTTCCTAGGGCATCATACATTTCCTTTGGAGTCTTCCTGGAGGGCACTTGGGGAATAAAGTGGTCTTTAATAGAATCAGCTATGATTCTCTTTTACCTAATCAAATCCTTCCTATGCTTCTCTTTGGCTTCATCTCTTTCCGGTTCTGCAACTTCATCCTTGACATAATGAGCAAGATCATTCTCTTCAAGAATGAGACAAATTCTGTGTTTCCATGCCCGGAAATTCTCTATACCTTCTAGCTTGTCTTCAAGCTTAGTGTTTGGAGCCATCTTCTCTTGGGGGAGTCCAAGAGATAAGAGACAGAGTAGTGCTTACCCGGAAATATTACCTTTTCACTTTTCTGGATCCTGGGATAGAATTTCTGGTTTATCGCACTTTTGGTAAAACTAGGGTTTGACTTTCCTAGAGTTCTACCCAACCAAAAAGTTCGATCTAGGGCTCAAAAGATTGGTTTTGAGAAGGGATATCCAGCCATGTAATCAGAATTTAACAATACCAACTTTTTGCTGAAACCAATTTCTGGTTTATCACACTTTTGGTAAAACTAGGGTTTGCTTTCCCGGAGTTCTAGACAACCAAAAAGTTCAATCTAGGGCTCAAAAGATTGGTTTTGAGAAGGGCTATCCATCCATGTAATCATAATTTAACAATACCAACGTTTTTCTCAAACCCTAATTTTCACCGGAGAGAGAGAGAGAGATATTCTTACCTTGTGAAAGATGTCCTATTCAGGCTAGCTCTGATCCCATGTTAAGTTAAAACCAAATAGACTAGCAAGATCACTGAAAGAAACATAATCACAAGATAGACACAGAATTTACCCTGGGAAACCCTCATGGGGTAGAAAACCCAGCAAAGCTTTCCTCAATAAGATGATCAACCAAAATACAAGATCTGCTCCCTCCTTCTCTACCTCCTTAGCAGGCCTCCTAGACAAGTGCGCTACTTTTTTGAGTTGTACAAGTGTGTCTAATGAGGAGCTCACCTCCTCTATTTATATTAGTTCTCGACTGAATAAAAACCCTAATGGGGCCGGCCTCTCCTGGAAAAGTCTAATAACCCCTAAAATATAAGATCAGGGCTGACCCCCACATGGTGGGTCTAATAACCCTAGTTACCACAACCCATCAGAAGAATAATCATCTCCGGATACATAATAGGGTTACCTCAGAGGGATGAAACATCTCCAGAATAATAATGTACAAATATAATATTCTTAGAAGTTACAATATTCAACATCAAGAAGATTGACATCAGCAGAGATGTAACTTTTGATGAAAGTTCAGCTTACCACAAATCGAGAAAGACACCTGTTGAAGACAATGAAGAACCCAGAATATCCAGAACACAAAACACCACAATGAATGAAGCAATTCTGGAAGAAGATCGAGAAATGGAAGATCCACAATAACTTGTGGATACACCTCGTGAGAAGATTTCTCACAAGAAGAAACCTACATGGGCTAGAGAGCTCATCCAAGATGTAGAGAGATTTGGCATTCCAGAAGAAGAACACAGAGAAAGAAAAAGGACAAGGTCACATACTAGTTATGTTGCTTTACTCTGTGAGATCATGGATAAAGAACCTTCCAGTTATGAAGAAGCTGCAGAAAAGAAAGAGTGGAAGGATGCTATGATCGAAGAATACCAATCTATTATGAAGAATGATGTTTGGGATGTGGTCCCAAGACCAGATGGGAAGTCCGTGGTAACTTCCAAGTGGATCTATAAGGTTAAGCATGCTGCAGATAGTAGCATCGAGAAATACAAAGCTAGGTTTGTAGCTTGTGGCTTCTCCTAGAAAGAAGGAATTGATTATGAAGAGACTTTCACTCCTATGGCCAGATACTCTTCCATTAGATTAGTACTTGCTCTGGCTGCAGTAATGAAATGGAAGGTACACCAGATGGATGTCAAGACTGCTTTCTTGAATGGTGTAGTTGAAGAGGAAGTGTATGTGGAGTAGCCACTCGGGTTTGAGACACATGATAGAGGAACACATGTGTGCAAACTGAAGAAAGCCCTATATGGTTTGAAACAGGCACCCAGGACCTGTTATGGCAGGATAGATGGCTTCCTATCCAGTTTGGGATTTAGCAAGAGTAAAGAGGATTACAACCTTTACTACAAGGTTGAGGAGGGAAATCCAGTGATTCTACTATTGTATGTGGATGACCTATTTCTAATAGGTGAGAATAGACTAATTGCCAACACGAAGAGGAAGCTAGCTGTCGAGTTCGAGATGAAGGACTTGGGTATGATGCACTGTTTTCTTAGTACGGAGGTGTGGCGGAGTGCAAATGGGATCTTCCTTGGACAAGGGAAGTATGTAGTAAATATCCTAAAGACCTTTGGGATGATGGACTGCAAGGCCATTTCCACACCTATGGCATCGAACTTGAAGCTTCAGTGTGATGCTTCTTCTGATATGGTTGATGCTATGATGTATTGTTAGATGATTGGGTCCTTGATATACCTGACGAATACAAGGCTAGACATTTGCTTTGAGGTGAACACCTTGAGCTAGTATCTGACAGATCCGAGACATGTTCACCTGATAGCTGCAAAGCATGTTCTAAGGTACCTAAAGGGTACAGTGGATTACAGGCTCAAGTATTAGGCGAATCAAAAGTTTAACCTGGATGGTTATGTTGTATCGGATTGGGCAGGCAGTGCCATTGATCGGAAGAGCACTTCGGGGTGCTGCTTCAGTTTAGGATCAGGTGTGATCTCTTAGTTTAGAAAGAAGTAGTCCTGTGTGGCACTGAGTATAGCTAAAGCAGAGTATGTCGCAGCTTGTTCAGCTAGTTGTGAGGCAGTATGGCTTAGGAAGCTACTGTATGATTTGTTTGATCTCCAGTTGAGTTCTACCTGTATATAGTGTGACAACCAGAGCTGTGTGAAGTTGTCAGAGAACCCAGTGTTCCATGATAGGTCGAAGCACATTGAGATCAAGTTCCACTATATCAGGGATATGGTGCAGAGGGGAGCTGTGAAGCTCTTGTATGTTGCGACAGACGAGCAGATAGCCGATGTGTTGACCAAGCCACTTGCCAAAGTGAAGTTTGAATACTTCAGAGGGAGACTTGGTGTACTTCAGATCGAGATTCCTTCCAGAGGGAACTGATGAAGTCTAGAGACACAGATGCACACTGGGCCAGTCTTGCATGGTGGCAAGTTAGTCCTCCCATGGTAGGATGTAAGGGTCGGGCCATCTTGCATGGTGGTAGGTTAGTCCTCCCATGGAAGGATGTAAGGGCTGATCCATTCTTACATGGTGGTAGGTTGGTCCTCCCATGGTAAGATGTAAGTGTTGGGACATTCTCACATAGTGGAAGGTTAGTCCTCCTATGGTGAGATGTAAGTGCTGGGCCATTCTCACATGGTGGCAGGTTAGTCCTCCCATGGTGAGATGTAAGTGTTGGGCCATTCTGACATGATGGTAGGTTAGTCCTCCCATGGTCATTGATGTAAGTGCTGTGCCTTTCTGACATGATGGTAGGTTGGTCCTCCCATGGTCATTGATGTAAGTGTTGTTAGCCTTTCCCAGATAGTAGTAGGTTGGTCCTCCCATGCTGGTGAGTGTAAATGCTGTGAGCCTTTCACATGGTGGTAGGTTAGTCCTCCCATGGTGAGTGTAAGTCCTGTGTGTGTGCATCTGGGTTGTGCACCGTGGACTTGGTGGTGATCTGAAGACATTGATGTGATAGTTTGGTACACAGGTTTTGTAGAGGCATATAATCAGTCCTGAGATGCTCTTGCAGGTTTTGCCGAGGCAGTGTAATCAGTCCTTAGAGATCTTGCAGGTTTTGCAGAGGCAGTGTAATCAGTCCTGAGGTGTACCTACTTGACGGCTTGCTTGACGATGATGATGATGATCAGGTTGATCATGTGATGATATACATCAGTTGGATGTATGGTAAAGTATCAATTTGATACTCTGTGGTCGTGGACAGGTTGTCCAGTGGCATGTAAAAGATCCTAAGAGATTCGAGAGGTTGAGCTGTGTGCTCGTAAAAATCCTGGGATGCTCTTACAAGGTTTTGCAGATGCACGTGATGAGTCCTCAGGATTCCACAGTATGACTAGTGATGATGAAGACCTACAGGTTGTGGGCCTACATCTAGTATGAAAAAGGACTGGCTCTGTAGAACTTCCTATGCCGAGTAGATTTAGAGATTGGATGAGATAGCAGCAACTGATTCGATGACGATGATCCAGAGAAGAAGACTTGTGCCCGATGATCTGTGTCGAGAAATACCTTCCTAGTTAAAAGGGAGTGTTGATGTATATGTAACTTCAGAATGCATTTCATATATATATTTATTGTACCCTTATAAGAGATGTGTTATTCCTCTATAAGGAAGTGTCATCATTTGTAGTAACAAGTGTCGCAAGTAGATTAACTTGCCGATGGGTTATTAGACTACCTGATGTGGGTGTTGGCCCGATATATATGTAACTGGGGTTATTAGGCTGAGTTAGACAAGCCGACCCCATAAGTAATTAGGCAGGTCAGGACAAGTATAAATAGAGAGTCGGGATTCTCTATTTTGATCATCTCGGAACTCACTCTTCTCTCACTCGAAAAGTGGCGCACATTGAAGGAGGAGGATCAAGCTGCATAGTAGGAGACTATCTATTTTATTTGGTTGTACTTTGGTTGAGCCATTGCTCTATCTATCTCTGAGGAAGTTGTGGGGTTTTTCACCTTAGGTTTTTCCCCACAGAAAAATATGTGTGTCCATTGTCTCATGCTTTTGATTCTTGTGATGCTTGACATGCTTGATATGATTGTTACGCATTGATATACTGTACATGTTATTCTCTCAGTGAAGATCCTATAGAATATTGAATTAATGCTTAAAATCTAACAGACTCAATCTTTCATACTACTTGTTTCCCAAAAAATTTGAAATCAATGGGACTAAAAATTATCCCAAGATCCCATTGCTTGTATTGCACTCCAATAATTAAGAGTAATCTCCAACCCATACCATTAGGAAAGAGAATTTATGGATCCCATTTTCTTGTATGCATTCTTCCAAACATCATGAGTACAAAATATATATCATCAAAGTATATAACAACATAATAAAAATGTACATCAAAGAGGTGCCTCATCAAAGAATCATGAAAGTGCTTATACCTCCCAGTAAGTAGACCACCATTTTCCAAGTGCATACTAGATTCAAGTGACCAATCAAATCTGATCCAATGACATAGGTGAGGATCCCATGTCCTATAATGCTTCTCCAAAATGATGTAAGATGCATCAAAATAATCAACCATGTGTTCTTTCATCCAAGAAGTGAATGAAGAACCTCCACTAAAATCTGAACCAAGTAGGGAGCAAACGAAACAATAAGCCTTCAAGGGGCTCAATTAAGTAGAATTTGTGCATCCATGAACATGTGTATCAAGAAATAACAAAGTATGTTGCGTCTAGTAAGAATTTGCTCCAATCATATATCTATTCATCCAAGTAGTAGATGAAATTCCTCCAATATCAATTGAACTAAGCAAGGAGCAAGGTAAATCATGAGTCTTCAAGTGACTCAAGTGAATATCATAAGTGCATAGGAGTTTCATGCTCCTCATGTTGCACCATCAAAAATAAACCTTTCACCCACACTTCATTAGAATGAATGGTGCAAACTATGGAAGTGTATGATGTAGGAGAATGAACCAACTCACCCAAATGATCACAAAGTGCAGAAGTGTACTCATGTGAATGCTCCATAGTGGTAGGATCGTGCACCTCCCTCAAAAGTGCAAAAATTCCTCATAGGTTGTTAGGAACCCATGCCAACCCTTCTATTTACTCGTTAGTATATTGTTGTTGGATGCATATGGTTTGTAAGTCGTCTCGTAGTATTTGTTGATCCATAGTTTGTCTTATTGTTATTGGATGCATATGCTTTGTAAGTCGTCTCGTAGTAATTATTGATCCATAGTTTGTATTGGCCCATGGTTTGTATTGACACATGGTATTGACCCATGGTATTGGCGCCTAGACTTTGTTGAGACCAATGAAGGTACCGTGAAGTTATTTGTATTGAGCTTGCTCAAAGGAGGTTTCCCCCTTGAAGTGGCCTGCGATCAATAAAAGTGATTCTGAGTTCTGTTATTTTTGTTATCTCGCATATTTGCATTAATTAATTGTTGCAGGTTCTTCGCATCTGGTATCAGAGCACTTTCTTAGGCTCGTTGGGTGGAATTTCTGCTAAATTATTTTTTTTCACATCTGTTGCAAGTTCGGATCTAGGAATAATCCCTATCCGCTTAATTATGGGAAGTACTTGGGCATAATCCCTAAACCTGATTGTGAGGAGTACCACAGGAACCCTAAAGTAGCTGGCCCATTGAGAGGACCTGCCAGCGAAAAGAGAAATGACCCCTACCTGATTGACTAGTTCCCACCCGTGAGGTAAACCAAGAACTATCATTTGTGGCAAAGCGGTTATCAGTTTTACCTGAGCCATGGAGTGAGGGGTACTGCCCCAATACGCAAGCCATCAGACAGCATTGGTGGCCGAGTGAAACCCTTGAACTATTAGGAAGCCGAACATACTTGGGGTCCATATCTATTTTCAGCTGAACTATTGCCGATCACTTCTACATCGTTTTAGATCCATTCTAAGCTATTCTAGATCCAGTCATTTTAGATCTATTTTAGAAGCCATTTTAGATCCAGCTGCTTTCAATCCATTCAACACCATTTCAGATCCATCTGTTGCTGATCCATTCTACGCTGTTTCAGATCCAATTGTTCTGATCCCTTCCGTGCCGTTGCAGATCAATTTCTGGAAAAAAAAAGTATGAATTTCAGTTATTTCGCCATATCTCCCTTGTTTTAACTCTGTTTCTCTTGAAATGTCCCGGACACCCCTACAATCCCATTCTGCATATTTCATTCCCGAGGACCCTATCGCAAATTCTACTTGCCAAAGCTAGAAATCTCACATTTTTCTATTTTTAGGGTTTGCCATAACTTCTTCAATTTTCCCCCACTCGCCTCCAAATTTTGCCACCGTGTTCATTCCCTATTTCTGCTTCTTTGTCCCTCTTTGACCAATTTTATCATTCTTTCACCCTGCTTCTGAAATCCCCATTTTTTGATTCCCTGTCCATCAGAAAGTGTCCAAAACCTTGTCAAACCCCTATCACCCATTTGAGTTTTTCCCAAATCCAAATTTCCCTTTACTAAATAAGCTTTTGTTTTTGTTTTTCTATCAATTCCCCCCCCCCAAAAAAAAACAACAAAACAAAACTCCTGGTTGTGATTGTCACCCCTGTAGGAGCAAACACCATGGAGGAAGCACTTGAAGCCATCCAAACCAAACTCGAAGGTCTCGATGAAAAATTGCTCAGCCTACATCTTCAGCATTCATCCATGAACAATAAACGATAACAAGAATATTCTGCAGCCAATGGGTTTTCTTCTTCCAGCAATTTCTGTGGTCCAAAGCTTGAATTTCCTTTCTTCAATGGTACTGATCTGACTGGATGGATCTATCATGCAAAATAGTATTTCATTCTGCATAATACTTTTGATGTCCAAAAAGTTCCACTTGCATCATTTCATTTGGAATAGGAAGCCCTTCAATGGTACCATTGGTACATCAAGGCTCATGATGCGCCAAAATGGATAGATTTTTGCCAACTCCTTTTGCAACGATTTGGTCCTAGTGCTCTTGATGACTTCACTGGAGCACTCACTAAGCTTTGTCAAAGTGGCACTGTACGATAGTATCAGACAGAATTTGAGAAACTAGCCAATCATATAGAAGGATTGTCTAATGAATTCTATAAGAGTTGTTTTATCAGTGGTCTTAAGGATGAAATCTGATCAGAGGTTAAAATGTTCTATCCGAACACAATGACGGAAGTCCTAGGGTTGGCTAAGTTGGAAGAAGACAAGATTGCATCCCAACAACACTCTAAACCCACTTTTGTTCCCTTCCGAAATATGGGTTCTCCATGACCTGCCATCCCTCCAGCTCCTCGACCAACTCCTATCAAGCATTTGTCTAAAACAGAGATGCAGGCATGCAGAGAAAAAGGGCTTTGTTATAATTGTGATGAGAAATTCACTTGGGGACATGGATGTGTTCAACAAAAGCTCTATCTCTTGGATATGGATTCTTCGCTTGCTTCTAAAATTGGTGAAGAAGCTCCAGATACAATGGATGATCAGGTCGACATTCAGGAGCTGCCTATTGACCCCCCATCTCAGGATGAACAACCATAGATATCTGTCCATGCTTTATACAGCATCACCACCCCCCAAACAATGTGGATCAGGGGTTACTTCAAGAAGCTTCCTCTTACAATACTCATTGATTCTTGTAGCACTCATAACTTCATTGACCCTCGGATCGCCAAACATGTTGATTGTTTTTTCCATCCTTGCTCCAACTTTGAAGTCATGGTTGACGAGGGGGGAACCTTACCTTGCAAGGGGAAGTTTCACAATGTGCATATCTCTCTGGAATATTATAACTTGTGCTCTGACATGTTTTCCTTGTCCATAGGCGGATGTGATGTGGTTTTGGGCATTCAATGGTTATGCACACTTGGCCCCATCTTATGGGATTTTGCTAAACTTTGGATGCAATTTTCAGTCAATGGGAAACAACACAAATTTAAGGGCTTACAACAAGGGTCTCTCCGCATCATCAGTTCACATCGCCTGGAAAATATCCTTAAGAATAATTCACATGGTTTCATCTCTCAACTCCATTCCATTCAGATGCACCAATCAACGGTCTCCCCTACTTCCTTGGATAGATATGCAGGTGTCCTTGCTGAACTAGTGGGCTTGTCGCCTTCAAGAGACCTTTTTGGTAAGAATTTAGCCACATCTACATGTCAGCAGGAAAAGATGGCTATTTTGCACGCAGTACATAAGTGGCAACCATACCTATTAGGGAATTATTTTTGCATCAAGACTGATCTCCAGAGTCTGGAAATTTTCCTGGAACAGTGGGTCTCCTCCCCAACCCAACTGAAATGGGTTATCCAACTCATGCGTTATGTCTATGTGATCACTTAAATGAAGGGTAAGGACAATATTGTGGTAGATGCTCCTTCTCGCACATTTGATGACCCAGTTTTTCTTATAGCTATTTCTCTGCTTCTTCCAAATTGGTTGCAATCTGTTCAATATGGCTATCTCTTCTATGAATTCCATGCTTCTTCATCAGTAGGGCACTCTAGGTTCCTAAGAATGTATGACCGGGAACAATGTAACTTATTTTTCCAGCGATCGAACATGACAATTCAACAGATGGTGGCTAAATGTGATACTTGCTAGATCAACAAGGGTGAAACGACACTCCTTTCGGGACTGCTCGAACCCTTGCCCATCCCTATAGAGATTTGGACAACTATTTCTATGGATTTCCTAGAAGCGCTCCAATGGTACAATACCACATCTAAAAGGACACCATATGAAGCAATCTATGGACATGCACCACCAGTTCTTCTACCATACACCCTCAATAGCTCCCTAGTTCAGGCAATTGACTCAGTTCCTCGACACCGCGATCAGATTCTTCTCATTCTGCAGGACAATCTTCACATGGCAAGAACTCGACTGAAACAACAAGCCGATCAGCACCGTTCTGAGCGCACTTTTCACACAGCTGATATGGTTCTTCTTTGTCTACATCCTTCCAAGCAACCCTCCCTGCAACTCAACAGGTGTTAGCGGCCCGGAATGCAACCCAAGGATGCTACTTTAGAACCACTCCTTCAGATTCTGCATCAATTTACTTGGGAACCACTCCTTCTGGGAACCCATGTCAATGCTTCTATTTACTTTGTCAGTATATTGTTGTTGGACGCATATGCTTTGTATGTTGTCCTGTAGTATTTGTTAATCCATACTTTGTCTTATTGTTGTTGGACGGATATGCTATGTAATTCGTCCCGTAGTAATTGTTGATCCATAGTTTGTATTGGCCCATGGTTTGTATTTACACATGGTATTGACCCATGGTATTGGTGCCTAGACATAGTATATAAGTTTGTGTTGAGACCAATGAAGGTATCGTGAATTTATTTGTATTGAGCTTGCTCAAAGGAATTT